>JAHBOF010000044.1:0-706500 GCA_020736565.1 Coprinopsis sp. MPI-PUGE-AT-0042 | reverse complement strand
AGACAACAGCGCTGTGGTACATTAAATTCAAATCAAGAGTAGACAATATCCTCATGGCTTCAAACGTGCATACATGCTACTTACAAAAGGATGTTATTGATCCTTCTGGTACTTTTCGTCGTCACACTACCGGAAAAGGCTGCATAAACAAAGACCTTCTCTGTACCGCTCGCTTTCCTCGTCCGTTGTACGACGCTTCCACTGTTGATGGGGAGGGTCATATATATATCAAGAAAAAAGAAGAATTTTTGAATACAGTGCACCCTCTAATCACCTGGACGTTTGGCAGTAACACCGATTCTACCAGTCTAAATTCAGGTACTGCTATAAATGGTACAGTGGGATATGTCGCTGAGTACCTCACAAAGATGGGTCTGAAGACATACCAGATTTTCTCTGCGGCATATGATGTCTTCGAGAGAAATGTGGAAATGGTTGAAGACATGCATTCTGTAGACAGGGGCGAAGGCCTAAAAGCGAGCCGGAGGCTTATATTGCGTATGGTCAATTCCCTGACATCTAAAATGGAGATTGGTGGTCCAATGGCAGCTATGTACCTCCTCGGCAATCCAGATAGATATTCGAGTCATACATTTGTTCCATTTTATTGGTCTGCTTATGTATCTGCTGTACAGAGTGACTGGGAGGATGCTTTATCCGTGTATGTCAGTGAAGCCGGCGCCTCCCGACCCATGGCTTCTGCCTCTTACGATGACCAGGTTGATATAGAATGCGAAGAGGAAGATCAACCGCAGGAAGAAGGAAATCGAGTTGTCATGGGACGATCTGGCTCACAGTTGGTATCGCGATCAACTGTTGACGATTATCGTGGTAGGCCTGAGCAGCTTGACGAGGTTTGCTTGTACGATTGGATCCAGTGTGCAACGAAAATGAAGTTGAATTCACCGAAAATTGCACCAAATACGCTTCTATTCCTGCCTAATCACCCAGATCATAAAAGCCATGGTATTCGCTTTCGACCCGAACGCAAGGACTACATCGTTCCGAACTTTATTGGTCGAGCGCTTCCCCGCAGAGATTCCGATGATCGGGATTTCTACTGTTGTGCTATGCTGACACTGTTCAAGCCTTGGAGATCAGGACTTGACCTACGTGCCTCAGATGAAACATGGGCACAAAGCTTTGATTTGTTTCGGCCGTGTGCAAGATACAAGCGATTGATGAATAACTTTCATATTAGATACGAGTGTTACGACGGCAAAGACGATTACCACTATCAAATGAAGCTTAGAGCAGGCAGAGCTCCGTTGTTGGACGCCAGCGTTGATGAACAGGATGAAATAGACTTTTTCGACGAGTTGGCCGAAGGAGATGGTCCTCTTACAGACATGGCACTTGACGATCTTGACGAAAGCCTAGGCGAATGGACGAATAGAAAGCTGAATCAAATGAATGCCGTGGCCGTCTTGTTTCAATCAGCTGGTTGGCAAATTAATGACGTCGGCTCTGGCCCATCAGAACACTCGTTGTCGAGGCCGTTCAATCCTGCAGTCAGCTTAAACGCAACTAGGTGGAAAGACTTGGTATCATCCGAGAGAAAGAAGGTGCTGATAGAAGGCGCAGGATGTTGAAAGACAGCCAAACCTTACGCGACGATATGGATATAGATTATTTGCCAACCGACGGGACTAACGATGTCCGTGTATTGCCTCCACAATACTTTAACACCTCCTTCCGTGCTGAGCCAACCGTTCAAGAGCTTCTGGATAATACTTTACAAGTGTGCGCACTCAACAAGGAGCAGGAGCGAGCTTTCAGAATCATAGCTAATCACTCTACAAACTCGTATAACGACCCTCTAAGAATGTATATAGGAGGCATGGGAGGGACTGGGAAGACACGGGTCATAAAAGCCTTATTGCAGTGGTTCGAGTCCCGCAACGAATCATATCGAATTATTGTTCTCG
The DNA here is from genome assembly GCA_020736565.1 of Coprinopsis sp. MPI-PUGE-AT-0042. Classification (NCBI taxonomy): domain Eukaryota; kingdom Fungi; phylum Basidiomycota; class Agaricomycetes; order Agaricales; family Psathyrellaceae; genus Coprinopsis; species Coprinopsis sp. MPI-PUGE-AT-0042. The sequence continues at coordinate 704,572 of JAHBOF010000044.1, read as the reverse complement.
CACCCACTGGTGCGGCAGCTTCCTTGATAAACGGATCCACATATCACTCGTTTCTTGGAGTGAATACAGGTGAAAGAAGGTATTTACAGGAGCGTTCCGCTGCTTCTCTTGAACAAGCAAGGCAGAGAATGGCTGGCGTGGACTATGTTTTCCTTGACGAGATATCGATGGTGGGGTGTCAGGACTTCAATCTGATTGACCTCCGGATGAAACTAATCACAGGTCAAGACGAGATTCCCTTTGGTGGAATCAATATGGTGGTCGCCGGCGATTTCGCTCAACTCCCTCCTGCCAAGGACATAGCTCTGTATAGTGGAGACGTGTCCAAAACTCAGTCAGCGAGACAGTCAAGTGAAGATCAAGAAAGAAGCTTGGGATTGTTATTATGGCACCATTTCACAACTGTGGTCATATTGCGGAAGAACATGCGTCAGACTAGTACATCGGAGAGAGAAATCGCATTTAGAAAGCTTCTCCATAATTTGAGATTCAGGTCTTGCACCGACGAGGATTTGGCTTTGTTGAGAAGTCGCATCCCTAGTTTGAATAGTAGCATTAGTCTCAACGACGATCGCTGGCGTAACGTATCAGTAATAACCGCATGGAACAGCTACAAGGATCAGATAAACGAAATGAATGCTGAAAGATATGCATTTGAGCACGGGAGAGAGTTACATCGTTTTTACTCGATAGATAAGTACAGCAAACCCAGGGGTCAAAAACAAAACAATCAGGTAAGAAGCTCAGACCCGTACCGAGGACACCGTCTCTACAGAAGGTTCTGTGGAAAAGTGCACCGCATACAAGTAAGCATGTAGCAGGATGCTTGCCTATATGCGTTGATATGCCTGTGATGATTCGAAACAACGAAGCAACGGAACTATGTATCACTAAAGGTCAAGAGGCCAGGGTTGTGGGTTGGACGTCCTATGAGATACCTGATTTCCCGGATATCGAGCGCTTGATGTTCTCTTTGTAAGACTTGTTGATCCCCCGAAGGAGATACAAATACCTAATCTCCCTATCAATGTGGCCCCTTTGGCTAAGATCAGTACTTCCATTCAAGCCGTATTGCCTAACGATCGCAAAATTTCAATTACTAGGCAGCAAGTACCCGTCTTGTTAAATTTCGGAATGACAGATTATGCGTCCCAGGGAAAGACGCGACCTGTGAATGTCGTCGACCTTAGCAAACTTCGAAATCACCAGGCAGTTTACACAGCATTGTCGAGAGGTACAAGTATAGAGAACACCGTGATAATCCAAGACTTTAATGCAAGAAAGTTACAAGGGGGTCTATCAGGTTATCTCCGCCAGGAATTCCGAGAGTTGGATGCGCTCGACGACATGACCTTGATGAGGTTCGAGGGCTCCCTACCTGAAAGTATAATTCAGAACGTGAGGGAGTCTACTCTGAAAACATTTGAAGCATGGAAGGCTACGCAAAAGGCATCGGTAGGGCCCTCGCATCAGAACAAGAGGAAAAGGACTACTGAAAACGTCGATACCGCCCGTCCAAACGGCCGCGTGAATTCTCAACAAACAAGCCTAGCTCACAACCCCGTCCTACGGGTCTCAGATGGGATTCGACGGACCCCAGTTGTGCATACGATGCTACACTACCCATACTGAAAGCTTTGTGGGATAGTGATCCCTCACGATGGAGTAATGTTTTCAAGAGATATAGTCCCTACCTCAATTGGTTATCAAGCAACTTTCCCAGTATAAGTACGTCAAGAAGCTTCGAAATCGTTAGAAATCAGCTGAGGAATATATTGAGAACAGACGATACTGATGGAAGTTTCCAAGAGGGTACTAACGGCGTCGATTTGATTGATTGATTGAGTGTCTCTTTGGTACTGTAATACATATCGCTCCCGGAGAAGAAGATTCGTCGGGGCCGTACACAGAAGCCATGCCTCCCACTCCGTCTCAACGTTTTATGTATATCGATCAGAGGTATTCAAGCGTAGATTCTTTCTTAAGAGCTCATGGCGCAAATCTCTTGTTCCCTGAACAGGAAGGAAGACCTGACCTAACAGACGAGCTGCTAGCAATCCGTATAGAGGGAGAGGTGCTGATATCAACTAATTGCTTTATTGGGGAGTGTATATTCTCACTGGTAGGTGTGGTGTACTGGGGGAACAGTCATTTTACGTGTCGGGTTAGAGGACCTAATGATTTGTGGTACTGCAACGATGGGGTAGCAGATGGTAGCTTTTTTGTTCCCGAAGGCTTATTGCTAAGCAGCGAGCTTAGCCAATTTGAGAACCGTCAGGCGGTCCTCCTGTTTTACACCGGTGTTTCGTTTTAGGTGCACTCGAGCCCTGTGCTGCACTCGCTAACGACACCTTGGATAAAAGCTTGTTCATATCTTTGGACGTTCGATAGACAATAAAGGCAAGCTGAAGCGATGCTGTAAGTGGCGTGTTGGTAAAAGACTAAAAGTGCTTTGATCTGCGCATCGGCAAGGGGTATGTCGGGAGATGGAACGAGTACCAAGGCGCATCTCGTGACGAAGAAGGACGCGTTAGCTGTCGACAGCAAGGGCATTTTCGTAAGTAAGTAGCACATGTCATGCGCACGTACCGGCAGGCTGTCGTACTTTTCTATAGTATTCCTGATGAAAGTTTGTTCCATCGGTCAAGATGGTTCTGTCTTGCTAATGCCCCGTACACACGGCGTGCTCGGGAATAATCATGAGCGCGCTTATCATGTGGTACAGATCGAGGGGTTTGAGGAATGAATTCGAATCAGACCTCCAACGTTGCGTTTACACAAACGATAAGGCCTTCAGCGCGAAAGAAGCGCCCTTTATGCAAGCTGTTTGCTAAGGATGGCTTCTCATCCCCTTGTTTCATACCCATAATACGCATGGACGAACGAAGTGGAGCTTTCGTAAGTCGAAGCATACAATTTACAAAGTTAATCTTACGCCTTTTAGTCGCTCCGTGCTAGATATCGTCAACTGAGCTAACGCCGCTACCCCGTACATATTCGTCTCTATGTATTCCCACCGAAAATGTGGGGTGGCTTCTCTGCGCGTTTGGCGGTAATAACAATAGATCCGTGATGTGATCGTCGGGTTCACCTTCCTCGCTGGTGCTGCAGATCGCATCGCACCTCAACGCTGAGTATCTCAGCGCGAAGGGACAGCGCGAAGGGGCGGTACTACTACTTAGAATTTTTTATTGCTCACTACCCTTTTGCGGGAATTTGTCTGGTGATAGCATCTTCGTCGGTATTTATCCAGGCTTACGACAAACTCCAGAAGGTTTGAAAGGTCGCATCCGGGATCCATTGAGTTAGAGCATGGGAATCTACAGTCGGTAACCGGAATATGTAAAGTCAATGCCGATTTCTCACCATAGCCTCTCTCCTACGTCCCGTCCTATGCGGCTGCCTTATTTCAGCAATTACTCTTTCGTCTATCGTTTTGAAGCCAGTCGACCGATATGGCATTCTCAACGTTCCACTTACAGGTATTCCAGTATCTTTCGCGATCTTGGTAGCAGCCCATAAAGGGCGCACGAATTGGGCGAGGATATAGCCAGCATTTCTGTCGCAGCATTTTGTATCACAGCATGTTTGGACAACAAGAACTTAGGAGGGTCTTGGTCGATGTTAGATTCTGGTCTAGGGTGAGTCCTGTACTCCGCTTGTACACGACGATTGCTCAGTGACTCACGATAGGTTGATTCCTTGAGGACCATCGACTGTGTTCTTTTTGGATCTAATTGCGATGGTCCTCGGATCGTACCTGTACCCGTGCACAAGGGGTACGAGGAAGGTGCAACGGCCGTTGACCTAGAATTTCAGCAGTACATCAACGTTGTTTCGACTCCCTACAACAGCGTTATCCGCTTCTACGACCATGCAATCGAGATAGACCGCATTAAGCTGCGCGGTCGTACACGCATCTGCCCTTTCAAGTTCGTTGTTTTTTTGGCAACAATGTGTGATGCAAGGGTATCGAAAAAGCATCACACATTTACCTAAATTGTTGGAATTTATATTAGGCAACCGACCATACGAACTTGCTGATTCAGGCGATGCCTGGTGCTAGGGATGCCAGTGTGGGGTAACGTTCTTGTCACAAAGGTCGATGGGAATGGAGTCGCCCTAAACGCTACGAACCGCGACATCTCCCTAATTGAGGCTGCTGTCAAACAGTGAGCGTTATCCTACCATAATAATGGGCCTTAACCTCAGTCTCGTTTATCTTTCTTTCTTGGGTAGAGCCGTGTTAAGCCACTTGGATAGATTTCCCCCGATCGATTTGGACATGGCGATGATGTCGAGTAGCGATTTGGCTGTCAATTGTTCTATATAAGCGCCTGAATTTCACTACGGATTTTCAGCCTACCAAGTGCACCCAATACCTCTAAAACTCCCTGTTATACTCTTCTATGAGCCTCATGGTCCTCACGAGGACTCAAGCCTTTCGCTCAAACTGCACTGTTCGAGCTCCCAGCGCTGCACGTCTACGCGTGCACCGCCCTGCTCAATATACGGCCGCCCCTACCATCCACCATACCGAATCTGTCCGCTCTGGTCCATCTCCCAGAGACCGCCGTTGGCGACGTCGCAAGGATGAAGGACCCCATGATAATCAAATCCCCTTATCAGCAACCGGCACAATGTTTCCAATGGGAGCTCTACGGACCCACGGTTGGTGACGATCAAGGTCAAGACGAGCAGTCCGCCGGCCAAATGCTGTTTGAAGTTTCCGACCTCGTTCTTGAGCTTTTGGTCTACAGTGACTGGCCTACTCTGATGGCGGTTGCAAGGACCAACTCCACAGCTCGTGGATGCGTACAGTTCGAAGTTCGCATTCGCGTCCGGAAGCTCGTGAAACTTTTCATCTGCAATGACGATCTCGACCAATTCTTCGACGAAATTGACAAGCGCAATGTTCTCATTGCTGGCTCAACCATTCGCAACCTCTTCTACATGAATCTTACCTGGTGGAACACCTTGCTCAGCCTTGATGAAGCTGCTTCAAACCCCCTCCACCGCCCCAAGGACCTGAATCTTATCCTTCCTGCTGGACAACGAGAAGGAATGACGTGCATCCTAAATAAGATGGGTTACGGGGCTTGGACTATTGAATATAGTTCGCTGCATTACGAAGGAGTACTGAAGACCATTACAAGGGGGTTTAGAATGGGCCCTTTGCCTCAGGTACGGGCCTTATCCTTCTTGCTGATTCGTAATCTAACTGTTTACTAGCCTGCAAGCATCACACTGTCCGAAAGCTCTACCAACTCGCCTCTTCCTGTCTTGCTCGCGTCGCCACTCACCTGCCAACTTAACGTTGCTTCAGCCACAAAGGTTTATTCCTTTTTCCCCTCCTCGTTAGCGTCCCAGTTGCACTTCAAACAGACTACACACAGCAGTGTTTGTCGTCACTCTTATGCTCATATTCAGACGCAAACCGACAACAGAGGCATGACCTCACCGTGTGGAACTCATTGTCCGGCGAGGGTCCGGAAGACGGTTCGCGATCCTATCACAGCCTCTTTTCGTTGGAACGGTGGCGGCGGTGTTAGGAAGGGAAGCGTCGACGAGTGCATGGCCAAGGAACTTATTGTCTGGAGGTTCAGCGTGTTCTGTCGCAACAGCTACTGTGAGCATTATGTTCCTTACTACCGAAGGAGATGATTCCCTGCAACTTTTATAACCACAAACCACCCAGTAGTATATTCTCAGTGTTTGTTTATCACATGTTGTACAATTACGAAGCCCCAACTTTTTTCAAACAGTCACAAAAGGTGTTCAGAACTTGGAGGCCATTATTGCGACCGCTATTGGGTCAAGCTATGGCCAATGGATTGGTGCATAACCGGCTGCATCTAAGAATCCATTTCGCAAAACCTGGAAGTGGCTTCGCGGCCCTGCACTAGGAACTCCCCCGCAACGAGATACTTCTTTCGTCCTGACGTGAGTTTGTTGATGGTGCTCCACGGTTTCAATCCGCCTTTCCCACTGGTCTGCTTCTCTTTGATTGCACAACCTCAGGGATGGAAGCGGTGTGGCGCTACTTGACACAAACTCAGGGCAAACTGCTAAGCGAAGCTACGGAAGGCGATAAACATGTATCACCATGCAAAGGGAACGAACAATACTTACCAATTAAAGTTAAGGTGCGCCAGCCGAATCGCTATATCGAATGCCCAGCCATAAGCCTCGCATAGATCGTAATTCTGAATCATCACCCTTGTTCCTGCTATTCGCGAAACTTGTGCGATCCAGATGAGGTTCATATTTGTAGTCTTGCGCGCGCGGAAGTGCCACCACCGTGACATTCGGATCAGAGCACTTAGGAATGCGGCGACTACTAAGGACGCGTCTGTCGGTGTTCACCACGACTCGGACGTTGCTGGGCGTTTAACGCGTCCGTTTTGTGCTCAAACTCAATGTGATATTTCGCTTCTGCTTCGACCACATGCTCTCTGCTCGGGACAGATCACTTGCTCCAACCCCACACCAGTCTGGATACACTAGTCTACCAGCAGAACCTGGATAAGCTGGTGAACCTTACCAGGCATATAAGGCTTCAGCTTAGGCGCACTGTTATTAGGCGGCCTTCGTCAACGCATCAGTGAACTTTCCTCGCGATAACTACCAGGAATGCGGCACAAACGACGGATATGTCAAGGTCTATGTTGTGATCATTATCAGACATCATCACGCCGCGGTCGGAACTGCATTTCGCGTTCGTCTGTTTCTTATCAGAAGTAATGGAAAAGAAGTTGAAACAAGAACGGTCAAGGTCAGCAACTTTCAGTGCATGCCATATGTTATTTTGCATACCCGGTGAATCAGTGTTTCTGGTATGCCCTGACTGAAGAGGGCGACGGAGGTCGATCAATCGACGCGGTGCTATACCCTACTTCGGTCGCGGGCACGTACTACGGAGGATGGAGAGGCCCTTTTCTCCATTCCGAGTCGGAGTCAAAGCGGTTTCTAGAGAAACGGTTCTAAGCAAATGCTACAAAGCAGAAGATATTCGTAAAACTTCGCGAAGGGAGATCGCCTCTCCAACCCCTGTGCAACTATTTCGAAGGGAATGCGTTCGGCTGTCTTGAATTCGGTGAAGCGACACCAGGAATGACCCAGTAAGAATGACCCAGTATCTTATCTGAGTCGTCGCTGGGTCATTCTTACTGGGTCGTTGCTTTCCGCATTTTGTCCATAGACGTAAATGGTGGTGATGATGGCTGGCTCTCCTCTTACATCTTTCTATAAATAGCCATAAGTGATTCGGGGGAGAGACAAAGTATGCGATCATCACGGAGTCGGTTTGAAGAGCCTGGTTAACAGACTTCTCAACCGAAGCAACAGTGCCATGCTCCAGTCACCAGCGAGCTTGGTTGACCAAATATAATGCAGGATATCTGCATTTCATAGTCATCGACCACAAAAAAACATAAATACAAGAGATCGTTCTGATGCTTGACCGACACAAAATCATGTGGGCGATAGATAACGAATGACGGCCCTGAATCAGGTTTGTATATATTGCTGACGTTTTCGTGTATCGAACTCGCAAGCGGGATGGATGGGGTAGCCACTGAGGAGGCGCTGACCCGCAGATTTGGTAAGTCGTCCGAAACGGACATGATGCGGCCTGTTGTGGCAAGGAGGCTCGCACGCTTTCTGTCGTACTGGGTACCATCGGGTCTTGCTTTATCCTCGATCATGACCTCTGCAGTTAACGTCCCCCTCTTCCTTTCAAGCGCTCAAAGGCTTACTTCCGACCTATTATATCGGAGTGCGCCTGTTTAGAAGAAGTCCCCCTCCCTTTGCTATCAGCGGCAGGCTCTCTTACGAAGGAGACAATTACTTCAAGGCTCAGTCCGGGAAAATCATGGAGATTCACAATGTATGTCCACATATATAGCACCCTCCCACATTGTGAGGCTGAGATTCTGCATAGGAAGCTTTGCACTTGAACGAGCTGTCAGCAATTCGTATTTGTATACTCTACAGAGCGAGTTGTAACAAACCGCTGCGCGTGGCAGTCAGAATCCACTCGGGATTCGAGGGGAGGTGCTTTCCAATCGACCTCGATGTTGACGACTATGTTGACCGACCAAACATTATGAATGGAGATGTGGTGCGAGTGAACCAAGGATACAAGGAACTTCGTCTTCTTGGAGAAGACCACTGCTACACTGTCGTTTCTAGCGAAGGGGTATGTATCTCAACCCTGCGAAGGTGAAAGTGCTAAGCTTCTTGCAGATAACCGAGCCGCTGCGAGCAAGCCGCTACCCTCACCAAGCAGCACTTGTGGAGCGATTCCATAGGCTCCAGCGGATGGGGAGACGCAACAGCATTAGACTTGGACGTCTACAGGGGAAATATACTAATTGCGAGGTCGGAATCGAACGGGGCAGTGGTCGACGTGAGCAGGGCGGATGTACAGTGGGCTAATTTCGGTCCTTTCTGGATCATCAAGCAGCGGACCTTTTCGTATTTGAACCTGTATAACCACCCTAAATTTTATTTCTCCCTTCTTCTTAACCACCCCCACTTCACTGTATCTCACTTCTTTGAATTTCGCTCTCTATGCCTCCTGGTCGACAAAATCTGCGACCTGCTACCCTTCGCACAGTTGGCCAAATTTGCACAAAGCAAAGACAACCACTGGGCCATCGCCGACCGAGTACTGAGAGCCAGGCTTCGACAAGTCATCTCCCTCTTCATTCCTGCAGATAAATTCCAGTCATTTCTCGAGATTCTCGACACCCGTTGATGGAGCCATCGTCGGCCTCATTGGCCCTTGAAATAATACTCTTTCACGAGACCCGAAACAGTCCACTTGATGTCAAATACTTGGACATTCTCCTGCCCCACAACAGCCGCTCCATGAACATTGCCCATTGATTTTTCCAGTCTATTCGTTATTCAGGCTTCCAAGTCGTCGACGTGCCACCTGTCACCGCTGCTGGGCGACACACCAACCTAGTAGCGCGAGCGTTAGGCCATGGTCCTAGGCAAGCTGTGAGTAGCTGCTCTCTTTATGGTTTCTTTTCCGATACTTACAACTGTACCTAGGACGGCACCCACACCGTCATACAGATTTTCTCCAGTCGAGGAGGCCCTTTCGCCTCACTCTTTGAGGCCACCGCAACATTGCTCGTCAACGCCATTACGCCAGATGGTATTTACTGCTTCTACAGAGACCTCACTACGTCTGGGCAGGGTCTTGCTCAACTGCAATCATATATAATCAACGGTCTGCAAGTCGACACAAAGAACGACGATTGGGGGCAATGTGTGTCAACTGTACTGTCCAAGGCTTCGACGCAAGACGGTGGACGACGAAGCACACTCATTCACTGATGGAGAGTTCCTCTTGGGTCTGCTTACTCTCCGGAATACCGTAAGTCTTTATCCACAACCACCGTCCTGGGGTTTATGCTGAAAACTGATACTGCAGCCACACCAATCGTTCGACGGGACTGGCTGGAGAGGGAGCCGCTTATATGGAGCCTTCAACATGCCATGCACGAATGTTCGATGCGCTAGAGGGCCACGGTCAGCATGGCGATTATTATGTCTGATTTGGCCATTCAAATAGAATACTCTATAACTACGCTCTTTCTGAATATTCTATACTGCGTCAAAGGCACTTCAATTGATCTAAAACCCTATGACAGGTGCTGTCGCGTTCAAGTAGCTGTTACTTCAGGACTCCGCGGTCCTTTCTCCGCTAGATTCCCGCCTATTGGCGCATATCTTTGCACCTGTTTGTGTAGTTTTTATCTTGGTGCATTGCACGACGAATCAGTGATGTGGCGTTTCTTTCGCCAACGCTAGATAGGGGCAATATCTTTTTTGACATCTGACACCTTCCATCGAACTGACTATGCTAGCTTTGGAAACATAGCAAGAACGAGCAGTTAAATCAACTGATCGAAGGTAATTTCGCAGGGATATCACATCGCATCATTCGAACACACGAGGTTCGTCCCTTGCTAGCCTGTGAACCTCCCCTGCTGCTCAAGCGATGGTACTTAGCATGATGTAACGGCTGAATTGTCATCTGAAATCCATTACTGTGTGTTATTTGGCTCAAAGTGCCAAACATCGATCACAGTGGCTCTGCTCGTCCACTGTGGATTTGAAGCGAAATGCCACCCCCTACGATCTTCACATCGAAGTGTATCTGGATAGGGTCTAGTCTTTCGTGTTTCGACGGGCCTCGTAACTCAATTGCGGAATTGTGGGTGGGAATATCAATTAGATGGAGGGGGTAATTATAGTACTGTGTTGTGGAATTCTTGAATGCGGGATTGTGAGTGGGGGTTTGAATTGGATGTCGCAGATACAATTGTGGGTGTAGAAGAGGAGATTGGGATCAGTAAAGAGGCTAACTCAATCAAACCTGAGCTTCGTAAGGACTAACTAAAACCGTTATTAGCGAATATAGGAGAAGACTTGGTCTATCGCGCTTACAGTGTGAACCGTTCCCATCCCAAGCCATAGCCTTCAGCATTGGCGTTGCCCTGGCTGACATATGCCCATACTTTGGAGGCTTCCACTGGCACACCCGTACTGTCGTAAGTCTCCAGGACACTCGTGCCCCTTCAAAACAAGCTCGGTCTATAAATCCTTCGCAAAATGGCATCACGAGGGTGCCACTGTCGCTCAGGAAGCGACGAGTTCGAGTACAGTGAATGGACTCGAAACACCAATGCCGACTATCCAACTCGTGTATACTGCCAGTATAGGCTATGTGAAAACCGGAGAGGAGGTACTTCGAGGCCCCACTCCGAATCTGGGTAACTTGCATGCTGCAGCAGCGAATTCCCTATAGCAAGAGAGCGACTGAGAAGCTGAGGGTAGGTGCAAATGAACGTGGAATGAGAGAAATAGTTCATCGTTACGGTGGACGGCGAAAGCATGACAGGGATTGTGGCTTCCTCTGGAAAGGGACTCTGATACTGTGATAATCATCCCTGTGCTGATATGAATCAAGTCGATAGTCTGTTTAGTCCCTCGTACCAGGCTTCTTGGAGGTGGATTTGTCGTTGAAAACCGCTGCCCAAGAAGGCGGGCCAGACTTCGGTTTAGATGTCATATCGTTCGCGAAATCATCAAGGTTTCCTATAGGGAACGTAAACGTTCAAATCGCGGGGTAGTAGTACTTCGCCAGCTGTAAATATAGCGACGGCGGTTGATCCTCCAACAACAGTGTCCCACCTCTTGAGATAGATCAAGAAAGTCGCGGGATCCAGTCCAAACCTGGACAGAGTGGACGCAATGCGATAGTGGAGTTCCCTTTGGCATAATTCTCTATTGGAATAGTCGCTCCCACCTAATCGCTGGAGGTCATGGAGGTAGAGATGGGCGACAATTCGACACTTGATGTCTAATGGCGCGTTCTTCCAATACATGCTAAGGAGTGAATGAGAATACTGGGCATGTGTACAGTGGTTGTCGAGCACTAACCTGGATTCCGCTAAAGCACAGCCGCGTTGTTCACGGATGAGAATAGCAAAGGAATTATTGTATCCCAGCAGGTGTGGATGCCGATAGGACGCGACCACCCAGTATACCCGAATCATGCAAGCCAAACATATTGCTGTTTAAGGGCTACCCCATGGAAATATCCCGATAGTTCTAAACGATCTCATCGACAATTAGGGATATCAGGGTCAACTCTCGTCTTATCTCTTCACGTAAGTCTGGTGATAGTATCTTACACGCTCCTTTCCGTGGGTGGAGGAATGTAGAGAATTTAAAAACGCACTTAGAACGTTTGGGATTCCCTTATTAGTCTGAATCTCAATCCCATGACTCTACCTTCTGTCACGAATCCTTCTCTCACTCTCAGTTCTCCCCCAACTCCATCGTTCTGAAATGAACCCAGTGTCAATGCAGACTTGCGACGAGCTGACTGTGTGCACCGAGATGGATGGTAAATGGTTCGTTTCAGTCGTTATAGACTGCTCATGGCATCCAGACGGTGCACTGCTAGTCGCCGCTATAGGCGACCACGAACTTCGCAAGTCCATCGAGTTACTGATTGAAAGTCACGAAGAAAGTACGGTGTCCCCAATGATCGCACTGAACAGTTTCCCTAATAAACATAGCAATCGGAGAATACAAATACCTCAACAGCACGTATCGCAACAACTGGGAAGTTGTCTCTTTCGGTACGTCTACACTCGTTTTCACTACGTCCACCTTTGACACTCTCTGCTAAGAGATGGACAAGCTCGCCGCGGACAACGTTCAGCTCAGAAATGCTGTGAGGGATCTCCAAGATTCAATGTATGCTGCAAGAGCATGCATCCCCCAATGACGACATGCGCTTAGAAGCACTACGGAAAACCCTCGACGATGGCATTAACACAACGAGGCTTGCTCTACTACAGAACCGATTTGGAATGTTTAGAAGGAAGGACCTGTTTCTTTCTTGGGTACCAAGTAGTGGTGACCTCAAGCATCTCTGTATGTACATATGTCCTATCCGACACTCTCGTTTATGTCTTGTAACGTGTAAGAATCGAACGGCCTTCCAGCTTGTGACTGAGTAAAGGCTATCCATTCCGAATTGGCTAGGATTTCCCAGTTTTTAAGTCAATAGCAGTTTCGAGGTGATAAAAGATGGCATATGGTTCATCCGCCAATACCTGTTTTCTTTCGTCCCTCCTATGATTAGTGAAGTCCCCGTGATAAGCAGTCTGGGTCCGTGACCCACCAGACATCGTCTCAATGGCGCTCTTCTCGGAATGACCTGGTATAAGGTATTTGATCCTAGAGCACAGTAAGTCGAAGATCCCACAGGATCATTTGACGGTTTATTCCGACCTTCCTTTCCAAACGGACTTGTTTATTCTTAGACGCGCCCATTGGCGTTCACCCTTGTCGCTATTCGTGTTTATCAAAAGACCCCCCTTCAAGCCTCAGCCTTGCATTCGCTGTGACGTTCGGCTTTCAGCGCCAGATAGCATTTCTCTAAACAAGTCACAAATCGGCACGGGTACGTACCTCGTCGGCGGACATTTGCCGATTCAACTGATTTCGGATAGGACAGCAAGCAGACCAACGCCTTATACCATTCACATGTATGTGTGCATATAAACCCAAGTCAAACTTCCTTTCTAACCTCAATTCCCGCATAGATATACTCGCAATGACCACTGGGATACAAGCTGATCCCGTGCCGAATCTATCCAGCGCCACATACCAATCTGAAGACGACGACCCAAGAACATCCTATGAAAGTGAACCGGAACTCGAATACGGCTCTTCGTCCGATGACGGTTGGTTCGATCGGCATCATGCCAGGTTCCGCGACTTTCCATGGACCTCAGGTACGGTCCATATCTACTACAGCTTCTTGCCTCTACTTACTGCCGCTCTTTTACCTGGGGATAGCCAATCACTGGCCGTGTTTACCTGCAGAGCTCAAGTCCATAATCTTGAAGCAACTGAGTGTCAAAGACCTAAAAAAGGTTGCAGAAAGCCGCTCCTCACTTGGCTCACGAAGAACTTCGCCTTCGCGTAAAGACCCTCTCTATACGTGCTCATTTGAGGATCAGCGCATTAATCGACATGCTTAGAGACACTGGGTCGGTTATTTCGGGGTCCGGGGCTTTAACAGTCCTAGTCCCCTGTCGCTTCGTGAACGCGGGGCTCGACATCTTCTGTGCTTTCAACAAGCATCGAGATGTATTTGAATTTCTGCAGCACAACGGCTACGGCACACCTCGCAAAGGAAAATTATATCCATGTCGCGCCAGGGACCGGCTGGCTGAAGACCCTGACTTCCACTCGAGCTTCGTCGCACCCTCCGCCATCCACACTTTCTACCAACTCAGACATAATGATAATGGCTACGTCGTATCCGTCGTGCGTTCCCACTCTTCATGCTCCATCGCACCGATATTGGGGTACCATTCGACAATTATGATGAATTGGATATCGTGGGACGGCGTATCTTGCATGTATCCTGCACTTACTTTCGATTATAAAGGTGCGCAACCTCCTCCAATTCTCGTGTCTACTCAACCGTTTAACCTATTGCATGATGTGTTTAGGGTTGACCACTGCTTTGTCGTTCAACTATGTCATATCCGATCGAGTCAGTTGCGCCGGGTCACTTTACCGTGACCGTGGTTTCCTTCTTTACGATCGCTGTTCGCAGCTCAGGTACCACAGCCCCCAGCTCTGCTACCACAGCCGGCACAAGCTCTTTCTCATTCCGAATGGCAAGGTTGCGTCCAAGGCTTTCATAACCCATATTGTAAACGAGCAGAGCGCGAAATCAACGACTGGGGTACGCTATTGATGGCATTTACGGCTCGAACTGAAGTCGCAGCCTACCCCGTCAACGTTAGCTGGAAACTAGCGATGCGATTCCTTGGCCAAGAAGCTGGCGACATGTTGGGGTTCGGACAGAACGCAGACCGCGCCTGGATACGAGTCCAAGGTGAAAGGCAGTACTCGCAATATTCAGTGCTCAAGGACCCAAATGTCCAGGAGGCATCCACTGATGTTGATCTCAATGAATTTTCTTAGTGACGCTGTATTGTACATTCTTCTCCCTCTTGAACCAAGTGTATTTTTGCCTCCCCCTCTTACCTGATGTAGTTATTGTAAAACTTTCAATTAAGCTCTAAACGATCATGGGGAAATGAGGGAAAGTTTTGTATGCACAAGCCGAGCATCATCATCATCATCAACCACAAGAACAACAGCATCACCCGTATGTCGATAAGAGCTACAAAATAATCTACTGACTCATGGTATAGAGGTGTTTATCATTCCGCTCTTAGAGCTCACGATAACTCAATAGGCAATCTCGGCATAGCGTTTGTAACTACCAGTTTTACCACCGAGGCAAGTCAAGTCGAGTTTTGGGAAGAGATAACGCAAGGCAAACTTCTACGACAGATATGCCCCATTTGATCGTGCAGAGTCATTCTACTGGTCCATCGAGTGGCTCCCTGCCTAGCCACATGTATAAAAGCTCGTAGGGGATGTGCTATACCCCCCATCTATAATTGCTCCGCCCATTCATGTCTTCATTGGACAAAGTCAGCTTGTCCGACGTCAACAGCATCAGCCTTGACTACGAATCGGAAGCAGACCCTCGTACCACAGATGATAGTGGCTCAGATTCCGAGTACAACATACCCCTTGACGTCCTTCACGAATATACTCGATGGGCCCAAACGGGATAGAGAGGAAGAACTAGGTAAGTGATGCTGACCCATTTCACATGAGCAATCTGTAAGATGATTACTTTATCTCCGTTTACAGTTCAGAGCTGGTATCGTTTACCCAACGAGATAAAGTCGAGGATCTTCAAGAGCTTTGGGCTGGGAGACTTGGTAGAACTCGCTCGTGGGGCACCTCACACAGCACACGAAATTCTTCGAAATCGCGTCCAAGGTCGTGGTCGCCTGTGCCCATCTCAAGATCAGCTCTGTCATGATATGCTACGAGATACTGGATCTGTGATATCTGGGTCCAGCACCTTGATTGTTGTTGTGCCTTGCTCCTTTGTCAACCTGGGCCTCGATATATTTTGCACCTTCGATCAGGCGGGGAGGGTCTTTAACTTCCTTCGTCAAAACGGATATGGTTCACCGCAGAAAGGAGGAATAATCTCTTTCTCTCATTTAGATCAATACTGCGACGACCCCAATTTCCATTCCAGCTTCGTCATCCCCTCTAGTATCCATGGAATTTACCATCTCACCCACGAAACAACTGGGTACAGAGTGTCAGTTGTTCGTTCCCACTCCATGGCTATTGCTCCGATCTTTGGATATCATTCAACAGTTCTCATGAACTGGATATCGTGGGATGGTGTTCACTGTATGTACCCGATGCTCACGAGCACCTACCAAGGTCAGTCCTTGTTCTTGGAAGTTAACTCGGTCTAACAGCGATACCAGGCTTAACAACAGCGTTATCGTTCAACTTTCTCATCGCAGATCGAGTCGATCGCGCAATATCTCTGTATCGCAACAGAGGTTTCGCAATCTATGAGAGGTGCTCTCAGATCAACCACCATACTCCGCTGCTTTGCTACATGGGACGCGACAAATCTTTACCCTTCCCAGTGGCAAAGTAATGGTGCAGGAGTGTTCCAATCCCTACTGCAAGCGGGCCGAGCGCGAGATAGATGACTGGTGGACTATGTCGATGGCGTTCACAGGAAGGACGAAGATAGAGCAGCATCCGTCGTGTATCACCTGGAAGCTTTCCATGCAGTACCTCGGTCAGGAGGTTGCAATCCCAGGTTTAACAGGGCAAACGGACAGTGCATGGGTAGCTGTTGAAGGGTTTCGAAAATACCACCAGTACAACGCAGTGAAGGCACATGATGCTATAGACCCAAATGCTCCACAGGTAAACCTGAACGAGTTTCAATAGGCTTTGCCCTATGTGTACTTTACCGTTAGAGTTTCCTATGTGTATTTGGAACCAGGCTAATGGCCGGTTTTACTATCCCTCCTCTCTATATATTGGTTGATGCCATTTAGTAGGATCTTCCATGTTAGGATATAAGGATACTGTAAGGTCACCACAGGTCCCGAGGGGATCACAGCAAGCCTTCACTTTATTCACCGGATTTCTTATTGATTTAGTAGCAAACTTCCC
This sequence comes from Coprinopsis sp. MPI-PUGE-AT-0042, assembly GCA_020736565.1. Taxonomy (NCBI): domain Eukaryota; kingdom Fungi; phylum Basidiomycota; class Agaricomycetes; order Agaricales; family Psathyrellaceae; genus Coprinopsis; species Coprinopsis sp. MPI-PUGE-AT-0042. Next base: position 687,937 of record JAHBOF010000044.1, on the reverse strand, counting down.
TTGACCATGCAATGTGCGCTCGCACCTTCGGCGCGACTTTCCCTTTTAGGACCTTTTGCTTCCCATTTCGTATGATTGATCGCAGGCGCCGTCTCACCCGACGCCCGCCTTCCTTTGTCCTCCTCGTACCTATCTGATGTGTCTCCTCGTGGAATATCGCTCTGGGCCCCTCGCGTTAGTTCATGAGATGATTTAAATGAATCTGTATCATTAGTGTAGGTTGCCGAAGGGGAACTTCGCAAACTATGTACGGTAGTTTAGAACCTCCCAATTCACTGTTCATAGCCCACTCCTCGTCATCTCCTGCTCGTACCCTTCGCCCGAGTCGTTCCATCTCAATCTCCCTTCGTCCCAAGAGTGTCAATCGACTATGTGACCACTCCTCGTCGTCCTCTAGAACTCACAACAATCCATTGTAATCTAATTCATTTTCGCTGCTAAAACTCGCTGAGGGTTTCGTCGTTACCCTCGTTGTCATCATCGCACCATTGCATTCGGTCTATCGACCATAACTGCTCTATCTATGCCGTATGGAGTACCTGCCAGTGGTATTACTTAGCATCGCCGCACTAGCGAGAAGACTCTACGCGGACAAACACGTAGACTTCCTCACAATACCAAGGACGCATTGGTGTTCCTTTGCGTGTGTTCTCATCTTTTCAGTGCAAAGACACTCGAAATATGTCTTAATTCTGCTCATTCGACCACAACCCGCCACCGCTGCCACCGCCAATGGGGTACAAAAATCAGTCCTTTCACCTCTCCATTGACTAGGAGGCTCTGTAAAGCACATACCTTCTCTTTGTGATGCTGCAGCAGGACACATGATGGTCATAATATATGCATGGGAAGGTGCCTGGTATGCTGAGCTCATAGCTCATGCTCCTATAACTGGGCCAGAGAGTTGAATCGCCCCACTGAGAATAGCAAGAGCATGTAACATGACCACGAAGCCATGCATGTGAAGGACGAAGACGAATTTATACACGACACGGTCGCAACGCTCACAATTACATTAAGAAATAATAATAAAATGAATTCACACCCCATATTTCAGACAGCAAACAAGCACCTTAACCTCCGAGCTCTGCACAATGAATAGTCAACATACAAATGAAAAGGGGTCGGGGAAAGTGATCTTACGGTAAATAACGACTTCAATGCGTGGCAGGGGGTCTTCTTCCATTCCCAACGATGCTGGTGTGTCTTCAGGTTGAACGACATCTCCGTAGTACACCCATCTGACACAGTCAATGTGTGAATCCATGGAGAATGTCGGCTAACGTACTTGTCGGATGGTTTGAGTCCTTTGTCCTCTGCATATTGTCTCATAAGGCGCTGAAATTGCTTGTGGATTGGGTAATGCTCGATGGTGGAATACACGCCCGGTACACGAGTACCAATTTGGAACTAACAAGCATGAGGTTAAGAATAAAACTGTAGATGGAATCGCCTTACCGTGATAGTTGCACCGTTCAACGATGAACTCGAGCTCCCTGTGGACATCGAGCTCTCCGTAGATGCCCTTGAACTCGAACCTTCTCCCATATTCTCGTCTCCATCCGAAACTTCAGCGGCTTCCGCCTCGATAAGACGCGCACGATTTGGGCCGGCTTTAATGAGACGAGGGCCTAAGCCGGGTTGAATGCGACGATGAAACTTTACTGGACGAGAGGAGTCCTTAGTTGATGACATCGAGGCAATAGATGGCTTGCGTGATGCGAAGAGGTTGTAGATACGGCAATAACACTTCGTGTAACAAGTGCAAGGTGGAAAAGGGGTAATTGCCTTATTCATTGGCGCCAAAGGCGCGACGCGATTTGTTTATACGACAAACAATGATCCGGGCACACCGGAAACGGCTCAATATGGAATATATCGAAGTTGGGCAGCTGAAGCTGCTTGTTGGCGGTTCCTGAAGACCATCGCTTGGGGGCCCAAAATGAGAGCGGTACAGAGCGTCATAAACGGCACGATATGATCATAGCTTCACGTCCATCGACACCTATATCTAATTATCGGGCGCGTTTGTATTTGATCCCTCGATCACTCCGATCATTCCGCTGTTTATGCGCAAACAAATCGCGTTGGAATTATCGCGCGTCAGAGCAATCAGTAGTACACTTTTTCGTTCTGAATACAAGCGTGCATCACTAATCTAAGCGTCTGTACAACCTAGTTCGCTTTATCTCAGTCAGACGATGAAATCGAGCTCCCTGTGGACATCGAGCTGTCCGTAGATGCACTTGAACTCAAACCTTCTGCCATGTTCTCGTCTCCGTCAGAAACCTCAGTGGCTTTCGCCTCGATAACATGCGCACGACGTGGGGCACCGGTTTGAATGAGACGAGGGCGTACGCCGGGTTATATGCGACGATGAACTTTACGGGATGTGAAGAGTCCTTATTGGATGACGTTGAGGCGACGAATATTTGCTTGATGTAAAGAGGTTGTACATACAGCAGTAGCGCTTAGCGTAACAAGTGCAAGGTGGAAAAGGGGTAATTGCATTCTTCATTGGCGCCAAAGGCGCGACGCGATTTGTTTATACGACAAACAATGATCCGGGCGCAGCGGAAACAGCTCGCTATGGAATATATCGAAGTTGGGCAGCTGAGGCTGCCTTGTTGGCGGTTCCTGAAGACCATCACTTGGGGGCTTAAAATGAGAGCGGTACAGAGCGTCCTAAACGGCACGATATGATCATAGCTGCACGTCAATCCACACCTATAAACGACAAGCACGTCTAATTATCGGACGCGTTCATATTTGATCCGTCGATCACTCCGATCATTCCGTTGTTTATGCGCAAACAAATCGCGCTGGAATTATTGCGCGTCAGGACAATCAGTAGTGCACTTTCTCGTCCTGAATGCAGGCGTGCAGTATTCACTAGTCTAAACGTCTGTACAACCCAGATCGCTTTATCTCAAAACATTGACTGTACTGTAGAAATTCGATCAATTCGTTGGTCACGTGTCATGCACCCTCTGAAAACAACGAAATCCCCTGGCCGTCACGCGTCCCATCTGGGACCAACAAATCTGAGGAGGTCTTGGCGCCCTCGCCCCTCCAAATTAAGCCATTTTTTCGGCGCCTACGGCGCCAAATTTCGTTGAGTCATGGTCCTCGACCCCCTTCAACGGAATATCAGGTTCGTTGGCAGTGTCACGTGTCACACCCTGCAACGAATCGATTGAATTACTACAGTATACCCGATACTTTGAAACGCTGAGATGGCCCGAAATATTGTAAGCAAATGCACTGTCTAAATAAGCGCCTTCCTCAAATGCCTGCAGTTTATTGACAAATCCGCATGCGATGCTGACGACAACTGGGAAGAGGAACAAGATGAAGATGAGCTGAACGATGAGGAGAACGATGAGAGTGTTTCTTCGAATAAGACATGTGTAAGTCTCTCTTGTCTGCTGTGATAAGTTACATGTAGAAGGCTTACTGTCTGTCAGACTTCTGCACTCAATTCCGCTAAAGACGATCTCTCAGTAACCAACCGGGGGCGATGGATGTCAGCGATCGAGGTTATAGCATCTACGTACGCTGCAGAACCTGCTACGCTTTCGGTAGGAAGCAGTTGCGTGGCCGACAGAGACGCATCTCATGATCAAGGCAACATTGGTTCAGACCAAATTAAGCATCCACCTACCACTTCAGGCGCTTCGCAAACCACCCCGTCGACAATACCCTCAGTTCATGGCCTTTCATTCAGACAGCCAGGAGGCTCTGAAGCATCCAGTTCGTCTCTCAGGGCCATCGAGCTCGGCCGTTTCAAGGCACCCAGTTTACCCATGCCCCACCCTTTTGTACCCCTTCCCCACCAGTATCTGTACACTGGGTGGCTTGGGCCTCAGAGACAGGACAATGGAATGCAAACAGTACGTCTACTATTATGCTGATATTTCGAGTGCTTATATCTGTTTCAGCTGGATGCATCTGCTTTGCTTCTGGGTAGCCGATCTCTTGAGTGGACCCGAATACAATCGGGCACATACCACAACGATATTGGGCTTATAGTAGACGTCACTGAAAATGTGGCTACTACCTATGTCATACCCAGAATCGGAGATCCTGATGCCCCCAGGCGACATGGGTCAAAGAGGTTCTTCACATCGAAGGACGTTCGCCGATACATCAGGAGTGGCCGGGACTTTTCATACAAGAACCGCCTTGCCAGTGGCTTCGACCGTTGGACGCTAGGGAGGTGCCACACCCGCGTCTTCAAATGTGGGTTTGAGGTCCTTTCACTCAGCGCAGGCTACAGTGGTCCTGGTGAACTCCCAACTGTAGAGGAGTTCCAGCTCTTCTACACGAATCACTGCCCTCATCTCGACACTCAAGAAGGGTTGAAACTCCTGGAGCGCACCTCACGACTGCTTCTGCCGCCTGTATCGCCCGGGGAGCGCTGCAAAATTGTAGGGGGGCCACTGTTCGGTTCTGTCTGCACAGTAACCTCTCTCTCGCACTCAGACCAAGAGCTCGACGTGGCTATCCTCGGAGGCTCTGGTGCTTCAGTAGCTGCTTGCCTGCTTCGTCGTTTCTTCAGGCCAGGCGATCTTGTGGAGGCGCGGCTTGGTTTCCACGTGGGCACTGTGGCATTCGTCGTCGAGGTCCAGGATGCAACAGTGACAGCACTCGACGTTGTAAGTTGCCTCTTCACTGCTGTCTGGCCCGTTGTATTCACTGCGTATTCTTAGGAGTCCTGCAGCGAAGTAACCTTCCTGAAGGACTTCTTGGTCTTCCACAACGAGGCGTTCACTCCAATGGGTGATGATGCACATAGATGGCTGTCTGTTGGCCATATTAATCGCGCTCCAAACGGGGTTCAGATAGGCGACATGTGTGAAGTGATACGAGGCCCCGAAGCTGGTGCCAAAGGTTGGCTCATTGATAAAATCGGAAGACCTTCGTCTGTGGCATACGACAGTTACAGGATGACATATGGGTTAGAGCTCGATGTCGCAGACAAGGGAACAAGGGCATTGGTGGAGGTAGATGGCCAGTACAGACTCATCATCGCACCCACGAAGGACCTCAAGTTGTTGACGGAATACATGCCACTTACCGGTGCTGATGTCTCAAGACTCATCGGATCCCACCCACACCTATCAACTATCATCCCCGTGCAAACGATGCTGGATGATTTGCCTGATAGGTTTACGAGATTCATTGGCTACCGGGTCACTGTGATTGGTACCCACCATTTGAAGGGCTCACAAGGATGGTTGCGAGCAGTGTCAATGGACGTCGCTGTGTGCGAGCTCGACCATTCTGCTGTATTTTCAAAAGCTACCCACCAGCTCCATGTTGACAAAATCGGGGTTTATTGGTGCGTGCGTACTGCTGTTTCGAATCGACACACACGCTAACATAGTGTTCAAGCTCTACGTCTCGTAAATGGGTAAAGTTGGAGGATGCTATTCGCCCCAACAGACGTGGGATAACCATGGTTTATGAAAAAGAGGGTGCTCCGCAGCGGCCCCTTATGCGAGCTAGGACTCCACCTGCTCCTCCTCTGCCTTCGCAGTACCTGGGATCCGTCTGGGATCCAGATCCCCAGAAAACCAACAGTTGCGAGCTTTCAAAATGGAGTGAGTCACCCGCTATCGTCGCTTGACTCCCTGATGACTAACCTTTTCTTAGTTGAATGGTTTCCTGCCTTGGCTTCAGCACTGCCTACACCAGGTCTGCTGGTCAAGCTGGAAGATCCGTTCATCATGTTCCATGGAAATCCCAACGTATGGTGTATCACGAAGCTTAACGGCTCCGCGGCACCCAGCCTTGTTTACGGGGTCGAAGGGGTGTTTAGTTTCCCTATCGAGCACCCTACAGAGGTCCCGCCCGATCGAATGTTACCCCTCCGTCCGTCTGAGGTGAAGAGACCTTACGAGGCGCTGGTTGTCCATCGGCGCCACGAATTCTTTGGTAGAGTCGTCTTGGTAAAGCCATGCAACACTCCTCGTGTATGGATTGTATCACTGCCAACAGGGAAGGATAGAAGGAAATTCAGGTTGGAGGACAAAGATTTGGTGCTTTACGGGCGTTTATGATTATAGAGGCCTTGTATATTAGCTGTTTGGTCTGAACCCAGTGCTTTAACCTCCTTGAACAGCCACCACAGTTTGGAAGAGTACAATGAGGGCCGGATGAACGGAGGACATCGGAGAATATGTGAGGTACTTCTTCACGTCTCTCCAGACCAAAGAATGCAGCAAGGCCCCCTTAGAGAGCTGTAGGGACGCCATCAGAACCACTCGGCACGGTGAGGATGCTTCTGCATTTCCCATTTGGAAAGAGGGTGTGAGATGAGGCTATGATCCATCACTGGCAAGTATTCCACACGACGGAGAGTGGATAGGTTGATTTAACGGGGCAAACGTGAAGGTGTGACAACAACGACGAAGGCAAGCAACGCAGCTCTCGGCGAGCTGGGGAGACGAAACGAACTGGTTTACAGCTGATTGTTGTGAGGGACGATGGGGCAGTTTGGACGGTTTAAAACCCGTTCTGACGTCTTCAAAACGAAGGACAATTGGGATTGGGCGATTTGGACGAGAGGTACAAGCGGGAGACGACAAGGATCGAGCTTGAATAGTGAATTGGCGGTTCTTCAACTACGATACATGGGTTTTGAAGTTACCTAAGGGCTTCGGAAACCTACATTAATGATATAAATTCATTCCAACCATTGCATGACCCAACACGAGGGGACCAGAGCGATATTCCGTGAGGAAACCAGTCAGATAGGTACGAGGAGGACAAAGGAAGGCGGACATCGGGTGAGACGGCACCCACGATCAATCAAACGAAATGGGAAGTAAAAGGTCCCAAAGGGGAACTCGTGCCAAAGGCGTGAGCGCGCATTGCATGGTCGAGTGAAATTACACAGTGAAACAATAAGAAACCCGGTGAATAAACTGAAGGCTCACCACGATCCCCTCGGGAGTCGTGGTACCCTACAAGGGAGTAGACATCTCAGAGCTCACGGAGCACGCACTTGGGGGATGGGCTGCCTCTAGCAACATCCATGAAACGCTACGCACACTGTTCAGCCTCGACTCTAACTGCACCGATCTTCTGTCAGGTATCCTCTGCACCTTGTCCTCAAAACCTCCGTATTCCCCTAGATATGGAGGCCAATACATGGCCACTGAACTTCGTGTTCGATCACCAGAATGGCAGGCCCTATTTGGACAGCTCGCAAGCCATGCAAGGCCGTCGGGAGGTCTGGAAGAAAGGAGAGGATCACCGAGATCTTTGAATCATTGTCTCCTTAATGGGGAGCAAGCACATTGTTCCTTCACCAACAGTGACACTTGGCACGCAAGGCCACACTACAACTCGCTACCTCAGGGGGCTCATATACGGTGGAAGATTTCATTTCATATCAAGACGCGTTGATAAAAATTGATGTGTTCAGCATCATTGCGGCATACAGACTGGGTACAAATGTATTGACGATGGTACACTAGATAATGTTCAATTTGCTGGTTCCCTTCGAAGGTTCAGAGGGTGCAGGTTCGTAGTGGCACCATATGTTTGCTCTAACGCTTGCTAGAGATATGGATAAGTGGATGCGGAAGGGGGAATGGGGAGGGAGAGGCAGCGTGGTTTGAGTATATGTACAAGATGCGCTTCCTATCCAAATGAGGAACGTTAATCTCGATGCGATTTGTTTGGGCACCGTGGAACACGGATCAATAAACAAATAAATGGAGGCAGAATGACCACAAGGCAGAATGCGTGATTTCACTTAGAGATCTACCTAGGTAGCACCTATAGTGCCAGTAATCCTTTGAAAGGTATACCCCGAGCATAAAGGGCAGTTTGTAGTACTTAAGGACAGCCAGAAGTTAATTCATATCAAAAAAATATGCTAAGTATATACAGTGAGTGCATTATTAAGGAGCATCGAGACAAAGTAAAACGATGTTGCGATATGATGGGCTTGTCCAAGGTTTCTGGGACGTGCACCAAAACACTTTCTCACCGATCTGTGACTAGGTGTTATGACGAAGGTTGGAGACAATGGGATTGTAATTGTACGGGGAAAGTAGGCGTGCATCGTGCGGCCTTATGGTGCACATTCAGTGGCTATGTCGGCTCTTTGTGCTCTTGGATTTAATCAAAAGAAGTTGGCACCCAGCCTCAACGCTTTAAATACTGAAGCATTCCCCTCTGGGCATTTACCCAGAGGATCAGTGAGCATGCTGACTGGAATAGGGGCTACAGGACGGCCTTGCCAAACAAACACCAACTCGGCGAACATTTCATCCGTGATGCACTCCCTCACAAATTCGCTTAATTTTTGACATTCAGAGATGATTATGACCAGGCTGAAGCTCAAATAATAACTCCCCGAAGCATTCTGTCTCAGTCCACCCCAGCACGGTTCCGCCTCGTTAGTGAGCAGAGGCGGAATATCCGAACCCAGCGCTATTTCTGAAAGCAGCGAGTATCCGGAAATCACGTGTTTCACCAGACGACAAACCGTTGACCCTTGCCGGCAGACTCCGCAGCGTTCGAATGGAGTTCCAGTGACAGCGAGCCATTGGATATGCTGGGCCAATGCTGGGCCATGATTTCCAACAAACTTAAGATCATCTGTGCCTGGCGCAACATGCCTGATTAGGTGTGGTGCTTCCTAATCGAATTCCCCATCACATATGCCATGTGCCCGCTGCTCCCTTCATCCTGTCTGGAGCGAGTCAATACCTTGGCCAAGGCTGGTTCCATGCCAGACCATCATGATGGTTCTTCCTGCTTACTCTGTCTCAATAGCTGCTGTATCTATTGTATGTATCTTGTAATCGAATCTGACTTACTTCTGCATCAATTCTGGGACCCAGGGTCGACTTGGGGTTGTTAGAGTTTGGGTTTCTTTGGTACCATGGGAATGGAGGCATGTAACATCTTTTACGCTACTGCTGATATATAGAGAACCCCCAGCCACTTTGTGCTATGGCACTCAAACACTTTACTCCGAATCAATACTGCTGCAAAGCACACTTGAAGCAGGTCCCAATTCTCTGTTACATTCGAAGAGAGTTGACAGTCAGAACAGCTGATTCAAAGAGTTCTAAAAAAAACTCATCATACCTTGATGTGAGATTCAATCTTCGGACCAATACCGTTCCCATGAAAGAACGTTGAGCCTCTGACCCTGCATACTAGTGCCTAATAGGGTGATTTCTGAGCTCTGACCCTGCATACTAGTGCCTATAGGGTGGTGTCCAAGTCAATAACCTAGAATAGTCAGGAGTTAGCAATCCTTGTCTAAGTAGAGCGGTAATATTTCACCTTCTTTCACTTTATCAAAGAAAAAAGGAGGGCACGCTCAAGCACTCTTGAGCTATCAATAGTTCCGTTAGCATGACAGCACACACACACACATATATATATACATCAAGCATGGGAAAAAAGGGAATGTCAAACTTGTGTCAACACTGATTCTGATAGAGCACCATGTGCATCCCCATGTCAACTGCCCTATTGGATTCCGTTTGATGTGTTTGCTTTAACACTGAATCTACAGATAGGTGCCTGTGTTGAGGTGGCATCTAGATTTGATGCTCAAAACACTGATCATGGGCTGGATCGTCCATCATCAAGTCTCGTTTTAGTCTTTACGTTATTAACGCTACCGATGTTGGCATCATTATCAAATCATTATGTCGCCTAAATATAATAGTCGGTGCAGTGATGATAAAGGAGTAAGGTCAGCTTGAACGCTTCTAAACACTCTTTATTCGCTCCCCTTTATTCTGTCAATATCTTGGTGCAGGAAAATGTCTGAAATCAGTACTCTACCTTCAGAGAACAGCTCTTCAGTAAGTGGCCAACTCATCATATTTCTATAGCACCTACTGACTTGTATCATGTGCAAAAAAATAGGGTGTGATTCGGACAATACGTATGGCAAAACGAACACGTGTCGCTTGCACATTCTGTTGAAGTGAATCCCAGATCAGTCCTGCTCTATGGTATCGACTCCTTACTATACATTATCTTTAGAACGGAAGATAAAGTGTGACGGAACAATCCCTATGTGCAAGAATTGTTCAAAGCGCAACTTTCCATGTGCCTATGAGCCAGTGTGAGTCGTTATTGATGATATAAACTTCGTTATGAGGGAATACTAATGTATTTGATTTCAAGGCCTTCTAAATGTTCTCTACGTTAATCTTGATTCTGTCTCTGCTTCAGTCATCATCCTCAGTTATACGATAAACATTAATGTCGATATCAACAGTTCAATTTAGTATTTTTGCATTGGGTGTCATGAAGAGTGTGGTACTATAGTGAAGCAAGGGTGGAGAACATCACATAGTGTGAGCCAGGGGGGTAAACGCATAGCTATATAGGTAGGTGAGCGCTCGTAAACTAGATGTATCTTGATTAATGAAATGTTGTATGATAGTCCAGCTATTGTAAACCCTAGTGAGGCCAAAAGGAACAGGAATGAATGAATGAATGAATGAATGAAATAGAAAAGAGAGGTAAGAGTTATCGAGGAGGTTACAGACATACGAAATACACAAGCTCAGCGCTGAGACGCTGAACTCCATTAGGTAGTGTCACACCCAAATCGGGTATGTTGCACGGAAGTCACAGAATCTCATCCCATCACCAGACGAACCAGAGTACCTACACCAGTATGCATACTGAAGGAGCCCAGCCCTGCACAATATGACATGGGTGACAAAAGCGTTGAGTAAATGCATGACAAGTAAGGCTAGTGCCTCTGTAGTCGGCAAATACCGAAATGCTCCCAGGAGTGAAACACATGTAAATACAGACAAGTAGACAGCTGGAAGAGAAACACCTCAAGCGCCATCGCAATGGCACCAATAACTCTAGATAACTTTCTCCGTTACCCACACCGTCGCCCCTCCACCAATAAAGAGGCAAGAGCATCAGGCCTTCTTTCCCCGGAGGATGCAATTCAGTTAGGACTCGACAAAACCTTCTTCAAACCAGCACCATGCATACCAGATTGGCCATGCACGGGCCAAACTCAACCAGAGGAATTTGGCGATAATAGGCATCACCCTCAGCCCCAGACTGGGCCGCATCGCGTGCAACCAGCCAATACCGTGCCAATGATCGACCTTGTTAACGGTACTACAAGCATAGAATCGAGACGTCTCACAACGGAGATATGGCAGCTCTCCAGCTTTCCATCAGACATGCAGAAGCTGGTAATGGGTCAGCAGGTGATCCTTACCCATGGGTCCAAATTGCAGGAAGGTGTTTTGAAGAGTATCTTTCGACTCGAGAAGTACTGGGTGGCTATTCAGGTTAGCCTTGATGGATCGTTCGACAGCACCCAGAACAATATAAACCCAGTCAAGGTTATAGTCCTGCTCTACGCTCCTCTATGTGTTGTTGCCCTACCCAACCTGGAGGCATTCATCCATCGCATAACTTTCCACTTCCTCCGATCCACAGGAGAGGAGGTAGACTGGCCAACGGGTCAGCTACGTAAATCGACTCCACCAACACTGTGACACTTTGGCCCCTTTTCCTCATTCCAATGATTCCATCGCTCCTTTCCTGTCATTTCTTTAACATTATGGTCACTCTACTTACCTTTTATATCTGTTTACCACTTGTTTATTCTTGAGGCTTACACCTTCACATACCCGACAAGTATATAGCTGAAAACCCCATTACTTAGTTTCTCTAGTCAATCATATAGCATTGAATCTTCAAGATTTATGTGATGAATGCTATGTGACAAACTTGAAGGACTCGTGGCATATTATATTTCCTCAGGCCCCCCCATGTTCATGCTGTCAGCCTGTCCGATTTGCAATCAAACACACAAATAACTCTTGTCCTTCTGTATCAAGTCAAAATGCCGAGGGGAATTGCCATGCGCAGCATCGGCCCGCTTACTCACAGGTCATATGAGTCAGTATGAGTCGTGTAGACGAAAGAGTGACGAATGCTGTAAATAACGCATAGCCTCATAAGAATGTATCTGAAGGAGTCTAGACTGAAGGTCACGAGTCGAATCTAATCTACATCTGATAAGATAAGTTAAGATAAGATCAACAGAAATTTGATTAGCCAGACCCAGAGGATCTCCAGGGCCCTGGGCGTCAGTTGAAGAACACTACTGCGACTAGTGAGTAGATGTCTTACCGAGTAGCTTGTAGGCTTAACTGGTAGGTTAAAGTGATAGAGATTATAGTAGCTACCAGCGTCCTTATATACATATTGCATGTACTAATAATAGAGCAGTGTAAGGACTGAATAAGCAGTCACATGCGTGACGAGTAATCATGTGAGTCAGTATGAGTCGGTAAGATGATAGAATGACGAATACTGTAGATATCGCATAGCCTCATAAGAATATATCTAGGAGAGTCCGAGTCGGAGATAGTCCAAGTCGGATAGTCGCGAGAGTCGCGAGTCAGATAGTCGCGAGAGTCGCGAGTCGGATAGTCGCGAGAGTCGCGAGTCGGATAGTCGCGAGAGTCGCGAGTCGAATCTAATCTACGTAAGATAAGATCAACACTCCCCCTCAATGAGTGCATCTCCTAACGAGTGTACCCATTGGACTAAGACGAGTAGAACTCAAGTCCTAGTAATCCCCTGAAGTGTTCAAACTTCACACGTCCCAACGGCTTGGTGAAGATGTCTGCGATATTGTCATTGGTATCAACTCGCAAGACTTCGATGTCTCCATTCTCGATGAGTTCACGGATGTAGTGAAACTTGACATCGATATGTTTCATGCGACGCTCCTGAATAGGATTGTTGCTGATGAAGATAGCACCATTGTTGTCGGAACAGATAGGAATTGGTACGATGATCGGCATACCGAGCTCTTTGAACATGTGCTTGAACCACATCACCTGTCGACTACAGTCAGACACAGCCATGTATTCGGCTTCGGTGGAGGAATTAGCGACAGTCTTTTGAGCGTGTGAAATCCAGCTAATGCTGGCGTTAGCCAACATCACCATGTTTCCAGTTGTGGATCGGCGTGCAACCAGATCCGCAGCGTGATCAGAGTCCGAGTAGGCGATCAATCCATTTTGGGATGCGCCATCAAGAACCAGAGCATAGTCAATAGTTCCTCGAAGGTATCTGCAGATGTACTTGGCCTTGCTGATGTGTTCCTCGGAAGGATTAGCTGCGAATTGAGACAGCTTGACAACAGCGTAGGCGATGTCTGGACGAGTGCCCAGCATCAAGTAGAGCAGAGATCCAATGATCGACTGGAAGTAGTGGCGTCGTTTCGTATCGACAGGTCCAGTATGTTCGAGAGGCCTGTAACCCTCGACCATAGGTGTGGGTGCCGGTCGGCAATCCTTCATATCGAAACGTTCCAGGACCGTGCCAAGGTAGGCAGATTGATCCAGACGGATATTTTGTCCGTCACGTCTGATCCTCATTCGTAAGAACTCGGTAGGATTTTCGAAGTCTCGACATTCCCATTTGAGCTTGAACGCCTCTTTCTTGGCATTAACAAGTCTCTTGTTAGGACCCGCGAAGATGAGATCATCGACGTAGGCAATCATGATGACAAAGTCACCATGTCCATCCTGAAGGATGAAGATTCCGGTGTCGGTCGATAGTCGTTTGAAGCCAAGAATCTTCATTGACTTTGCAAGTTCCATGTACCATGCACGGGACGCTTGCTTCAGACCATAGATAGCACGAAGGAGCCGGTACACCTTGTGCTCTTTGCCCTTCATGACAAAGCCTTCGGGTTGACGCATATAGATCTCCTCATCTAGTTTCCCATAGAGGAATGCAGTCTTGACATCGACTCCGGTGATGTGCCAATCCTTGAGAGCTGTGAGAGCTAACATGGTTCGGACTGATTCGAAACGAACCACCAGTGAGAAAATCTCGTTGTAGTCAATGCCTTCGATTTCTTGGAAACCCTTGGCAACAAGTCGGGCGCGTTTACGACCGTCAGATTTGACGTCGAATACCCAGCGATTGGTAATCGCTTTGCGACCTTTGGGAAGATCGACCATTTTGAATACATTGCGTTCAGAGAGTGCCTTTAACTCATCTTTGCAAGCATCGATCCATCCTTTCTTCTCCTGCGGTGGCATCCGCAAGATGTCTTTAAACGTCCACTCGCGTGGAGCGCTATCGACAGAAGGAACTGAAGGCAAAACCGCTTTAGAAAGCAGGAAATGCATAAAATTAACTCCCCCTTCACGCGTCAAGCGTTCTAAGTCCTCAGGTATGTCAAAAGTCGAATCAGATTCACTTTCGGACACAGGAGTAGCAGGTTTTGGCGCGGGAACACCTTTTTCCTTGCTTGTAGCACCTTGATTAGATCCAGATGGCCGTCTGTCATCTTTATCAAGTGCTTTTCTCCGATCCGTCTGATGCTTTTCTGTCGGAGTTTTATTTCCGTAGACATCGCCAGGCTGAGACTTGGTTTGGGTCCGATTCCGCGCAGATCTCCTTGGTTCATCACCAGGAGCGTTTCCCGGCGCAGGGTTCGGCGGGTGCTGGTCGGCTGGTTGTTCACCAGCGTTCCGATCGTCGGCACGATCAGGACCACTACCTCTTTTAGGGGTTTGGGAGTTTGATGGACGAGGAAGGAAATCATCGTCGTCATCATCATCTTCAGATTCAGATGGAGGTCCATCATTACCAAACGAGGAAGGTGGGTAGTCTTCAACTCGTGGTTGGTCTTGAGGTGCTTTTGCATCAGGACACCTTGGGAAGTGAAGTTCGTCAAAGCGAGCAGTGGTCGCCTTGAATAGAACGTTCCTTGGGGATCTCATGAAGAGATACGCCTTCATGCCTTCTGGGAATCCTAGGAAGATCATATACTCCGACCGTGGAAGGAGCTTGTTAGATCGTTGTTCCTTGGGAATATACACCCAGGCACCACATCCGAAGACTCTTAACTTAGAGACATCCGGAGCTTCTCCTTCTACAGCCTCGTGTGGAGTAATCCAACCAAGACGCCTGAGAGGCGTCCGGTTATACATGTAAACGGCATATAGAACGGAAAATTCCCACCATGATGGAGGTAGGCAAGCGTCGTGACGCATTGACTCAGCCTTCTCCATGATAGTGCGATTGAAGCGTTCAGCGCGTCCGTTCTGCTGATGCATATACGGAGCGCTAATTGATAGCTTGATTCCTTTTGACTTGAAGAATTCTTTGAGTTCGTCGTTGATGAATTCACCACCACCATCCACCTGCCATTCTTCGATTTTCTCATGGTATATAGTTTCGACCATGGCGACGAAGTCTTTGATCGCTTGTATTGATCCACTCTTCTGACGAAGAAGGACACACGATCCACGACTCGTACAATCATCAAAGAAGGAGATGAAGTGTTTGAACTTGTGGTATGATTCGACGGAGAATTCTTTCAGATCCGAATGGATCTTCTGGAATCTGCGCTTCGCACGCTTGCTTGAAGCCGGGAACGGCTCAAGCGTCATCTTCCCTTGCGCGCAACCGCGGCACAAAGGTTCATGTTTGGGAATTTCCACCATAGGTGGGAAGTTCGTGGTATGCTTTTTGGCTCGTTTGAGCACTTCCCGCGATGGATGACCAAAGCGTTTATGCATGACCTCGTAATCGACAGGTGGTCCGGAGACCTTCTTTACTTCAATCGGCGATCCGTTGGAGTTCTTTACAGAGACCCAATAGATCGTGTCGTCCGGATGAAGTGGATGACCCTTAATGAGATTTCTCCCATCAGAATCGTTGATACCCATGGATAGGGAATCACCCCAAAGAGTAGTTTTGGGTTGACTCAAGAAAGTTCCCGTAGAGAACAATCGAGTCGATAGATTGGGTATGTGATATACTGGTTTGATGATCGATTCTACGTCTCGATCGTTACCGTCAGCACCTTTGATGGTGTGAATTACTCGAAGCTTTCCAATTCCTTTTATGGACAGGGTAGTACCCTTGGAAGCGGTGTTAACCGATGGACTGTTCTTAACGACTTTGTAGTCGAACAAGTCCTCTTTCGAGGGGGTAACGTGCATTGATGCCCCAGAGTCCATCATCCAGTGTATGAATGTCTCGAA
The DNA here is from genome assembly GCA_020736565.1 of Coprinopsis sp. MPI-PUGE-AT-0042. NCBI lineage: Eukaryota > Fungi > Basidiomycota > Agaricomycetes > Agaricales > Psathyrellaceae > Coprinopsis > Coprinopsis sp. MPI-PUGE-AT-0042. The sequence continues at coordinate 671,885 of JAHBOF010000044.1, read as the reverse complement.
TTTCTTACAGGAGGCGCATTGCGCATCTTTACACTTAGCGGTATTCGTTGTATCATGAATAGAAACGATAGAATTTAATGCACAGCATAATTCTAAGAATACATCGTCGTCCAAGCTATCAAAATCTAATTGAAGAGGCTGTGGAGGCAACGAGTTAGCCAAGTGTTTCCTGGTAGAAAACAGAGGGGACGTACTTATCGTCGTCGAAGTGACCAGTCCTCAGAGCGTCCCAGTCCGGTAGGTAGACGGATGGTTGCGCATCTGAAAGGCAATCTGGTCCATTACGATCTGGATGTTCGCCTCCCATCCCGTCGTCGGGGTGGAGTGGGTCCTCCAGTTCTCCGTCTCGGATCCTCTCCCAGACCGTCTTGGGGGCGCCGAATAGCGAGGGGTCCTCGCCTTCGTCGCCGAGGGAGACGCTGTCGTCGTCTTCCCCCAAGGTGTCGGTGTCAGAGAGTCCGTCCAGTGCTTGTGAGCCGTCCCCTTCCATAGGCAGTCCAGATTGACACACCATGGTTGGTTGGGGAACGTCGACCCCTTCTCCAGATCCACCGTGTGCCAGTGGGGGAGATGAGAGTCGGTGCAGAGGCGAGCTGGCCTCATGCACCTCAGCCTGTTCGATGGGCTCGAGCGATCGTTGACGTTTGGGAGGCCTGGGAGAACTGATGCGGTCAATAAGTGCTCGCTTCCGCTTATCTGCTTCCTCGAAAGATTTGAGGTTGCAGGCGGTTTTTGGTAAATCGAGCTTACCGCAGTTCTTCCTGGCGCGTTCCACATCGGGATAGCACGAGGCGTTGGTAGACGGAGCGACCTTGGCTTTAGCAGCCGAGGCCGGGAGATGGGTGGATGGAGTAAGATCGACTGATCTTTGGACGATAGAGGGTCCGGTCTTCACGAATGAGAGGACCAAGACTTTGGCCTGAGGAGGCACATGCTCCTGAGGAGCGGGAGAGACGAGATGGTCGCCTAAGAAGGCGGCCTGTACCATGTGGGAGTGACCTTGCGACTTCCTTTCCTTCTCCTTCTTCTTGTTACCACCCTTGGATCCGCGCTTCTTCCCTTTGGACTGGGAAGAACCCGAGTTTTGGTTACCCGAGTTGCTGGAATCCTTCTGCTGCCCCTGTTGCTGCTGGCGGAAGTTAGGGTTTCCCCCTTTCCTCTTGATACCAGTGAACTTGTTTAGGGTAGCCGGGTTGGCAACGCGATCGTACTCAGCCGTGATGGCTTTAACGACGACCTCGAAGGAGAGATCCTTCTTGTTGTTGTTAAGAAGGATGGCGACGGTGTTGTCGTACTTGGTAGGAAGGCTGCTGATCAATATCATCGCCTCGATGAACGAGTCGATAGAGACGTTGTTCGTAGCAAGTCGACCCAGGTAGTTCTGGAGCTCGGCGATCGCGGGACGAGGATCTCCAGTTCCGATATGGAACTTTATTGCTCGGGAGAAATCCGCGAAGATTGCAGCATTGCCCGGACTACCGTAAAGCTCCTTGAGAGCGTCCCATAACGCCATCGTCGTATTTTTGCCCGCAACCTGTGCACAGACATTTCTGTTGATACGAAGGAGAAGAGCTCCCATGGCCTGGTCATCGTCCTTGTCCCATTTTTCGATTACCTCTTCCTGAGCAAGCTTCTCCGCCGCAGTGGCATCTGAGGCTGCACCATCAGGACGAGTGCTATCGATGTAGGATCCTAGACGTTGCATTTGGAGGTACTGCTCCGCACGCATGGCCCATTCCAGGTAGTTGGTACCATCGAGCATGGGGATACTGTTGTGAGCGTTGTTAGAAGACATGTTGTTAATCGTTGAGATCTGTCAAAACAAGATTCGTCAGCAACGTATATCACAGATCAAAGAAAGCGGCCATAACAGCGCGTTCTTTGCCCCATTCTGCAGCCATTACAGCGCAGATCTCTGCTGCCATAACAGCGCAGAGTAAAGGCATAGGTTCGGCCTATCAGCCACTTGGTTAGACGTGCATAGTCGCAGCGATTAAGCGCAGACTTGTAGCAGTCTATGGAGGCAGCCATTACAGCGCCGACCAAGTTTGTAGTGCAGCCATTACAGCGCAACTACTGAGCTTCGGGGCTCATAACCTGAAGAACACTACTGCGACTAGCGAGTAGATGTCTTACCGAGTAGCTTGTAGGCTTAACTGGTAGGTTAAAGTGATAGAGATTATAGTAGCTACCAGCGTCCTTATATACATATTGCGTGTACTAATAATAGAGCAGTGTAAGGACTGAATAAGCAGTCACATGCGTGACGAGTAATCATGTGAGTCAGTATGAGTCGGTAAGATGATAGAATGACGAATACTGTAGATATCGCATAGCCTCATAAGAATATATCTAGGAGAGTCCGAGTCGGAGATAGTCCGAGTCGGATAGTCGCGAGAGTCGCGAGTCGAATCTAATCTACGTAAGATAAGATCAACATCAGTGGAGAGGGAGCTTCCAGGACGTCCACCAGCGATAAGAGGTGTATTCGCTCTCGAGTCGGCAACCAGCTTGGAGTTGGACAACAAAAGCCCATCCTGAATCATGAGATGCTGTTGTCGACCAGGTCAGGGCAGGCCTATGGAAGACAATGACGACGTACGGTAATGGTGTATGCAGGTCAAGGTCTGAATCGCTGTCGCCTCAGTCCTCGCTGCCCAACGCCTTCAACTTGTCTTCGTTATCCTCCTCCTGATTAGTGCATGAGCCTCAGTGAAAAGGCAAAGAGGCGATCAAGTCTCATCAACCGCACAAGCTAGCGGCGAGTAGAGGGAGTGGTATTAGGAGGAGGAGGAGGAGGAGGAGGAGGAGGAGGAGGATGGTCAGAGCTAAAGATAAAGCTTGGCCAAGAATCATCACTCCATCGTTTCCTCGTGGTTGTGTTGGGTTGTTGTCCGTCGCGTGCGGAGTGCCGGCGCCTAATTCCAACTTCCATGGCCTTTCCGTTCTCTGATCTTCCTCCAGAACTACAGGCTCTAATATTTGAGCTGGCTGCAGATGGAGACCCTGAAAATGCCCCAAACCTATCACTTGTCTTCCGGAATGCTGCTACATGGCAAGCCATCTATTGACGAAGGAGCTATAAGACGTATAACTGACTCGAATACAGGGTCCACCCTCGAATATTCCACACCATCGTCCTCTAAATGTATTCCTCCGTCTGCTACTTACAGCTCAAATCCGCCGAGTTCCTCCATCTTCATGTCAAGCGCCTATGCATAACATACGGCTCCATGTCCATGGACGAAACCAGCACGGTTCTATCCACTTGTACCGGCGTTGTCAACTTGGCGTTCTGGCTTGCATGGTTGGAAGGCGACAGTGCCATTGATGTTATTATTGATAGACCCAAGATGTCTCGCGTAATATCGCAGCTCCCACTTCGGCGCGTTGAACTCCCGTACGAGCAACTTTTCGAGGTTGAACGCAAAAGTCTCGGCATCGGATTTTTTCCAGGCTGGTGTATGACGCTCACTCATCTCGAAGTTCTCTATCGGAGTCTATCATCCAAAGACGGGCACATTGTTGTTCCCTTCCTCCAACACCTCACGGCTCTCGCCCATCTCGCCCTTGATTGGCGAATCTTTTCACCAGAACTGCACGAACGAGTGGATATCGCTTCGTTCCTCGAGATGACGCATTATTGACAGATTATGTTGGTCGATACCGAGGGAAGATAGGTACCGGGAGATCAAGCACCTATCGATGTCCGAATTGTGTACCTGCCGGTGGCTGACGACAGTGAGGATCCGGTTGATGAGTGGCTATAGGACATGGTTCCTTCCGCTTTTTTGCGGCCCCTAGCGTCCGAATGCTTGCCACCACCGCTGGTCTTCGCCGAACCTCGATGTAGTTCACCGTGCTCTACGTTTCTCCCTCGACGGTTTTCGGTGTTCTTCGACGGTTTCTGGTGCCCTCCTCAGTGGCTTTCACCGGTTTTTGTTGCTCGTCATGCTCTCTGCTTCGACGGTTTCTGTTGGTTTCTGCTGACATCTGGCAACTGCTGGTGTTTACCAGGATGGCACGTCTTGCTATATAAAGATGTCTTCACGATACAAGTCTGGCGATAAACGGCTATACCACCAGTCGTAGATCACGGTGGCCACTCAGGATATGGCCCATGGGCATGTATCCCCTCCTTATCTTGTGGCCTTGGGATGACCTTTTTGTTCACAGATTATACATTTCTGTAGAGATACAAGACTCTTCTAAATACTTTAGTAGTGCCTCAAGTCATTCTGAGCAATTGTATAATAGAAAATAGTGAACAAGCGTTGGGATGCCCTACTGGTGGTACCTCCACTCGAACCCAAACCACGCTTGAATGCGCCATTCAGGTTCTATATTTCACCCGAGTCTCTACATCTTTATCGACCAACAGGTCAAGAGGTCGAAAGTAAATGCAAGAGTTGGATTCTGGAGAAAAATTCCGTAGTCACAAATGTAGTTATCCATGAGATGTGCATAACGTCCATAAAAATAGCCAAATTCACCTTTACGAACCTCAAGAATAACAAAGAACGAAATAAAACAGTTTGTAGTCCCACCAATGATTGCTCAACTTTCAAAATTCAAGCCGCCTACCCTGCTTGGGATTGGCTTTCGGCTTTTCCATCTCCTCCTTGAGCTTGCGTTGAGGACGGATGACGATGACGGGTATGGGTGAATGCAGCGCCTATAGAAACTTTGCGTCAGAGCGTATTCGTCGAGATGGAAGGAAGAAGAGTCGAGATATAAAGGAAGAAGAATCGGGATGGAATGGAGAAAGAAGAATGGAGAAGGAAATGGGAGAAGGTTCAAGAAAAATAGCGCTCACTCCTCCTTCATGGCTCAGCAGTCTCATACAGTTCTCGGTTTCATTCACCAATCGGAGCAAGACAGCCTTCTGCGTCAGATCCTACTATGCCTCAAGATGGAAAGGAAGAAGCGGAGAGCCGAGATGGAAAGTGAAGCGAAGAATCGAGATTGAAAGGAAAGATATCTTGAAGTAACACGTACTCGTCGATACTCCCAATACCAGCAAACGTCACGGAAGACCTTCCTCCCTCCTGTTCCAACGACAACCGAATCGGGGCGATACAACGTGATTAACCGGTCGATGGAGCCTTCAATCTCGCCAGGGATGTATTCCAGGTTTAATGAGAGCTGTATTATGGTGGTGAGAATGACGAAGCCATTCATGAAAGCGGAAGTGCAACGAACCTTTTGTCCAGGATGAACTTCCGCATTCTTCTCCTAGATACGTTTGAACAGCGCACGAGCATCTTGTCCTAGAATATCATGGTTGTTCTCTGTACCATTGCCTCGTCAGGCACTGCTTGCTCAACTCGTCGAGAACGACGTACCGATCCTGCCAACACCCTTAGAAACGATGACTTCATCCCTACCATGGTAGACTCTCCATCAGCCAACCCAATGCCTCCTGCCAACTCTCTTCAGGCCCCGCCTCACACAAATATACCCTGTAGTCCTCATTCTTTTGTACCCCCCACTCTTGGCTTTCAGGGTAACGCTGAACATCAGCGACTGCGGCTTCTTGAACTTGTCAAAGCTGACTTGGCGTGTCGGGCCTGACTACTCGGCGAGCGGGATGGAGAGGGTCTCGAGAGGAAGTGGGCGGTACGCAGCCTGAGTACCATTGAGGATAAGTTCAAGCTGAATGGCGCCTGCCCCATCTGGATCGCGGCGACTGCGAAGGAAGGAGCAGCGCCTTTCAAGGAGGCGACCAGGGGTCTGGGAAGAAATAGGTCCTGGAGAAAGCAACGTCGGCGCGTTCATCTTGGCTCTGGAGGTGAGCCAAGGTCTCCGTATGATAGGGGTGTCGATAGACATGACACCACTGGGGCTGTGGTTCGTGACGACTAGGACTGAGCAACTCTGCCCGCTGGATCGTGTTCTTGGCTCGCGGGATCTACACCATAACATATCACTGTCAGTATTTCGCCTAATTCAGTATGACCCTTGGGATGTCGACCCACCTTGCTCCGACTATCCGCTCTCCTTTGAACACGCCCGCTTTGAACAAGGCCAACAGCCGGCTGCTCAGCCGTCCATCCAAACGCAATTCATCCTATCCATTCGAATAGTCGCAGACCGTTGGAAGTCAAGCATCACTTCCCAATTGCAAGATCAGGCTGGTCAGGCTGTGTCCTTGGGGTGCGAGGTGGGACGTGGGTGCTATGGCGGGTCTGGATTGCCGTTTTTGGACGGAGAATAAGAGAAGAGCCGGGCGCACGGGTTTTCAGAGAGCCCTGTTAAGACAATCAAGGGGAGATGTAGCATAGCTATGTACAAGGGCAACAAGTGCAAGTCGATGCGAATGACGTGGGTGGCCACAGTTCTTAATCAGTGGCTGTGTCGCCACCTGCGGTCAGGGGCTGGCGCCTAAGAGTCCCAACCTCCATCTTCTCCATGGCATTTCCGTTCTCTGATCTCCCCCCAGAACTACAGGCTCTAATCTTCGAGTTGGCGACAGATATAGACCCAGATAATTCCCCAAATCTATCGCTTGTATCCCGGGGCGCTGCCACATGGCAAGTCACCTATCGACTGAAGAGCTTTCAAGATGTATTGACTAGAGGATATATAGGGTACACCCGCGAATGTTCCATACAATCGCCATTCAAGCACTCCCTTCCCTTCGCTCCTTGCAACGTAAACCCTCCGAGTTCCTTCATCTCCATGTTAAGCGCCTATGCATAACGTTCGACTCCATGTCCATGGACGACGCCAGCAATATCCTATCCACCTGCACTGGAGTCGTCGACTTGGCGTTCTGGCTTGCATGGCCGGAAGACAGTAATATAAACAACGTCAACGTCGCAGATAAACTCTTGATGGCTCGCGTATTATCCAACCTCCCTCTTCGGCGCATCGAACTCCCCTATGAACAGCTCATTGAAATCGAGCGTGAAAGCCTCCACACAGGATCTCTTCCTGGTTGGCGTACGACTCTCACTCATCTGGAAATCCTCTATTGGGGTCTATCGTACAAGGGCGGCCACATCCTCGTTCCCCTCCTCCAACACCTCAGCGCTCTAACGCACCTCGGGATCGACTGGCGAATCTTCACGCCGGCGATTCACGAACAAGTGGATATCGCTTCGTTCCTTGAGATCAGGCCTTCGTTGCAGGTCGTGTTGGTTGACACCGACGATGGTCAGGTATTGGAAGATCATACGCCCATCGATATCCGGATCGTGTACATGACTGAAGGTGAAGATCCGCTCAAGGAATGGGTGGGACGTGGTTCCAAGGCTAACAAGTGGACCTTGGCTGAAGAGGAAGTTGCGAGAAGAAGGCGCGAGAGGAGAGGACAAGAGGGAAACGGAGTTTCAGAATTGGTGAAGGCCATGCAGAACATGTGAAAACGTCGTGATCGACGGCCACCGTACGACGTGGAGTTCTGAGATAGATGAATTGGGAGGACGAACGTTTAGACTTCGGTAAGTATCGCTTACCTTGCAAAGACCTTTGTTCAATACTGATCGAGTTCTAGGTTTTATCCAACATGATCCCACGCACTCGTGTGATTGCAAACTTGACATCGTCGTGGAGCAAAGGTCATCTGAAGCTAGGAGAGGGAACTACGGGACAAGAGGAAGGGATGGGGTCGGCAACGGGGTCAACGCCGGTTACACAGTCAGGTACGCAAACTTTTGGATCCCTCGCGCATCTCATGTTTGACGAAAGGCAAGTAGTAATTGTCACTTTCTTCTCGGCTGCACCTGGACGACCGGTCGGTTGTCGAGACGGAAGACTGGAGTTCGGAGGACAGGTTGGGGCAGAGGACGAGTGTGAGGTATGATCTATGGTCATCCATTATTCGTGGCCGCATCCTTGCTGACGATCTCCTGATCTACTTAAGCAGATGAATGGCTGGGCTCATTCTTCGCTTGGACCTCGCCCTTCCTCCCCCCCTGTCCTTTTTTGCAGACTCGTCACGAGTCTACGGAAGTGTGACACGGGGGGGACTCACGACGCGGTGGCATGACCCAGGTCGAACCAAATAGAGCTGATTAATGAGGACCTCAAAGACCTGAAAAAGGTGCTCTAGGCGAGCACTAGACCCACCGTTCCTGGCATCCTTCCATGACGGACCATATCCTTTGCGGCTATGCAGCAAACTCGGAGGCAAAGCATTCTGTCTTGAACAGCTCGTTCAAGACACCTTTCGGAATGCCGATTCCTTCGGCGAGATGATACAAAAGGGCGAGAGGTCGTACCCCCATCCACCTACCCTCGACAAATTTTAGCCATGGCTTCACCACAGCAGCCTTACATTGTCACCTTACCTCCCATCGCTCCCGGCTCACCGGGCTCAGCCTCCACCAATCAATACTCGCCAGGCACAGCAATGCCTGTACATCCTCCAAGTCCAATGTACCCCAGAGGTCAACGCCAATGGTCAATGTATCCCGGACTTCAGCAGCGATGGCCAATGTATCCCCCACAGCAAGGGGCCATGATGGCCCCGCCGCCCGTAATGCCAGGCTATTATCCACCCCCTTATACTGCATCGTTCCCTCAAATGATGCCGTTTGGCAGTGGCGGACCTGGTTCATGGCGGCCCTCGCTAGGGTGGCCATCCACCGCCGTGGTTCAGCCTTGGACAGTTGGTGGTGTCGCACAACCCATGATGATAGCCAGTGGGGGATATCCTACTACATATTATCCCAATTACCCTGTATCTACTCCGTACTACCCCTATCCAAATCCGGGACCAGCAACTGTGATTGTCGACTCGGAGCATTTGAGTCGCGGACATAATGGCCAGAGTTATGGCCATTACGACGGACATCATCATGAGCATGAACACCACGATGATCATGAGAATCACCACCACCATGGTCATGGCCCGCACTGAAATGGTTCCTCGAGGGTTCGTCAGTTTTGGGAAGGAGAGAAAGCCCGGGACGATTTGATCAGTAGGAGATGATCGAAGAATCCAAATTCCAACGTCTATAATCAAGCACTGTATCGCTCGCATTATTATTGTACTGTATGTAACACTTCTCTTTCTGTAGTAGTCTTGCCGTTCTCTTACCACAATCCGATGTCTCACAACTTGTGTTGTGGGTTCGACGGGAGTGACCTTTATCAGACCCGACGCCTCAGTACTACTTGATTCATACAACATCCTTCCGATAATCACTCCCTCTTTGCGTTCAACCTCCCTCTACAACGCATCGAACTAGACTACAAACAGCTCCTCAACATAGACCACGAAAGCGTCCGAATGGGGAGGTCGGCTGGTGTACAACTCTTACCCATATGGAAATTGTCTATTGGGGCTCGTCAAGTGGGGCATCCCATATTCGCGTTCCATTCCTCGAACACCTAACCGCGCTAACCCATCTCTGCATTGCCTGGACCCTATTCCTACCAGAAGTACTAGTACACGAACAGGGAGATTTGGCGTCGTCCCTTGAAGCAAGGCCTTCTAGCTACTACAAAACAAGTAGACAACGACCATAAAGTTCAAACTTATCGATGTCGGAATCGAGTATGCGGCGGAAGAGGAAGTGGTGAGGAGGAGACGACGGCGGCGCAGCAGAAAAAGAAAGAGAGAAGAGGAAAGCGACACAGACTCTTCCTCGTGATTAGTAGAAGCCATGCAGAACTATTAATGACCAGATAAGCAGTTGCTACGAATCTAAAGACTAGCCAGCACTACAGGGCGTCGACAAAGACCGAAATCAAGTGTCCAGTGCACAATGAGTTCCCGATCCTTGCGCAGTATCAATGACTGTCGAAAGAGATATTCATTTTCATCACAGGAAACTGAGAAAGAAACGGTTTCAAGTAGTAAAAAGGTACAAGACAGCTTGAGGCGACGGCGACACAGGAACACTGCAAGAACGCGAGCAAAATAATCTCCTCCAGGAAGATAATCCATACCCATCAACGACCCTGCTCCGCCAAGGCTCTTTGGTGGCTTAATCACCAGATCAGCTTGCTGCCTGTAGCACACCAACGTCAGCTGTTTCAACATAGCAAACATAGAGACAAGAGAGAAGGAACGTACAGTTTCATACGCAACAGCAACTTGCGATTCGCAGCTTGAATCTCGGAGCCTGCCTTGATCGCACATGCGAAGAGCTCAGCCTTCTGGTCCGTCTTCTTGGCTTGCAGAATCAACAACCACGCCATCAACACTTTTCTTGCCTGGCAAAACCCCGTGGAAAAGGAAAAGAAAGACAAAGCACGCACCTTGTTCTGACTATCCACCCGTCCTTGAATATGCCCACTCTGAATGAGCCCTACAACCTGCTGCTCAACCTCCTCGACCGTCCATCCAAACGCTGTACTCATCCGATCCAGGCGAATGGTCGCGAATGGCTGGAAGTAGAGGGCTAGAGCCCAGTTTCGCATGAGGTTTGAGAGATCGTGCACATGTGGGCGAGGTGTACGTCGATGTAATGTCTCGTCTGTATCATCGTTGATGAGCACTGCTGTTAGCAAGGGCTAGGGAAAGAAGAAAGGAGGAACACGAACCGAGTAGCGGTTGAGGAGCTCGTGTACGACTTTGAGGTTGCTGTTCATGTACGCTTGGATGAGGTCCCGGATGTTGGCTCGTGTTCCATGTACAACGAGAAATTGGTGTTCTCGAGCAGCCTCGATTTGATCGATGCACGAGGGAACGTGGCGGGAGCGCAGAGCGTCGTGTAGATTGTGATATCCCCCGGTGCGACCAGCTTAAAACGTATCTCACCAGTCACTTTTACTATCCAACGCCAAAGAGGAACGAAAGACGCACCTTGCCAATCCAATCAACCAAGTTACTAGGCGAACCAACGTTCAACAGAGAATTGGCAGCCTTTTCATAGATGCCTTGGCCGAGATGTGAAAGGGTAGTGGCGAGGCTAAGTTTGGCCTGTACGCCTTCCCTCTCCCCATCAGGTGCAGCCTTTTTCTTTTGCTGTGCCGCTCCGACAGCTGTGACGCTCGCCGTAGCAGCAGCAGAAGGGGGAGCAGCGGCAGCCTTGGCGGAGTCCGATGCAGCGTCGGCTTTGAAGACGTACGTCGTCAGATGGGAGTAGTTTCGTTGGTCAATCAAGAGCTATAGATCGTGTTTATCAGAGGGTGAGGGTGAGAAGAAGGGTAAGGAAGCCACACCTCGAGGACAGAGAGACACACGTCAAGGACGTGTTGGCTTGCCGTGCAGAACTCGTGTGATTTGGTGCAATGTTTCAAAGACTCAGCATAATCGCCGAGATCTCTGTAAACGTTGCCCAAATCTCCATGCGCCATCTACCTCCCCGTCAATACCTCTTCCCTCTTGACGAGTGAAAAAATCACTCACCCTGATACTCTCCTTGATCGTATTATTCGTATACGCCTTGCGCTCCACCTCAAGCTTCGTCCTCTCACTCTGATATCTCGCAATCGCCTCGTCCATCGACTTGGTATCCAACTGTGCCAGACCATGTGGATTCGGCAGACCTGGTCCACCCGTGGCATTGGAGTTGGACGCAGACTGTTCGTATGCGGAGAGCAGGTTTGGGTAGGGAGATGGGTCGCGAGATCGGTGGACGGCGAGCTGGAATGCTTCGAGTGCGACGGAGGGGCATGTGAGGGTGATGTGAGTGAGTCGCTCCATAACGGTTCGGCCTGTGAAACGATGGTCGAGTCCCTATACCGTGCATCAGCATCCGCGACCCTCGGCAGCAGGTCAAGCACAAAGCTGCCATCCACGGGCGCAAAGATCGGCCTCGTTGGTTGGTTTGAGCTGCTAAGATCATCTTTATAACCAAGTTTAAGAATAAAGAACGAACAACAAAACGTACCGTATCCCCCCGCCAGCTTCTCAGCTTTCAAAGTGCCTACCCCGCTTGGGATCGGCTTTCCTCTTCTCCATCTCTTTTCTGAGCTTGCGTTCAGGACGCACGACGATAACGGGTACAGGCGAATGTTGGAGGCAGTACCTGCAGAAGAAACCTGGCGTGAGAACCTATTCATCGAGATGCAAAGGGAGAAGAGGGGTTACGACGGAAAGGAAGCAGAATCAAGAATGGAAACAAAAGAAAAAGAAGAGGGGTCGAGATGAAATGACCAAACAAGTTGAAGGTCAATGTCGGGGGCAAAGGCTTCATGAAGCCCCTTGATGGGGTGAACAACATCATAGTAGTCGCCCTCGGTAGACGAGATTGAGACAGGCTTCCTCGTCAGGTCCTGTTCTTCGAGATGGAAGGGAAAGAGGAAAAGAAGGTTCGAAGTGAAAGGGATGTAGGAAACGGGGAATCCAGATGAAAGACGTTGAAGGATCAAAAGAGAGGCTTCGTCTACAAGCCATCCTTCATAAAGTGAGCAATGCCATAAAGCTTGATCTCGGTAAAGGAGATTTACTGTTCAGGCCCTGGTCATCGAGATCCAAGCGAAGAATAGAGAAAGCGAAGAATCGAAATATAAGGGGAAAGAAATGTTGAAGTAAAACGCACTTGCTGATACTTCCGATACCGGCGAACGTGACAAGGAGGCCCTTTCGTCCTCTTGTACCGACCACGAGCGAATCAGGACGATAGAGAGCAATCAAACGGTCAATCGAGTCTGCGATCTTTCCTGGGATGTATTCGAGGATCAACGAGAGCTTTGGTGGAGGTGGTCAGGAAGGCATGCATACGAGACGAATGTAGCACATACCTTTCGGTCCGGGTCAACCTCCGCACTCTTCTCCTGGATACGCTTGAACAGTGCCCGAGCATCCTCTCTGAGAATATTATGGTCGTTCTCTGCAGCACATCCAAATTAGTTACCACTCCCTCAACTGACCAAAGAACCACATACCCATATTATCCTCGTCAACGCCCCTAAAAACAATCACCTCATCCCCATCCTGCGCCAAACTCTCCAACGCCCAATCTAATGCCTCCTGCCCACTCTCATCAGGCCCTGCCGCACACAAATAAACCCTCGTCGTCCTCGTCCTCTTGTACCCCGGACTCTTGACTTGCAAGGTAAAGCTAAACATGGATGCTTGTGGGTTCTCGAACGTGTCAAAGCTGACTTTGGGAGTATATGGACCCTTGGGGACCTGGCTGCTCGCAGCGGAAGAGTGGGGTGGTGCGAGAGAGGATGCGATAGGCGTATAGCCAAAGGACGGGGCGGTGGAGGAGAACGTCGAGGGTGCGGGTGAAGCCGAGCCGCTGAGGCTCTGCGACGCCTTTTCTACTTGGATCTGCTGGGAAGGGGGGAGCCTTGCAGTGCGTGGAGACGATGGGGTAGGACTGGGCGGCAGTGGAACTTGAGAAAGCAACGTTGGAGAATTCATCTTCGAGCTAAAGGCTGAACCAGGACCGTCTGAGAGAGGTGTGGGTACCGTCGTTGGGGACGATATGGACGATCGGGAAGGCGAGGTTGCCCTGGAGGATTTCATGGCGCTCCTGAGGGGAGCGACGAGGCCATGTTGAGGTTCATGTGAGGCCATTGGATTGGAGTGGTACGACGAGGAGAAGGTAAGAGCTAAAGATAATGCCAAGGACAGCCATCACTCCATCGTTTCCTATCAGTGGCTGTGTTGGCTGTTTGGCCGTCAGGTGCAGAGTGCCGGCGCCTAATTCCAACTTCCATGACCTTTCCGTTCTCCTCTCTACCTCCAGAGCTACAGGCTCTAATTTTTCGAACTTGCAACTGATAGTGACCCCGAAAACGCCTCAAACCTATGACTTGTATCCCGGAGCGCTGCTACATGGCAAGTTCTCCGAGCCAGATATTGGTTCTCTATTCATTGAGCACCAGGGTCCAGCCACGAATGTGTCATACCGTCGTCCTCCAAACACCCTCCTCTGTTCATCCCTTACGGCGCAAAACACCAGAGTTCTTCCATCTCCACGTCAAGCGCCTATGCATAACGTACGGTTCCATGTCCATGGACGAAGCCAACATCATGCTATCCATCTGCACTGGGGTCGTCGACCTGGCATTTTGGCTTTCTTGGCCGGAAGGTAACAGCACCAGCACCACGACTGTAGACAAACCTAAGATGTCTCGTGTAATATCCCAGCTCCCCCTCCGGCACGCTGAGCTTCCCTACGACCAACTCGTCGAGATCGAACGCCAAAGTCTCAGCACGGGGTCTCTGCCGGGCTGGTGTACGACCCTCACCCATCTTGAAGTTGTCTATTGGACGATAGCTTCCAGAGACGACCACATTCTCGTCCCCCTTCTTGAACGCTTCATGGCTCTTACCCACCTTGCCATCGATTGGTATCCGTTTGCCCCGGACCTCCACGAGCAGGTGGATGTTGCGTCGTTCCTCCAAACGAAGCCTTTGTTGCACATCGTTCTCGTTGACGCCGAGAAGGAAAGCGTACCAGATGATCACACGCCTATCGATATCCGAATCGTTGATTTGCCGGTATCAGTTCACGGTGAAGATCCTGTCGAGGAGTGGTTAGGAAATGGACCATGGCCGAGAAGACGGTTGAGAGACGGAGAAGGCGAAAGAGGAGAAGAAAGGATCAGGAAAGCGACAAAGGATATGATGACTTGGTAATGGGAATAACAATGCTGAACGTGTAATGTACATTTGTTTTCACATATCGACGAATAGGCTCACGAAAGATTTAACCCCTGCCCATTGCAATAGCGAAACCATACGCGTTTCTCGCACAACAGGCGGCGTAAGCGCTCGCTGGGCACACGTCGAGTACCTCATGGGTAAAGGCATCTCCGTTGCTCTCGTTCCTCTTCCTCATTCACCTCGGCTCGCAGCCATGTCGTACCTTTCCTTGATCTCTGGAAAAATGTCTCGCGTCCATCCTCCTCTTATTTTCTTTCTAGCATTGGCAATCTACGAACCAGCCGCGGCTCGACCGTGTCCATCCCGCATCCAATCGACACGGCCCGATGGAACTGGGCAGGGATGCGGCTCTACTTTCAACCGTTTGTGATTATTCGATTGGGACGGTATGTGCTGCGTTTGGATGGACAGTCGGTCATGAGGCTGCTAGCCTTGTTCAAGCGGGCATGTCCAAGGCAGAACCAGGTGCGCCACTGACTTGAACGTTTACTGAAACGCAATTAATCAACCACCAGGTTTCGAAGATTTTCGGCGATCTCAGAGCTCAGAGCTATGGCAAATGAGGCGTCCATCGCACCCCCTTCGGTTCCTACTTACAGTGTGCGACATGAAACGTGACTCCACGCGCGCGGAGCGTGCAGATAGCTCATCGCTGGGCGGCAAGAGTGGCGGGAGGAACTCAGCGGGGATGGTGGTGGTACAGAATCAAGAATGGTTGCCCAGCCTTGGCTTACACGGCATGTCTCGCGATCCGCTCCCCATTCCCCACCACATTCGTGCATAGACCAGCAACGCGTTAACGCAGGCGCCTGTCCACTTGCATTGGAGAGGTGACACAGAGGAAGTGTCCTCCAATGTGCTCTGATATTCGCACAGGCTTCCGAATTCTTGTTTTGATCTGCTCGGACCTGCTCAGATCACTCAGTTTGCTGTTCTGACGACCTTCTCCAACGCGTAAGGGTCCCAGCGTTCATATATTTTCATTCATCTAGCGCCACCTATGATCTATCGCCGTTGGCACCTGGGTCCAGTCTCATGGTTCGATCAATATTAGCGCCTGTTCTCCCGATCGCACTGCCCTTCGCTCTCATGCAGCACCAACGGTTTCTCTCACCTCCTCCGCCACTACCACGACCTCGGTCGTCTGCAGATATCATTCCACGCCTGTCATACATGCCCTCGTCTTCGACAGCATCACCACGAAGCAGGGTACCATGGGTTGGGACGGCGTGAAGAAGGTGGAGGGTAAGGATGTGGTGTGCATGGGACAATATAGTGTTACACAGACCTGGAGCGGATCCATGAACGGCAGGATGGTCTGGTACAGATGGTAATAGTGGTCAGGCATCGTTCACTTGGATGACACGTTGTTAGCCTTAATCGATTTTACTTCTTGCACATCTATGATCCTCCAATCCTAATGCTGGGTAGCACCAGACGTCGCAAAGACGCCAGTGAACACGCAATTCGTACAAGCAGCTGCGGGATAGCATCGTTGTAAAACTAGCTTTTAATCAAAGAATCATATAGTGGCGGCCAACGAGAGTGTCTCAAGGACTCCGTTCAGGCCATGTATGAACGCGTATGAAGTACATCTGTCTCCCAGATATCTGTCCAGCTGTAGACGTCGAACACAGCATGTTTCGTACTTCGGTCGTTCAATTCACACCAGTTAGCATCTGTATGGTGTGTCAGCAGTGTGTATGGGGTGCAATCCCTAAGCGAATTCTAAGCGCCTAATGGAACTATGCCATTAGACGATAGTGGCGCCCAAAGGGTGTGTGAATTGAATTTGAGAAGCCTTTGCGTTTAGATACAAAGGCAGGCTGTGGTACCAATGAGTTGGAGGCTGTGGCGGAATCGTCACATGCTGCACACACGTGCGAGTTGTATTCCCGTTCTAAATGGGCGCCCGTCCGCACAAACCCTTGCCTCCTGCTATATACGACAGTACGTATGGTACTCGCTTTTTCCCTCTTATCTGAATTCATCCCAGGCCTTAGACAATCAAGACCCCCATCGAAACCATCATGAGCCAAGAGAGGTATGCGATCGCTGCTCGATTTAGTATGTAGCGGCTGAAGGGTTGAACAAGTAGTTCACTGGTTGCTGAGCACACCAGTGGCGAAATGTAAGTGAGATTCCAGCTCAAATCGATATCAAAATCTCATAGACTCAGGCCTTCTAGCGAGCTTTATCTGACAGGTATGTAAAGCTATCATGCCAATAGCTATCCCAACTCTAATTGATATGGTTTGGCTAGATATCGTACTCGAGCGCACCGACACGGCCAGTGACTATACACCGCCGCTGAGCTTGACAGAGCTCTGGGTATTTGATATACCAGACTCAGAGAAAGGAAACTGCTATACCCTTACGAATGGTGCACCGGGACAGTGGCTTGTGACAGGCTTCATTACGCTGTGAGTTCTCATCATCTAATTATCGACTGGACATCAGGATTAAGCAGGGGTTAAAGACCTAGGGGATTGGCTGGAATTCGCTGCGTTGCAAAGAGCAAAGAGGGCGAAGATGTTGCCTTTGTGCACCTCGACCGTGCCAAGATGTGTTCAGCACTTTCGGACTCAGAGGAGTCGGAGCACAGTAAGAGGCATACCATATGCACGAAAGCGAAGTATAGTAAATTTTGTGCAAACTTAGGGCACAGCGAGAGCATGGAAATGTGTGGAAAAGGCATGAATTTGATTATATCGTGGAAGAAGGTGGAAACACCATTGGATACCATTCTACCAACTGAAGGTGAGTAAGCCACTTCAACAAATAGAGGTAGAGGTTTATGAACTGTATACATGCAGACATCTCAGCGTTGCATGACAGGGGAGTGGATTTGATGAGGCAATTTCTGAGAACAGGCGACTTGGCCACTGTGGATGAAGCTATACCTGTGCTGCATAGAGTTGTGCAGCTCACTCCAGACGGTCATACTGACCTGCCAGCTGTTCTCAACAACCTCGGAATCTTGTTACATTGTCGCTTTGAGCACACTGGAGATCTTGCTGACATCACTGAAGCAATCTCAGTGCAACACAGAGCGGTGCAGCTCACTCCCAAGGGTCATGGCCACCTGGCAACTTTCTTCAACAACCTTGGACGCTCATTCAGGCATCGCTTTGAGTGCACTGGGGATCTTTCTGACATCACTGAAGCCATTTCAGCACAATACAGGGCAGTGGAGCTCACTCCTGAGGGTCATGCTGACCTGCCAGGTTACCTTGACAACCTCGGAATCTCATTCCAGTGTCGCTTTGAGCACACTGGGGATTCAAGTCTTTCTGACATTGATGAAGCCATCTCAGCAAGACAAAGAGCAGTTCAGCTCACTCCCCAGGGTCATCCTGACCTGCCAATGTTCTTCAACAACCTTGGAAACTCCTTCCAGTGTCGCTTTGAGTGCACTGGAGATTTTTCTGACATCACTGAGGCAATCTCGGCACAACACAGAGCAGTGCAGCTCACTCCTGAGGTCATGCTGCCCTGCCAGCTCGCCTCAACAACCTTGGAGCCTCACTCATGTTTCGCTTCAACCACACTGGAGATATTTCTGATATTGCTGAAGCCATCTCAGCACAACACAGAGCAGTGCAGCTCACTCCCAACGGTCACGCCAACCTGCCAAGCTGCCTCAACAACCTTGGAGCCTCGTTTATGGTTCGCTTCAAGCGCACTGGAGATCTTTCTGACATTGCTGAAGCCATCTCAGCACAACACAGGGCAGTGCAGCTCACCCCCGAGGGTCATGCTGACCTGCCAGCTCGCCTCAGCAACCTCGGAATCTCATTCCGGTGTCGCTTTGAGCGCACCAGGGATCTTTTTGACATCACTGAAGCCATTCAGCACAACACAAGGCAGTGCAGCTCACTCCTGCAGGACATGGCCACCTGGCAAACTTTCTTCAACAGCCTTGGAAACTCATTCAGGCGTCGCTTTGACACACCAGAAATCCCTCTGACATCACTGAAGCCATCTCAGCCCAACACAGAGCAGTACAGCTCACTCCTGAGGGCTATTCTGACATGCCAGGTTACATGCACAACCTTGGAAACTCATTCCTTGCTCGCTTTGAGTGCGCTGGGGGATCTTTCTGACCTTGCTGAAGCTATCTCAGCAGGACAGGGAGCTGTGAAGCTGACTCCTGAGGGTCATGCCAGCCTGCCAATGCATCTCAGCACCCTTGGGGACTCGTTCCTTGCTCGCTACAAGTGCGCTGGGGATCCTTCCGACATTGCTCAAGCCATCTCAGTCCAACACCAAGCAGTGGAGCTCACTCCTAAGGGCCATGCCAACCTTCCTGGTTACCTCATCGGCCTTGGAAACTCATTTAGGCACCGCTTTGAGCACACTCACAGTGGGGAAGATCTAGCGGCAAGCATTTCCAATTATAAATCTGCAGCAACCAGCAGCTTTGGCCCTCCACGGCACAGGCTGCAAGGAGCCAGGAGCTGGGTGCAGCTCCTCAATCAACATCACCCACAGTCACCTGACATCCTCCATGCTTTTGATACGGCCTTAGCCTTGGTTGCTTTGATAGCAGGCCTTGAAGAAAGTGTCCAGGGTCGCTATTCTCAGCTTCAAGATATCAGTGGAGTAGCTCTTGAGGCTGCATCTGCTGCATGCTCACTTGGGCGAGCAGACAAAGCTCTTGAATGGCTTGAACAAGGTCGTTGCATTGTCTGGAGCCAGCTGAGCAATCTCCGTACACCTATCAACAATTTACGCCTCCACAATAGTCAACTTGCACAGAGTGTTGTGGATATCTCAAAGCAACTCGAAAATGCAGGCTCATCCCGGGGTCTGTCACATACTGGCCTGTCCACATTGGAGAAGATGTCACTGGAGGATGAAGCGAGGGCTCATTTGAGCCTTGCACAACGCTGGGATGGTCTCCTCCAAACCGTTAGATCCATTCCTGGCTTTGAGTCCTTCCTCCAGCCATTGCCCTGTTCATCCCTACTTCAACACCTCCCACTATCAGGGCCTGTTGTAGTAATCAATGTCGATAAGCAGCGCTGTGATGCGATTGCACTTCTGGCTGGACACGATGAGCCTCTCCACATCCCACTACCTGATTTCTCCCTGGAGAAAGCCAAAAGGTATCAAGATGATTTGAAGGCAAACCTGGACAGCCAGCACCTCCGCATGCGAAAAGTGCAAGAGACCACAGATGAAGAGTCCTCAGGGAGAGCTCTCAGGCCTCTTGAAAAGAGCCGGATGCAGAGTCAAGTTGTGGTGCGCAAAATGCTTCGAGATCTATGGAACGAAGTGTTAAGTCCAATATTGAATGCATTGGGGTTCTCAGTGAGTATTTAATACCCATCCAACCTTCAGATCTTGACAACTTGAACAGAGAGTGGATCCATCATCTGGAAATGCACTGTCAAGGATCTGGTGGTGTCCAACAGGTCCCTTGTCCTTCCTTCCCATCCATGCAGCAGGCACACACTCAGACCGTGTGTTGGATTATGCTGTTTCATCATATATTCCGACTATTACGGCTCTCACTGGCAGAATCAAGAATCATCAACAGATCAACAAGGATGCTGCGGGATTATTCCTGACAAGCCAGCCAAATGTGCCAGATGCTTCCCCGATCCCTGGAACTACAAAAGAGGCCTGGTCAATCTACAGCATGGCTGTGGAGAATGGAGCTAGGGTAACTATGCTCGAAGGAGGTGCTCTTACTGTTGACGAATGTCTCCAGCACATGGAGGACTACAGCTGCATTCACCTTGCTTGCCATGCATCACAAAATGCAACTGAGTCACTCAAGAGTCGATTCCTCTTCCACAATGGTTCCCTCGACCTTGCCATTATCATTCAGAGAGATCTCAAGAATGCAGATCTCGCGTTTCTCTCAGCCTGTCAGACAAGCACTGGTGATGAGAAGCTCTCTGACGAAGCTGTCCATCTTGCAGCTGGGATGCTAGCTGCAGGATATCGTCGAGTTGTGGCAACCATGTGGTCAATTGGGGATGGAAATGTGCCAGAGGTTGCGAATGACTTCTACAGCTACCTTTTCAGTCATCGGGAGGAAGGAAGTGGGAACTCTGTTGATGGGTCCATCTCTGCATATGCTCTACACCACGCCATCCAGCAGCTCCGAGGGCGTCTCAACAACTCAGAGAATTCACTTCTAGCTTGGGTTCCCTATGTCCACTTCGGTTATTGATTACATGCCTTTTATTGTGCGTTCATCATTTATATGCCCCTTTGTCCATTTGGTATGTTTGTCTTATCATCTCAGGCTCAGTTCTTGATGATGTCCATAGCAGTACTAAATACACACCACACATCCATAAGTATATGTTGAATGTCTTCCATTCTTCTCAAATTCCTCCTCTTTCCTCTTTGTCATGGCTCCTCAGTAGTGATACTTTATATATTGGCGCCACTTTCTTCTCCATCTTATATTTTTCACAGAATGTTATCAGGCTTGACAACGTACTCCCGAAAGGTTCCATATACACCAGTACAAACCCAACAGATACAAAATGCAATAATACAGGAAGACAACTACTCAATCGTAAGGTATGAAGATGGAGGGAGGATATATAAATCTCAAAGGCTCTGGGAAGACCACTGAGTCTGCCAATGAAAGACACACTCGGAATTGGAATGTAAAGGCATAGAGGGATGAACTTTTGTAGAGGTAGATGTGCATTATTTGTAGACCATTCTACTGCCAATGTGCAGGTGAGGCTTTCTCCGAGGGGTGGGACTAGTTGGGCTGGTTGGTGAGGTGACCCTGTCTCCTTGTGAATGAGAAGAACAAAGGGCAGCAGAAGACGAAAATGAAGGGACAGGAACAGCAAGTCAATCGCCTTGGGATGCTGCACGAACTTGGCCAGGTTGACAAAGAGGATGTCACTGTTCATGCAAGGGGGAAAGTAAGTTGGCTGCCCTTGTGGCTTGCTCTCGATGGGGTCTTCGATTTCAAAATGCCAGGGAGGGGTGGTAATGGCTTGTTTTTGTTGACGTGGGGAGTCGAGGATGTGATGGTTGGGGACCTGAGCCTTGTTCTGGGGTGTTTCTGGCAAGGGGAGGCTGACAGTCGACACAGTCGAATGGCTGTAAATTGACAAATCAACAGAATAATGATTCGGAATTGGCTCGCCTAAAGATACAGAACCTTGTGGGTGTGAGGGTGTTCTAAGCAAGTCTGTAGGGCTGGTGACTTCCGTCGAGAAGTTGGAGCTGTTGCTACCAACACTCAGACGACCAGCAGAGCTAGGGAAGCTCTGATGACTGTTTGAACTTGCAAGACAGCTCCTGGCAGAAGGCCTGGGCATATTCCTCTTCTTTGGCCAGACCGTAGGTAGATTGGAGGCCGGAGGATGTCAACCTGACCAGCCAGCTATGTCCTTGAGCAGATCCCCATCGCTTTCCATCAGTGGCCCATCACAACCAAATCCACTATCCTTGTACAACGTTCCACTGCTGTACAATCTCGAAAGTGGATGGGAGTTTGTGAGGAAGTGGAAAAGGATGAGGAAGCTGACAAGCAGTGTGATAGGTTGAGTGTGGACAGACATCGAGTGAGGGGGGAGGGTGCGTCCTCATCCTTGCTACAGAGGCTGTTAGTCTTGCCGACATCATGGTGCAGAATTGAACGAACCTTTCACCTCAACCAAAACCTGTCGTTAATGCTATACCACCCTGAAGAAGTTGACCATCGCGATGCCGAACTCGAGGCATTGGTGTATCGCACTCGTCTTTGATGACACTAGATTTGGTGGCTAGAACTTTGATCAGCCAGATGCAGAGGATATCCGAGGAACTACACACTGGTTGAGAGGGAGCTTCCAGGACGTCCGTCACCGATAGGAGATGTGTTCGCTCTCAACTTGCCAAACAGCTTGGAGCTCAGGTCAAGGTCTTTGAAGCTTGTCTAAGAGTGATGGATCGGGAGGAGGGGCGCCATCGAAGCCAAGATAAGTCTTGACACTGAAGTAGACCAAGAGCGCTGCAATGCGAGACCCAGAAAGACTGAAAGCCGCCAACGCAACCCGCCAACCCGAAGACCTGCAAGCACGTGCTTCTCAACTTGTGTTCTGGACAAATGACAATGACCAGTACAGGGGAATGTTGGAGGCAGTATCTGTGGAAGGAACATTGTGTCAGAACCTATTCATTGGGATGGAAAGGAAGAGAATATATGCACTTGCTAATACTCTCAATGCTGGCAAATAGGACCAGGGGGCCCTCCTCCCTCTTGTTCCTACGACAAGCAAATCTGGGCAAAACAACACAATCAAACGGTCAATTGAATCTGCAATCTTTCTGGGAATGTATTCGAGACTCAGCAAGAGCTGATTGCGGGACTGTTAGAACCACGATAGGCAAGCATGAAGGCGAGGCACAACGAACCTTTCAGCCCGGATACACTTCCACACTCTTCTATTGAAGGGTGCCCAAGCAGCCTCACGTAGGATGTTATGGTCGTTCTCTGTAACACAAATCAATTAGTCGCCACTCCCTCAACTGACTAAAGAACCACCATATTATCCTCATCAACGCCCCTAGAAGCGATAACCTCATCCCCATCCTGTGCCAAACTCTCCAATGCCCAATCCAATGCCTCCTACCCACTCTCATCAGGTGCCACCACACACAAATACACCTGTAGTCCTTGTCTTCTTGTTCCCCCCGCACTCTGGACTTGCAGAGTAAAGCTGAACATGTACGCCTGGAGGTTCTCAAACGTGTCAAAGCTGACTTTGGGGTATATGGACCCTTGGAGATGTGGCTGCTCGCAGCAGCAGAATTGGGTGGTGAGAGAGAGGATGTGATGGGTATGTTGTGGGCAGAGGATGGGGCAGTGAAGGAGAATGTCAAGGGAAGGCAAGGTGGCCTTGGAGGATTTCATTGTGCTTCTGAGGGGAGCTACGAGGCCATGTTGAGGCTCGTGTAACGCCATTGGGTGAAATGGCACCAGGATGGCCGATGGTCAGAGCTAAAGATACAGCCCAGCCAGGACCATCACTCCATCGTTTCCGCATGGCTGTGTTGGGTGAATGTCTGTCGAGTGCCGGCGCCTAATTCCAACTTCCATGGCATTTCCCTTCTCTTCCTCCAGAATTACAGGCTTTAATATTGGAGCTGGCAGCTGATGGAGACTCCACAAATTCTTTAAACCTGTCCCTTGTATCCCAGAGCACGGCTGAATGGTGAGTTTTCTGACCAAGACATTGGCTCTCGATTCATCGAGCACAAGGAATGCTCCACACCATTGTCCTCCCAAGACCTTCCTCTGTTCATTCTTTACAGTCCAAATCACCCGACTTCCTCCATCTCTATGACGAGCGCCTATATATAACATTCGGGTCCATGTCCATGGACGAAGCTAACATCGCCCTATCCACCTGCACTGGTGTCGTCCATCTCGCGTTTTGGCTTGCTTGGCTGGAAGGCAATAGCGCCAGCACCCCACCAACTGTGGGAAAACCTACGATGTCTCGCGTCATATCCCAGCTCTGTCTTCGGCATGCCAAGCTTCCCTATGAACAGCTCGTCGAGATTGAACGCAAAAGTCTTCGCACAGGATCTTTCCCTGGCTGGTGCACGACTCTCACCCACCTCGAAGTTATCTATTGGAGTCTATCATCCAAAGTCCAGCATATTGTCACCCCCCTCCTTCAAAACCTTAATGCTCTTACACATCTCGCCATCGATTGGTACGTCTTTGTCCCAGAGCTTCACGAACAAGTGGGCATTGCTTCGTTCCTTGAGATGAAACCATTGCCGCAAATCATGTTCACCGATGCCAAGAAAGAAAGCGTACCAGATGATCACACACCTATCGATGCCCGAATTGTGTACGTGCCAGTGGTCGACGACAGGGAGGATCTGGTTGATGAGTGGCTACCAGGACATGATACCAAGTGTTAACCACCGTTAATGCAGCTCCCATTGATTCTGGAATACATCCCAGGCGAAATGGCAGGCTCGATTAGGAGGCTCATTGCCCTGTATCATCCCGATTCAGTCATAGTTGGCACGAGAGGGCGGAAGGCCTCCTTGTCATGTTTGCGGGTATTGGGAGTATCAGCAAGTACGTAGCAGTTCTTTCTGTTCATCCCGACGAACAGTCTCCAACACAAAGTTCCCTGCAGGTACTTCCTTCAACACTCACTCATATGTGTCATCATCATTCTCAGGAAGTAGGACGAGAAGAGGAAAACTGATCCCAAACGAGGTAGGCATTTCAAAAGAGGGATTTGGGTTGTGTTCGGGATATTATGATTTCGCTCAGCTTCTTACTCTTGGCAGCTTGTATTTCGGTGTTTTTCTGGACGTGATGTATACCTATTTATATTCTACTGTCCTAGGCTGCACACCGCTTTTTTGGCGGGCAGCCTGAGAGAAAGCTGGCAGAGCCGATGGCATGACGCGAAGGATGTACCACTAGCCTGGCTCAATTACATCTGGCAGGATAATATGTGTAATCCTGTGTAAGATTACTGTTCGTACAGGCTGTACAAGGAGGGCCAGCCATATGGCACTTCTTTATTAATGGCTGTGTCGCCATACCATGCGGTCAGACACTGGCGCAGATGCTTGATCTCATGATCAATGTCCATCTCATCCATGACCTTTCCATTATCCTCTCTTCCGCCAGAACTGCTGGCCCTGATTTTTGAAGTGGCTACAGATATATACCACAATAATGCCTCAAATCTATCACTTGTGTCCCGGAGCACTGCTACATGGCGAGTTTTCTAAGCAAAACATTAATATTGACTCTCCATTCATCAAGCACCAGGGTCCAACCACGGATGTTCCACACCATCGTCCTCCAAACACCTTCCTCTGCTCACTTCTTACAGCTCAAATCCCCCGACTTCCTCCATCTCTATGTCAAGCGGCTATGCATAACATTCGGGTCGATGTCCAAGGACGAAGTCAGCGTTATGCTATCCACTTGCACTGGAATCGTTGATCTGGGATTTTGGCTTGCATGGCCGGAAGGCAATAGTACCATCACCACGACTGTGGACAAACCTTCGATGGCTTGCATAATATCGCAGCTCCCCCTCCTCCGGCACGCTGACCTTCCCTGCGAACAACTTGCCAAGATCGGGCACGAAAGCCTCTGCAAAGGACCATTGCCTGTCTGGTGTACAACACTTACCCATCTCGAAGTTCTCTATTGGGGTCAATCATCCAAGGAGGGGCACATTGTTATCCCTCTCCTTCAGCACCTTGACGCTCTTACCCATCTTGCCATCGATTGGTATTTGTTTGTTCCAGAGCTTCACGAACGAGTGGACGTTGCTGAGTTCCTTGAAACGAAGCCTTTGCTGCAAATCGTGATTGTCGACACCGAGAAAGAAAGGGTACCGGACGAACATATACCTATTGATGTACGAATCGTGTATCTGCCATCGGTTGACACCGAGGATCCGATTGATGGGTGGCTAGGACATGGGAATGGAAGCAAGTGGACCAAGGCCGAGAAGGCGGTTGAGAGACGGAGAAGGAGAGACAGAATTCGAAGAGAGGAGGAGGAAAGTGACGATGATGGCGACTTAGTAATAGGAATAGCAATGCTGAACATGTAATACACATGGCTTGTTGTTTTGACACATCGACGAATAGTGTGAAGCACAAAGATACAATCCTAGCCCAGTGCACCAGGAAAGTATAGGTGTTTCTTGTGTAACAGCCTGTGCGTACTAAGCGCTCGCTGATCGCGCGTCGATTCTCGAAGATCGAATACGTCACGGGTAAAGGCGCGCCGACAGACCCCTGTTGCTCTTGTTCCTCTCACTGAGACTCACTCATTCACCTCAACTTGCAGCTATTTCGCATCTCTCCTTGATCTCTGAGGAACATGTAGCTTTCATCTTCCTGACATCTTCCTTCTAACAGCGACAATCTACAAACCAAAACGGCATGAGATTGACGCATGCGATGGACACGTTCTGACAAAACTGGGCAGTGTGCTCTACTCCCAACTGTTCGCGAGTATTCGGTTGTTGGCCTTGTTCCAAGTGGCATATGCAAGGGGCTCCCTTGCGTCTGTTGAAGGGAAAGTGGGTATTCATGACAAGGTGCGTCAACATCCCAAAGATTATGCTGAACTAGGCGAGGTGTTGATTGTGATATGGTATAGCATAGATTTCGCAAGCAAAGAAGGCAGACCGTGACCGGCGAGCGGATTCATTTGCTCAATGACATCGCCAACCACACCGCTAGCGGCGCTATCTCTCTTGGAGCCTCTATCATACGCAGAACTTGATGTGTTCTCCAGCTCCGAGATGAACTCATCGACGCTGCCTCAAGGATTCTATCCTACGTTGCCGCGAATGAGGACCGCAACGCTTCCCACTCCATAGTCACAGATCTAGACGGAGCAAGTCCGAGCAGAGCATATCACATCCTCTCGCGCCATCCCTACTCTGCTTTGGCCAGCAGCCACGTCTCCGAGGGCCAATATATCCCCAGATCCAGCTTTGACATGTTCCGGAACCCAGGCGTTGATGCTCGACTTTTCATTCCAAGTCAAGAATGCGGGGTAAAAAATGCCGAGAACTGTGCGCGTGGGGACAGTTCTTTGGCAACCTAGGGACGGCGGCCAACGGTGGTGTACGACCCCAAGACCCCACGTGAAGATGCTCTTACACTGCTCAAGCGTCTTCAGAAGAAGAGTCCGGAAACTCATTGGGAGGGAAAGGTTAGTTGTATCTCTTTCATGCATTCTATCGACATCGTCCTAAACACCCATAATACAGGTCTCGATGATCCCGGAATACATCCCCGAAAGGATTTCAGACTCGATCGACAGGCTTATCACCATGTATCGTCCCAATTCACTCGTCGTGGCTACAAGAATGAGGAAAGGCCTTCTCATGACTAGGGGTAATAGCAAGTACGTACTGGCTCTTTCTTTTCATCCAAATGAACAGGATCTAACGTATGGCTCCCTGCAGGTACTGCCTTCAACACTCACCGGTACCCGCTATCGTCTCTGGTCCTGAATACAGACTCAGAAAGGAGATGGAAAAGAGGAAAGCTTATCCCAAACGGGACAGGCACTTTAAAAGCTGAGGAATTGGGTAGGGGGTTTGGGATGTTATTATTTGGTTCAACTTCGATTTCAGCAGGTTGTATTTGGGCGTTTTTATGGACTTTCTTCATATCTAGGTTGGATGTTGCTTTCGTTGGTGCTCCATGAGTGCATCTGAGGCAGGGAAAGCTTGCCGTGCCATAGGCGTGACACCTTGCAAGCCAACGAAGGCATTGGGCTGGCACCCCCTCGCTGGGTGGGATCCCCAAAGAATGTGTTTCTGCCTTGGCTCATCCACATCCGGCAGGATACTATCAGCGAAACTGTAATCCTGTGTAAGATTACTGTGTGCACAGGCGGTACGAGGACCGTTGCTCATCAGTGGCTGTGTGGCCATCTGTGGCAAGGGGCTGGCGCCTAATTCCAACTTCTATATTCCCCATGGCCTTTCCATTCTCCTCTCTCCCTCCAGAATTACAGGCTCTGATTTTTGAGTTGGCGACAGATACAGACTTTGATAATGCCTCGAACCTATCGCTCGTATCCCACAGCGCTGCCACATGGCAAGTCATCTATCGATCGAAGAGCTTACAAGGTGTATTGACTAGAATATACAGGGTACACCCGCGAATGTTCCATACAATCGCGATTCAAGCACTTCCTTCCCTCCGCTCCTTGCAACGTAAATCCTCCGAGTTCCTTCATCTCCACGTTAAGCGCCTATGCATAACGTTCGACTCCATGTCGATGGACGATGCCAGCAATATCCTCTCTACCTGCACTGGAGTCGTCGACTTGGCGTTCTGGCTCGCATGGCCAGAAGGCAAGGACGCCACCAGCACGGTTATTGACAAGCCCTCGATGGCACGTGTGTTATCTAACCTCCCTCTTCGACGCATCGAGCTCCCCTACGAACAGCTCATCGAGATCGAGCGTGAAAGCCTCCGTACGGGATCTCTGCCTGGTTGGTGTACGACCCTCACTCATCTGGAAATTCTCTATTGGGGTCTATCATACAAGGGCGGCCACATCCTCGTTCCCCTCCTCCAACACCTCAGCGCTCTAACGCACCTCGGCCTCGACTGGCGAATCTTCACGCCAGCGATTCACGAACAAGTGGACATCGCCTCGTTCCTTGATATGAGACCTTTGTTACAGGTCGTGTTGGTTGACACCGACGATGGTCAGGTACTGGAAGATCATACACCGATTGATATACGGATCGTGTACATGACTGAAGGTGAAGACCCAGTCAAGGAATGGGTGGGACGTGGTTCCAAGGCTAATAAGTGGACCTTGGCTGAAGAGGAAGTTGCGAGAAGAAGGCACGAGAGAAGGAGAGAAGAGGGCAATGGCGTCTCAGAATTGGTCAAGGGCATGCAAATCATGTGAAAACGTCGTGATCGACGGCCACCGTACGACGTGGAGTTCTGAGATAGACGAAGCGGGAGGACGAACGTTTAGACCTCGGTAAGTATCGCTTGCCTTGCAAAGACCTTTGTTCTGTACTAATCGAGCTCTAGGTCTTATTCAACATGATCCCACGCGCTCATGCGATTGCAAACTTGACATCGTCGTGGACCAAAGGTCGTCTGAAGCTAGGAGAGGGAACTACGGGACAAGAAGGAGGGATGGGGTTGGCAACGGTGTCAACGCCGGCTACACAGTCAGGTACGCAGATTTTTGGATGCCTCGCGCATCTCATGTTTGACGAAAGGCAATAGGAATTGTCACTTTATTCTCGGCTGCACCTGGACGGTCGGTCGGTCGTCGAGACGGAAGACTGGAGTTCGGACGACAGGTTGGGGCAGAGGATGGGTGCGAGGTATGATCTATTGCCATCCATTATCCGTGGCAGCGGCCTTTTCTGACAAGCTCGTAATCTACTTAAGTAGATGAATGGCTGGGCTCATTCTTCGCTTGGACCTCGCCCTTCCTCCTCCCCTGTCCTTGTCTGCAGACTCGTCACGAGTCTACGGAAGTATGACACGGGGGACGCACAACGCGGTGGCATGACCTGATCGAACCGAATAGACCTGATTAAATCAAGACCTCAACCTCTAGGCGAGCACTAGGCCCACCTTTCCTGGCATCCTTCCATGACGGACCATATCCTTTGAGGCTATGCAGCGAACTCGGAGGTAGGCATTCTGTCTTGAACAGCTTGTTCAAGACACCTTTCGGAACACCGATTCCTTCGGCGAGATGATACAAAAGGGCGAGAGTTCATACCCCCATCACCTACCTTCGACAAATTTTGGCCATGACTTCACCACTGCAACCTTACGTCGTCGCCTTACCTCCCATCGCTCCCAGCTCAACCTACCCCAATCAATACTCACCGGGCGCTGCCGTGCCTGTATACCCTCAAAGTCCAATGCATCCCAGACATCAACACCACTGGTCAATGTACCCCGGACTTCAGCAGCAATGGCCAATGTATACCCCACAGCAAGGGGCCACGATGGCCTCGCCTCCCATAATGCCAGGCTATTATCCACCCCCTTATCCTGCATCGTTCCCTCAAATGATGCCGCTTGGAAGTGGCGGACTTGGTTCATGGCGACCCTCGCCAGGGTGGCCATCCACTGCCGTGGTTCAGCCTTGGACAGCTGGTGGTGTCGCACAACCCATGATGATACCCAGTGGACAGGGATATCCTACTACGTATTATCCCAATTACCCTGTGTCTACTCCGTACTACTCCTATTCAAATCCAGGACCAGCAACTGTGATCGTCGACTCGGAGCATTCGAGTCACGGACATCATGGCCACGGGCAGCCTAGTCATTATGGCCACTACGACGGACATCATCATGAGCATGAACACCACCATGGTCATGGCCCGCACTGAAATGGTTCCTCGAGGGTTCGAGAGTTATTCGGAGGGAGAGAACGCCCGGGACGTTTTGATCAGTAGGAAATGATCGAAGCACCCAAAGTCCAACGTTTATACCAAGCACTGTATCGTTCGCATTATTGTACTGTATGTGGCCCTTCTATTTCTGTAGTAGTCTTACTGCCCTCTAACACAAGTCGATGGCTCACGACCTTCGTTGTGGATTCGACGGGAGCGGCGCTCATCGAACCCGACGCCTCAGTGACACTTGTATCATACAACATCCTTTCAATAATTCACTTTATCTTCGTGTTCAAATACCTGGCCTGTGTGAGGGAATCAGTAAAGTTGGGTATAAAGTTGCGAATGGCGGGAAGACAAACCTTGGGAAGGCTTGGGATGTTCCTCTAGGGACGACGCCGAGTGGTTTACGGGCACAGCTGGCTGAGCCTCAGTACCCCCCTCTGTTCCACGCTTTCCAAAGGTCGTGTCCTCAAAAGCCTGCGTCGACGAGTGCTTCGAAGAAGTCATTTTGCTTTCGGCACCTTGGTCTGTGGACGGTCATTAGTCAGGTGCCCTTGCATCCAGAGAAAGCGCAAACCTTGCGACGACTGTGGCTGCTCTTGAAGATGCTGCCGCATAGCTAGCCAAGCCTTTGCTTCCGCCTCCGTTCCATGACTTCCAAATGCCGCATACTCAAACGCACGCACGAGTTCTGCAGTCGACTCACTACGTTGACATGGGATTTGATTTTGGTAGTGGAGCGACAGCGAGGCGAGGATCAACGGTCGATATGACTCTGTTGTCGGGGTGCCTTTCAAGGCGAGTGACGATGAAAGAAGGAGCAAGAGATAATCCAACGTGGAATTTGAGTTCAGTGTACCTGCCAGAGTTGGGGGTACAATTAGTTATGGCTACGCGACCGTTGAGTGAAGAGCACGTACGCTTGCTGACGAGCTCGGAGAGCAGGGTCAAGATGCCTTGTTCGAGATTGGAAGGGACATCTTGCGTAACCACAGCTTTATCGATTATCCAAAAGCCAATCCTTTCACGGGCTGAAAGACAGACGATTAGTACGGAAGATCTGGGGCATTGCAAGCGCCAACAGCGCATCATCGTACCCTCATCGTGCTGGTATAGAACACCAATTAGTCGAGCGGTTGTCGTGTTGAGCGGCCTAGGCGCAGACAGCAGCTCCAGGAACCTATCGAGGCTGACTGGACTTGCCAAATCGCGTGCTGCATACCAATAGCCTTATAGACAGTCATTTGGGGGCCGAGTGGAGAGGGTTTACAAACAGAACGTACGTGAAGTGCACATGGCACAAAGTAACTCTGCCGCCTCGTTGCGCAAACCGTCATCGCGGTCGTCAAGGATCATTGACACAAGGGGAGGGATCAGAATACCAGTACTGCCGTCGTAGGTATCTATCGGTCATTAGAAGGAGCATCACAGGGCGTGGTGGCCAGGCTAACTTACACTTGCTGGAGAAAATTCTTGAGGAGACGTTCAAAGCCGCGGCACGTACATGGTTCGAACCGTGTTGGAGTAGGGGCGGGAGGTAGGCAACAAAGCAGTCGATTCGCCAAGAGGGGTCCGACCTCCTCCACACTGTTGGATGAAGGTTGTTAAATCTTCTGACAGCAAAGGTATATTTATACTCACTGAGAGAAACCATTTCCATTGCCTGGTTAGCACTGACAGGGCTACTAGCGGGAAGATTCTCTAACACGCATTTCAAAATGGCATTGTAATGGTCTATGAAGGTAAGTCTTAATAGTCAGTTCTTTTTTTCACTGGAGGGACCTGTGAATACGCACCCAAGGTTGCATGAGTGGCAATGGTGGTCATGGTGAAAGCTAGCCGGTATGATGAAACTGAATCTACCACTGCCTGCTTGATCAAAGGATTCCAAAACGCTGACGCAAGGCTGTTGCCTAAAGTTAGCGCACTGCTAACACCTGGGTTTCTCGTACTGCGAACATCTTGATAAAGCCAGTAAGCGTCGTCCTCCCTAATCATGCGTTCGAAGGTGTTGGTCAAAGAAGTCAAAGTTGAGGCAGCACATTCGGCTACTGAAAAGTTCGGTTCAGTATAAGTGAGGAGAACTCGAGCGTCACTTACCTCCTGTATGCAAAAGGATGTCAATCTCCCGATAAGCCTGGTGCCGAACTTCTGCTTCGCTGTCATTCAATGCTATGTTGATGAGCGCCTCTGGTCCGTCTTTCCAGTGACCTGAAAAAGAGCATGAGTACTGACGCAGAGAGAGAATTTCAGTGCATTCACTTACCCATCCTTGACAAACCGCCTAGAGTCGAGGCCCAAGCTTTGCGTGCTTGAGGAGTAGGATCCTTTGACCCTACCTTTGCGTTCCGTGCAAGGATTGTTCTAGTCACAATGGTTTCCGAGTGGTCATCTATGACCCTTCATTCAGCTGACATCTCCGACCCCTAGCAAGGATCTATCTTTTACCTGCCAGCTCACCGAGAGCTTGCGCCGCCGCCACCCTCACCTCACAGAATTCATCTGTCTCCGCAATTCGCACGAGCGAAACGAGGCCTTGCACATAAGTCCCTAATGGTAGCATGAGCTCACGCAGAGCTAGAGGTAAGTCCGACTGACCATGCCGAGAAACCTCTCTCAGCAGATTCACCCATTCTTTGCGCCAGGAGACATCTGTTATGGACTCCAAATCTTTTCGGCTCACACCCTCTACAGCAGCAATGAAGGGCAGAAGCAGCTGGACTGACCAGACCAACGAATTAAAATTCAAATAAACCCATTGAGTAATTCACGTGAGCACATACCATTTGCGGCGATGTCAACCAATCGAGTCATGCAAAATCGTTTGAGGGGCTCATCGGAGTTGCCGAGGGCGAGTCCTAGCAACTTTTTCAAGAAGCCCGTCGCATCAGCTGAAGAACATTAGTAGAATGTAACCAAGAATAAAGTTCACATACATTCAGGGCAAGCTCTTGCCAGACATTCTAGGGCTGCTTGTCGAATATGCACGTTGGAATGGAGACCCAGGTCCTCAATCTGTTTTGTATAGTCTGACAATGCGACTTGTGGGGCATCAGTGGGTAGATTCAGAACTTGATCAGCGGGATTCTCGCTGTCCATGTGACTGAGGATGAATGAACAGAAAT
This sequence comes from Coprinopsis sp. MPI-PUGE-AT-0042, assembly GCA_020736565.1. Lineage (NCBI taxonomy): Eukaryota > Fungi > Basidiomycota > Agaricomycetes > Agaricales > Psathyrellaceae > Coprinopsis > Coprinopsis sp. MPI-PUGE-AT-0042. The sequence continues at coordinate 638,349 of JAHBOF010000044.1, read as the reverse complement.
CCCTTGTTGCGGCTAGGAGATTGGTAAATCACCGATTTTGATTTGGCTGGAAGAAACGGTACCGCTTGAAGAGATCCCCACCAATAGCACTTTAAAATTCACCAGTATGATGTCCTGTTTGGCCTCATCTACCATTCGCGGTCTCGCAACCAACATCCGAATTTTTGATTGGATAACATCCCTGATAACCTCCCATGAATCTGTTGGCTCGAAGATTAATATCATGAAAGCCTGGCGAACGAACAAAACATACCTTGATTATTAGACAAGGAAAGGAGCGACCTGATCGCTGCATTGCGGGTATCAACACTCGGATTGCGAAGAGCCAAATCAAGGAGGAGGTCAACACCATTGTTCCATCCTAAACTTGGGGGTTTAGTAGGAGGCAAGGACACCAGGAGGAGCTTGGACTTGCCTCTAGCCACAAGACTTTCGACGAGAGGCGCCACCAACGGCACAGCGCTGCCAATACTACTCATGCTCTTGTTCCAGATGTCTTCGACCTCCTTTGGTAAACAGGCCACTACTGCGTCGTAATAGTATCCGTCTGGTTCTGATGGAGCTGCGTCAGATTTACGCCGGCACCCTGGTCAGCTGTAGATGCTCACCATCCACCATCAAGTGCATAAGGAGCTGCACGGCCTCGGCATCATTCCATCTAGGCTTGATAAAACATTGGAGCAACTCCCCAACCGTGGGTTCTAATCCTTGTGCTCCAGCTGTATTGGTCATTCCAGCTGCCTCTTGGTCGCTCTTCTTGTCTGGACTGTCAATCACCCCACCTCGTTTAACTCCTACAAACCAGTGATTAGCAACATATGACGAAAGTGCTGTGGCTGGTAACGAACGTTTCATTTCATGCAGCAAATAGCGCATAAACGTTACAGGTGCTTTGCGAGAAAGAAGGGATGTTTGTAGTGTCAGATACACTTTATCGCGAACTTGCGTTGGTGGTGGTAGTGCGACATTACTCTCATCCCGCTGGGGATACCACAAGAAGGAGTTGTGCCATCTTTCAGATAAAACCAGCAGAACAGAAATTCCTGGCAAGATCATCAAGTCATGCGCTCGAAGCGCCATTGCGACTATGTTTGGTATACTCGGAGTGAGAGCTTGCTCCAAAGTTTCGACTACAATCATGATAAGTGTCACATATGATACAAAGGTTGGATCTCTCACAGTCTGGCACTAGGGTTGCATGTAGATGTAGTCCTATGAAAGCATTCAAGGTTAACAGATTTGCCAATGGGTCGAGGAGCTCATGCCGATCAAGCATCATGTTGCTAAAGTCCGTTCCGCCTTCTTCTGGGACCCCGGAATCAAACTTGAAGACCTTCGCTAGCTCCAAACGGAGAGGTTCCTGTAGGCAATTGCGGTATTGCGATGCCTTGTCCCCTGCGTTCAATAGGCGCAAATCAGGGCTTGATCTCGATACGATTTTGAATAGTACCCACCAATCGACAAGCCGAACAAAGTCCTCAGCCAGCACCACCGCTCGAAAAAGGGGGGAAATCTGAGAGTTAGATCGATCTCAATGAGGCGAGGAGCTAAGATCCACAAAACGTCTTCGAACTGTACCCCTAATTGCAAAACTGGGTCAAAGGTCACTCTCATCGATGATGAATCATGAACGTACCTTGAAACGTTCTTGCAGGATCAGTAACCAGGCGGACGATCTTCTCGACAACTGTCAAAGCCCTCTGCAACTCCTGGCCCTTCGACAGATCGTTGCTCTTCAGCGCCTTGTGCATTCGTTCTGAAAAAGCCTTGATCGCCACCTCTTTATAGGTCGCTAGAACAGAGATGGGTGATTGAAGACAATTGAACGACAGCTAATCCATAAGGACATACTTTCACAGATACTTGCGGCGGTTTCAAGACATTCCTGGATGGTGTTGGGTGTGTAGGAAAAATCAAATACGGTGTCGAAAAATCCCGATAGTAGGTCCTCCATTTTGCTTGATTCAAGATGCCCTTTGAATATTCGAACCATTTAAGTCACACTACTTGAATCACGATGGAGATTTGGGTTACCTTGCTGAGCAAAAGCCACCAGAATAGTGTTCGCCTGGCTCCGCAGCCCGGGCTCCTGTGCAGTGAGGGCGTACAGTAAGTTCTCTGGAGGAAAACCAGGGGGAGTGAATGCTGAGGGCTTCAAGGCAAACATTGACGGGTACGGCACGTCTGAGCCTGCAGTTTCAATTGAAGCCTCCTGTCTGCTCGGCCATAAGAGAAAGGAGTCGGGCACTTCTTTCCATATCGAAGCTAGCACCAGTGGGTAAGAACCATGACTTTAGGAGGAACAGAGCACGCAAACCAATGTTTTTGAAGAATCTCTCCAGGTAATCGCCGCATAGGGAGTGTACTCGGTCTTCGTAGCGGGACAGGTTCCATTCAGTGCTATGTCGACTCTGACGTACACAGATACAGCCTGAAAGTTTTAGCTTGGGCATAGACATTGCGAGATCGAGACGTGATTTACCTCGTGTTATAAGGTGGACAACCGAAAACAAGCTGACCCTCTGAATGTTCCGTTTCCCTTGCAAGGTCCCTCGACATGCGTTTATCACATAGCCGAGACGGTAGGCGGGCTGAATGTATTGGGTTATGGTCTCCCACTCCTTGCCAGGCGACACGTTGTCTTCAAAATCGCGACCTGAAGCCAGGTACAGAGGTACCCGGGCAGCGTATGCCAACGCCCTCTGGGACTCTGGCAGGAAGTCCCAACGACCAAGGATGCCAGTTTCAGCGATCATCCTCTGGAAGCGGACGCCTATCGTCTCATTGCGGCCATTTTCTTCCCATGAGGCGACAAGCCGCAAGAGAACTTGGAGGTGTGCGCTAATGATTTCGTCGCGCCTTGCCGAGTTATCAAACCGCATCGATGTGCACTCCCGGATTCTTTGCACGCACACAGTTGGGGTGTCAGAGGCGGCAAAAAACGCCAGGCGATGTGGTTGAGGTGGGCGGCGGCTGAGTTCCAGGACTGCTTCGTCCGCTAGCTCTGGTTTGCCAGAGTTGATCAAGCCTTGGTAGATGATCTCCGCGAGTGTGTCGGAATATGCGCTGCGAGCGAAGGTTGATTGAGGCCCGCCTCTTGTCAATGGTCGAAGCCAGGAAACGAGCTGACCTTGCAGGTCGCGCAAGACTTCGGACAGTGGGGTTTGGAATGGGCAAGAGTCGGGAGGAAGCAAAAGGGGGAGGATCGTCACCACCAGGTAAAGCAGTGTCCCTGCTGCAACCAGCGAAAGGACGCAGATACCCAGCGTCTTGTTGTCGTCATAGGTCTGAATTACCAGCCCCAGGGAAAAGAGGAAAAAAGCGAGCTGGACCAAGAGTGGGATGCCAGTGATGACCTTCTGGAGCTTCCACCTCTTAGCTCTCTCGTCCAGCATCCAACGCTTGTAGGCATCCACAGCTTCTTTGCGGTTCGAGATTGGAAGGTGATTGACTAGCCAAGAACGCGCCAAAACGGCCACGATGGCACTGAATAGGGTTATGAGGAGACTGGCGAACCAGAGCCCGTTCACCCATAGCTGGTATGAAGTCGGCGTATGCGAGACGTCTGACGGAGGCTCGTTACGCAAGGCGCTCCGAATGTCCATGAGCAATGCCTCCGAGTCTTCCAGACGAAGCTTCTTTCGTGATTCGGCCAAGAAAGTCGTTATGACGCCGGCGAATAAACCTGCCTATAACCCACTTCAGTATGTTTGGCCCCAAAATGCAATAATAGAAAGCTCACAAAGATCAAGAGGGACTCGAGACCAGTTTTCCACACTTCCGCCTGGTCCTTGGCATTCTCTTCAGCCTCCTGTAGGTACATCGCCCACGCCTTTGAGTTGCGACTGAACTCCTCGTTGGGCTCATTCCTCTGAGAATCAGAACTGGCAGACTCTGCAAAAGACCCTTTCTCAGCTAGGTCATCATCTGGAGGAAACTGCGAAGAGTCATGAGCTGATAGGCAATTCCCCCGTATTTGCACGTAGCTACCTTGTCCTTTGTATCGGACATATTCGCAGCTGTAGGTTGAAGCAGAGAACAAGCAGTCGGAGTAGCCTTACTGAGACCTCAAGCATGTTCCCAGATCGACTCAAGTCGCACGCAGGCTGTCGGCGACTCGGCGCGTTGTTGAGTAACACACAACCCGGTGATGTCGGTGCCAAATTCTGAGAGGGGGTTGATTCAAATGGTCATAAGTAACTTTGTAAGTCTTGAAATTGTTCTTGCATAAAATGGTGGACCAGGTTCCGCGCAGAGCTTAAATCCAAAGGCGGACTCAAAAGCGATGAGTGCAAAGGAACGAACAGGCAATGTAGTCGTATGGGTGCTGGTGGCGGGCCAAATGCACCTCCGACACCATCGCATCACTGCCAGATCATATCGGGTTGCACAGCACAGGGCGCCTAATTCCTACCTCTATTCTCTCCGTGGCCTTTCCATTCTCTTATCTTCACCCAGCATTACTTGAAGGATCTGATTTTGAGTTGGCCATAGTTACTTACCCGAAATAGGACCTAAATCTATCGCTCGTTTCCCGAGGCGATATGACACGGCAAGTCTTGGGCAAGCCTTCCTTAGTAGAGCCATTGAGCACCCTATTCATCTAGGGTCCATCCACGGATGTTCTACGCTAGCGCTACAAAACCCTTCCTCTGCCCATTCTTTAAAGCTCAGAATACCCGAACTCCCTTGTCTCCACGTAGAGCGCATGTGCGTCAATCACCTTCTCCTCCATCACCATGGAGGATGTTTGAACAGGTACATAGTAGCGATTCGAGGACGTCGATGTTGGATGGGTGGCTGTGTTGGATGTTGGACGCCGCATGCGCACGCAGGGTGCCTACTTCCAACCTCCGTCTTCTCAATGACGTTTCCGTTCTCCGCGTTCTCCTCACTTCCTCCTGAGCTGCAAGCTCTTGTATTTGAAATATCCACGGATACCGACCCTAAGAATGCCCCAAATGTATCCTTGGTATCTCGCAGCGCTGCTGCATGGCAAGTCCTCTTGATAAGCCATGGACCGCACTATTCAACGAGAAATAGGGTCCACCCACGAGTGTTCCATACCATCCCCATTCGAGGGTTTTATTCCCTTTGTTCCGAGCAGCTCAAACCCCCAGACTTCCTCCGTCTCCACGTGAAACGCATGTGCCTTACATTCAACGCTAGCTCTGTGAAGGAGGTAACCCACATCCTTCCCACCTGCAACAGTATCGTCGATCTAGCGTTCTGGTTCATCTGGCCCTCAGAAAACAGTATAGCCAGCTCAGGGACAACCGATGATGCGCTTAAACGCTCAATCGCACACGTACTCTCTACAACGCATCGATCTAGAGTACAAACAGCTCCTCCACATAGAACACGAAAGCGTCCGGATGGGAAGGTTGCCCGGCTGGTGCACAACTCTTACCCATCTGAAAATTATCTACTGGGGCTCGTCAAGTGGGACATCCCATATTCGCGTTCCATTCCTCCAACACCTAACCGCGCTAACCCATTCCTGCATTGCCTGGACCCTATTCGTACCAGAAATACACGAAAGGTGGATTTGGCGTCGTTTATCGAAGCAAAGCCTTCTAGTTACTACAGGGCAAATAGACAACGACCATACACCTATCGATGTCGGGATCGGATATGCGGCGGGTGTGGATGGCGACGATTCGGGCGAGGAATGGGAGGGCCGGCTTGGGGTTGGCAAGTGGAAGTTGGTGGAAGAGGAAGTGGCGAGGAGACGATGGCGCAACAGAAAAAGAAAGATAGAAGGGGAAAACGACGCAGATCCTTCTTCGTGATCAGTAGAAGCCATGCAGAACGTGAAATGACCAGATAAGCTGTTGCTACGAATCTAAAGACTAGCCAGCACTGGAAGGTGTCGACAAAGGCCGAAATCAAGTATCCAGTGCAGACTGGGTTCCCAATCCTTGAACAGTATCAATGACTTTCGAAAGAGATATTCGGTTTCATCACAGGCCACTGAACAAGAAACGTTTTGAAGTTGCAAAAAGGTACAAGACAGCTCGAGTCGATGGTGGCACAAAAACACCCCACAAGAACACACTAATCCCCTCCAGGAAGATAATCCATACCCATCAACGATCCTGCTCCACTAAGGCTCTTTGGCGGCTTGATCACCAAATCGGCTTGTTGCCTATACCAAACCAACATCAGCTATCTCGAAATATGAAAGATGGCGACAAAAGAGATAAGGAACGTACAGCTTCATACGCAACAATAGCTTCCGATTCGCAGCTTGAATCTCTGAGCCAGCCTTAATCGCACGAGCGAACAGCTCAGCCCTCTGGTCCGTCTTCTTGGCTTGCAGAATCTACAATCCCACCGTCAACACCTTTCCTTCCCTAGCAAAAATACCCCTGGAAAAGGGCGAGAAAGACAAAACACACACCTTGTTCTGACTATCCACCCGCCCTTGAATATGCCCACTCTGAATGAGTCCAACGACCTGCTGCTCAACCTCCTCGACCGTCCATCCAAACGCAGCACTCATCCGATCCAGTCGAATCGTCGCGAATGGTTGGAAGTAGAGGACGACAGCCCAGTTCCGGATGAGGTTTGAGAGATCGTGAACGTGTGGCGCGAGGTGTACGTCGATGTAGTGTCTGGTCTGTATCACGGAGGTTAGAAGAGTGAAGTAGGGATAAGAGAAAGGATGGATGGGCGCTTACAGAGTACCGGTTGAGGAGCTCAAGTACGACTTTAAAGTTGCTGTTCATGTACGCTTGGATGAGGTCCCGGATATACGGTTCATGTTCCATGTACAACGTGAAATTGGTGTTTTCGAGCAACCTCGACTTGATCGATGCACGGGGGAACGTGGCGAGAGCGCAGAGGGTGGTGTAGATCGTAATATCGCCCGGTGCGACGAGCTTCAGGGTGTATCAGTCACTTTTTACCCCAAGATCAAAGAGGAAGAAACGAAAGACGTACCTTGCCAATCCAATCACCCAAGTTACTAGGCGAACCAACGTTCAACAGAGAAGTAGCCGCCTTTTCATAGTTGCCTTGGCCCAGATGCGAAAGAGCAGTTGCGAGGCTAAGTTTGGCTTGCACGTCTTCCCTCTCCCCGCCACCAGCAGCCTTCTTCTTTTGCTGAGCAGCTCCAGCAGCTGTGACTCCCGCCGTAGCAGCAGCAGGAGGGGGAGCAGCGGCTGCTTTGGCTGCGTCCAACGCTGCATCGGCTTTGAAGACGTACGTTGTCAGGTGGGAGTAGTTTCTTTGCTCAATCAAGAGCTGTAGATTGTGTTTATCAGAGAGGGTGAGGATGAGAGATAAGCGGGACGACGCACCTCGAGCACAGAGAGACACATGTCAAGGACGTGCTGGCTCGTCGTGCAGAACTCGCGTGATTTGGTGTAATGCTTCAAAGACGCGGCATAGTCGCCGAGGTCTCTGTAAAAGTTACCCAGATCCCTATGCGCCATCTAACAGCAGCATCTCCTGGTCAGCGCCTCGTTCGCCTCTATGAAACATCGGCAAACACTCACCCTGATGCTCTCCTTGATCATATTGTTCGTATACGTCTTGAGCTCCACCTCAAGCTTCGTCCTCTCACTCTGATTCCTCGCAATCGCCTCGTCCATCCACTTGGTATCCAACTGCGCTAGATCATGTGGATTCGGCAGACCTGGTCCACCCGTGGCATTCGAGTTGGACGCAGATTGTTCGTATGCGAGAAGCAGGTTTTGGTAGAGAGATGGGTCACGAGATTGGTGGATGTGTTGCACGGCGAGCTGGAATGCTTCGGGTGCGATGGACGGGCATGTGAGGATAATATGGATGAGTCGCTCGATGGCGGTTCGGCCTGTGAGACGATGGTCGAGTCAGTGAACTGTGTCTCAATTTTAGACAGTGTTTGGGCCAGGAGGACCACAGGCTTAGTGTACAACCCGACCGGAGCCCAATACCAGCACCATCTTCGTCCCAAAAACACCCAAAAGACGGAAATCTCACCAGTATAATTCGAGATGTAACCCTCGAGATCGAAAGGGTGAGCATCATCCACGGGCGCAAGGATCGGCCTCCTCGTGGGCTGGTTTGAACTGTTACCCTGGTAGGTCGCTGGTTCGTCGACGATGTCAATGTCCATGGCGGTTATCAGTCGTGGTGGTGGTCGATGGTCAAGGCTCGGAGTCAATGGCACACGCGGGTGGCGCGTCTCCCATTTGATTGGGAAGGAGGCCCCTATCATCAAACCCTATGCATCAACTGATAGGCTAGACAGAGCAGCAGCCATGGGAGGGAATGTTCTCAAGGGGAAATGCCAACACACAGAAATCCAGAATCATGAAAGAGTAATGAAGGGTAAAAAGGGGGATAGATGCATAAAAATCGACACCGGCAGGATTCGAACCTGCGCCCTCAAAGAGGAACAGATGTCTAGAAGCCAAAGCAATTCTAATCTGTCGCCGTAACCACTTGGCTACGGTGTCGATGAAGAACGAAACTCTGTACAGCATTTTGTTCTGCTGCAACCTGCTATGTAATTTGCACGACGGACTGCGTGCGCCTCTCCCAAGTCTCCGCTTTGCGTGACATTCTTTCAGTAACGGTCCCTGCGCGCTAGACGCGTAACCATTCCCTCGCACTCGCACTCGAGGGCTAGCGAGGTTCGTCTCACAACCTTCGCCGAGGGACCAGTCACAGGTCTACCCGCGCGCCGTATATCACCAGAGTCTGTGGCGTTGAAGGGGATGTTGAGGACATGAAGGGGGCATGCGCATACGAAATCAGAAGCTTAGATAGGTATCGAAGTTGGCGCTTAGAAGTCTCGCAGATCGTGGTTCCAGCTCAGAACAATCATATTATAATAAGGATACAGCCTTAAGAAATTCCAACATATAAACCACTACAAGTACTCTCCGATTACAACCCCTCCTTGATGATCTTTTCCTGCCTCGCCTTGAAGGCTTTCCTGTCAGCGACCTTTACAGGAGCCTTCTTGGCCTTGTTGTCCTTCTTCGCAGGAGCGGGTTTACTATAGCGTATGATCCAGGGCGTTAGGATCGAGCCGGTGTAAGAGTAGGAGAAGGATACGCACGCCTTGGGCTTCTTGTCATCCCTCTCGAAGATGTCGTCGATGAGAGAGTCAAGCGAGCGTTTCTTCTGGCCCTTGTTCTTCTTAGCAGCCTCCATTGCCTGCAGCACACTGAACAGATATGAGCATACGTTGGACAAAGGAAAAGAGTGACGTACACATCGGCCATCTTGGGAGGATCCCTCTCAACGAGATCATCGACGGAATAGTCAAGCGAGCGCTTCTTCTGGCCTTTGTTCTTCTTGGCGGCCTCCATTGCCTGGAGTACGCTGCATCGACGTTAGTATAAGTTATGTTGGTAAGGAAGTGGTTCAGGCGTACACATCGGCCATCTTGGGAGGATCCCTCTCGAAGACGTCCTCGATGAGAGAATCTAGCGAACGTTTCTTCGTGCCCTTGTTCTTCTTGGCGGCCTCCATTGCCTGTAGCACACTGAACAGACGTGAGTGTACGCTGACAAAGAAAAATGGTGAGACGTACACGTTGGCCATCTTAGGAGGGTCCCTTTCAGAAAGGTCGTCAACAAAGTAGTCCAGGGAGCGCTTCTTCTGTTGCTGAGCCTTGACTTTATCCAGGGTGCTGTGCCACTTGCTGTTGGCCGGAAGGGGCTTGCCACCCTTGTTAGCAATTTGAGCCTGAGTCACACTTCGGAGACGTTAGCATAAGCTGGACGAGGATAAAGAGCGAGACGTACACATTGGCCATCTTGGGAGGATCCCTCTCAAAGAGGTCGTCGACGAAAGCGTTGAGGGAGCGCTTCTTCTGACCCTTATTCTTCTTGGCGGCTTCCATTGCCTGTAGCACACTGCATCGACGTTAGAATTGGTTGGATTAGTAGGGAAGTAGCTGGGACGCACACGTTGGCCATCTTAGGAGGGTCCCTCGCGGAGAGGTCGTCGATGAGAGAGTCCAAGGAGCGCTTCTTTTGCTGGCCCTTGTTCTTCTTCGCGGCCTCCATTGCCTGGAGCACACTGAACAGGAATGAGTATACATTGGACAAATAAAGACGGTGAGACATACACGTTCGCCATCTTAGGAGGGTCTCTTTCGAATAGCTCGTCAACGAAGTATTCCATGGAGCGCTTCTTCTGTTGCTGTGCCTTGACCTTGTCCAGAGTGGAGTGCCACTTGCTGTTGGCCGGAAGAGGCTTGCCGCCCTTGGCAGCAATTTGAGCTTGAGTAACACTACATATGTAGAGGTCAGCATGGGTTGGACTAGAGAAGCGGCCGAGACGTACACATTCACCATCTTAGGAGGGTCTCTCTCGGCTAGGTCCTCGAGGAAGGTGTCGATCGTACGAGCCTCGAAGTCGTCATCGTAGTCCCGGGCCTCGAGCAGATCGTCATCAAACTCCCTTGCCTCAAGCAGGTCGTCGACAAACTCTCGTGCGTCGACCTCATCGAGGACGTCGTTGAAGAATCGGGCATCGATCTCGTCCTAAAACCAAAATTCAACACACGAAAAAGACATCAGAGGGGGGTTTGAAAACTCACGGCAAAATCGGAACGGAGAGCAAGGTCGTAGTCATCACCAGCGTATGGGCTAGCAGCGACACAAGCCTTGGCGACAAAAACGGCCAAAACAGCGAAAGTAGCGGTGAGCTTCATTGTGATTGATTGAATGAATGCGAAGGGGAGTAGATGAAGAGTAGAAAAGAGTTGGTGAAGTCGACCTGCGACGAAGAGATTGTTCTGGAGGTGGGGGTGGAAGACGTATCAAACGCTCTGAGGAATTTCTTCTCTTGGATGCAGCCTTATATACGCCTTGTGGCGCATTCGCACCAATCGGACGAACACCTGAAAAGGTGCGTTTTGATCTTTGTTGAATCTTTGCAGTTGTAGATCCTCCCTTATCGTATGGGCACCGCCCGTGTCACTACGGAGATCCATATGCTCATCAAATTTGACTCGCAAGCGCTTGCAAGAGCGTGGTATCCTAGGATTCCCCTATGCACATGGAGCAACATGGAACACGGCCGAGTTTCATCGTACCGCATGGACTTTAACTCCGTGTCATTCTTGATGAGTCTGGGCAATGTCTTGTCAGAAAAATCCAGTGCGCGAGAGGGTAACAAGGAGGTAATCGCAGTAATAAATTTGCTCTTGAATGGCCCTAAGATTGCTAAAGGTCTCAGTGTCTGCGAAGGTTTTGAGGTGAACCGCTCTTAGAACCTCGCAGGCCGACTCGGAAGCACTTTGTAACCACCTGCTGGGCACTATCCGGCAGCCGCTTGCGATACAAAGCACCCGCTAAAAGTCCCCATGGTGCTAAAACGCCTCTGACCCCTTGTGGCCCTGCTACCGCTCAGATTCCTTCAGATGCTCATGGTCATATTCGAGCTGGTTCGACAATCTTACATTATTGAGCTCGGATAGGTTAGCATGCGTGCAGAAAGATGACTTCTTAGCCATGAAGATTAAGATTCTTCAGCAGTACAAGCCCTTTGCAATGCATGATCGCCCGAAACGGGCTGTGTTCGTACTCAATCTGCTGACGAGCAGATTGTCCAGTGGTGGCGCTTCTGAGCTGTCAGCCACTCGATTTGGCTATAGGGCTCTTGGCACAGGGGTAGCGCGCACGCTTCGCATCTGGCATATGCGTGAGGTCGTGGGTTCAATTCCCACAGTGTCCACTTTTTTGCCATTTCATGGCTGCGTTTGGCTCAGATCGTTTTGACCGGAAACTCCGGCCGAAGCGTGCATAGCTAATGCACAGGCTGTCGTCAACCATCTTGGTTCGGAGTTCTGGCTTCAAGCCTGCACTAGGGGGCAACTTGTAAGGGTTGTGTCCGGGAAAATGCCCTTTCCCGGGTGGGGACCTCCTAGTTCCTCAGTACCTCATGTCACAAGTGCGTACGACCAGTTCTATAGCAGATAGACTAGGTGCACACAGGCGTAGTGACGATATCGAGGTAAATCAAGGATGTGGTAAGAGGTAAAGAAGCAACGACCACGCGCGGCGGCTAAAGGGATCCGACCCTAACCTAATGCTCCCTTACACAACTCCTACTGGTATCACTGTATCAGCAAGACATCACAGTCTGTCCTGATTTTGCAGCTTGCATTCAACAACTTCCTTGTTCAAGAAGTCTTCTCTAAAATTTATCCTGCACAGCTGTTCCAGGAAGAATGTTTTATCTTTGCCAATGTCGGTTGAAATACAAGTTGCAACTTAACTGTCGTCCTTCTCAAGAAGGAAAGCAAGGTCCTTCCCACCTTGCAAGTCTTGCAGCAGTTGAAGATCAAAAGCAGTGTCTATTGATAGGCCCAGGTATGAGGTAGTAACAGAAGCAATGCTAGTTGAGATGGCAGATATCAGGCACTTGTTGAATGGCCACATTTCCTTATGCAGTCTTCCCTCAGGAATTTACTTGTTCAACATCATTATTTTGACGAAGACCTGTACATGAGCATCAGTCTTTTGCTCTCCAATAGAAAGGGTGTATCACAAACTTTGCAATGGATCTGGATGATCCTTAAGATACTGATCCATTGCTAGCCAAGCATTGGCTTCTAGCTCTGTCCCATGCCTCCCAAATGCTGCATACTCGAATGCACGGGCAAGTTCTCCAACTGTCTCACTCTGCCGGCCTGGAATTTGGTTCTGGTAGTAGAGTGACAACGAGGTAAGGATCAATGGTCGATATGGTTCTGTTGTTGGAGTGCCTTTAAATGCCAGTGATGCTGAAAGAAGAAGCAAGAGATAGTCCAGTGTGACAGTTGAGTCCAATATCCCTGTAAGAGTTGAAGGACTATTAGTTATGGATTAGGCAACCATTGAACAATCAGGGACGCACGCTTGCTAACAAGCTCAGAGAGAAGGGAAAGGATACCATGCTCAAAGGTGGACAGGATATCTTGGGCTCCCACAGCTTTATTGATGACCCACAGGCTGATCCATTCACGGGCTAGGAGACCATTAATTAGTCCAGATGGTCTGGTAACCTTGCAATTGCCAGAACTGTATCAACACACCATCATCATGCTGGTAGAGCACACCAAGTAGCCGAGCAACTGTCGCATTGAGCGGCCTCGGGGCAGACAAGAGGTCTAGGAATCTTTGGATGTTGGCTGGGGCTGCCACTTCACGCCTTGCAAAAAATTGATCTTCAAAGCACAATGTTAGGAGGTTCTTGATACTCTAAATTGCAGCATACCTGAACTACAGATAACAGAAAGTAACTCTGCTGCTTTGTTGCGTAAGCCATTGTCAGGGTCCTGAATGGCCATTGAGACAAGAGGAGGGATCATGACATCAGTGGTGCCACTGTAGCTGTCTATGAACCATTAGGAGGGCATTGAAGGGGCATGGTGGTCTGCCATCAACTTACATTCACCCGAGAAAATGGTGGAAGAAATATCGACAGCTGCAGCACGTACATGTGTCAAGCTTTGCAATTGGAACAAGGGATGAAGGCAGGCAATAAAGGGTTCAACATGCCAGGAGGGATCTGATCTTTGCCACACTATTGGATGAGGTTTGTTAAGCTTCGGAACGACATGACTATAGCTATACTTACTAAAAGAAACCATCTCCATTGCCTTCTTTGCCCCACGAGGGCTACTGGCTCCAAGATTCTCAACCACACACTGCATGATAATTTTGTAATGGGCTGTGAAGCATACTTCAATATGTTTTTTACAGCAGGTACCTGTGTCGACGCACCTGAGCTTGCATTAGCGGCAAAGGAGGTTAGAGCACAATCCATCCAATGTGATCCTTCCAAATCAACCAGCCCCTTTTTGATCAGGGGATGCAAAACAGCAGATACCAGATCGTTGCTCAAGGTTAGCAGACTACCAACACTATGACTTCCTGCACTGCCAAAGTCTGTGAAAAAGCAACGAAGGTAGCTGTTTCCTTTAAGTACGGATTCAAGGGCATCAGTCAAAGCAGCCAAAGCTGAAGCTGCGGGAGCGGCTATCGGAACATGTCAAATTGATGCACATATGAGAAATCAAGCACCTCTCACATCCTGAACCCAATAGTGCATCAATTGCGCCATAAGCATGGTGCCGAACATCACGCTCGTTGTCGTGGAATGCCATGTCAATCAGGACATCATGGCCCTCTTTCCAGTTGCCTTGAAAAGGGCCTGATTAACCAGCACAGATTGGATAATATTTCAGTATTTGCTCACCCCCTATTAGAAAACGGCCCAGAGTTGAAGCCCAAGCTTTGCGTACTTGAGCACTTGGGTCCCTTAGCCCTGCCATTGCCTTCTGTCCAAGTGCTGCTTTCATGACAATGGCCTCTGCCAGTATCCGATCATCTAGAATCTTTTATTTAGTTGGCCATGTCAGCCTAGCAAGGGTATCTCTCCTACCTGCCAGATGTTGGAGAGATTCTATAGCCGCCGCCCTTACCTCCCAATGCTCATCTGTCTCTGCCATTCGGACGAGCGAAATGAAGCCACCCTGATAAGTCCCTGGTGGAAACATGAGCATGCGTTAGAGCGGAGACTTGTGCAACTGACCGTGCCGAGACACATTTCTCAGCAATTTTATCCATTCTTTGCGCAAGGAGCCATCTGGCACAGAAGCCAACATCCTTTGATCGACGTTGTCCATAACGGCAATCAGGGGGGGAATCAACTTCACTAATGGCGCCTGCATGTTAACCAAGTCCTGCGAGTAATGGACATCATTACATACCATTTGAGGTAATGTCAACCAGCCGACTCAAACAAAATCGTTTGAAGTGATCATCGGGATGGCTGAGGGCAAGTCCTACCAATTGTTTTACCACACCCTGTGCATCAGCTGAAGGATATCAGCAGATTGTAACTGGGCCATATAGGATACATACGCTCAGGGATGGTCACTGCCAGGAATTCCAGGGCTGCTTGTCTGATATGCACATTTGAATGGAGACTGAGATTCTCTATCTGCTTCCTATAGTCGGATAGTTCCACTTGTGGAGGGGCCGCGGGCAGGGCGAGATCTTGGTCAGCGATCTTCCGGTTGTCCATGCAGCCAAGGAGGAAAGAACAGAAATCCATCGTCGTAGCTAAAAGAGGATATGTGAGTAGAATTGTGCCTGCCAATAACCATACCGTTCGTAGACAGAGCGACCAGTAGCAATTTCCAATTGTCCGTAGTGGCGTCTTGGGCAGCCTTGTCCACCGTTTGTTGCTTCAGAGCCGTCATTCGAATTCTTGACTCAATCCCATCCTTGATGGTTGTCCATGAATCTGTTGGCCCGAATATGGGTATCCTGTAAACGCCAATGACGAAACCAACATACCTCGATTGTTTGACAACGAAAGCAGCGACCTGATTGCTACATCACGAGTATCAATGTGGGTACTGTGAAGAGCCAGATCCAGGAGAAGGTCGACGCCTCCGCTCCACCCTAGGTGAAAGGATTTAGTAGGCAAGAGCTACCAGGAGATTTCAGACTCGCCTCTGACCACCAGAGATTGAAGGAGGGATGCCACCAAGGGCAAGGCACCGCCGTGATCACTCAGGCTCTGGCTCCAGATATCTTTGTCTTGGTCCGAAAAACAAGTCATGGCTGCGTTGTAGTATTCAACTGAGGTGGCAGCATTAGTAGGCCAACATCGGTACCACAAGTAGCTCTAAGTGCTTACCGTCCGACGTTAGGTCCACAAGGAGCTGTACAGCCTCATTGTCGTTCCACCTTGGCTTGATAAAGCAACGGAGCAGCTCCGCAGCCATGCATTCCAACCTCTGTGTATCTGTCATTCCTGCAGCCTCTTCATTGCTTGAGTACGCTTTATCGCTCGGACTAGCCCCCCTAATCCTATTCCTTTCAATCTCTAGGAGCCAGCCATTAGTAATGTATGACTGAATCATCATGACTGGTGACGAACGTGTTATTTTGGCCATGAGAAAGCGCATAAAGCCTACAGGTACTTCGCGAGAAAGCAGAGATGTTTTCAAGGTCCGGTACACGTCTTCTCGAACCTGAGCTGACGGCGCAGCATTTCCTTCCTCCCTCTCCCCAGAGAAGCCTGGGTGCCATCTTTCAGATAAAGCAAGCAGAATGGAAACTCCTGCAGAGACCATCGAGTCAGTGCTCGCTCGCAGCGCCAATGCGACTATCTTTGCTATGTTTGGAGCAAGAACTTGTTCCAGAGTTTCGACTACGATCATGGTCGTCAGTGACACACCGAATGAAGAAAATTCAATCTCTCACAGTCTAACACTGGTCTCGGTTGTAGCCCCACGTGATACCTCATGAAGTACAGGTCCACCAATGGACAGAGGAGCTCATGTCGGTCCAGAGTCAAATTCGTGCCTTCTGGGTCCTCAGACTCAAAATTGAAGATCTTCGCTAGCTGTAGGCAGAGAGGTTCCCGTAAACGATTTTGGAATCTCAGTAGATTTTCCTCTGCGGTGCGATACGGTCTGATCAAGACCCAATATTAGTACGGTTCAAGAAAATACCCACCGCTTAACGAGAGAAATAAGTTCTTCAGCCAGCGCCACCGCTCGAACAAGGGGGGAAATTTGGCAGTAAAATCGATCTCGATGAGACGGGGCGCCACGATCCACAAAACCTGTTCTAATCCTAATCATTTACTTGGGTCACTGTCGCTTATGTGGACGAATAATGAGCTTACCCTGAGTCTTCTCTCCGAGCACGGACATTTGCACCCGGTGGGCAATGTGCTCTACGACTGTCAAGCCTCTCTGCAATTCGCGGTTTTCGAATAAATCATTGCTTCTCAGCGCCTTTTGAATTCGATCGGACAAAGCCTTGATTGCCACCTCTTTGTACGTTGCTGAAATGGATTCAGTAATCGAGCCACGATCTGTGCATTGGCCATAGGAAACCTACTTTCACAGATATCGGCGGCGGTTCTAACACATTGTATAACCGTGTTGGTTTTGAACGAGAGATCAAACATAATTCCAAACAACGCTAATAGCAAGGTTTCCATTTTGCTTGATTCGATATGCCCTTCAAAAGCATCAATTCATTTGTGGTACAATCGTGAATAGGATTTGGATTTAGGTTACCTTGCCGGCCATAAGCGATAAGGGTGGTGTTCCCCTGACTCCGGATCCCGAGCTCCATCGCGGTCAGGGCATCGCGCAAGTTGGCTGGAGGGAAGCCAGGTGGAGTAAACGTTGAGAGGTTCAAGGGAAGATCTGGGGTGCAAGGCAAGTTTGCCTCTTCGAAGTTCATCGGAACCTGGGGCTTATCCGGGGTCGAGAGAAAGGTGTTAGGCTCTTGGTTCAACATCGAGGCTAGCACTGGTGCGTAAGTATGTGGATTCTGGGAAAGGCAGGCTATTCGTACCTATGCTTTTGGAAAGTCTCCCCAAATAAGCTTCGCATAGGCGACGCACTTGGCTTTGCCAACCCTTCAGGTTCCACTCGGTATGTTGACCCTGACGTACAGAAAGGTAGCCTACAGGATTCAGCTCAGGCATAGAATTTGTGGGACAGAGAGGTGGCGCACCCTTTGTTATGAGATGGACAACCGAGAACGAGCTGACCCTTTGGATGTTTTGTTCTCCTTCCACGGTCCCCCTGCAAGCGCTTATCACAAAAGCGAGACGATAGTTAGGTTGAATGTAATAGACCATGGTCTCCCACTCATTTCCAGGTGACGCATTGTCCTCGAAATCACGCCCGGAAGCCAGGTACAGAGGTACCCTCGCTGCGTATGCCAGAGCCCTCTGTGACTCTGGGACAAAGTCCCACCGGCCAAGGATACCAGTTGACCTGATGAATTTCTGGAAGCGGTCGCCTATCGCCTGGTCCCGGCCACTTTGTTCCCATGCAGTTATAAGCCGTAAGAAAACATGCAGATGCGCGCCAATGGTCTCGTCGCGTTGCGAATGGTCGTCGAACCGCATCGACGTGCAATCACGGATTCTTTGCGCGCACACAGCTGGAGTGTCAGAGGCTGCGAAGAACTCCAGACGCTCTGGTGGAGGGGGGCGACGACTGAGCTCCAAGACTGCTTCGTCCGCAAGCTCTGGTTTGCCAGAGTTGATCAAGTCTTTGTACAGAATCTTCGCCAATATGTCGGAAAAGGCTTCGGGTGTAGAGCCTGATTGAGGGTTGCCTTTTCGTCGAGACCAGGAAATGAGCAACGCTCGCAAGTCATGCAGGACTTCTGAGAGGGGGGTTTGGAATGGGCACGAGTCGGGAGGGAGGGCTAAGGGAAGCGCCGTTACCACGAGGTAAAGCAGCGTGCCGCCTGCTATCAGTGAAAGGACAAAGATGCCCAATGTCTTGTTATCCTGATAGGTTTGAATTCCCAATCCCAGAGAAAAGAGGAAGAAGGCAAGTTGAACCAGGAGCGGGATGCCAGTGATGACCTTCTGGAGCTTCCACCTCTCAGCTCTCTCGTCCAACATCCACCGTTTGTAGGCGTCTTTGGCTTCTTTGCGGTTTGAGATTGGCAGATGGTTGACGAGCCAGGAGCGGGCTAAGACGGCCACGATTGCGCTGAACAGGGTTATGAGGAGACTGGCGAACCAGAGTCCATTAACCCATAGCTGGTCTGGAGCGGGCTTGTAGTTATTCGCGGCATCTGACGGTGGTTCGTTGCGCAAAGCGCTGCGGATGTCCATGAGCAAGGCCTCCGAATCTTCCAACCGAAGCTTCTTTCGTGACTCCGCCAAGAAAGTCGTTATGACGCCGGCGAACAGACCTGCCTGGGACCCGTGTCAGCACCGTCAATCTCTGCACAGTTGGACGCTCAGAACTCACAAAGATCAACAGGGATTCGAGACCGGTCTTCCACACTTCTGCTTGGTCTTTGGCATTCTCTTCCGCCTCCCGAAGGTACAGCGCCCACGACTTTGCATTGCGGCTGAACTCCTCGTTGCGCTCATTCTTCTCAGAATCAGGGCTATCAGGCCTTGCATAGGAGCCTTTCTCGGCCTGGTCATCATCAGGAGGAAACTGAGAAGATTCATTAGCCAGGAGACCATTCGCTACACTAGAAAGCCCCTACGTTTCTTGTTGTATCAGACATATTCATCGGTGTATGTCAAGGCAGAAGGCAGGGATGGAAAGCCTTGTTGCGACCGCAGGCTCCCTAATTGCCTCGAGTCCAGGCAAGCTGTCAGTATCACTGGGCCACTGGCCCGGGAAAGTCGGCCATTGACACTGGAACGTTGTGCCAAACTTAAACAACCCATTCGAATAGGCTCAAGAAGTGATTCTTGAGGCATTTTCTGGCATATCTTGTTCCAGACGCCACGTATCGGTCTCATCCCGAAGATTGAAGATTGAATTCGAAATAGACGATGACGGAGAAGAATCAACAGCTTACGCCCAGTCGGACAGGGCTTGTAGGAACTCCGACATCAACGCAGTATTTCATCCCAACAACTTGGCCGAAGGTCTTACGCTTGTCGTACGCTGCAAAGTCATAACACTACACCATGCAGGCTGTTAATTATGAGATGAATCTGTATGGTAAAGGCCATCTAAGTAGACTATGTCGAGAACACTCCCAACAACTTGAACATGGGCACGGTTTGCCCCTCCTCACCCAGCAGCTGGCACTCGACAAAATGCGACCCTCGAGAAACAAAGTGATCAATCATCATAAGCCTGAAGAACAGAATAGCATGTGAGCAATCGGTAAATGAAAGAGAAAAGAGAAAGGAACATACGCAGGCTGAGCTTCTGGAATATCAGCAGCGTTCTCAATAACCTTGGCACCAGCGTAATTGTCGTCGACCCAACATTCGACTGAGCTTCCTTCTCCAACCTCCGAGACTGGTTCTCTGAGGTAGTAAATGGCAATATCACCAGCGCCGATCTGCATTGGGATGCGAATCTTGCTGGTTGGCAATGTCGAGGACCAGTAGTGCGCGGTTGTGCGGAGCGAACTTCCACCCGTTGTCGGAGGGTGGTGCGTGGTCCATCCGGAGCCATAGAAAAGAGAAGGCGGAAGTGGGTTAATTAGATCATTAGCAGACACGCAGAAGGGTGCGATCTCCTGGAAGGGACGCTCGCTGTTTGGCCGTGTGTTGATTCGAGCTGTTGGGACTTGGATTTGAGCGAGGACGTTGGGAAGACCCTTGATAACCTTCTTGTTGCCAACCTGGGCTTCTGGGGCAGGCTCAGCGTCCTCCTTGTCGGGATTGTCTCCAGGTTCAGGGACACCCTTCCTCTGGCCTACGCCACCAAAGAGACCATGGGGGTCTCCAGCGCCCTTCTCGCCCTTGCCGCCTGATCCTTCGTCCCAAGAGTTGGTAGAGGCCATATCCCAAGCCTGGCAAACCTGGTTCTGGAAGTACGCCACAAGCATGTCGGTGATGATTTCATGACCGGCAGGACTAGCGAGAATAGGATCTGCATAGTACTTGTCGACAGAGTGGGGGTCTCGCATGTAGGAAGGGTAGAGTGCTGGCTTGATAGTAATGTGCGGGACGTCATAGAACTGTGCCACAGAGTTGTGCAAGTGGTCTGGCCCAACGATTCCGTGGGCTTCGTGAATTTGAGGTGAGAAGTGGCCAAGGATGATCACTGCGGGTTGATCAGGTCGGATGAGGATGGAACGGACGAGGGTTTCGAAGTGTTCCACCATATCTTGGGTTCTGAAGGCGAGTTTAGCATGAATCTAGACGCGTTTCTGGGTTGGACTTACGGCGCATCGTCAGTGTCAAGTTCGATGATGACAAGGTCTGTGATGTCTGGCAGATGGTGCGCGTTGCAGAAGCCAAAGTAGCCAGAATCCGTGCGGCGCATGGCGCCATTGGTGAGCTCCGTGGCTGGGTGGGGGAAGATCTTATTCCACCACTGGAAGAACTTGGACGGATAGCACTGAGATGAGATGGGGTCGTCGCCTGCACCGTGGCATGCCGAAACTGCAATGCACAAATGGTTAAATGACGAGAAACTGCATAGTACACGATGCATTCGTACCTGAGCCGCCAATGATGCTAATCGTGACCGGCTGTCCAGCGAGAGCCTTGTGCAAGAGTCGTTGCACTCGTGCGCCAGTCCCCAGATGCGAACGACTCTGTGACAGCGTTAGGGTGCCGTATTTCTCCCCAAGCTCATCGCCGTCGTTGTATGATGGGCAGAATTCAAAAGGGTTTGGCCCTAAATTCGTGACATTGAAGTAATTCTTGGACTCCAGATGGGAATTCGAGTACGCTGGTTGGCTCGTAGCAGGGCTCGACGACGACGACAATAGGAAATGGGTGACCACCAACACGGCAGCAATGGCGAGCAGGACCATCCATATACGATTGGTGACGCCAAAGCTACGACGCGCCGGCTTGTCATCGTCGGACCCCATCGTTGAACGCTCTCCTGGCGGCGAAATATAAGCCTGACCACGCCCTTGTCGTCGTTGCATCCGGCGTCGACGAGGTTTGGGGATGAATGTCGTCGATGGTGGAGGTTAACGGTCAAGTGGCAGTTGATGGGCGTTATGCTCGGAAATTTCTGATTGAGTAAAAATAATTCGAGGCCAAACAGCGGCCGCCATTGAACGTGCTTGCCTTCTGACCACCATTCAAAACAGCGAGCAACACCCTCTGCTCGTTGTCCACCGCTCGTTGAGCTCATCGACCGACGACATCTTGTAGGGCACATGGTGGCAAAGGGCGAAAAGTCACAGGGCGGGCTGTGGAATCAATTACGCCGAATTCCAGCCCCAGCTGCCTTGGCAGTGGGCATCCTCTTTGGCTTCCTTGTAGCGCGTATCGTGCCATGGACGACGGTGAGCACCTTATAACATGCGGGCGCGCTGCCCAGCACGGCGAGCTCGCGGTTGTGGACGTGTTGCTGAGGATATTCATGACAGCCTTCCGTGCCAGTCTGGCGGAGTGGGCACATTCCAGCCAAGGCCCGCTCAACGACGAAGTATCCGATCGAACCCCCAACGCTTGACCAGCGCCGTCGCATCCTAGAGCTCTTGACGACGATGACCCCACATTACACGAAACAGTGCACCCGACATGCACAACCACTTTACACCCAGCAAGCCCTTGAACGGTATAAGCCTCTTATTGGCCACAGTCCACCCATGAACCCATCATGGCTCTCGAGTGTCTTTGGGGCAGAAGATGAACACATTCAGCAGCGTCGGGATCTGCAGAACAGCGAGCACAAGTATTTCTTTGCCATCAACCTCTACAACTCTTTCGACGTTATCCCAGACCTGTTCGCTACCCTCTTCAGGGTGTCTGCGATTTTGGGATACCACAACGTCTTTGTATCCATCTACGAAAACGGATCGACCGACCAGACCAAGGCACTGCTCAGGATATTCGACTCTCTAACCAGGGCAGTCGGGATGCGCGTTATGATTCGCACCTCGACTCGAACTCGAGGAGCGTTCAACCATCGTATCGAGTATCTCGCGGAGGTCAGAAACTCGGCATTCGTCCCTCTGCACGAGCTACGGGACTCTGAGGGCGAATACTTTGACTCCATCATTTTCATGAATGACATTCTCCCTTGCGTTGACGACCTACTCGAACTCATCTGGCAGAGCCGTCGAAACAACGCAGGCATCACATGTGCCGCCGACTACATGTATCACGAAGAAATCCAATCCCCGGTGTTCTACGACAATTGGGTGGCCCGCGACATCAACGGTACTGCTCTCGAGAATGCTCCTTTCGAGAGGATCTTCCACCACACACCGTCCTCTGCTCGGTTCCAGAAGCATCTCCCCGTTCAAGTCCAATCTTGCTGGAACGGTATCGCCGTTCTCGACCCAGCCCCGTTCTACTCCCCCTCCCCTGTCCGATTCAGGATGGCGAAGATCACAGAAGGAGAGTGCAGTGCTAGTGAATGTAGTCTCATCTGCAACGACTATTGGGAGGCAGGCTATGGGCGCATCTTGATGGTGCCTCGAGTCAAATTAGCGTATGACAGCGTACGTCGATTTGTCTTTTACCCTGTCCAAACGTTAAAACTCACCCTTGTTTAGCGGGTGTACGATATCATCCATCCGACACGACGAAACTTGACTGCCATCCGTGGCTACACCCGCCTGGGAGGACTTCCGGACGATCCTCGAACCGACCCTCAAGACCGTTCATGGTTTGGTCCCCATGATCGATTGTTCATTGATGAGGAAGGTGAACCCTTAGATTTCCAGCCGGGCCCTTCGCATGGTACGTTTTTCAAAGGCACATTTTTCCACTGATACTAATTGCGCTTCCTTGCAGTTTGGTGTTGGGGTTGGGATGGTGCTGGAGATTTGGATGGTCCTGACGTTGATCCTATTTGGGAACAAATGCCTAACCGCTCGACCATTGCTGAGTCGGTGAAGGTTAAACACGATAGAAAGATGCTGCTTTGAGGCGTAGCACTGCAGCCATTATCATACATATGTGTCTCCTAATTCATAACATTCATGGCCAATGTTATGACTGCTGCCCGGTCATACATAACCCGAGATACACTAGGGTTCAAGCCTGACGGAGCAAAAAACATACATAGACAAAAGTGGACACTGTGGGATTTGAACCCACGACCTCACGCATGCTGTGAATGCAAAGCGTGCGCGCTACCCCTGTGCCAAGAGCCCGTTGAAGGACTGCTGGGCCTGTAGTTCCTGTTGACAGATATCACTTTCCGCCAGGCTGCCGTAACTTGATTTCGGCGTCAAAGCAAATTCTTCCTGAACTTTGATCTTTACTTCCACCATGGCAAAGGACTCGACTTCCAAAGTCAAAGCCACAAAAGCATCAGCTTCCAAGGCCAGTGGTAAGAAGTCGGCAACTGGTGCTCCTTCGCAGCTAGGCCAATCGAGTAGAAAGGGCAAGAAGGCTTGGAGGAAGAATGTTGACATCCAGGAGGTTGAGCAGGGGCTAGAGGAGATTCGGGCTGAGGAACGAGTTGTTGGGTGAGTGCTGGTTCCTGAAAAGTTATTTCATGCTTGACGAAGCTTTATATCTACTCTAGAACTGCAGTACAAAATCTCAAGGATGACCAGTTATTCCAAATTGATGTCAAGGGCGATGATAACGGTGCGGGGAGGTCTTCATATTCGATTTGAAAATCCCTAATCTACTTCCAGTCCGACATGTCCTACCAAAATTCGACAAATCTCAGCTCACATCTGCGAAAATCCTCGCTCAGAGGTCGGCCGTACCAGCTGTCTTCTCTCGTCCCACCTCTTCCTCTCAAAAGCGTAAAGCAAATGTCAGCCGGGAAGATAAAGAACGGTTGTTGCGCATAGCCAAACGACCGAGGAAGGGGCCGTTCAACAGTGTTCAGGATACATCTGAGTTTCAGTCGGGTGAAGGTACGGTTGGGCTGAGTGAGGCTGTTAAAGCGAGTGGGAGCTACGATGCGTGGGTCGAAGAGCCCGAGGTTGTGCTACCCGATGGTCTTGAGACCGTCCACAAAAAGAAGGTCAAGGTGAGTGGTTATGACACTCTAATTATCAATTTCAAGGTGCTGAAACCGTCTAGGCACCTGTACTTGCAAAGCCCAGGGACCAGATTGACGTACCTGCGGTACTTGAGCCTCACCAAGGCACATCGTACAATCCTCCTGTCGAGGCGCACCAAGAGCTGTTGGTCAAGGCTGCGGAGATTGAAGCAAAGAAGGTTGCTGAGCTCGAGAAGATGGCGGAGACGAAGAAGAAGATGGAGGCTGCGAAGTTGAGGGAGGATGGGTACGACTGGACACTGCCGCCTGGTATGCAGCTCGACCGGATATCCCAAGTGTCTAGCGACGACGAAGAAGGGGGAGAGGCGGTTGTGCCCCGGGCCAAGCAGTCAAAGATGAAGACTCAGGCGCAAAAGAACAGGGCTGCTCGTGTTGCTGCAGAGGTGCGTTGTTTTCCTTTTATCACTATAGCCTTTCTGATATTTTGTCCAGCAACGCGCTCTGTCAGATAAAGCAGCAAAGAAAAAACTCCTGGCTTCGATCGAACAAGCCAAGAGTTTCCGCAAGGCAACTGCACGGCAGATGAGCGAGCGGGAGAAGGATCACCTCAAAAAACGACTCGAGCTACAGGAGAAGATGAAGAAAATGGGTTTGGCTGGGCAGAAGCTGGGGAAACATAAGGTGCCTGAGGGAGAAGTTTCCGTACAGATTGGAGAGGATCTGAGCGAGAGTTTGCGTGGTCTCAAGGTGCTTTTGAATTTAAAATCTGGATCTTGGACGCCGACTAATGGGTTTTGTATGATAGCCTGAAGGCAACCTGTTCAGGGATCGGTTCCAGAGTCTTCAGCAGCGAGCTCTTATTGAGCCTCGTAACCTCGTCTTGTATGTGTTTTTCACTGGCCGGCGAAACCCCTATTCACTCGTGTTGCAGGCCGAAGAGGCGCAAGCATCGGATCGTGGAATACGAGAAGCATGCGTGGAAACGGTTCGATCGCGATTAAATTGTGTACCGGCAGACATACTTTGCGTGTTTTGCCTGAATCAAATCTGCAATCGCGCGAGAAGTGCGCAGGCATGCCAAATCCAGCGAGGGCTCGCATCTCATTGGTATCTGCTTGCCAGTGAGGCAGCCAGTTGGATGTACATCATGAATGACAGCGCGCTTTGCCTTCTCGGATTGGAACAGCTAAAACGGGCTCAGGACTTGTGAACGTGGGCGTTATGTCGCTCCATTGAATGTTAGACTTTGTTGAATGGCGAGTGCATCATCTATGACCCACTTCTGCCAGAAGCTTTCTAGTAAGCGATTTCTCAAAATACAGAGAGCTTGATCAAAGGTCTTGCAGCTGAGGATTACGCCGTAGTAACCCAGCAGCTCCTGTCCTATCGGAGACCGTTTCTGGTCCATCTTTGAAGAGCTTTGCGTGCAGCCTCCCGTTCAGTATATCATCCTGGTAAAGTCTTACAACAATTCCTTGTATCAGTACTGCTTGATTTCTCGGCCCCTACCCAAGGTGTCCTGACTAGTCACTGGTACGTTTCAAATCCATCCATTTCAACCCTCCTTGTTTATGTGAGTATGGGACATGGGCTTGCCTTGGAAATCACTCTTATAGGGACCTCCGATCGAGAGCACCCAATGAATGAGGTTCGCCTCCGTCTCCGAGTCGGTCTTCTGTTTGGCGCCATACACCCCGTCACGGTTGCATATAACGCCGATCACCCGCTCAAGTTGAATGCTTCCTACACCTTTTATCAGATTTGCGAGCATTTAAAGTCGCATGCGTTGACAAGAGAACTCAAACGCCTGTCACGACCGGGAGCACTTGAGCCCTCACTCATAAGAGAGATAACAATCTGAACAAAGCGGCGTATTATAACGCCGGTGGTACGAGCTGTATTCATTTGGGTGCACCTGACTTACCAGCCACGTTAAGATAGCTTTCAGTCCAAAAAGGATGGAAGCCTGGTCACGCGGTAGATTCGACTCCGCTCACAACCCAAGGCCTCCCACTGCGGCCGTCCAGTACATATAAGAGGTACCTGACGAAGTTCTAGAAGCAATCTCTACCATGGCCATCAACATTACTGGCGAGGAGGGCAAGTATCGTGCCAACTTGACCCATGGAACTACCACTGTTTCTTGCCCCAATGCCGGAGCGGCAGTCACTGACACGGCGACGAACATGCTTCGCCTTGTCGTTGACGCCATCGACCGTGGATGGTTCAGAGCCGACGCCACCCAGATCGGTGTGATGTCAGTCCCAACATCTCAGCGATACCCCTGCCACTTCCACTGACGATTGGATATAGTGGAAAAGCTCATAGTACTACCTTGGACGCCTCAAGACAGCCAGTCCCTGATGCTAAGCACATCACAGTCACAGTACTAGTCAAACCAGGCGGAAAGGCCAAACATCTCTACCTCTTACCAGATGACGGGACAGATGATGTCCTGGAAACCACTACCCTTGATGACGAAAAAGTTCCTGCCAATCCCTGAAAGAAAGGTGCGGGTCACTTGATGCGTATAGACTGGGCGTCTGATAATTGAGATTAGCTGCACTGGCAGTGTGCAACAGTATGGATGAGACAGTAAAATGAGCCTACATAGCTTCACGGAGCAGTCGTAACGAGCTATGTGTAAAATATCGTATTTGAAGAGTGTCCCCTCCCCTCGAGGCAGTCGATTGTGAAATAGTCAAGCACCAGACAAGGTGTGCACATGCCCATGCCAATGGTCGATCAATTCATCAGGTCATGGTGCAGGACTTTGTGATCAATATGTTGCTTCTTGTCTCCTTCCACAATTCACTGAAAAGAACACATCTTTCGATTCGCATCCACCGTCATTTCTACTCCTTCAGTAACCCTCGTCTGAGAATGAGAATCAACCCCTACATCCAGGAAGCTGGAATTGAAAACTACACAGAGTATCGACCTGGAGGATACCATCCTGTTCATCTGGGCGACACCTTCCAGGACGGGCGTTACACCGTCGTAAACAAACTAGGATACGGCACTTATTCAACCGTGTGGCTTGTCCGCGACGAGTCCCAAGGATCCTTCGCATCTCTAAAGATCCTGAGCGCTCATGCTTCAGAGCGTTCATCTGGAACTGAGCTGGATGTTTTCCGTCGCTCGGCCGCCGGGTCTGGCATGGGCAAGCGCTTTGTCCTACAATTTCTCGACTCCTTCGTCCACCAAGGGCCGAACGGTGACCATCTCTGTGTTGTCACCGAGGTATCTGGACCTAACCTGGCGACGTATCTCGGAGGAATAGGTCCGTGCGATGAACTCACTCCTGAAATCGCCCGGTCCTTTGTTCTCCAGTCTGCCCAAGGAGTGGAGTACCTCCATTCGTGCGGCATTGTGCATGGAGGTGAGTCGCTCTTATGAATCCAATGTGTATATTGAAGAAGATGCTGAGCATCTTGAAGACCTTCATCTGGGAAATCTTCTGTATCATCTACCCGTTATCTCTTCCCTAAAAACCCCCGACGATGTCGAAAAGTACTTTGGCGCTCCGGAAACCCTCGCCATACGCGTAGTGAAGGATGCAAGTCCTCTCTACGACGTCCCTCACATCCCTCGCTATGTCGTCTATTCACCCGACTCCTCTCTCTTCCTCGAGCCACTATTCGAGAATCCCTCCCTCGCAGAATTGAAGATCTGCGATTTCAGTGAATCGTCTCTTCATGATCCTGCAACGTCTCCAAGTGGTATCAAGAGGAAGTTGAACTGTCCCAACGTTCATGCTGCACCAGAAGTCATCTTCGACGACCTCGCCAGCCCTGCCTCTGATATATGGGCGCTCGGGAACACGATTCATCAAATCATGACTGGAGGCGGGACGGAGAGCTTGACGGCTATACCTGGGAGTCCAGGATGCTCCAGAGATGAAGTCCTCTGCCACATGGTTCGGATATTTGGGAAACTACCTGAACGGTGGTGGAGTCGCTGGGAGAAGCGTTCGGAATATTTCGACGACGAAGGGCGGTGGGTTGCGGGAAAGGAGACACCTTCTCCTGAAGGGGCATTATGCAGTGGAATCCCTGCCGTTTACCTCTCGGAAAGTGAGAAGGAGGCTTTTAGGAAGGTGTTATCCGGGATTTTTGTGTATGAGCCGGAGGATCGACTGACGGCGCGTGGGTTGGTTGAGGAGCTCGCCAGAATGAGGTTGGCTCCCACGAGGCCAGTGTTGGCAAGTGGCTGATTTGAGCCTCCCCACTTGGCAACACTACGGCAAAGGCTACTTCATGCGATCGACATAGGATCCATGGCAGGTCAACTTGAATAGGGTCTTCCCAATTTGTCTTCGAGCTCGCTGCATCTGCTTTTGGAAGCAAGCGGATGTTTTTGTCCTTCTGTGCTATTTCCTTCCGTAGTTAATCCTCTTCTTTCACCTCACTTCCTTTCCGCAATGATCATGGTTCTGGATTACACTACATTTATAGTATGAGATGGTGGGATCAAGGGACGAGACCCTTTGCTGGTTGATACAGTGTCTTTCACAAGTCTTTCAACCAACCAAGCTCTTTAACCAACTCTGCTGCCGTCAACCTCTCCACAGGCTCATACACAAATATCCTCCTAAGCACCTCCACAAATGCCTCCTTCGTTCCCCCTGGAAAGAAGCTAGGTCTATACATCCCCCTCCCAAGCAATAGCTGACGAGGGCGGAACATCCCTGGGTCGACCACCCACTGCCCTTGATCATCGAAATACTCTGTCCGTTTCTCCCAGGCATTCCACCATCTGTCGGGGAGTTTCGAACCAAAAGCATGGACCATGCGGCAAAGAATTTCATCCATGGAACACTCCGACTCCCCTTCTATAGCTGAGCGGCCCTCCGTCCCGCCTCCATCCATGATCTGATGCATCGAATTTCCAAGCGCCCAGATATCAGAGGCGGGGCTGACGAGGTCGTCGAATATGACTTCAGGTGCCAGGTGGGTGTCTGGGCAGTTCAGCTTCCTCTTGGTGCCATGAGGAACCAGCGTCGCGGGGTCAAACAGCGACGATTCGCTGAAATCGCAGATCCTGAGTTCTGCAAGTGAGGGGTCTGCGAAGAGTTGCTCATAGAAGTGGGTATAATGGGCTGGATAAACCACAAAGCGAGGTAGATGAGGGACGTTGAACAAAGAGCTCCTGCCCTTTCGCAGAGTTATCGCAAGGGTTGTGGGGGCGCCAAAGTACTTCTCGATGTCGTCCGGGGATTTCAACGTTGAGAGGCCAGGCAAGTGATACAATATGTTGCCCAAATGAAGGTCTATGATGTGCTCAGTATCGAATCACCCCAATTCGGTAAGATGGGAACTCACCTCCATGAACGATACCACACGAATGGAGGTATTCGAGCCCCTGTACAAGCTGCCAGACAAAGGTCCCAGCAAACTCAGGCTCGAGATCCTCCACGCCTTCTGGTCCATAAGCCAACAAATTGGTAGCCAAGGGAGGCCCAGAAACCTCTGTCACAACGCACAAATGCTTGCCATTTGGACCTTCATGAAAGAAAGAGTCGAGGAATTGGAGGATGAACCGCTTGCCTTCTCCAGAACAGGCAGCGGAGCGACGGAAAACATCAAGTTCAGTGCCTGAGGTGTACTTTGAAGCATCAGCGGTTATGATCTTGAGAGATGCGAGTGACCCTTGAGCTTCGTCGCGGACCAGCCACACAGTTGAAAAGGAGCCGTGGCCCAGCTTATTCACAACAGTGTACCGGCCATTGTTGAATGCGTCGCCTAGATATACAGGATGGTATCCCCCCGGTCGATAACCGAGGTAATCTTCGATTTCAGGCGCCTGGAAGTAAGGGTTGGCTCGCATTCTTTGGCAAGAGGTGGTTCAGCTGATTGATAGTCTGTGGAGGAAGGACCGGGAGACATTTTCGAATTGATCGCAATCAGACCAACTGACGTTTCGACTCGGACATATGTCATTGCACTTCGTCAAACTATTAATGTATAGGACTAACAGCTTTACCCGTGCTACGCACGGAATTTGCGTGGAATACTTTAACGCCCCGACTACACACGTAAAGAGACCCGTACTTTTGTCTCAGGGTTTAGCAGGAACCTTCGCGGTGTCAAGGGCAGTGGTTGCCACGACATTCTCTGTCCCGTCATTCGGTAAGAGGTAGAGATGTTTGGTCAATGTGCCTGGTCTGACTGAGACTGTGATGTGCTTAGCATCAGGGACTGGCTTTTTTGACGCGTCCAAGGTAGTACTATGAGCCGTTCCCCTGTATCCAATTGTTAGTGGCACTGGCAAGGGTATCGCTGAGAGGTTGGGACTTACAGCACACCGATCTGTTTGGCGTCGGCTCTGAACCATCCACTGTCAATTGCGTCGGCGACAAGGCGAAGCATGTTCGTCGCTGTGTCAGTGACTGTCGCTCCAGCATTGGGGCAAGAAATGGCAACAGTTCCATGGGTCGCTGTGGCACGATTGCCAACGATGGTGATGGTCATTGGAGCTCGTTCTTCAAGTAGATCGTCAATGGAGTAGTCTCGGGCATCGTACTCGTTGACAAGATCATCTCGGATGTCATACTCGTCGATGTCATTAAGGTAGCGCTCCAGCAAGAGGTAGCGTTCCAGCAAGAGGTAGTCCTCCCGCAAATCTCGAGCAGTCAAGGCACGAAGAGATTCGTCGTCGTACTACCAACACATGTCTGAATAGGAAGCAAAAGCTTGAAGATATCGACTCACGTAGGCGACGACACCGCTCGCGGCGAAGAGGACAGCAGTCAGAAGACCGAAAAGCATAGATAAGCGCATTATGCTACCAGTGTAGTAAGAAAACGTGCGTTCCGATGTCGATTGTGACCTACCTGTACCGAAGAGAGGGTGAAGGGTGACTGAAGGCTTGCTTTGATTTTTTTCGTTTGTTTGGAATAGTATAGCGCCCAGGAGGAAGAGAAATTGCGCTTATGATACCCCATTGCGCTTTCTGCGTCCCTATTATATACTGTTCTTGCCATTTGATTGCCCTTCCGAGAAGCTCGAACTGAACAGCATAATCATCATTCGTAGAGGGTACAAAAAGATGCGCCCGTTCTACAAGTGTGGACGTTAATTGGTTAAGAACTGATGAAGCTGATCTACTTTCACTCATATGCCCATCCGATAATAAAACAACTATATGCCAAAGCTCAGGCCTCCCGTGAACGACGCAAGGCTAGTATGCACCGACACAGCCAATGACCAATGTTTTGGAAACCTCCGACGCTGATCTGATGCTGATCGCGCTGATCATTAATAGTTCCCAGTTTGGTTCAGACATTCAGCTATGCTGGTGGAGTCGCTGGCAGCAATGCCGCCATTGCACTGCTCCCAAATCGCGGTTTACTTTCAGTGCCCCAATATTCCGCGTCCGTTGTATGTACGTAGCTAGCCTTTATCAGGGTCTTGAGGCCTGTGTGTCTTGCTACTAGTGCTCGTTGGTAAGTAGCCCCCAGCATCTCAGGATCTTAGCACCCGGGCGACCCGAAATCTTGAGGCTTGCAGCATGATTCAATGGCTTGGAAAAGACGCAGGCTGAGACACTTAGACCGAGGCACTCTCAAGCCAATGTTCAAGAGGAGTGACCTGGATGAATGGCTCATATTTCATATACACGGTTCTTGAGCTTGGGCACTCGCATGATCTGAACGTGGCACGTTTTGGCGCTAAGATCTGAGATCTGATAACTGTACCATTTGGCCTACAGGGCAGACAGTCTAAGGTTGGTTGTGTAGTTAGAGAGGGAGAGGTCAGAGGTCTCGGATTCTCTACCGAGTACTTCAAACCCCTGGCAGAAGAAGAGGAGGGAGAGTAAAAGAATCTTTAAGAGTCTTGCCACGACGCACAAGGTTTGGTTTCGAGAAGTTATTTGATCAATTAGTCAGGTGCAGAATGCGATCAATGTCATCTTTTGCTTCTCTTTCCACTAAGCTCACTGAAAAGGCATTGTTTCGATTCCATCCGCAGCTATTATCGCTCCCTCAACAACCCTCGTCCGAGGATGAGAATCAACCCCTACATCCAGGAAGCCGGAATTGAGAACTATACTGGGTATCGACCTGGGGGATACCATCCCGTCCATCTAGGCGACAAATTCAAGGACGGCCGTTACGCCGTCATAAACAAGCTCGGACACGGCTCTTATTCAACTGTGTGGCTAGTCCGTGACGAAATCCAAGGATCGTTCGTATCCCTCAAGATCTTGACAGCTGATGCATCAGAGCATTCATCCGGAGCTGAGCTTGATGTTCTTCGTCGCTCGTCTGCTGGGTCTGGCTTGGGCAAGCGCTTTATCCTACAATTTCTCGACTCTTTTGTCCACCAAGGACCAAACGGCGACCATCTCTGTGTTGTTACCGAGGTGTCTGGACCCAGTCTGACGACGTGTCTCGCAGGAATAGGTCCTCATGATAAACTCCCTCCTGAGATCGCCCGCTCCTTTACCTTGCAGGCTGCCCAAGGAGTTGAGTACCTCCATTCGTGTGATATTGTCCATGGAGGTGAGCCGTCCTTACTGTGAATGATGGGGATGATACTGAGTATTTGGAAGACCTTCACTTGGGAAATTTCCTATACCATTCACCCGTTATCTCTTCCCTGAAATCTCTCGACGACGTCGAAAAGTACTTTGGTCCCCCGGAAACCCTCGCCATACGTCTAAGGGGGGGCAAAAGCCCTCTCTACGAAGCCCCTCATATGCCTCGCTATGTGGTCTATTCACCCGACTCTGAACTCTTCCTCGGGCCACTATTCGAGAACCCTTCCCTCGCGGAACTGAAGATCTGTGATTTCAGCGAATCGTCTCTTCATGATCCTGCAACGTCTCCGAGTGGTATCAAGAGGAAGATGAACTGTCCCATCGTGTATGCCGCACCCGAAGTCATCTTCGACGATCTCGCCAGCCCTGCCTCTGATATATGGGCGCTCGGGAACACGATTCATCAAATCATGACGGGATGCGGGACCTTGACGGCTATACCTGGGCGAGCAGGCTGCTCCAGAGAAGAAGTCCTCTGCAGCATGGTTCGGATGTTTGGGAAGCTACCTGAACGGTGGTGGAGTCGCTGGGAGAAGCGTTCGGAGTACTTTGACGACGAAGGGCGGTGGATTGGGGAGAAAGAGTCACCCTCTCCTCCAAGGGCTTTGTGTACCGGAATCTCGGCAACATTTCTCTCAGAAAGTGAGAAGGAGGCCTTTAGGGAGGTGCTATGTCGAATTTTTGCGTACGAGCCGGAGGATCGACTGACGGCGCGGGGTTTGGTTAAGGAGCTCACCAATATGGGGTTGGCTCCAACGAAGCCAGTTTCAGCAAGCGCCTGATTTGCGCCTCGTCACATTTGCACACTACGACAGCGACCACTTCATTGCAAATAGGGAGCGATCTGGGATCGACAGCCTGGGCAATGAGGCATAGGGTAAGGCCCTTCGCTGTGTTTCCCCGGCTGGTTGCTTTGGGCTACTACAAGGAGGTCCTTCGACGATCGCCAAATACTTCTCGATTCTTTTGCTATTTTCGCTCAAGGCAGAGTATTTATTGTAGCAAATGGTTATGTCAATCCTAGCTGAGAAGAGATACATGGCTTGCCCAGTAGATGTGAGGAAGAAACGTCTAACACAGCCGGCAACTTCGGTCGAGATCCCGAGTCGGAAATTGCTTCTGTTGGCTCTCCGCGTTGGCTCTTGTCAAGACGAGTCTCTAGCGGAAGCCAACTCGTGAGCTCAGCGCTTACACTTGATACGCATCTACCATTCAGATGCTAAAGATATCTCTTCGAGGTAAATCGCCTAATCTGCACTGGCAGGTGTCATACTCGGATGATCATTAAGAAAAATTGGAGTCCCTTGCGGCGATTCTAGTTCAAGGACGAGAAGTATTCTCCGTAGTTGAGCAGATGGCTCACCTCAATCTCTTTGGCTTCTCAATCTAGACCACCAGGAAGCGATTAGCGCCCAAAGATTTTGATTGCGTGGCTGTACCGCCGTGGGAGCCGGCATGGTTGCTTGGTCACCGCGTGCTTGGCTGGCAAGAGACGGCGTTCTTGAGCCTTTTCTATCGACCTTCTCCCTATTCTGTCGGTCAGCCCAGATTTCTAGACTGAGCTGGGACGACCACTGTGACAGACTGTCCCCTTTCCGACTGTTACCTTCATTTGTCTCTTTTCTGTTTCTTGTTTTGCTTTCATCCGCGGCGCAGATATCATATCGACTGGTGAAAGGTCAGCATCATAGGGCTGTCCTTGGGAGGAGGCAATTGCTGAACTGGTTTCGAGCAGCATAATTCCCTAGACACCGCCGTCAACATGGCGAGCAACCCCAAGAGGATGTCCAGTGGGTTTACATCCTCGACACACCCAAATCAGCACCCCTCTCTGTCCTCGCTGGAATCTACTGGCGATCTCTCAACACTCCAGCCCCAATCCCTCAGCGATGATACCCTCGTCTCTTGCCTCCGTGAGAGGTTCATGACCGACCAGATTTACACGGCCGTTGGAAGCAATTCTCTGGTCGTCGTCAACCCACACAAATACGTCGGAGCCAACAGCGACAGCGTTCTGTACAAGTACTCGGCAGAATATGCGGATCTGGGTCTCTGGGACAGCGTGCTGGCCAGCGAAGGAGAAGCCGAGGCGAAGAAAACGCTTCCACCTCATATCTTCCAATTGGCCAATAATGCCTACTACCACATGAGGAGAACAGGCCAGGACCAGTGCATCGTTTTTACGTGAGTCTTTTGGAAGCACGGCTCAGGGGTTGCTTGCTGACGAGTCCAAAATTTCCCTCTTCTGAACCTCAACTGGTCGCCTTGTTTACCATTACCATTTCGTCATGGTCACTGCCCTCATCGGTCTGCATCAACCGCGACAACGGCAACATTCTGTCTCATCCCATCATTCGGCACATGCCAAACACAATACTGTCGTGAAACTTCCAATGCCGCCGATATCAACCTTTGACGCCATCTTGCTGGAACATCCAACTGGCTGCGGTCGGTTCATGACGCCCGCCGTCGTACCATCGCCACCACCTCCCTTGTACTCAATCTGACAGTGGCGAAACCGCTTCTGGCAAATCCGAAGCTCGGCGTTTGGCTATCAAATCCCTCATCACCCTTTCCGTACCTCCGGCTGGCAAGAAGGGCGGGAAACTTGCCCAACAAATCCCAGCATCAGAGTTTGTTCTCGAGTCGTTTGGAAACGCTCGCACCCTCTTTAACCCCAATGCTTCCCGATTTGGCAAATACACCGAACTTCAATTCACAAATATCTACGGAGGCGCGGACAAGGGAGGAAGGAGAGGACGACTGTGCGGTGTCAAGACTTTGGATTATTACCTTGAGAGGGGGCGAGTTGCGCAGGTGCCAAGTGGGGAGAGGAACTTCCACATCTTCTACTACCTCGTCAGGGGTGTGAATGATGAAGAACGAGGCCATCTTAATCTTGGCGATGGGAGACATTTCCGGTATATGGGAGCACAACGAGCAAGCATTGGAGGTGCACATGGTCTCGCCAGCAAGTTCCATGGCCAAGGTGGCCCGGCTGGCATTCCAGGTGTTCCCGGGCGGGACGAAGATGCGCTCAAGTTTGACCAACTCAAGGTCGCGCTCAAGACCGTCGGCTTCTCGAAGCGATCCGTCGCCCAGACCATGCAGCTCGTCGCTGCCATCCTTCACCTTGGAAACTTGGATTTCGTCATCGACAAGTCAAGAAACGAAGACGCGGCCGTTGTTCGCAATCTCGATACCCTCGCCATCGTCGCCGACTTTTTGGGCGTCGACCCTAGCATGCTCGAGAGCACCATGAGCTACAAAACAAAGATGGTCAAGAAGGAGTTGTGCACGGTCTTCCTCGACGTGGAAGGAGCTGAACTCAACCGAGACGAGCTCGCCAAGACCCTCTATTCTCTCCTCTTCGGTTGGGTGAACGAGTACGTCAACCAGCGTCTCTGCACCGAGGATGCCACCAAATCCGGTTCGGGTGGAGGCGCAGGCGAGGGCGACTTTGACGCATTCATCGGCTTGCTCGATCTTCCCGGCCCACAGAACATGAGCTCCCGCCCCAACTCCCTCGACCAGTTCATCGTCAACTATGCCAACGAGCGCGTGCAAGGCTTTGTCCGCGACAAGCTCTTTACGGCTCAAGTTCAGGAGTTCACCTTTGAGGGCATCAATCACCATATCCCTACACCTCTCCCAGCCGCTATGGGTGGCGGATTCGTGGATAACGGCGAGACGCTCCGATTGCTGCATACCTTCCCTGGTGGTCTTATCCACATCATGGATGATCAAGCCCGCAGGATGCCCAAGAAGACGGACGGGACGATGGTCGAGGCTTTCCAGAAGCGATGGGGCAACCACTCGAGCTTCAAGACGACTGGCGTGGTCGACATCGTCGGTGCTGGCAAGGCTGGAGGAGCCGTCCACGCTTCAGGCGTCGGCGCTTCGTTCACTGTTTCCCACTTCCATGGTGGTGTCACGTACGATGCCGAGGGCTTCCTCGAGAAGAACTTGGATTCCGTCAACCCCGATTTCGTGTCGCTCATCCGTGGAACGAACCCAGGAGAAGCTTCTGCGCATGTCCATCATACCGCCCAGCAAGCTGCACAGGAAGGGTTTGGAAGCATCAATCCGTTTGTCAAGGCATTGTTCTCGAGCAAGGCGATCGCGACCCAGGCTCACCCTCGCCATGAGGAGACGATCGTGGCTGCGCAGCAGGCTGTCAAGCCTATGCGTGCACCTAGCACGAGGAGGAAGGGTACTGTTAGGAGGGCGAGGAAGGAGATGGAGGGCATCGAGGAGAAGGAGGACGATGAAGATGTGACTTCGCCATTCGGAGGAGGAGAGAAAGATCGGGACAATTATACTCGGGACGTCGGCCAGCAAGCCAAGGACAAGGACACACCCTGTGTTGCGGGCGAATTCAGAGCTGCCCTCGATACTCTGTTTGAGACGCTGCAAGAGACGCAGCCTTGGTTCGTGTTCTGCATCAACCCCAATGACTCGCAGTTGCCCAATCAGCTAGAGGGGAGGAGTGTCAAGGGCCAGGTTCGAGCGTCGGGCATTGCTGGCGTTGCGAGGAGGAATGGTGTACTCTGGGAGGCGAACATGACGTTTGAAGAGTTTGGAGAGCGGTATAGGGGTGTCTTGCAGGAGGCTGGGTTGGAGGATGTGTTTGGGAACGAGCAAGGGGAAGCGCGGGATCGGGCTCTGGCCGAAGCGTTTGCGAATCAAGTTACCAAGAATGTTGGGGATTCCAAGGATGTGGTGTTGGGCAAGACCAAGGTGTTCCTCAGCCAGCGGGCGCTCAGGGCTTTGGAGGATAAGCTGAGGGTCAAGGAGGGAGGTGATCGTGCTGGGCGGGATGCGGGCATGGGTGCTGGAGATGCTTCGACCGTTCATGGTCATGGTGGAGGAGAGGGTGGTGCGGATCCCTACTCGCCCTACCGCGGTCAAGCTGGTGAAGATGGATACTTCAACTCGGGACGTGACCTTGGTACGCCTGGGTATGGAGGCTTTGACCAGTACAATGGAAGCAACCAGCGTCTGCCTCTCGTCTCCAACGCCAGTCCATTCAACGGGTACGATGAGGAAGGAGGAGATGGATGGAGGGGAGCGAGGACGGAGGATGATAGCTATGAGAACAGGAGTCGGTTTGGTGGAAGGGCGAGGGACGATGAATCTGTCAGCAACTTTGGGAGTGAGGCCTACGCTCCCTCGAGGAACATGTTTGCTGGTGACAAGGCCAGGAAGGGAGAGAAGGCGGCCTTGGCTGGAGAGCTGTTGGCGGACGATCCCAACTCGAACGCTATCGCACCTGGAGAGACGACCGAGATCTTGAAGGAGACGAGCGCTCGACGGAGATGGGTCGCCTTTACGTGGATCCTCACCTGGTGGGTCCCGACACCCTTCCTGGAGTGGTTTGGGCGCATGAAGCGTATGGACGTG
Organism: Coprinopsis sp. MPI-PUGE-AT-0042; assembly: GCA_020736565.1. Lineage (NCBI taxonomy): Eukaryota > Fungi > Basidiomycota > Agaricomycetes > Agaricales > Psathyrellaceae > Coprinopsis > Coprinopsis sp. MPI-PUGE-AT-0042. The sequence continues at coordinate 600,047 of JAHBOF010000044.1, read as the reverse complement.
CGGCAAGCGTGGAGAGAAAAGCTCGCCCTCAACATCATCATCTGGTTTATCATCGGTTGCACCGTCTTTGTCATTGCGGTTCTCGGTCCTGTTATTTGCCCCACGGAACACGTCTTTTCGATCAGCGAGATGCAGGACCACGATGTGACGCGGAATCCGAATCAAGTTTTCACTTCCATTCGTGGCGAGGTGTTTGACCTAACGAAGATTGCTGCCATGCACTCTCGTGTCGTCCCTGTCGTCGACAAAAAGTCCATTCTCAAGTACGGAGGGGAGACCGGTGCGAACAACATCTTCCCTGTCCAGGTATATCTTGTCCCCGTCGTTCACAATCTTCCAGATGCTGATGTTTGTTCATAGGTTTCGGCTCTCTGCGACGGTACTGGTGGTCCAGGCAGTGTCAGCCCCTACGTCAAGCTCGATTCAAAGAACAACACCGACCCCAACAGGTTCTACCACGACTTCCGCGCTTTCACCAACGACCCTCGCCCTGATTGGTACTTCCAAAAGATGGTCCAAATGCGGTACACGTCCCGTGTCGGTTTCCTCGGTTACACTCCCAAGGAGATTAGGAATCTGGCCTCCACCGGACGCTCGGTGGCCATCTACAACGGCTTGGTCTACGACTTGACGACATACCTCTCTTCACCACCCTCGCTCGAAGGACCGGAAGGCATGGATCCCCCCAATGTTCCGACCCAGTTCATGGATGGCGACGTCGTCGAACTCTTCAAGGTCTACGCCGGCGGGGATATCACCAAGCAACTCGACAAGTTGAACATCAACCGCAACGTTCTCCGCGCTCAAAAGGTCTGCCTTCGCAACTTGTTCACCATTGGCAAGGTCGACAGTCGGCAGAGCCCCGCATGCCAGTTCTCCACCTACATCCTCCTCGTCCTCAGTATCATCATGGTGGCCATCATTGGCTTCAAGTTCTTGGCCTCGCTCAACTTTGGTGCGGCGAGGGCACCGGAAGACCACGACAAGTTTGTCATTTGCCAAGTGCCTTGTTATACCGAAGGCGACCAGTCCCTGCGTCGTACCATCGATTCGCTCGCCAAGCTCAAGTACGATGACAAGAGGAAGCTCCTTATGATCATCTGTGACGGTATGATTGTCGGTTCGGGCAACGACAGGCCTACACCTAGGATCGTACTCGACATTCTCGGAGCGGACCCCAATCTCGACCCTGAGCCCTTGAGCTTTGTCAGTTTGGGTGAAGGTGCCAAGCAACACAATATGGGCAAGGTTTATTCTGGTTTGTACGAGTGCAGTGGACACGTTGTGCCGTACCTTGTCGTTGTCAAATCTGGCAAGCCGACGGAGAGGAGCCGACCTGGTAATCGTGGTAAACGTGACTCGCAGATGTTGATGATGCATTTCTTGAACAAGGTACGTTTGTGTTTCCTCTACTCCTGGAATATAGGATCTGATCAGCGCGCTCGCAGGTCCACTTCAACGCGCCCATGAACCCCTTGGAGTTGGAAATGTACCACCAGATCAAGAATGTCATTGGTGTCAACCCCTCGTTCTACGAGTACGCGTTCATGGTTGATGCTGATACCACTGTCGAGCCGCTTTCCCTGAACCGACTGGTCTCTGCGTGAGTGTCATCCATCTCTTGTTCCGCACTTTTCGCTTCTGACGTTGAAACGCAACCAGTATGATCCACGACAAGAAACTCCTTGGTGTTTGCGGTGAAACTGAGCTGGCCAATGCCAAACAGTCCATCATTACCATGATGCAGGTCTACGAGTACTTCCTGTCCCATCACATGGCCAAGGCGTTCGAGTCACTCTTTGGCTCCGTCACCTGTTTGCCTGGTTGTTTCACCCTCTACCGCCTGCGCACACCCGATACTCACAAGCCGCTGCTCATCTCCAACCAACTCATCCACGACTACTCTGAAAACCGCGTCGACACCCTCCACATGAAGAACTTGCTGCACCTTGGTGAAGATCGTTACCTGACCACACTCCTCCTCAAGCATTTCCCTCGGTTCAAGACGCAGTTCATCCGCGATGCTCATGCCTACACCGTCGCCCCCGATGACTGGCAGGTTTTGCTTTCGCAGCGTCGTCGTTGGATCAACAGTACTGTGCACAATCTCGGAGAACTCGTTTTCCTGGACCAGCTGTGCGGTTTCTGTTGTTTCTCGATGCGATTCGTCGTCATGATCGATTTGTTGTCTACCATCACCCAGCCCGTCACCGTTGCCTATGTACGTCCCTTTCGCCGCGCCCGATGCACTAGCTAACCTTTCACTCTTCCTAGATTGCCTACCTCATCTACCTCGTCGCTGGTGAAGGCAAGAATATCCCCACGCTGTCATTGATCATGATTGCTGCCATCTATGGTATGCAAGCACTGGTCTTCATCCTCCGCCGCAAATGGGACATGATCGGATGGATGTTGTTCTACATTCTCGCCATCCCCGTCTTCTCCTTCATGCTTCCCCTCTACTCTTTCTGGCGAATGGACGACTTCTCATGGGGTCAGACTCGTCTTGTGTTGGGAGAATCCGGAAAGAAGGTCATTGTTCACGACGAAGGCAAATTCGATCCCCGTGTCATTCCTCTCAAGAGCTGGAGCGACTACGTAAGTCTACCATGCATATGACCTAGAACTTTGTACTGACCCTCTCTTCAGGAGAACGAACTCTGGGACAAGGAATCCAACCACAGCATTGGCTCTTGGGTTGGTGGTGGCAAGCCTGGACTGGCTCCCGCCGGTTACGCTGAATCAAGAACGGCCTCCCTGTACGGACGGGAGACCCTCTACGACCCTCATCAACCTCAGCTCCCTCAAATGCGCAGCTTCTCACCAGTCCCATCTCATCTCGGCATGCACATGATGACCGCCCAGCATACTGGTGGTTTCGCTCCTCCTCCTGCGTACTACAACGGAGGCAGCGGAAGCGGCCGCAACACGCCTCAATCCATGTTCGGTGGACCTGGCGTTTTCGCTGCACCGACGCCCTCGAGGCCAGGCACCAACTACTTCGATATGCCAATGCCTGATGCAGGGTTCGGCGGGCTTCAACCCCAGAACACTGGCGGCGCAGCAGGCGGGCCCAGTGACTTTGAGCTGGAGAACGCTGTCGTAGACCTGTTGAGGACAGCAGACCTCAACACGGTCACCAAGAGGGAAGTGCGTAGGACGCTCGAGGAGCGATACGGCATGGACCTGACCGGCCGCAAAAACATCATCAACGCTGCGATTGACCACGTGTTGTCCAGTCAGTGAGCTCGATGAGTTGTTCTTTTTCACGTCTTTGTCCACAATCGCCACACTCTCGTTGCCCACGTCCCCTATGTCACTACATCCCAAGCGATGTCTCTTGCTCTTTCTTGGATTTTTTCGCTTTGTGCCACGCCTGTCATGACTCTTCGTTCCATTTACGGACTATCATCGAATCGCTGTGGAACTCTTGGTTTCTTTCTATGTTGTCTCGCTACAGTCTCTTTTACCTACCGACCATATCCATACCTAGTAGTACCCGCCATCAAAACATCATCATATGGACCTTGCGTAGATGCCATTCTCTCGTTCTCTTTCTACTATTCTATTAATCGACAATTCCTACTGTCGTTCTTTATACTCTAGTCACTCGTTAGCCCTCTGAGCTATGGTACCTCAGTTTCTTCCCACCAGTCAAGTTGATTGAGCAAAGATGACCATGGTGCAAGTGCTCTAGGTTTAAAGTTCGAGAGCCAATGGGGTGAGCGTTTGGGTGGTATCAAGGACGGGTCATGCCTACATACCTCACTCGACCACGCTTCACACCGACTTCTCGGAGAAGCTCCCTGGTGATTGATATAACCCATTTCAACACTTGGCCCCTAGTTAGGCAACAACTTTATAAACGACCGATGATTTATACCATCCCCTCAAAAGTCTCGGTGGTGTTGTGCAAAGCAGCGGACTTGCGGTGTGGTTTCTGATCCGTTGATCTGCAGTGCCTAAACCGCAAGTCAGGCCCGAAATCCCACCTACCCTCCTACTCCCACCATCGTCCGTGTTGGTTCTCCTAATCATGATTACCAATTGCCACCATCGCTGCCCCCCTCTGTGTGCTCGGGATCGGCCATGCTCAGTCATGTCTCTCCACTGGCATTAATTCTTATCATCTGCGTCATTCCAGCTTCTCAGTTATGACGCGCATGGCGATATGTGTCTGGCTTTAAGGATGTGATCGAGGAACCTCAAGAACGGTGTATTAGCAGCGCGACATTGCTCTTTGTTATTTATCACCTTTTGCCTCTCTCAAGTCTCCATGAGCTCCTCCACAGAAGCGAGCAACAAGCTAGAGGCGACAAGGGGAAAGCCCCGCCGCCACCAATCTCGAGTTTCTGTCGATTACTTTGACCCGGAGGGCGCCCGAGCTCTTGCGCACACTCTGAGCGATGAATCTACGCGACAGAGACCGGTAGAGCAAACGAGGTCATCCAGTCAGCGTTCGGGATCCTCAACAGCCCAAAGTCTAACCATCGGGGAGAATGTCGATTTCGAAAAGCTGGTGAGGAGGTATCTTGAAAGGTTGGTCCCTTTCTCTCGGTAGAGTTACTATGCTAATTCATTTCGTACCACAGACGAGATGAATCCGGCGTCAAGGGTCGCCAGCTCGGGGTCATGTTCTCAGATCTACATGTCGTGGGCATGGGCGCTTCCGCAAGCTTCCAGCCGACGCTTGGATCCCTTTTCAACCCGAAGAATATCCTTCGAGGGCTGCAGCTGAAGAGGCATCCTCCACTCCGAGATATTCTGGCAGGCTTTGAAGGTGTCGTCCGCCCCGGGGAGATGCTGCGTACGTTTGTGCTGTTCACATATACTACCTTTTCTGATTGTCGTGAATGCAGTTGTTCTCGGAAGGCCAGGTTCAGGGTGCACTTCTCTTCTCAAAGTCCTTGCCAACCAGAGAAATGGCTTCCACGCGATCGAAGGTGATGTCGTATACGACTCTCTTACACCGGACGAGGTCGCAGAACGCTATCGAGGAGACATTCAGTACTGCCCTGAAGATGACATCCACTTTCCAACTCTTACCGTCGACCAAACCATTCACTTTGCGGCGAAGACACGAGCCCCTCAGGCGCGCATATCTGGACAGACTCGCGAGCAATTCACCAGAACTATTGCGGATCTATACGAAACCATCTTTGGATTGAAACACGTTAAGAATACTGTCGTAGGCGACGAGTCGCTGCGGGGTGTCAGCGGTGGTGAAAAGAAACGAGTATCGTACGTCCGATAGCCAACTCTCTCTGGCTGAAAGTCTACTAATATGACGATCAGTATTAGCGAGGTCATGGCCACAAACAGCCTGATCACTTCATGGGACAAGTAAGCCTCTGCTTTCACACTGCAAAACAAGTCCTCATTCGGCTCGATAGTGCGACTCGAGGCCTGGACTCCAGTACAGCGCTCGAGTTCATTCGTGCCTTGCGTATCGCTACCGACCTGGCCCGAAACACCACCATCGTATCCATATACCAAGCTGGCGAGTCACTTGCCGATTTGTTCGACAAGATTTGCCTCATCTACGAAGGCAAGATGGTCTACTTTGGACCAGCCCGCCTTGCCCGTCAATACTTCATCGACATGGGTTACGAGCCTGCCAACCGACAGACGACGCCAGACTTTTTGGTCTCAGTCACGGATCCCAAAGGTCGAACAACGCGAGATAATAGACCAGAGGGTTCGAAGCCTATTCCCAAGACACCCCTCGAATTCGAGCAGTACTATCGCGACTCGGAGATTCGAAAAATGAATTTGAAGGATATGGAGGAGTATAGAAGGGAATTTGTAGACAAGGAGGAGGTAGCGGATGAGTATCGGAAGAGTGCTCGCGAAGAACAAGCTCGTCATACCCGGGGCAAAGTACGTCTCACCATCTATCCTTGCATACGTCTACTCATCTCGACCCACAGAGTTCGTACACCATCTCGATCCCCATGCAAACCCGCATCGTAATGCTGCGAAGAATCCAAATCATGAGAGGAAGCTTTCTGGCTCAAGGACTGCAAACTTTGTAAGAATCACTTGCATTTGCGTTTAGACGTGGCTAACGATCGGGCAGTACATTCGTGGCTCAGGCGGTCATCATTGGCACAACATTTTTGAAGCTCCCTGACAATACAGGCGCCTACTTTTCTCGAGGAGGTGTTCTCTTCTTGTACGTCGAGTTTCGTGGGTAAAGCGATGTTTCACTAACGTTGCCTACAGCTCGACATTCTTGCCGGCCTTGTTCAGTATGTCGGAAATCCCCGCCCTATTCGCCCAACGTCGTATTGTCCATCGGCACGAACAAGCTGCTATGTACCACCCCATGATAGAAGACCTCGCCTTGACTTTAGTGGACATCCCATTTGTCTTCGTTACGATGGTGTGCTTCACCGTCATCCTTTACTTCGTCGTCCAACTCGAGCAAACGGCCAGCAGCTTTTTGTCAGTTCTGCTTTCATCCATTCTGTTCACAAAGTTAGCTGACTCGTTCTTCAAGCATCTATTTTGTGTTCATCTTCGCGATCGCGGTCTCGATGAAAGCTTTCTTCCGAGGATTGGCTGCGTCGTTCAAGTCAGAAGCGCCCGCCCAAGCTGTAGCCGGCATCCTACTCCTGGCTCTATCCATCTACACTGGATACCAGATTCCTCGGCCATCGATGATTGGTGCTTTGCGTTGGATATCGTATATCAACGTGAGTCACGATTGGGGTCCCCGTTGTCGCTCGTCCTGACTTTTCCGTTTGTAGCCCACGTTCTATGCCTTCGAGGGCCTGATGGCGAACGAGTTCCATGCCCTGGATGGAGCGTGCGCAAGCCTTGTCCCGTCAGGGCCTGGCTATGAGGGTGTATCGGTCGCAAACCAAGTCTGCCCTGTTGTAGGAGGCGAGGCAGGGCAACCAACGGTGAACGGGGATACCTATCTGATGCTCTCTTATGGATACATGTATAACCACCTCTGGAGGGTGCGTGAGCCCGCCTGCTCTACCTCTGAACTCTGCTAACCATTTGAATCACAGAATTTCGGCATTGTTATCGCTTTTGGCATCGGCTTCCTATGCTGGCTGCTCATCTTCTCCGAATACAATACAGGGGTCTCAGGCGGCAGAGATATCACGCTGTTCAAAAGGGGTACCAAGCCCGCACTTGTCGAGGAGGCAGAAGCCGCTGTGGGCAACGAGGAGGAGAAGGAAGCTACGGCGAATAAGTCCTCCAACGTGGCCGATGAAGGTGCTGGCAAAGAGGATGCCAAAGATGCTCTGGCCGAGCAGCCCAAGATGGAGAATGTCTTTTCCTGGGACCACATCACGTATACAGTGTCTGTATCTGGCGAGAAGCGCGTTCTCTTGGACGACGTTTCAGGGTATGTGGCACCTGGCAAACTGACCGCCTTGATGGGAGAATCCGGTGCTGGTAAGGTGAGTAGCCTGTTCTACGGTATCCCTTGCACTGTCGCTGATTGCATATCCTAGACCACACTGCTGAACGTCCTCGCAGAGCGCACAGACAGTGGTGTTATCACTGGGGATCGCTTCTTCAACGGGCAGGGATTGCCTCCAGATTTCCAATCGCAAACGGGATATTGTCAACAGATGGACACTCACGCCGGAAAAACGACAGTTCGAGAAGCGTTACAGTTCTCTGCTCGTCTTCGACAACCTAGCTCTGTATCCAAGGCCGAGAAAGATGCCTAGTGAGTGCTGAACATAACGTAAAATTGATCACGCATCTGACTAAGTTCACGATAGCGTCGAAAAATGCCTGAAGATGTGTGGACTGGAGCCTTTTGCAGACGCGATGGTTGGTACGCTAGGTGTGGAGCAGAAGAAGCGAACGACGATCGGTGTTGAACTCGCAGCCAAGGTGCGTCTCAATGGAGTTCCAAAACGTTCTACGCCTTACCCTGCCCTCAAGCCTAAATTACTACTATTCCTTGATGAGCCAACGTCCGGCCTCGACTCTCAGAGCGCCTGGGCTATCATGGCTTTCCTTCGAACATTAGCGGATAATGGTCAAGCAATCTTGTGCACGTAGGTCTCTACATATTTTGCTACTGTAACACGCTGACAACCTATACTTAGTATCCATCAGGCAGGTCAACTCGAAAACTTCGGGACTTCGAACTAACATCAGCACCTCAGCCTTCAGCAGAGCTATTCCAGGTTTTCGACCGTCTTTTGTTGCTGAAGAAAGGCGGTCAAGTTGTTTTCTTCGGCGACACCGGGCATCACTCCTCGAATCTGATCAAGTACTTTGAATCCAATGGCGCTCGGAAGTGTAAACCGGAGGAGAACCCGTGAGTTTCTGTCAGCGGCATCCCTACCACCTCGCATACTGAAACGATTCACAGTGCAGAGTACATGCTGGATATTATCGGTGCTGGTGCGGCAGCCACGACTGACCGCGATTGGAACGAAGTATGGACCAATTCTGAAGAGTCTTCACGTACGAAGGAAGAGCTGAAGAAGATCCATGATGATGGACGCAAGAATCCGCCCGTCGCTGCGACATTGAAATCAACGTTCGCTACGCCATGGATATACCAGGCAGCCGTCGTCCTCCAGCGTTCATTTAGATCGTATTGGAGGGACCCTACGTATCTGATGTCCAAGCTTACCCTCAACATCACTTCGGGTCTCTTCATTGGCTTCACTTTCTTCAAATCGAAAGACACCATTCAAGATAGCCAGAACAAATTATTTGTGTGTTTGCCCGACTGCTTTGTGGGGATGGGACTGACTATTATTCGCTGTAGGCTATATTTATGGCGACAATTGTGGTATGTTAATTCGGCCCTTAGCCCGTCAGTCATGCCTCAACATCCTCTACAGAGCGCTCCGCTTGCAGGACAGCTGCATGTGCCATATATCGGGGTAGGTCCTTCCCAAGCTTGCTACTGTTCCGCCCTCACGACATTTTCTAAAAGATGCGGAGCATCTATGAGATTCGGGAACGTTCGAGCCGAATGTATCACTGGACTGCCCTGGTGACGTCGCAGATCCTGGTGGAATTGCCGTGGAATATCCTGGGATCGACGTTGTTCTTCTGTTGCTGGTATTGGACTGTCGGATTCCCATCGTCGCGTGGAGGCTTCACCTACCTCATGTATGGTGTTCTCTTCCCTTGCTACTACACAACCTGGGCACTGGCAGTGGCGTCACTTTGTCCAACAGCAGAAATTGCGAGCTTGATTTTCTCGTTCCTGTTTTCCTTCGTGATAACTTTGTGAGTCTCACCTCCCTTTGTGTCATTAGATTGTCTTACGCAGTTTCTAGCGACGGTGTCGTCCAGCCATACCGGCTGCTGGGGTGGTGGCAATGGATGTACCATTTGTCTCCCTACACCTATCTGATCGAAGCTATGGTTGGGCAAGGTGCGTTGTTTCGTCACTCTGGTGATATGGGAACTAACCGCAAGGACTCAAGCTGTTGGACGACAGCCGATCAACTGCTCCTCGACCGAATTGGTTACTCTTGAACCTCCGGGAGGCCAAACATGTGGAGGCTACTTGAACCCGTATATATCCAGGGCGGGAGGTTACCTGACGAACCCCGATGCTTCGACAGGGTGCTTGTTTTGCTCCAGCCGGACGACAGACGAATGGCTTGGTCCGACGTTCAACATCTTTTACGAGCGACATTGGCGCGACTTTGGCCTGTTCTGCGCTTATATCGTTTTCAACGTGTGTATCCCTTTATTTGCTCGTGACAGTGGTACTGAAGGTGACTTCCAGGTGGCGCTTGTATACCTTTTCACATACCTTGCCAGGATCAGAAAGCACAAGCACGTCTCCTGGGTATCTCATAAACTGACGACAACGCTAGACGTATTTAAGAAGATAGAATAGACGTAAGAGATAGAATTAAATGAAGCTGAATGACACCGCTTTTGTGCTTGGTTTGCCTGAAAATCTGTTTGTTTCGGTATCGTCTGGCCGCGGCCTCTCGTCTCAGAAGTTGCCTGCAGACACTGTGGTGGTTACGGCGATAGATTAAGATTGCTTTCAGATAAACTTTTACCCATCTGTTCCTCTTTGAGGGTGTAGGCTCGAATCCTGCCGGTGTCGCTACAGCACTCTTGCTCGATTTTCTCTTCATTTCTCTAGTGTTGATATCTTCACTGTATTACTAAATCGTTGACATAGTTTGAAGGCATATGCGACAGAGACGGAGATTCTCATTTCCTGGGTTTTTTCCTTGGATTTTCGTAAACTAAGTTCTCAGCCAACATCAGAAGCACAGTAAGTAGTTGACAGGCTCACTGACAATCCCACCACAAAATCTGGTCTGCGAGCTTCCCGACGTAGTGGACGGTAATCTAGGGTAGGAGATTTAATTACCAGCAGAGATCAGCGAGCTCAGGACTTCATTCATCTTCAAAAGCCTTCTAAAATCGTCCACGACTTTCCAATGTCCTCTCTGGTCCTGTTCATTTTGGACAGGTAAGCGCCTACCACCCCCTTCTGGGGGTGCCGGAGCGCTGCACACTTCTTGAAGGCAAGGAAAGAGCGTGTGTATAAATACTGCAAGTGGCTTGTACTCTTCCGGCTTGAAAGGTGCAGGCCTGACGTCGACAATGCAAAGCGTTCGGAGGGTGCGGGAACAAGGTGGTGGTGAGCTGAAGTTGCCGAGATCAGGCAGAGGATGTGAAGAATCCATAGCAATTCGCACATCTGCGACGTTCCTGCCATATTGAGCAAGGTAGATACAAGACTTGGGGCCCATTCTGCTATACGCTCCCGTGAACAGCCTTGGGAAGTGAAGGGTGGTGAGAGGTACTGCGGGTATGAGGCTCCTCTTGGCCCGATGCTGCAGAATCCCTCGAAATGCATCGTCAGCATCCTTGGACTCTCCTTTAGGTACTTCTTGGACGAGAAGTGTGCCCAACACGAGGTAGGAAAGGGAGGATATGGTGCATAGTGATGTCGTGACATCCCAAGGAATCCGGAACCTAGAGGCTGCCATCATGCTGAGAGACGCAAGGGCAGGTCCTGACTCTGAAAGCATGGTAAGTATATCGTCCCATAGGGCGGGTCTTTCTCCTTGATAGGAACGTGGCAAATATAACCTCAGTTCCACCAGGGAATCAATGGGGACCATGGCACGAAGTTGAGTTGGGACATGACTTGTGTTGAGCAATAGCTCGAGTACTCGGAGATCTTTGAAGAAAGGTCCGGTAGTTGAAGCGGACAATAGTAAGCTTGGGTTCACGTACACAGTGCCCGCGAATGTCAGCTTCGAGAGTTTGGCAAGGGCTAACAAGGATGCGAGACCGTCGGCCTCGATGGTGTATTCTCCGGCAAGTTCAAACTCCTCGAGGTTCACCATTCGGGAGATAACTTCCCAGCTGATGGCGCAGCTTCGTGTAGGCGTAGCGAAGGCGGAGATGGAGATGGATAACCTTCGTAATTTGGTTGGTAGCCCTCCCACATTGCCCGAAGGTTCGTTGGGGTAGTTTTCGATTCATGAAAACAGTCCTGTAGAAGGACCAAGGTTTCAACATTAGGGCCAGCCAGGATAAAGTCAAGGAGTGAGAGGGCCAGATCTGATACATCTCCCACCTGTATCTCTTTGAGGTGCGGTAGAAAATGCATGCCCGGAGGAAGCGCACAGGAGAGCAAGACGGATGTGGTAGGAGGGACCAACATGTGAGCCCTACGCTGCAGCTCCAGTATTTTTACGCGAGACGCGTATATGGAGAATCTGGCGCGGGCGCTGAGAGGTTCATGTTCGCCGAGCAATACCTGAGAGTAGCATTAGGCTTATCGTGAGGCTGATTGAATATCGAATGAGGAGTGGCCAACATACGAAGGCGTTGGATTGTTCCAGAAACCCAGGTAAAAGACGAAGTAGAGGAACGAGTGAGTCCATGTTCTGCCAGACATAGTCTAGCGCCAGATTCAGAAATGCTCGACAGGTTTTGGCAACTTTGTAAAAGTTGCCACGGATGTTCTTTCGCCTCAGAGATGGCAGTACTCCCTCTGACAGCGAAACTCGCAATTCAGCGAAAATGACAGACAGAAGATCAAGATTCGCCAGAACGCGAGATGCTGCAGTTTCCACGCAATCGACTGCGTATGGTAAGGCTGCGACTGTGCTGAGCGAGGACATTGTTGAGTGCGACTCTAGAAGACCCCGAGAAAGAGATTGCTGGTGAAGCGCTGATTGATTAGCAATAATCGATCCAGTATTTCGGGTATTTGAATTCTGGGCGCAGATTCGGAGTGGGGAACCCTAGGGGTTATCAAACGTATTCAATTCCTGCTATCGTGTACTTAAAGGGGCGAAGAATACATATGTAGTCAAAAAGGACGACACCGGCAGGATTCGAACCTGCGCCCTCAAAGAGGAACAGATGCTTAGAAGCCAAGGCAATTCTAATCTGTCGCCGTAACCACTTGGCTACGGTGTCTCTACAGACTGAGTTGTTTTTCTGCTTATCAGGAGGTTAATCCAAGCAGGTGCCATTGCTTAGTAGAATTGATATTGCAGCTCCTTAACATTGTAAAGTTAGTTTGGCATTAAGCCCTACCCCAAGCCCGTCCCTTAAACTAGCAGTTCAAACCACTAATCTCACTTCTCGAACACCATTTCTTGTACCGTTCCTCTACCTGACGTACCTGTAGCTTGCTTATTCCTGTAGGCGACTGAATGGCTGAGGAAATCGCCCTTCGTTCCTGGGGTTGGATAATAATAACATTGCTTCGATCGTTCCGTAATGCTAAGCGCGAAGGTGGGTTGGGTTGGCCATCACCCTTGAAGCAGCCATGCAAGGAAGATCGGAAGGGGTAGACGTCGACTGTATGATACGTTACAATTCAGAGGCCAGGGGATTACGCTCTGCCCGTCATTCTCTAGCTGATGTCAACGACTTGAGCTCCTCAACCGAGGCCTGCGCTGAGAGGCGATTTTCCGGCTCGTACGCAAATATCTTGAGGAGAATCTTCACGAACACCTCCTTCACGCTCTCTCCGACATAGGGCGCGTAGATTTCACCGCCCAGGGGTTTGGGAGAAAAGTACCAAGCATTTTCCCCAATTCGCCGCCCTTCATCGTCAAAATAGTTCGCCCGTGTCTCCCAGCGATCCCACCACCGTTCAGGGAATTTCCCCAAGGCGCGAACCATGGCACAAAGAACCTCGTCTTCGGAGCATCCTCCGCCAAAATAGTTCACGTCGACTGGTATAGCCGTACGGCTCTCTGGCCCAGCTCCGGTCATGATTTGGTGCATCGTGCTCCCCAGCGCCCAAATGTCGGAGGCGGGGCTAACGAGCTTGTCGAAAATGACTTCGGGTGCCATATGAACATTGGGGAAGTTCAGCTTCCTCTTGATACCCTGGGGTGATGCTATAGAGTCATGGAGAAAGGATTGGCCAAAGTCGCAGATCTTGAGCTCGACGAGAGAGGGAGTGTTGAGGAGTTGCTGGAAGAAGAGGGTGTAGTTAGGTAAACGGACCACATAACGTGGTACATGGGGGGCTTCGAACGGAGCTGTCATGCCTTCCCGCACGCATATCTTGAAGAACCTGGGAGTACCAAAGTATTTGTCGAATTCCTCTAAAGTTTTCAGTGTCGAGAGGACGGGCAGGTGGTAGAGCAAGTTGCCCATATGAAGATCTTTTTTCGTTGGAATAAGCATTCAAATTGATTACAATCAAGAATTAGCTCACCTCCATGAACGATACCGCAGGAATGGAGGTACTCCATCCCTTTGGCGGCCTGAAGGGCCAAGACCGGTGGGAGTTCAGAAGGAAGGCAATCCAAATCTTTATCGTCATCTGGACCATAACCCCATAAACAAGTGGCCAAATTCGGTCCGGAGACCTCTGTCACAACGCACAAGTGCTCTCCATTCGGCCCTTTATGAACGAACGAGTCGAGGAATTGCAGGACAAACCGCTTTCCCTCTTCAGACCCGGTAGTGGAGCGACGAAGAACGTCGAGCTCGCTGCCTGAAGAGTGCTCAGATGCGTCGGCAGTCGAGATCTTGAGGGATGCGAGCGAGTCTGTGATCTCGTCGCGGACGAGCCAAACGGTCGAGAAAGAGCCGAATCCGAGCTTGTTCACGACGGTGTATCGCCCGTCTTTGAACGTGTCGCCTAAATGGGTGGGATGGTAACCTCCAGGGCAATAATTACCATAGTGTTCCACTCCAGGAGCTTGTTCATAGGGGTAGTTCGACATCCTGTTGGATGGTGGAGGATTTTCTGGAATGATGAGAGCAAGAGATGCGGGAACTATCCTCCCAGCTGCGAAGTCAAGGAAAGAGGAGAGACATTTTGATCGCGTTCGGCTCCGACTTTCGAGTCGGATTGGTGTCATTGCACTGTGTCAAACCAATGAAATGTACTCGATGGGTTACCGGTTATGCATTATGGTTCAAGCGTTCGTTGCTTTATCGCGCCAATGGACTTTCGAGCAAACACGATGGTGCGCATGAATGATCGCGTTTGAACTTTGTGAAGGTGAAGCGTGGACTCTAGAGTCACGGCACTGCGCAAGGCTGGTCAGATCTTGTCGCTAGTCTGGTCCTTGTAAGTATGACGTTGAGCACAGAATGGAAGAAAGGGTTGCAGGGACGCCTTTTCCAAGAAGGTGTGCCAAGCAGCGACAAGCAAGATGGCGCATCAGATGCGCACAATCAACGAGCCCCCGCTCAGTGCCCTTCCACTCAAGCTATCATGTCCACCGGCCACTTTCATTGTTTCCTGCACCAGTCGAAACACTGTCTCAAATTTTACAAAGATTTATGAGGTCCGGTAAACCAGGGGTGCCCAAAATATGTGACCTAGCAGAGGCAGTGTAGATTGTTTCGGCGCTTGCAGCTCCAAAATCCCTATCCTCTTAAGGTTTCGGGGACCACAAATGCAAATAAAGGCCGTCTCACAGTGAAGGGTAAGCGTTGATACTAGGCAGAACGCAGGTCTCGACTTCCCCCATCATTCATCCATAAGCTTCGGTACCGGCACAACACGTCGACATGGGCAGAGTAGGGCGGCTGCTTGAATCTTTCTCTCCCTGCAAACGTCACTTAGCCATCTGGATCATCTTTTGTTTGCTGTCTACCGGCCGTGGTGCTGAAAGGTGAGTCGCTCTCTAGCCCTTCTTCGCGCTCAACTCGCTCACAGCTCGTTCGAAGCTCGTCTTTGCCCAAGGACATTACCATCCGAGAGATCACTTTGATCTTCTTCGAATTATCGAGCACGTCGTGAGTGAGCAGGTGACTCCTTTACCCTTGTGATGCCTTGGCTACTCATTGGCGACAAGGAATGGGAACGCAATCCAAACGAAGCCCCGCTTTCGTTGACTGGTGTTTACGCTCCGCTCATCATTGGAGAGGAACCACTTCCTGATCAAGTCAATTTTGACGTCCACATGGCTCCTCTGTACTGATCTCTTACAGTGCATACGCCATGGCTAGTCGGGCAAGGAACCACCACCACAACTGGGATGTGGAAGGTAGAGGAAGAGGGGGTACTGTACAATCCCGATTCAAGATGCACATTATTAACAGGTCTATCTATGATTCTATGTGGTCATTGACATGCCTCGCTTATTGCTGATGTGAGCTCCTTGACCAACGCACGTGCTGTGAGACGACTCTCCGGCTCGTACACAAACATCTTCGAAAGTACCTTCACAAAAGATTCCTTTTGACCTCCCGGGAGGAAGGAATCGGGAATTCGAGCGCCTAGAGGTCTTTTGCGATAGTATTCCGACTCTTCCGCAATCCACGTCCCTTCCTCGTCAAAGAATTCCGACCGTTTCTCCCAGCGATTCCACCATCTCTCTGGGAGTTTTCCGAAAACACGAACCATCCCACGTACAGCGACGTCTCTGGAGCAGTCTTCACTGCCTGGTATGACCATGGCGCTGTCCGTCCCGCTACCAGTCATGATCTGGTGGATGATATTTCCCATCGCCCATATGTCGGAGGCAGGGCTGACAAGATTGTCGAAGATGACTTCGGGTGCCGCATGGATGTTATGAAGGTTTAGTTTTCTCGTGACACCACGCGGGAGGTTTGCTGGTTCATTGAGATAAGAATCGCCAAAATCGCAGATCCTTAGCTCTGCGAGGGAAGGGTTGTGGAAAAGTTGTTCAAAGAAGAACGTGTCGTCGGGCGACTGAACCACATAGCGAGGCAGATGACAGGCGGCGAACAAAGGGCTTCGGCCCTCCCGTAGGCGTATCTCGAAGGAGTTCGGAGCGCCAAAGTACTTTTCAATATCCTCTGGAGATTTCAGGGTGGAGAGGACGGGCAGATGATACAGCAGATTGCCTAAATGAAGATCTCGAAGGCACTCAGCACAGTCCTAGGGTCAATACTGAGAGATTAAAGGGCTCACCTCCATGAATAATGCCACATGAGTGCAGGTAATCCAGTCCTTGCGCGACCTGCAGGGTGAGGGCACGTGCAAGCTCAGGAGTGAGTGCGTCCGCTTCTTCTTCGCCTACGTCGAGATAGGTTGCCAAATTGGGGCCAGAAACCTCAGTAACAACGCATAGATGCTCGCCGTTTGGTCCCCGATGGACGAAAGAGTCGAGGAATCGAAGAACGAAGCGCTTGCCTTGGCCAGAGCCAGCAGCCAAGCGACGAAGAACATCAAGCTCGGCGCCAGAAGACTCCTCCTCCGCATCGGCGCTGAGAATCTTCAAAGATACCAACGAGCCTTGAGCTTCGTCACGAACTAGCCACACGGTGGATAAAGAACCGTATCCGAGCTTGTGTACGACGGTGTATCGCCCGTCTTTGAACTTGTCGCCTAAGTGGACAGGATGGAAGCCCCCAGGTCGGTACATGGTGTAACTCTCGACACCAGGGCCCTGCCAATACTGGAAAAGTTCCATCCTTTGACGATCGGTGGTTGATGATTGACAGCAGTGCTGGGCGTGAATTGACTGAAGCCTCGTTTCGAGGAGGTTGTGGGGAAGGAGGAAGGAAGAGAGACATTTTCAAATATGGTCGTATTCGGGCCGATTTTCGATTCGGGCTTTTGTCATTGTACTTTGTCAAATCTGTGGCGGATGATACCAGTCAATATGTAAAGCAGGAAACCCACTCCTCCTTTCCCGATCCTATTACCTACGTCCTTCGCAGATCACGAAAGGTCCAGCGAACCTTCGAATTCAACGAGGTCCCACCCTGGCACCCCGTCCCTATTGGGTTCAACGCCATCGCAGCATGTAACAATAAGGGAGATCAAAGCTGGACCCGCAGCCGCGGGTGACCTTCGGTTGCGGGTCCCTGAATGCCAATGGACTTTCGAGCGGACACAACGCTGTGCATCATACGTTCTCCAGGATCGACTGTAGACGTGTCTGAACTTTGGGAAGGTGAAGCGTGACTCCGGGGGTCACAGCACTGCGCAGGGCTAGGTAGATTTTGTCGCAAGTTTCCGTGTTGTTCGACATTGAGCACAGAATGGAAAGAAGGAGGCCTTGTCCAGAAGGTATGCCAAACAGCGACAACCACGATGGCGCATCAGATGGGCTACAATCAACGAGCCCGGCCGCTCAGCGCTCAGCCATAATGCCCTCGCTCACCAGCCATCATCTCTACCGGCCACGAATCGTCGGTTGCTGCACCAGTCGAGATAAGGTCTCGAAATTCAAAGATTTATGGGGTCTGGTAAAACTAGGAGCGCCCAAAATATGCGCAACCAACGAGACAGCTAATAGTCGGGCTAGTTAGAGCCGCATCCGCATCTGCAGCTCCAAGATCCCTATACTCCTAGAATGCCAGGGACGACTAGTGCAAGCAAGGTTTGAGAAGGTAATCATTGATACTAAGCTGAACTCAGGTCTCGACTTTCTGCTTCCTGCACGCACGAGCGACGAATACGCATACTCAGGTAGACATGAGCAAAGAGATGGCGCTGCTTGAATCTTTACCTCCCTGTTAATGTCGCTTAGCCATCTGGGTCACTTCTCCTTTGCTGTATACTGGGCGTGATGCTGTAAGGTGAATCGCTCTCTCGTCGGTTTTCGCGCTCAACTCGCTCACAACTCGTTCGAAGCTCGCTTCTTTGCCAAAGGGCATATATTGCCATTCGAGAGAGATCCTCCATCTTCGTCGATTTGCTGAGGACGTATTGGGAGTGGTGCGAGGATATGTGGTCAAATTCTTCACCCTTGTGATGTCCTGGCCACTTATGGGCCACAGGCTGCGAGGAACGCAGTCCATATGAAATCCTGCTTTCGGTGACCAGTGTAAGTCCACCCATGTGACTTTCACGCTGTGCTAGTCATTGGGTAGGAACCGCCTCCTGGTCAGGTCAACGATCAATCCAACGTCCACGTGGCTCCTCTGTACTGAGCTCTTAAGCTGCATACGCCATGGCCAGCTAGGTGCGGAGCGACGACTACAGCCAGTCTATGGCAGGTGCAGGAAGAAGGGGTAATGTATGATTCTGATTTACCATGCACGAATATTTACAAATCTACCTTGGATCCTAAGCGGTCATTGAAATCCATCGGCTGAGGTGCGTAGCCTATCTAGCTTATTGCTAATGTGAGCTCCTTGACCAACGCACGTGCCGTGAGGCGACTCTCCGGCTCGTACGCAAACATCCTGGAGAGCACTTTCACAAAAGATTCCTTTTGAGCTCCCGGGAGAAAGAAAGCGGGTAATTCAACGCCTAACGGCGTTGGGCGATAGTATGCCGCATGTTCAGCAATCCATTGCCCTTCGTCGTCGAAGAATTCCGCCCGTCTCTCCCAGCAATGCCACCACCTCTCTGGGAGTTTACCTAGGACGCCAATCATTCCACATACAGCTTCGTCTCTAGAGCAATCGGCACCGCCTGGTATAGCTGTGAGGCTCTCCGTCCCACCACCAGTCATGATCTGATGGAAGACATTTCCTAGCGCCCATATGTCAGAGGCAGGGCCGACCAGGTTGTCAAAGATGACTTCGGGTGCCGCATGGATGCTAGGGCAGTGGAGCTTTCTGGTGATGCCATGGAAGGACGCTACTGGGTCGTAGAGAGAAGATTCGCTGAAATCACAAATCCTCAGTTCTGCGAGGGAAGGATTTCGGAAGAGTTGATCAAGAAAGAAGGTCGGTTTAGGCGACTGGACTGCATAGCGAGGTAAATGAGAGGGGCCGAACAAAGGGCTTCGACCCTCCCGTAGGCTTATCTTGATGGGCCTTGGCGCGCCAAAGTACTTTTCGATGTCCTCTTCAGATTTCAGGACGGAGAGGCCGGGTAGATGATACAACAGATTGCCTAGATGAAGATCTCGAAGGCACTCAGCACTGTTCTAGATTCCACAAATGAAGAGCAAAAAGCTCACCTCCATGGATAACACCACATGAGTGCAGGTAATGTAGTCCTTGGGCAACCTGCAAGACAAAGGTCCGTGCAAGCTCGGGAGTGAGTGCATCTGCCTCTTCTGGGCCTACGTCCCAGAGATGGGTTGCTAGATTCGGTCCTGAGACCTCAGTAACAACGCATAGATGCTCGCCGTTGGGTCCCTGGTGGACGAAAGCGTCGAGGATTTGCAGGACGAAGCGCTTGCCTTGGCCTTGGCCAGCGGCGGAGCGATGGAGAGCAGCAAGCTCGGTGCCAGACGACTCTTCTGACGCGTCGGCGCTCAGGATTTTCAACGATGCCAACGAGCCTTGAACTTCGTCACGGACCAGCCACACCGTGGAGAAACAACCGTAGCCCAGCTTGTGCACAATAGTATACCGCCCATCCATGAACTTGTCGCCCAGGTGGACGGGATGGAAGCCCCCTGGTCGGTACTGGGCGTAGCTCTCGACTTGAGGGTCCTGCCAATAATGAAAAGGTTCCATCCTTTGACGATCGGTGGTTGATGAGTGACAGCGGTGCTGGGCGTGAATCGACTGAAGCCTCCTATTGAGTAGGTTGTGGGGAAAGAGGAAGGAAGAGAGACATTTTCAAATATGATCGTATTTGAGCCAATTTTCGACTTGGGCCTTTGTCATTGCACTTTGTCAAATATGTGGCGCGGCAATTTGAGTCCCAAGCAGCGCAAACGGGTAGAGTCCTGTAAGGTATGCTGCCCTGCGATAGCCAAGCTTATCCGAACCGGGATAGAAAAAATATATCTCTGTGCACTAACCGCTGACTGAGGACAGTGTTAGTTAATCCAACGGAACCCGGTGAACATACGAGATGACTAATGTAAGCTTAACGTTTAACGCTGGGATCCTGATCAATACTCGGACTCAACACTGGCACGTAGGAAGTCAATATAGTCGGGTAATGAAACAGGGAAATATACATGTGGGCTTTTAAATCAAGTTTCTATATGGCACGAGATCACATGGAAGCTTCGAATTGTCCTATGCGGAATCACTAGAGGGAAAGGGGGAGGTACATGAATCAGCATTAGTCATAAATCCTCACGAGCTCCTACTTGATTCTTGACACTCACCGGACAATTGGCGCCCCGGGGAACGCAGATGCCAGGCTGGCACCAACCGGTGGTTGACCCTATCTCGTCCTAAAGTGACCGCTTGAGGAACGCGATTCTTTATACTTTAACGCGACGTCAATGATATCGCTTTATATGATCCATGGCTGTGGTTCCTGGGTCCAACTGTCCCTTTTTCCGATGCGGGCTGCCCTGAGATATTTGCATAGGTCCCCATGAGCAAGTGTTTGGCATTTGGAGGCTTGGGTTGGTCTTCCTGTCCCTGAGATTGACAGAGAAGCAACATACATCTCCGGCTGACCTCGCTACAAACTGGTTAAATCAAAATTCGGGACACCTTCTCCATTCAATGATAGCAGTCAAGATACACACTCGTGACATGGTGACTTGAACTTCCAAGGTGGTATCTGCGAAGAGGAAGAAGCCCTAGGAAGGAGTGATAATGAAGATGGAAGATCAGGATCGCTACGTTTGAAATTTAACCGCGGAGAATCTGAAATTGACCATACTTCAGTCGCCCCGAAAGCGAAGTAACAGATACTATAACTGAGCTCATAAATTAAAGGAGTCGTCTGTGGCTGGGGTTGTGGCTAGGAATAGAAAAGCAAAGTAGGTGCCATGGCAGCCCATCTCGGCCTGTCAATGGGCTCCAAGGAAGTATACATTGAACGGGACCGGGGCCCCATGCCACATCCACATGCAGTGGCTTTCTCGCAGATGACGCACATTTTCTGAGGGAAATGATACCCAACTCCAGGCTTCTGTATGGATCTGCCTCTGGCATGGGATTGGGATCGAGCGCACCTCGGATCCCACTCAGGTTGCCAGACGCAGCCGCTTCGCCGACACGGTCCAGGGATGAGTCAAAATTAGTTTTCATAAATTGAATTGCTCAAATTCATCTAAATGCCATCGACGACTCACACCATAAAGCTGGGAGGAATGCCTCCTCGCTGAGCGCTTATCGCGAGGCGGAGATTCAAATATACATAACTTTGCACACGATAAACCGGTGATCGGTGACAACTGTCTACAGTCGTTTGAAGGCCGGCCCCTTTGCATTGAGTTACACCCTACGCGTACTCGCCATCTGTCTATTCCATCTGTCCAAACTCTATGAGGAAGACTGCATTGTGTAGGTGGATCGACCCCATGGCTTCCTGTTCCATGAAAACAACGCCAGACTCATGTGTCGACGTCTTGTCAGTAAATTTCCGAGAAACGAATTCAATGCATAGGTCAGGGTACAGAGTTCGACTTATTCGGCGCTCAGTTACTTACTTGAATTCGGTATAAATGGATGCATAAAACCAGAGTGTCGACCCCAGCAAATCCTCGTTTCCAAACAGCAATTTTAAGATGAAAAACTTTGCAATCTTATCCCTCCTCTTGCCATTCATTCTCTCATCCTCCTCTCTGTTGGTCACTGCCAAGGCATGCACCCAAGACTCCGACTGCTACTCCCTGACGTGCTCGGGAGGCTTTGTATGTGAAGGCCCGGAATGCTGGCTCGACGCAAGTGGGACCAGTGGAACTTGCCACCTACTCTGCGCCCGTGGTGGCCAATGCCCTGTAAGTCCTGTGATATGGCGCTTTGTCGTGCGAGCTCTGACTTTTCACCTTCCTATGATTCTCTAGTAATGGAACTCTGGCAGTTGAATGTCCTCGAAAGGTCGATAAGCTAGTCGCCAATGGGAATGTAGAAATTGACCACTTGTATGAATGCTTGGGTCCCAGAAAGTAGTCGGAGTATTCCGTAATTTGGCCGATATATATAACACTGTAAGGTCAAATCTCGGCCAAACAACTACCCCTCACTATTCAAATCATCGAGATTAGGCCACATCCAACAAGGCGAGTTTCTCCAACTCAGGCACCGTCAACCCCTCCTCAGGCTCATACACATATGTACTCCTAAGCGCTTACACAAACGCCTTCCCACCTCCACTCAAAAAATAAATCAGGCTCATACATCCCAATACCAAGCAGTTCGGGAGGAACTGCAGATGTCAGGACGGAGAGGCGGGGTCGGAAGACATCGAGAAATCGCAGGATGAAGCACTTGCCTTGACGAGAACCAGCAGCCCAGCGACCGAGGACATCAATCTCGGTCCCAGACAGATTCTCTGATGCATTAGCGCTTCAGATCTTTAACGATCCCAACGAGCCTTGAGTTTTGTCACCAGCACACGGTGGAGAAACACCCGTAGCCCAGCTAGTCATGAATGTATTCGGACCAGTTTTCGACTCGGCCCTTTGTCATTTACTTTTTCATACGTATGGCGCGGCACCCCAGCAGTTCGAAACATGTAGAGTCCCTGCACCGTAAAGCATGCTGCCTGGTGACAGCCAAACCTACTCAACCCGGGCTCGGAAGGATATATCGCTGCACTAACGACTCACAGGAGACAAGTTAATTTAATGGAATCTAACGAGCCTACGAAATGACCAACAGAAGCTTAACGTGCCTTGCATTCTGATGAATACTCGAATTCAACATTGCTAACATTGCTACGTATGAGGTCACAAGCAATATAGTGGGGTAATGGAACAGGGCAATATACACGGGGTGCATTTATATCAAGTTTCGACGCGGCATGGGATCGCATTTGATATTCAGCAGAAGCTTCGAATTCTTCTATGCAGCATCACTACAGAAAGGGGGTGGGTACAAGAATCAGCATAAGTAAGAAATCATTGCAACCACTCGATTCTTGAAAATTCACCGGACAGCTGGCGCCCCTGGGAATACAGATGCCGGGCTGGCACCGACCTGTCGTTGCGCCTATCTGAATGAAGCAGTAGGGATACTCGCAACGAAATCCAGAACATGGAATTTGAGAACAGTCGGAGTCCTGGGTACACGTTTGGGCTACGGCTAGCATAGTTGACATGGGGAGGATGAAGAGGGCGATCGTCGAAAGCTTCATATTTTTCTAAAGTGGCTACTAGTGAAGCTGGATGCTTTATACACAAGGCAATGTCAGTGATGTTGCGTTAAGAGACCCCTGTCGTTGATGGTTCCTGGCGCCGCTGGGTCCGATTACCCCTTTCTCCGATGCGGTCCGTCCAGGGCAGCTCATGGACAGGTGTTTGGCGTTTGGATGCCATGGCTAGTTCTCAGGCTGCTTCTCTGTCAATCTCAGGGCCAGGGACACATATCTCCGCCTGAACTCACTACAAAATGGTTAAATCCAAATCAGAGACGCCTTCTTCATTCAATGATAGCAGTCAAGATGCTCACCGGCTACATGGATTTCCAAGGTGGTACTTAGGAAGAGGAAGGAAAGTTAGGAAAGGATGATAATGAATATGGAAGATCAGCGCCACTAATTTCGAGGATCGCCGAGAGATTCTATAATTAACCACACCTCAATCTACGTGCGGTCGATCCTGAGTACGAAGTGGACCCAAAAGCGAGATACCAGAAATTAAAGGATCATAAAGGAGATTACTCTGACTGGGGCTGGTAGTAGGAATAGGAGAGCACAGTAGGTACGCTGGCACCCCATGTCGGACCTCTATAGGCTCCAAGGAAGCATGCTTTGAACGGGACCAGGGCGTCCAACCTTGTTCCACATCCACATGTCGTCGCTTTCTCGGAGATGAGATACGCCTTGTCACAACAGCCAACTCCAGCCTTGTGTATCCCATACATGCATCTAAGATGAACACGGGACCCGAGCGCGTCTCGGGATCCTTCAAGTTGCCCGACGCAGCCACTCTATCGGCACGGTCCAAGAATGAATCGATGACTGAAGATTAATTTTAATCTATTGAACTCTTCGAATGCGTCTAAGCGCCATCTTCGACTCATCATAAAGCAGGGACCTCTCCTCGTTGGGCGCTTATCAGAGGCGGAGATTCAACTAGCCATGGCTTTGCACCCGACAAACCGGTGACCTGTGATAACTATCTCCAAGCGCTTGCAGGCCGGCCCCCTTCCATGTACGAATGCGTTTGCACCCTGCATCTACTCGCCATCTGTCTATAACATCTGTCCAAAACTACATTTAGAGGGCTACATTGTACAGGTGGATCAGCGCAATACAAGTATCACCAGACTCATCCCCTTGTGCCGATGTCATGTCAATAATTTCCAAGAAGCGAATTCAATGGAAAGGCCAGAATTCACTGATCAGCTTAATCGGTGCTCCGTGACGCACTTTGAATTCGTTACAAATTACGGCGTGAACCAAAGTTTCGACTCCATCAAGCCCCGTCTCCCCACTGGCAATAGCAACTTCAAGATGAAGAACTTTACAATCTTATCTCTCCTCTTTCCACTCATTCTCTCTTCGTCGTCCACTCTTGTGGCTGCTGCCAAGGCATGCACAAAAGATTCCGACTGCTCCTCCCTGACATGCTCGGGAGGGATTATTTGCGAACCCGCGCAATGCTGGCTTGACGCAAGCGGGATCAGTGGGACCTGCTACATAGTCTGTGGCCGCGGTAGCTTTTGTCCTGTACGTTGTGTGATATCGTGCAGCTTTTTTCAGCATCTGATTCCCCCCTCCACTTCTTTAGTAATGAAGCTCTAGCAGTCATATAATCAACGAAGCGTCGAGAGATTAGTAGCCGACATGGAACGCAAGAATTTGTACGATTAATTTTGAGTGGAAGAACGTAGGAGGAGGTATTATTATTATAAAGAAATATAGCACTATAGAGTCAAAGAGTCGCCCCCTAATTGCTCGACTAGTCGTTAAGCCAAATTCAGAACAGCGAGTTTCTTCACCACCTCCCGTGCCGTCAACCTCTCCCCAGGCTCATACCTAAACATCCCCCAAAGTACATCCACAAATGCCTCCTTCTTCCCTCCCGGAAACCATTCATCTTCAAACATCCCACTACCCAGTGGTTCCGGAGGGGGATAGCTGCCCACCTTGGAATCCTTCTCCGAGGCAACCCACCGTCCTTGATCATCAAAATACTCTCCCCTCTTCTGCCAAGCATTCCACCACCTCTCGGGTAGTTTCGAGCCAAGGGTTCGTACCATCTCGTAAAGAACGTCGTCTCGGGAACACCTCGATGCGCCTGGTATAGCCGTCCGACCTTCTGGTCCACCTCCATCCAAAATCTGGTGCATCGTATTTCCCAACGCCCAGATATCCGATGCGGGACTGACGAGGTTGTCGAATAAGACTTCAGGTGCGCGGTGGATGATGGGGCAGTTTAACTGTCTCTCAATGCCATTTGGGAACGCGACGGGGTCTTGGAGAGATGATTCGCTAAAGTCGCAGATCCGCAGCTCTGCGAGAGAGGGATTGGCGAAGAGGTGGCTGAAGAAGAGGGCGTAGTCGGGTAGACGGACGACGTAGCGAGGTAGATGGGGGACGTCGAATAGAGGAGATCTGTCCTTTCTCACGCATATCTCGAGGGTCTCCGGAGCGCCAAAGTACTTTTCGATATCTTCTGAAGATCTCAAAGTGGAGAGGGCGGGTAGATGATACAGCATGTTGCCCAAATGGAGGTCTGTCGGATACTTAGCATCGTCTACCAAGTCTTTGAAAGTAGGAGCTCGGCTCACCTCCATGTACAATACCACACGAATGGAGGTATTCCACTCCCTGAGCAAGCTGCCAAACAAACGTCCCAGCAAGCTCAGGATCGAGATCCTCCATATCGTCTGGCCCATACGCCCACAAAAACATAGCCAAACTAGGCCCAGAAACCTCTGTCACAACACACAAATGCTCGCCATTCGGTCCTTGATGAACAAATGAATCGAAGAACTTGAGGACGAACCGCTTGCCCTCTCCAGACCCCGCAGCTGAACGACGGAGAACGTCTAGCTCGGTTCCGGAAGAGGATTGTGATGCGCCTGCACTGAGGATCTTGAGAGATGCGAATGTGCCTTGAGATTCGTCGCGGATGAGCCAGACGGTCGAGTAAGAGCCGTAGCCTAGCTTGTGTACGACCGTGTATCGTCCGTCTCTGAATGTGTCGCCGAGATGGGTGGGATGGTAGCCTCCTGGTTGATAGCCGGTATAGTTTTCCGTGTTGGGTTCCTGGACGTACGGGTTGGTCTCACTCATCTTTTGGCGAGAGGTATGGAGTATGCGGGTAAATCAGAGAGCGCTGAAATTGTCCTCCGGGAAGGAAAAATGGAGAGGCATTTTTCAAGACTTTGATTGTATTCGGCACGATGCTCGACTCGGACTCGCGTCAAATCAATGGCGTTACAACTTGGAGCTTGGCAACATTCAACCTGATGTACTTACGCGTCCAACAACGCAAGTCGCGTACAGGCTCGATGTTGTAGATCCTGCTGGCGCCCTCTAGTCAGCGTTGACCTATCCCGAGTCGGGCAAGGAAGAATGTACACAGGAACACCCTGGTCGTACGGTAGAAGTCAATCAAAGGGAAAACCGGCCAAAAGGATTCGGCCACTCAAAGCGAACTCAGCCCACGAGACGTCAAGGGTCTACGCCGATCTACACTCGGGCTCAAGATGTACAGCACCTCAAAGTGAGCCGTGCATAAAGGTGGTTGCAGAAGGCCTTAGGTCATGCTCTCGAGGCCCTGCGAATGACAGAATCGGCATAGATCCATCCATCGTGCATGCTATTAAGCCAATCGCTCCCCAAAATCCATCCGCCCTGCATCCAACTGTCGTAAGTACAACCATTCGGACCTGATACCCATCCAGCGACATCATCATTCTCAACAGTTGCTTGGCTCGTGTAGTTTCGTCATGAATACAATGGCTGAGGTGGGAAGACAAGATTGGTGTGTGCGTGAAGAGAGTAAAAACAAGTGTATTGCATGTGGTGGGATATGTTTACTCGGCTTCGATGACGGTGGTTTCGAGACCCTGCGGAAGGAGATTCAATGACAACGGAGGATGGGACAAGAGCGCAACACACCTTGAAGGTTGTCACCGGCACATGAGAGACATAAGTGAAGAGCTTCTCCTTTGCACCCTCATCGTCATTTCGCTTCCCTATCCCACCAGATCAGTCATTACCTCTCAATAAAGGATCAAATAAAACTCACTCTCAAGCCTGACACGAATCCGATGAGGCACCGACTTGACACCACGTTCCCAAACGGCCTGGTTAAGCTTGGGGTCGAGTCTGATATCAGCTGTGCCCATGGACTTTTGCGCAAACTCGACGATGGACTTGACGGCCCATGGGGCACGCTTTTTGAAGGATCTACCGTGGACGCGTTTGTGGAGGTGGATGGTGTACTCCCGGGTCACGACGTCTTGCAGAGCTGAACGGGTCTTGCCGCCAGTCTATGGGGGTTGTTGAGTATCGTGGAATGGGATTATGGATGGCTGCTAGCGCACCTTTTTCTTCTCGGTGGGGGCCTATAAGCAAAGATCAGCATTTTGCCAAGGAGGATGGAGACGAACGCACCATTGGTGATGTTGAGGGGTGGCGACGACGATGAGCTAGAGACTAATACACCGTCCACACCGTCCTTGCCTTGTTTGTGGAATCACCCCGTTGCCAAACAAACTAGAGTTTACACGATCGGCTCGGAAGCGTTGAAACTGTGCAGCTGCTCGGTGATCTCCGTGGTCTTTCTTATCAGAAGGTCTCTGATGGGGGACCTGACGGACGCAATGGTTGCCTTTTCCAGCCAACCCTTTGTGGTCCCTTGTTTTCTCCTGACTTCCTGTGCCCAATCGTATCCCTCCTTGTTCTCGAAAGGGCCCAGCCACGCGAGCATTCCACCCTTCGCGCCTTCGAAAGTATCCACCGAGGCCCGCTAGACAACGGTATGCATTGATTTAGTATGCGCCATGCGCCAGAGGCCCAGAGCAAACGATTGTCCTCTTTCGGTAAAGTATGTAATGGGTGAGAAGTTCTGTACCGTAAGAGCTGTCACACATGTCCTGTATATAAACCTGGGTGCCTTCTGTCAAAATTTCTCAACTTGAGTTCTCAGGTCTCTCGTCTTCCCTCTCCCAAGCCACCCAGCCAGTCAGCCAACCCCTTCCCCCCTTCTTCTAATCTAAATCCATAGCAATGCGTTTCGCTACCGTCTTTGCTCTCGCCGGCGCTGCTGCCTCCGTCTCGGCCTCTTCCTTGCTCCGTCGTCAGGGCTCTACTCCCCCTGGTACGTCTTCTAATCCTCCGTTCCATGTTCAACCCGTGCTTTGAACTAACCCCCCTATCACAGCCTGCGCCGTGCCTTGCTTGACCGACACAAGCGCACCCTTTGGCGACTGCGCCCGTACCGACAACGCCTGCCTCTGCAACAACCCAGAGTTTGTCGCGTTTGGCACTGAATGTGTCACCGCCGCTTGCGAAGGTGCAGACCGTGAGGCTGCTTTTGCCTTTTCCAGGGGTCTCTGCGAGCAAGTTGTATGTGTCCCTTACTCATCTTATCTCTCTCTTGCGCCCGTGGCTAACCACTATCTCTTCTATTAGGGCGTCACTTTGACCTCTTCCCCCGCACCTGAAGAGACTCCTGCCCCTGAGGCATCCGGTTCCGCAGACCCCGTCGTCTCGGGCTCCGCCACCACCGAGGCTGTCCCTACCGACGCCTCCCCCAGCCCTCGTCCTTCTGCACCCGCCACTGGAACCACCAGCGTCCGCCCAACTGGATCAGGCTCTGGTTCCGCTTCCGGCTCTGCCCCTTCAGGCTCTACCACTGGCGAGCCTGCTGATGACGGTGCTGCTTCCACCGTCCGTGTCAGCCTTGCCGCTGTTGCTGCCATGGGTTTGGCTGTCTTCGCTCTCTAAATATTTCGCTTGGAGACTTGATGAAAACGTTTTTGTTGTTGCCTATACGGCGGCGTCCACTCGTTTGAACTACCCCAGTCGCTTCGGCTAATTCGTCTTCTATTTTCACTATATTTTTGTTCTTTCTTGGGTTTTAATGCGTTGTATGTACATCCCTCTGTGTGTGTACGATATGACAACAACAACATGGTTTTTTAACTCTTTAAACTCTCTGAGGGTTCTTGGTGCATTTTCAAAGCCCAGACATACCGAGCGTATGGTCCAGAGTGGAACGAGTAAATGCTCCCTTTGACTTCGAATTCGAGAAGCTGAAGAAGGTCTCGCGATATTGTGCACACCAGTACCACGGGTCGTAGTTTTCACATTGTGCTTTCGCCGTGCACAAAAAAAGCCTAATTCGAATTCTGCCGAGAGCCTTCTTGCTATCCAGTCTCGTCGCCAAGTACATACATATGTACAACATAGTCAAATACTTTCAGCAACGCGTGCTTTGTGTAAGCCTTCCAAGTGGCCTCTCGAGTACGGCAGACGTGGTGTTGCACTGGGGATTTCGAGTGGCTGCACTGGGAAAAACTCCGCATGACGCTTAATGTGGTGATAAGCGCCCGCGGGTGCCTGAGCAAGCTTTCCCAGTCGATTGATCATGTTTGGGTTTCTTTCCTTTCGGGTGCATCGCTTCCTCTAGGTGCGTTGGCCTCGTTGGTGTTCAACGTCTGATCGAGAGCGGGAAGAACGGTCGACCATATAACGCCTAGACGACAAGCGATTACTTGGATGCATTGAGATTGTAGATTCCGACGGGAGACTTGCCTGCTAGTGGAACAGCGTTGGTGATAACCTCAGGCACCTTTCTCGCTTGTTTGACCAAAGACCCGACGAGGCTTTGCAACTAACAGGCCAAGAAATGTCGTGGATGCCGATACTGGACTGCAAGGCGACGACGACTCACATCGCTGTCTGGCGCGACGGTCTTGACCACCTTGTCGGCAACTCCACTGATAAAACCAGCAACAGAATCAAAGATGCCCATGATTGAGAGAGAGGTAATTCGTGTTAAGAGGGATGTCGTAGGGTATAATCAAGTTTGCATAGCGACTTTATACCCGTTTCCCAATGACAAGGCTAATGCATGCTCGGCGAGGCCCAACATCCGGACAGCTTGCATTGACCAACCCAGAGCATGTATATATATAATTCTTCCCGTTCCTTCATTTGTAGGACATGGTGGGTCTTTTATCCCTGTACTGTCAGCGGTATCTCGAGTGTCCCGGGCTCTCAATCGTCATCTTTATCGGTATTCAGTTGGGGGGTACCT
Organism: Coprinopsis sp. MPI-PUGE-AT-0042; assembly: GCA_020736565.1. Classification (NCBI taxonomy): domain Eukaryota; kingdom Fungi; phylum Basidiomycota; class Agaricomycetes; order Agaricales; family Psathyrellaceae; genus Coprinopsis; species Coprinopsis sp. MPI-PUGE-AT-0042. The sequence continues at coordinate 569,619 of JAHBOF010000044.1, read as the reverse complement.
GAGAGACGCCCAGCGCCCCTCGATAGCACCCAAGTCCTAGCCTGAGCGATGCACGAACTGAGATTGAAACTTGGGCCATAAACTTCGTGGACTGCATAGAACAAAACACTTTGTTGTAGATGTGACGGCGTCCATTCGTTGGTAGTATACGTATCGTAGTATCCATTGCCTTTGTCTACTTTGCCTTCTCTCTTTTCCTGCATTTTTCTTCTTAGGTCTAACTCGTCGTATGTATGATGACCTCTTTGCGTAGGATACGATAGAGATACTGCTTTCACTTACGAACTCTATGCTTTTTGGGGGGAAAACTGAGGGTGTTGGCCATGAGCGCTGAGCTGAGATTGCCATCGCTGCTGCTCAGCTCAGTGGCTGGAGTCTTCAGATCGTTCTCTCGTGGCACAGCTTGAGCGCTTGAGCACTGAAGCGCCCTAGACTTTTCCTCTATGCAGCTATTTTTGACCGAATAGTGATGCGATTGAAGAGTGTAGTAGCAATCAACAAGGAGCGACATGAGACCATCTGCATCATCGGTAAAGTCTCCCGGTTGTCTTGGAGTCTATCTCCCTACCACATCAACCATCTTCATACCATGTCTTCGCTTGGCTGTATAACGTTCACACAATCTCTTGTCTTCCCTCCTTTAAAGCCACCCAGCCACCCAGCCACGTACTCTCCTACACTGACTTCCAATACAAAGCCATGCGTTTCGCTACCACCTTTCTACTGGCCGGTGCTACTGCTGCCTCCGCTGCCACTCTCTTCCATCGCCAAGCCGGCTCTGGTCCTCCTGGTATCCTCTCTTCTTCGCCGTTCAGCTCCTTCACATTGTTCCTAACAGCCCATACCATTGAATTGACTTATAGAATGCGCCATCGCTTGCTTTACGAGCCAAGATGCGCCATTCGGCGACTGCTCCCAAACAGACAACATCTGTCTCTGCAACAATTGCGGTTTCACTGGATACCTGACTCGATGTCTCGCCAACTCTTGCACTGAGGATGCTAGGCGTGAAGCGGCGTTGGCGTTTATGAAGGAGATTTGCGAGAGTGTTGTGCCTACCATCTATTCTCAGTCTCTGCGTCAGCTGCTCATAAAACATTTCGTCTAGGGCATCACTCTTTCCTACGTACTCGCTGCTGAACAGACCGCCCCTGGGATTGTGGGGTAAGCCGGGTGTTGTCTTTGTTCGGGATAGGATTAGCTATTCTACGTATTTATCTTATATATACGATGTCCTTCCCTAGTGCGGTACAACCTGCTTTTCATTGGTTTGATAGTACCGCACAATGACACAAATCCGACTCGAAGATACGGAACCTATTGCGATCGAAAAGGGGCATGCTGTTGTTCCTGTGAGTGATGGTCGACGAACGATGCCTTGCATCCCTTTTGACTCCTTATTCAACTCGAGCGTTCACTCGTTGCAAGTCTAATGTTTGACAATGGGCAGCGACCAAAACCAGCAGCAGAAGCACCATCGCCCGCGACCATCGGCACGAGTCGCAGCATGTTGCGCGCTTGCAATTAAGGAGGAACACCAACAAGTGGCCAATGCCCGTAACGCATCCTTTACAAGACCGAATCCTACGAGTCATTATTTGAGCCGAACAGAAGAGCTTCCTCCATCTAATCCGAGAATGAGGGTGCTGTCCGGGGCGTCGCCATCCGATGTGCCCTCGTAGATGGTTGAGCAAACCTGTAGATCATTAGAATACCATCATTAGACAGCTATATTACCCCCATCTTGTAGATTCTTAAATTCAGACCAACTTGCTCGCAACTTAGCTCCCGCAAGCTGCCTGTCTAACCGAATCCCTTAAGCGACATTCCACAAACCTCGGCCGATTCAGAGACCGTCGCCGAAAGGAAGAGCTAAGTTCGAGGATGCTGAAGACGTCGCCGGCACGCATGTTGTATATATATCAAGCAATGAGGCTCCGCAGTACACCAGGCTATTTGACCAAAAGCTAGTCAATGACTTAGGCGCGCAGGGGAAACGGTCCGCTGATGGCATGGGAAGAACGGAAATTGACCCGCCATCACGGGTGTATATCGGGGGAAATGTGGGGAAGCAAAGGTTCGAACTTTAAACACTTCAGTTTCCGTTACAGAAACTCATCCCATGGGACTCATCTCGAGCTTAAACGCTTCAGTAGCTTCAGTATCCGCTACAGGAATTCATCCATGGGACTCCCGTCTACTGTAAAACCTTCAGTATCCGTTACGGGAATTCATCCATGGAACTCCCTACCGTATCCGCCGACCGTACCCGACAGCTCGAAGCAGCTCGAAGCCTCTGCAGAGTGTGGAGATCTCTACGGCTTCGACATCCAGAAAGAGAAGTCTGGCGAACTGTGGTATAAAAGCAACCGTCTGAACCCAGTCAATCCGCTGTGACACCACACCCCTGCTCAGTCTCTTCTCCAAAATGTGGACCTGTCTACTCGTCGCCGCAGCTGCCACCGCGGGTGCCTTCACACCCGTCTCTGCCAGCACGGTGCAACGCCGGGCGACCCTCGACGTTGCAGCGCTTGGTCAAAAGTACTTTGGCAACGACTCGCCCTGGTACAAAGACCGGATCCCTTGGTTTGAAATTGCGGACAGCCAAATCCAGGACGTCTACTACTATCGGTGGAAGATCTTTCGCGCGCACCAGCGCGATCTTGGCGAGCGCGGTTACATCTCGACGGAATTTATGGACGACGTCAGTTGGCAGTTGGAACCATGGGCTTCGCTCAACGATGCCACAGGTTTTCATCTGAACGAAGGCAGATGGAATCGTGATCGAAGATTTGCGCAGGACTACCTCAACCACATGTACCAGGGCGGCGGCAACAATCGTCATTTCACCGATTACATGGCCGATACCGCCTACGAGATCTACAAGCTCGACGGCAGCCAGGCCGACTTGACCAAGCACCTCGACAGGATGATCGCGCTTTACAACGCTTGGCAGAACGACCATTACGATACAAGCAAGGGTCTCTTCTACGTTCAGCCCCTGCTTGATGCTACTGGTGAGCTTTCAACGGCACCTTTGACCGGAATTTCGTGTGCTGACTTGGTTTAGAGTACACCATCGCCTCGATCGACGCAAGCTGTGGCAACGATGGCTTTAGCGGCGGAGTAGCGTTCCGGCCGTCGATCAACTCGTACCAATGGGCGAACGCCCTGGCCATCGCAAATACGGCTACCCTGGCTGGGCGGAACGACGTTGCGACAGACTTCCGAAACCGCGCTTCGGCGCTCAAGAGCAAGTTCCAAGGCTCCATCTGGAACTCGACGCTGTCGCACTTTATCGACCGACACCAGACCAACACCAACTGCGTCAAGTACTGGGACCCGATTCGAGGACGCGAACTCGTCGGGTTCGTGCCGTGGATGTTCAGCATGCCAGACGACACGGCGGCGTTCAATTCGGCGTGGAAGCATTTGATCGACACGAGTCGGTTCGCGGGACAGTACGGGTTGCGGACCAACGAACCAAGCTACCAGTACTACATGCGCCAGTATCGGTACGAAGGCTCTTCGCCCGAGTGCCAGTGGAATGGCCCCGTCTGGCCGTTCCAGACGACGCAGGTGTTACTCGGCCTGGCCAACCTTCTCCGCTCCTACACCCAGTCGCTGCCCGTGACCAAGGCAGACTACGTGCGGCTGCTGAAGCAGTACACCCAGATGCACTATCGGCAGAAGCAAAACGGAATCCTTAACCTCCAGGAGGACTACTACCCAGACGACAACCGCGGCGACATTGTGGGCCTCGCGCGTTCCCATCACTACTTCCACTCGGGATACATCGACTTGGTCCTCGGTGGTTTGGTTGGCATTCGACCGCGCGCAGACGATGTGCTAGAAATCAACCCACTTCTCGCAGACTCGACTTCGATCCCGTACTGTGAGTGACCACCCCATACATAGTGGGATTTTCCCTTTTTGTCAAAATGACTGACTGACATCGCGCTGCCTGCTACAGTCAAGGTGCAAGACGCACCATGGCACGGCCACAACATTGGCGTCACATGGGACTCGGATGGCAGTCGCTACGGGGAAGGCAAAGGACTCCGAGTGACCGTCGACGGGCAACTCGTCGCCTCCTCTGCAACCCTCGGCCGACTCACCGCCAACGTCTCACGCAAAGCCGTCGTGGGCATCTCCCGACCGATTGCCAAATCGATCCAACTGGTCCGCAACCAGTTCCCCAAGGGCAGCGTCTCGAGTGGTACAGACGCGGAGCGAATCCACGATGCCATCGACGGGCGCGTCGATTTCTTTGCCGAGGGTCCCAATGGATGGGAGCCCGCTCAGACCAGCACGGATTCGCAGCAGTGGTATACGATTGATTTTGGCAGTGCGACGGGTTTGAGCCGATGCGAATTGGCGTTTTACCAGGATGCGTCGACGTATGCGATCCCGCGCGATTACACCATCTTCAAGCCGAATGGAAGTGGTGGATGGACAAAGGTGGTTGGATTTGGAGAGCAACTCATTGGGAATGGGATTGTTAATGTTAATTGGACGACGTTTAGCGCGAGTCAGCTGAGGGTCCAGTTCACGCAGCCGGCCAACAAAAAGGTCAGGTTGGTCGAGTTCAAGGTGTATTGAGTCGAGCGGCGTGTAAAATTTAACCAGTCTTTAGTCTTGCAATGCGAGCCGAATTGAAGCAAGGGAATACTTTGGTGCAAGGTTGCCCAGATACCTTTGGCTGAGGATCTTGGGCAGGCGAGCCGTCGGGTTGCACAGTTCATTGATGGTTTCGAGCAAAGTTCTCCAACCCATCTGCATATCAACAACATATCTGACCGGCGTCGTCTTCCTGGCAACACACCGGCAGCATGCTATCGGGTGCTGAAGTGCAATGTGAGGGCGAGAGGGATTTCGTAGCCTGAGAGCTTTTTGGTTTTTACTCAAACTGAGACTTGAGTAGCTTGATAACGTTGTCTCTCCTTCACCATCCGGCATACTTTAGTTGGTGACACCTAAGGTCCGGACAGACTGACAGTTTAGATAAATGTAATAGCACCCGTCCTTTGAATGGCTGGGCGTGCACCCCTTCCCTCCTTTTTAATGGTATCTTGAGCTCTGCTCTCAGTCGCCACTCTCATCAGCATACGGTCGGGGCGTACAGCGATTGCGCACGAGTTCAAGCCTGAGTAATACACTCGCTGGGATCGAACCTTGTGCTTTTAAATGGCCATGAACGTTGTGGGCTATAGAGACTGGAAGACGTTTAATTGTCGCCTATAAGGCAGCGTCCATCTGAGCAACATGATGGCAGGAGATCCCGAACCAGAGGAATTTCCGCAGTGCAGCTTGAGCGCTTAAGAACTTAAGCGCCTAAAGACCCCTCACCCTCTGTGCAGCTATTTTGATGGAATTCAGAGAGAGTGAGTGACGCAATCGGAGAGCATAGCAGCAATCATCGAGGGGGTACACTACGATTGTTATTAGACCATCTGATAAGTATCCCTGGTGTCTTCTATTCTATCACCTTCCGAGGACATCAGCTACTATCCTTATACCATGGTTAAATGTGGCTGTGTAAAGTACTCAGAGTGCCTTACCTCTCTCGACCAGCCAGCCATCTCACGCATTTTCCTCCTCTCCTTTCATCTAACACCCGATCATGCGTTTCGCTGCCGTCTTTTTCCTCGCCAGCGCTACAACGGTCTCGGCCTCTGCCGAATCCTCGCTCTTCCGTCGTCAAGGCACTATTCCCCCTGGTGCCTCTCCTCTCTTTCTAATTTCTGTATACAGTCCCTAACCTAAAGTAATTCATGCAAGGCTGCGCCATCCCTTGCTTGGTGGACCAACCTGCGCCAATCGGCGACTGCTCCCCGTTGGACAACCTCTGTCTCTGCAACAACCCTGATTTTACTGCATATCTTACTACATGTTTCGCCAACTCTTGCCCTGAGGAGGCTGAGAATGAAGCGGCATTGGCGTTTATGAGAGAGATTTGCGAGAGTGTTGTATGTGTTACTCGTTCCTTTCTGTCGTTTCGGTGGCTTATAACGATCTGATTCGAATAGGGCGTCACTCTTGGCTAAGTTCTCCGCACCAGCATCTACTACTGAAGATCGGACCTGCGCTCATGGGATCAACATATGCGGCATATATGACTTCTTCTCCTAATAAGATATAAATACACATTTTCACTGGCTAGACACAGTACAATGACATAGACCAAGATCTCTGGCCACGGGTCCGTAGTAAGTACTGTCGTTCTCACGTGGTGCTTCTTCCGTCGCTACAGTCTGATCTACGTCTACGATTAAGACAAGGTCCTTCTCTTGTTCTACGAAGGTCCTGTGGACACAGCAGAAGTATGTAAGTCACAGTCAAGCCGGGGGAACGAAGATGCCATGCCAAACTGCCAAGATCATCGAACAAGTCCGATTTCCATTCCAGCACTGATAAGCGCCCGCGTATGTCACTTGATCAAATGCAGGAGCTAGCACATTCTCCTTATGCGTTTTGCCCACTCCTTCCAAACGCAAGGTAATCTACAGCTGAACGCACGGTAGAAACTATGGGGTCTAGAAGATACATAGTAGGGTCATTACTATAGGGAGTACGGCATTGCAAATGCTTAGACTTGCCTGTAATGGTGTGCGTTACCTCGTTGTATTTCTCGAACCATAAGGTTGGGCTCACGTACTGACGAGCGAGAAGAAGAGTAAGAGACGCTGCTTTTGTCGTGGACCTATGATATGACAGACTCACTTCGGTGTAATTTGGCGCGACCGACTTGATGGCTTTGTCCCCCTTGTCGCCGAGCTCACGAACGAAGCCAGTAATGGAACTAAAGATGCCCATATGTAGTTTAGAGAGGTGATTGACTTCGAGAGGGTTTTGTAGGGGTTTTGATTCTTCTCTCAGCTTGGAATCGAGTGGTTTTATAGTGTCATCTCCCAAGGCTGTACTAATACAGACTTGATCGGTTAGGTCTAACTTCCGGACAGGTAGCATTGAAGAATATAACGGCGCCCGTCTTTTAAGTGGTCAGACACGCACGCCTTTTGTTCTTGTCGGTGACATTTCCAGCGACCCGCTTAATCGCCGCCCTCGTCAGCATGCAGTCGGCTGGTGCATTTGCAAAGACCCACAAGATCTGAGCGCGTCGGGGTCAATGCAACTTGAAAGGCATCAATTGCGCTGGGAAATTTATTACTATACAGATGGATGAATATGGCTCGTTTCAGAGAGGGCTCAAAATCTCGTAGTGGGCTGCTGAAATTAGTATGTTCACTGAGAGTGGTTTGACAAAGTGCAATGACACAAGTCCGAGTCGAGAATCGGGGCCGAAGCCGCGGGTGATCAATATTCAATATTCAATGTCTAGGTTCCTCTTTCCGTTGCTCTTCACTCCTTCACGTTTCAGCCAGAAGGACGCTGGCAGTTGACTCCTCTATTGGCACCAGTAACTCACAAAAATGGAAACCAGTCCCTACGTTCAAGATGCCGATATGGAATACTATGGCCGTTATTGCCCTGGAGGTTACCATCCCGTCCATCTAGGCGACACATTCAAGGACGGGCGATACACCGTCGTGAACAAGCTCGGATATGGCTCTTACTCAACCGTCTGGCTCGTTCGCGACGAGATCGGAGACTCGCTCGCATCCCTCAAGATCTTGACTGCTGACGCATCAGAGCACTCTTCGGGCAGCGAGCTCGAAGTGCTTCGTCGCTCAGCTACTGGTTCTGGAGAGGGCAAGCGCTTTGTCCTGCAATTCATCGACTCTTTCTTTCATCAAGGACCAAACGGGGAGCATTTGTGCGTTGTGACAGAGGTCTCTGGACCTAATTTGGCGACTTTTCTGTGGGGGTATGCACCAGAAGGGTCAGACCTGGATTGCCTTACTCCTGAGCTTAGTCGAGCCTTTGTCCTTCAGATCGCCCGGGGAGTGGAGTACCTCCATTCGTGCGGTATTGTTCATGGAGGTGAGCCAACGCTTCATTGCGATGACTTTTGATGCTGACGTGGACGAAAGATATTCCTTTGGGCAATGTGCTGTATCATCTGCCTATCCTCTCCACGATGAAATCGTCAGAGGAGGTTGAAAAATACTTTGGCGCTCCCGAAACACTTGAAATGCGCCTATGGAAAGGTCGAAACCCTCCATTCAAAGTCCCTCATTCACCTCGCTATGTCGTTGGTTTGCCCGACTATACACTCTTTTTCAGGCAACTCTTCGACACTCCCTCCCTTGCAGAGCTCAGGATCTGCGATTTCAGCGAATCATCCCTGCATAGTCCCGACACGTTCCCCTACGGTACAAAGAGAAAACTGAACTGCCCAAAGGTCCATAGGGCACCTGAAGTCATTTTCGACGACCTCGCCAGCCCTGCATCTGATATGTGGGCCCTAGGGAGCACGATGCACCAAATTATGACTGGAGCTGGAACAGAGTGCGATACGGCTATGCCCATTCCAGTCAGCATAGTCGGAGGTGGTCCAGGTATTTCTACAGACAAGGTCCTCTGCGCGATGGTTCAAGTTTTGGGCAAATTGCCTGAGAGGTGGTGGAGTTGCTGGGAGAAAAGGGCGGAGTATTTTGATGAAGAGGGACAGGGGATTCAAGGGGAGCAAGGTGTGGAGTACCCTCCAAAGGTGCTGGGTAAGGAGATCTATGCGCCATATGTTGGAGAGAGGGTGAAGGAGGTTTTCATGAAGGCGCTGTCCCAGATATTGGTGTACGAGCCCGGAGAGAGGCTGAAGGCGCATGAGTTGGTTGAAGAGCTATCAGCTTTGAATTCGGACCAAGACTGATTATTAGTGGGGCAACTATGGTATCCTTGCACTGCATCGTCCATTTCAAGCCTTTCGTCGTCCTCACATGCCTGCTTCATTGCTTATCGTCGATGTTCGGTTCCCGAGACAGAACCTTATCGCATGAGCAGCCAGGCCTGGAGCCTGTTGACGCTGAGCACCATACAGCCTGTCTTACTTCATTTCGATGGACTTACAGTTAGAAAGAAGCGAATATTAGCATTACCAGTAGATTCAATGTCAAGAAAAGGGCAGGTATTACATAACACTAGCAACTGTCCTTCAAAGTTTTATTCCCCCGAGATTGTAGTCCGAAGCACAGAAATGATTGGATATTGGGCTCTCGAGCTCGCTCATAGAGCCACGGTCACCGGCCTAATTGCGTTCAACAAAGTGGGATTGAGATACATGATGAATTCGGACCTGGTTTGGCTCAGCGACAAATTGAAGCTCCGCCTGGCAGTCACCTGCCGACGGCCACCGCTGGGGGCTGACACTTCCACACTAACCACCATGTCCTCCACTTGACGCTCATGCGCCAACTTTTGCTCCGTGTCGCCGTCTCAAAGCCCTGTATCGTTATTGGTCTTAATACTATGGCGCCGATTTGAAAACCGTCGCGTGGCATCCTTCTGCGGCTCTCTCACCTGGATGCTTCGATGCCTTCGAGAAGTCATCTTCGAGCCAAGAATGTTTTAAAGGTCCCCTTTCCCCTACATGGCAAAACCATGCCGGCAAATCTTCTCCAGGCCTCAGTGAATGCTTCTACCATTGCTTGGATGTCTTGGGCTCGGAAAATCTACTGAAACTCCGGCTATCAGCATGATTTTGGGAGTGGGTCTCGCTCAGATGCTCGATGGACTCCGGACACTGGCAGGTAGAAGTTGTCTTATCAGGAGCTACTCGCCGATACACGTCACTGTGGATTCACAAGCCCTACATAAAGGCTTGCATCGATCCTTTCTTCACCCGTACTCCCCCCTCGATATGCTTTTATCAACTGCAATCGCAGCCCTGCTGCCAGGTGCGTTTACGCTAGCCCGCTCCACTTCGACAGCACCTGTCTGATAAACTTGCCCTCCTTCTTCCTGCTCTAAACTCTCAGCTGTATACGTTAGCTCTGTCATCGCCAGCCCTGCTCCCCAGCAGGCGGCCTCGACCACCAGTGATGTTTCTGCTACCAGACTATGTCCCAACGGACCCAAACCTAGCTTCGCATTAAAGGTTGCTCCAGGCTACGAAGCTACAGCCGTGGTTGGGAAAATGAGCAATCCGCGAGGAATAGCCCTTGACGCTAGAGGGAACGTCCTAGCTGTTGAGCGTGGAGTGGGCATCACAGGTCACTTCGTTGACAAGAATGGATGTGTGATGCGAAGCAAGCTCGTGGTGGACGATCCTAGTCTCAATCATGGCCTCGACGTCAATAAAGCGGGAAACAAGCTCTTCGCGACGTGGGTCATCTCTTGTGATTTACTTCGGGATCACCCCAGGCTGCTTCCTTTTCGAACCATTCTTCCTCTGCTTCTTCATGATATGTACTTGAACTGGCTAACAATGCTTCTGTAGGTCCCGAGAATTTGCGTGGTCATGGGATTACAACCCCTTGACAATGTCGGCTACTAACCGGCGTACACTGGTGACTGGGTAAGCAGGACTCTATGGACCGGAGGCTATGTATTGCACTGACTTTGGGAAAAGGCTGGCCACGTTGAAACAGTTGACGCGGACCATCGTCGCATCGAAGGTGAACCCCAGCTTCATCTTCATCAGTATATCTGCCGGCGACGGACCCGACTATGAATCTTTCGACCCAGCTGTGGGTCGAGCCCAAATAAGAGCGTTTGATACTAAAAGCCTTCCACCTGGAGGAGCTGCATTTAATAGGTGCGTTACGACTACATGCGGAAGGTCGCAGATCCTGACATGATGCGTACAGCACGCACGGGAAGCTCATGGGGTACGTGACATCTCTTCATTATCAGCCTATGTTTACATGGCAAAAGATATGGGCTTTCGAATGCCGTCGGCGTTGCTGAGGACCAGCGCGGCTTCGTTCATGCCGCAGGTCGGGAGATTTCGTTGCAGTTGAAATTGCTAGACTGAAGGTTTGCTTTGGCAGACAACGGCGCTGCAACTATCCGGGTAATCAACGGGACAGGATATTATCTGGGTGATGACAACCCTGCTGACCCGTTCTTCAAACGTACGCCCTCTCCATGCAGCCGTCGTTTTATCTGCCTGAGATACCTATCCATAGTGGGAAGCGCGGTAGACCCAAAGGGCGTGTTTGCTGGGATGCCATACTGTTTTCCCGTTTGGGATCCACAGACTATCGAAGATTCGCGCTTCAGTCTCGGTCAATTGTAAGCTTTGGACGCAGACTAAAACACAGAATAGCTCACAGTGCATCAGGCCTTCAACCTTACCTGATACAGAGAAGAACGACAAGTGGTGTGCGCAAAACATGGAACGACCCGAGTTCCTTCTACCCCCGCACGCGGCCCCTCTCGACTTCAAGTTTGGAGTCGGAAAGGATACCAGCCTATACGCCTCCATGCATGGAAACGGATTCTACGATGCTACCAAGGCGAGGCACACCAATCCCTACCGCCCATCGTGAATAATGCTAATATTTGTATGATAGGGGTTCAAAGTGGTCTCGATAGCTGGGAAGTACGATAAGGAAGGGTGGTCTCCTCGAGATGAGCGTATCAACACTACCTTCACCGAAATCCTTGCGAACGACGTCGCCAAGATCGATGGCTGTCTCAACGGTAGGCCTGAGTCCCCCTCCCAAGATTTATGTCTTACGAGTGCGAATAGGCGCCTGCTTCAGACCGCTGGGGCTTGCCTGGAGTTCCGATGGTCAGAATCTCTATGTCTCAAGCGACAACACCGGAGAGGTCTTTTTGGTTAAGAAAATTCAGATACAGCGAATTGGAGGCCAGTGGTGAGACCAACTCCCCGCCACTGTCCGTTTGGCTCAGGATATCTAATCAAACTAACAGTGGGGGCTTGCTTCACGATGGGCCCACGAAATGCGTTGAAGGGGCGGTTTGCAAGTCGGTCAGTGCTTCCATTGTAGCGTCATGATGCACTCACTGATAGCTCTTAGCGGGGACCTCTGTACTCCCAATGCGTCAAAATGTGGTAGATGCCGAGAAAATGAATATTTTGTCTGTCACGCTTAGGCTTTTAGCAATGGTGGTTGATGTTCAACAACATTCATGGCCCAGGCCCGCATGAATCGCCTGACCTTGAACGATGGACACTTAGGCCCTTGACAGACGGTGATCGCGTCAGGGATTTGTTGACATGGTCTAGGTTTACCGGGTCTAGCCATAGGCGCCATGGAAGATTCAAATGGAACCTATTCTTAGCAGAGTTCGGCAGGGGCGACATGTTGATCAGGGACCAGGAACACGAGCCTGAATCACCGTGACACATGCCGGAAGGAGCGTGGATATGTGTCGGCTACAAATACCTCAACTAGGTTCGTGTTCATTTTCCGTCTACCCCCACCCACGACAATCTGCTGCTATACTAAGATGCAGTTCGTGCAGGCGATTGTGCTTGGAACCCTCCTATCCATCTTCGAGGGTGCGTAATTCCATGTATCGTTCGTTACATCCCTCTAACCCTGTAGCCTTCACAGTGCGAGGTCTTGTGACAGGCGTCGAGGGACACCATGTTCGCCGTGGCGAGGTTGGTCTATCTCCAAGGCCGTTTTTGTAGAGTTTACTGATATTTATGCGCATCGCGTCAGTGCGACCCGTTCTGTGACACAGCGCAGGACTTCAATCGGGTGAGGCGGGAGAAGACTAGTACCCCCATCCAGTCTCATCTGACCTCCTTTTTTCTTCTGCTTCTTTTTGCAGCAATGCCTTGCAACGTCAAATCCCGACCAGTGTGTGTGCACGACAGAGTACCTCGATATGTTAGACGCTTGCTTCGTCTGCTTGGTCCTTGTCGCCGAAGGAGGCGAGGCTGCTGTTGACCTCGTTTCCGACTCTGACGTTACTGGAGATCACTCAGGCTCAGAAGCAATCAAGGCGCAAGCCGAATCTGTAAAGAAAGGTACATATCGATCTGTTCCTTATTTTGATACCCAAGGCGGCTCATATTTTCAACCCTGCCAGATTTCTTTGCAGCCTGTGAAGCATCAGGATTCCCTCTTCAAGCTGGTGGAAGTCCGACTGCGCAATCGAACGCAAGTGTACTTCCTCCTCAAGCTGATCCGTCCACAATTCCCTCTGTCAGCTCTGGCAGTGGTACAAGCGCCAGCGCACCTCGCGGAGTGACAGCCAGCCCAACATCACCTAACTCGGTCAAAGTTTCGAGTACGTCTAGCGCTGTGTCAGGGGGCTCGGACGTAGGGTTTCAGGGCAGTGCTGCGAAAATCTCGGTTCGCACATCTCTTGCTGCTGGTGTGCTCACTGGCGCTGCCATTGCCTTGGGAATGTATATGTAGAATTTTATTGTGAGTAAACCAGGACATGTGGGGAGAGAACCCTTAGAGTACTTTGTAAAGTTGAAGTACGAATTGGGGAACTCAAGAATTGGTTGTCGCAGAAACTGAACAGGAGGCTGGCTGCGTGTGGGAATCTTCTCTGTAAAGTAAAGCGCATTCGCTGCCATCATTTCGGAGTTGATCATTCTTGACTCTCAACCCTCACGGCACAATGTCAGAGACAGATACCCATTCGCCCTCACTAGGACTGTCAGAGGCTCCAGCAACTTTAGGCAAAGGGAAGGAACGTAGAGGAACCCCTGATAGCAAGGAAGAGGCGGAGGTAGGGGCGGAGGCTGGAACAGAGAGACTAGCAAGGAAATCGGTGACGATAGAGGATGGTTCAGGGTCGGAAGACGAAGACGACGAAGAGGATAGCGCTGAGACATCTGACGCTGGAAAGAAGGAAGGCCAGCAGGACGTGTCATCGGGATCAGAACCAGCGCAAGCGCAGGGCTGGCAGGCCATCTTTTCACCACAGCACAATGCCTACTACTTCTTCAATAGTATCACTCAGGAAACGACATGGGTGAACCCAATGCAGCCTCAGCCTGAAGCTTCTGGGTCTGGTTCTGCTTCGGGCTCAGAGCCACCGACCAATGCATCTGCTTCGTCAATCACCGAGCCTGCTGGTCAAGAGCCAGAGGCATCGACCTCGGCTTCTACACCAGCGGCAATATCACACTATTCGGCTTTGCAAGCTGCTGCTATTGCTCAGGGGATTGATCCAGCATTGGCTCATCTTGATCCATCCTTGCTCAGCTCAGTGCCAGGTCGACCGGCGGATGCATCAGGTGTGTAGTTACCACCCAATACTGGTCCAGGGACTGACCAGTCATTCTAGGCATACCGATGTTTACTGCCAAATTCAACAAGCATACGGGCGCTTTTGCCAAGAACGATGCTCGAGATCCAAGTCACCTTTCAGAATTCGAGAGGGCGAAGAGGATGAGCGAGTTCTACTTTGACGTAGGCGCTTGGGAGAACCAACTAGCGGAACATGGAGGCAGTATTCGTGGTGGTGATGATGCTCAGACTGGTGAGAAGAGGAAGAGGCTTACCAAGAAGGATATGGTGCGTTTCCAGGATGTTATGGAATTGAAAGTACGACTAATCCTTGAATGTGTAGGAGCGATTCAAAGAGCAGAAGAAGGCGAAAAAATTGGCCAAGACCGCTTGGCTTAGGAATTAGTGGTCGTGCAGGTCTCTCTACACGGTCTCTGAGTCTTATTTCCCGGGATTGCGGAGTTATATGGACGCGTGAATGAGAAATGTCCGTTGTACATAGAGTTTCACACTGGACACGACGCCACCGAGCTCACGCCGTGCCATTTAGGGAGACCGGCAATTGCGGGACTTCTCTCTCCCCTGATGCTGTCCATACCTGACTGGAAAGGTTCGGTGACACCGACTCGGATTTTGACAGTCCTGACAGGGAAGCCATGGTATAGCTTTCAGTCTATCGCCATAATGGTAATGATAGCTACCCAAATCTATGTATATTGTATACAACGCTCCACGGGTCGGCCATGCGATGTAAGCTTCTGTTGCGTGACTTTGAAGCCGGGCTGAGGATTATAAAGGTCGGCATAACTTGGCTTTACCGTGTTCCTCACGTCTACCTGTCCCCACCGAGCCTTCTTCAATCACCTCACTCGTATGTATTGACCTCTGTCTCCCGCGTTCCCAAGGTTTATGGCCACGTCTAGAGGTCTTCGACAATGCCGTCCTGGGTTGAAGATGCTGTCTTTGATCTTTTAACCACCAGATGTGCGACGATCGCCCGCCAGAAAGCAGAATGGGAGAACTGGGCACTCCTCGAGGTCTCCTACAACCTCGCCACCACAGTTCCAAATAGCTCGGTCAATCAATTGCAACCCTTTTACGATGCAGGCTCTCAGCCATCGGACATCGTCGTCTCATATATCGATGCACAAGGTGTCAAACATTATGAGAGCCTGGAGCTCAAATGCTGGTACGGGCGACGGGACAAGGAGGAATTCATGTCGCTTGTTGAGCGGGACATCGATAAGGTGTTGACTACAACAACCCAAGTTCGTGTGCGTTCTTGGGCCATGGTGTTGGTAGTAGATGGAGCCATGAAAGATGAGGTGAAGGTTGTGATGGAAGGCAAGAGGAGAAGAAACGATCATGGTGATTACATTGATCAAGTCGTTGAGAAGGAGTTTCCAGTCGACGAGCGTACTGCGGTATATCTACTTTCGTTTCTGTTGCCCATCAACGTAGTCTGAACGTTGCAAATTCACTCATGGTTGTCCCTGGATCTCCTTGGCCCCTTGGCCGCTTTCGTCAGCACAGCCAAAAAGTGAAGCTCTTTCACTTCAAGAGCGTGAAATTACTTGAGTAGATATAGCTGATAGAAGGCCTCCGCAATCTTTGATGAGGGGAGCCAAAACCCATCGTGACCAGTGCCCTTCAGCGTTAATCCGACTCGGATATGTGAATCCCCTGTCAGAACCCAGTGCCTTTCGTCCAAATGTGATGCAACAGGCAGCGCATGTGTTGTCTGAGAGACAGACCATAATGAAGGACACTTCGTAGCGGGCATTACTTATTTCCTACCAATGCCCGCCACTGTCTTATTGGCGCCGTCTGCCACACGCTTCGCTCTGTAGTACGAAGGCTCTGACCCGCGCTATACCCCAGGCTCTTCAAATTATCGTTGGGAAGACTGTAATTGGGCAATTCTTCATCGTGGTTGGCTCTGGCCAGCACTTGCCCCTGGCCTTGGCCTTGCAAGTCGCGGATGCTATTGTCGCGGTCGCGATCACATGCCACCTGGATCACGTGTAGCACTGTTTGTGCACCGTCGCGTCTCATTTCGAAGGTTGAACCCGTTCTACTACCACCACGAGGCCAACATTCGGAACGACGACCACGACGACGAACGCAGGACAGCAGGACGAAAGGACCATCATGTCGATTATGGATACCACTGGCTTTAGCCAGGTCGGCAAATTCGGTACATTGAGCTTGATGAAGAAGAATGAGGAGGCTGTTATCACTTCATTTGGGATTGACACCGAGGAGCTCACATTTGGTCGGGATCCCGCTTGCAGTGTACGTCTTTACTATCCAGACGTGAGCCTGGTACACTGCAAGATTGTATTTGAAGAAAGAAAGGTAAGAAGTCATATTATACTCTGGTATCTAAATTGGGATTAATCGTTATATTTAGGCGTTTCTGGCAATCTTGGGGGATGGGGGACTTGTCGTGGATGGTTGCGAGGTCTATCCGAATACTGGCAGTAACGGTGCACCCACCATGGTCCCTCTAACCAATAATTCAGAGATTGTGATACGCCAGAAGCGGTTTCGGTTTACATACCCACCAAAGGATATGAGGGCGACCCTGTTCAATACTCCCTCGCGTAAGTCCCTGGAGGAGATCCAAGATCGTCAAACTAACAGTCCTACAGCGTCAAGGAATAGAAAGTTGCGGTTGTCTATGATTCATTCAGCCCAGGTCTTCACTCCTCGACCATCGAATGATCCGAGGGAGAATCTACGGGTCCTGCAGAGTCCTATGAAGAATCAATTCAAGAGCCCCATGAAGCCCTCACTGCTCTCTCGAGCACCACAAATAGCTGATGACGAAGAGGAAGAGGAAGAGATTGTCTTGGTAGATGGAAACCACCCCAGAGTCGTGGAGGAAGACCGTGACCTGGTCATCTTGGAGGACGTGCCCACGCAGATTCCTTTAGCCCGTCCAACTCCGAATTACCCTCCAAAAACTCCACCAAGGCGAAAGTCAAGGATAACCCTCCACCGAGCTGTTCTGATCCGGAGCGCTCAACGTGCTGTCATCAGAGCAGAGGAGGAAGAGGAAGAGCAGGAGGTCTTGGAGAGTGTCGTTGCGGAGGATGAAGACGATCAAGATAACTTTGATGACGAGTTTGACGAAGATGGTGACGCCGATGCTGCAATGGATGAAGATGAGGATGTCGAAATGGAGGATGTCGTGTCAGAGCCAGAACAGGAATCCGAGTCTTCGAAACCTGGTTGGAGGAAGAGCTTGGGCCGCATTTGGCCATTCACAGGAGGTGCTGAGACCAAGGTAAGCGACTTCCTTGGACTATGTTCAACCGTTCTCATTCCCCGTACAGGATGGTGAAGAACAGGAGAATGATGATGATGATGAAATGGAAGAAGGCGAGCAGGAAGAGCGGCAAGCACCTGCTCACCAGAACAGTGACAGCGACGAATACGATGATGACGACTCAGAGAACTTTGACGCAGGTCCCGCTCCTCTTCCTGCAATGCCTTTGCAAACACCTGCTCGTCGTCCTCTGGGATCCTTCCTCACTCCCCAGATCAAACAGGGAGACCGACCCAGTCCCTCTCCCTTCGGGGGTCGCCTGTCCCTGGGCGGTGGACCTCGACGAGAGCTTGTTGAGCAACCTTGGCGTGTCAAGGATCTTGTTGTTGCACAAGAGCCAGAATCTAGCAAACAGGCGCCAGAGCCCCAAGCGCCCATACCAGATACACCTCGTCGTGCTGCAATCACAGAAGAAGAACGAAGCGCCATCCGGGAGCGCCGTCGCAGTGCTGTTCGCCAGCCTGACAACTTCTTCCCCGGTGGTGTTCCAGGGCTTTCACCAAAAAAGCCTACGATGCCCGTCAGCCCCATCAAGCCAAGCATCCCCCTGAACCCTTCACCAATCAAAGGCACACCAAGCAGGCGGACCAGTGCAGATGATGAGCTGTTGGACACTCGCAGTCTGCTTGAGAAGATGAAGGAAACAGTCGAGACAATGAAGAGGCGCAAGAGCGTGGCTCCCACTGCTGGAATGGATGCGACACCCCAGCAGCCCCTCCCTACCACACCCAAAGCAAGTGGTCCCCTTGCTGAGTCTCGCACGAGCGTGAAGAAGTTGTACCTGGACGCAGGACCTTCCAATCATTCCGACAACCCATTCGCTCCGGAAGATGACGAAGGTCCTACCGACACCCCTCCCTCTGACGATCTAGCAGCGATGGAGGAAGATGAGCCAGCGGAACGGTCGTTTAGTCTGTTGACGCCCATGGCGAGGCGAAACTTGCCTGCAATGGTCAGGGTTACTGCTGCAACCCCAGTCGCGACCCCGACAAGAGTCAATCCTCCTCCCAGGGGTCCAACTATGGACGTCGATGAGGAGGTTCGAGCCAACGAATCTGGGCACATTCAAGGACAAGAAGAACCTATGGATGAGGAACCTTCTCAGGCTGAACCTCCGTCTCGACTACTTCGGCCCAAGAAGATCGTTCCTACGCCCAGCGACGACGAGCGACTTCCCGCAGAACCTGAGCCCGTACGTCGTCTTCTAAAAATTCAATGCCAATGTACTAATACTAAGGTTCAGGAGACCGTTCGTCGCCGCAGGTCACCTCGACCCCGGTCACGGTCGCCCCAACCACCGGCGGAAGAAGAGTCTGAGGAAGAGGTTCACGAAGAAAAAGCACCTGCTCCTAGAGCTACAACTACTCGACGCACTCGAACCACCGAGCCGTCAACATCCAAGACTCCTGCTGCACGCCCCGCTCGGGTTTCAGCAAAGGAGGTACCTGAGCCCGCTCCGGCACGGCGAGGACGACGAGCTGCTTCCAATGAACCTACCGTGGCAGTGGAGAAGCCAGCACCAGCTCGACGAGGACGGAAGCCTGCTTCAGTCCAGGAGGATACTCAGGGCGAGATGGAGGCAGAAGCCTCTGCACCTGCGCTGAAAAGGGGCGGAAGGAAGACGCCAGCCTCTCAACTAACAGCAGACGAGGAATCGGAGGACAACGCTGAAGAGCAGCCAGCCGGACCTGCTCCTACAAGGAAGGGTCGGATCACGAGGCCCCCAGTTGCTGCTGCGGCTGCGAAGAAACGGGCAGCTCAAGCTGCCGCAGCGAGAGCAGAAGAACTAGACGATGACGATGACGACCCTCTCGATGCTCTTACCAACCCGCCTCGTGCCCTTCTTCCCTCTGCGAAGGCAAAGGGAAAGAAGAAAGCAGTTGTGAAAGAGGAAGATGATGATTCTTCTACCACCTCCTCGTTGTCCAACACTGCTACCACCACGGCAACTAAACCAGCTCCGCGAGGTCGAGCGGCGGGTAGTACGTTGAAGACACCTGCTCCGGTTGCAACCAAGGCACGAACAACTCGGAAGACACCTGCCACTGCACCTAGTGCGATTGGGGGTGGACGGAACAAGGAGAATTCCACTCCGGCTGCTTCGGGAAGTGGTGGGGGCTCAGGATCGGGGCCTAGCACCGAGACAGAGGCCATGGTGAAGCTCAAGGTCTCCCGGTCTCGAGGCAAAGTAGCGGCTCCTGCGGTCGCGGCAGCTGGGTCTAGTGGTGCCAGATCGAGGAGTAAAGCTGCCGCTGCTGTTAAGCAAGAGCCGGAGGAGGAACCCAAGACGAGGGCTACGAGGAGTACGAGGGCTAGAACGAAGACGGGATAACTTCTGGATTTTGGAGTGCTTGATTTGTCAATGTTGTACTGTCCTTCTGTTTGTGCAATACTGAGATGATAACCTTATATGATCGCAGAGCATGGTTGGCTTGAGTGGGACCGTATAAGCCCTCTGGCTTGCGACAGTTTCCCTAACCTGCCTTATACACCACGCGGTGACTCAAAGGCTCTGTTGAGTCATTCGCCCTCTAGTGTACCTATTAGGGCGGCGGCCTGGTGGCTCGTACAAACCGTCATGTCTTAGCCGGTTAACGATGTGTGCCTACAAATTATAGAAGTGCTCTTCTACAGAGTTTCTGCAACGGGCTCTTGGCACAGGGGTAGCGCGCACGCTTCGCATCTAGCAAATGCGTGAGGTCGTGGGTTCAATTCCCACAGTGTCCACGTTTTTACTGTAGTTACCCCTCATCCGTCGCTACAAAGCCACTGTGAGGACATCCAAGTACAGTTTTACTTCCATTTCGTTGAGCCGCCAGCAGAAATCGTTGCACGGTGCGCGCAGCAAGACAAATTTTTGAAAGAAGAGCCATCTTGTGCAGAAGACGCGAGGCGGGCTATTGGATTAACGAAAACATTACGAAAAGTACCAGATACAGTACATGCAGCTCGGAGTCGTATTAGTACAACACGGCGGAAATGATTTTACATACAACAAAGCAAGATACCAGAGACTAGGAGATGACAGGCATTAGTCCCTCCGAGGCAGATGGGGACGGAGAGAGAAATTGAAAATTAAGCTTGCGTTTAGAAGGAGATGATGCCGATGCTCAGCAAGTAATCGACCATTAGACCGCCCCAAACTATCCATCCGAGTTGGCCGTTGCGATTAAAGTTATCTGCTCTCACACTAGTCAGATCGGCGTATGCAGAGAAGGCATAAAACGCACCCCAACAACTTTTAGGCACCTCGAGATCGACTGTGCAGTATTGCCACACAAGGTGAATTAAAGTACCCCCAACAGAGATCGCGAAGTAAGCGGGCCCTTGGCGACTAAGGTAGCCCGTGATGGTAAGGAAGGATGCAAAACCGAGGCCGCAAGCAACAAGCAAAGGCCGGATCCAAGAACCCCACAGGATAGCGGTTGAGCGGACGCCCATCTTGACATCGTCTTTGATGTCCTGGCAGGCGTAAACAGTATCTATCAAGATAAGTTAGTGTGTGGCGTATTTGAGAATGAGTTACGGCTATTACCGTAAAGCATAGTCCAGCTGTGAATAGAAATAGGCGTCAAGTCGAATCGCGCATAGGAAACAAGAGCTGTGACTCACCACCAGCAAGCGGCCATGGCGGGACCCAGGATCTGGAGATCGAGCGAGCCGGTTGTGGACACCCAGGCGGTTATAAATCCGAAGTTCATGGCAAAGCCGAGCCATGCCTGCGGCCAATAGGTTACCCGCTTGAGCAAGGGATAGATTGCAAAACTGGATAATCGCAGTTAGATCAAAGGTCCAGAGATCATTCGAAGGGACATTACATTGGGAGTAGCTGCAATAAAGCAACTTGGAGACTATTTCCGGATTAGTTTTTGTGAGAGCGTAATTACGGAACACTTACGCCAATCCAGAGACGGTCGAGGCAAAGAAGAGGATTCCGAGGGCATATTGTACAACAAGATAGATCGAAGCTGCAAGTACGGAGATCCGCCCACTTGGGAGAGGACGCACGCGACAGCGCTCTAACAATAGGTGAGAACATGATCAAGGGCGGCCAGAGCAGAAACTTACCAACGCCAGCGTCCATTTCACGGTCAAAGATATCGTTGATAGTGCAGGCAGAGCTCCTCATAATGAAGGCTCCAATGAGGCACTTTAATATGCCAACCGCATAGACTTGTAATGGGAGATGCATATGGAACGCCGCCATGGTAAGACCCCATGCTAACGCGGTACATCAGCGCCGCTTCAAATAACCAAGGCCATCCAACTCACCAAACGGCCAGAAAAAGAGTTTTGTTCCTGTAGGCTATGGAAATACGGATCAATGTAAGCGAGTGTCCAGACAATGGAGGCCAGATGCTTACCTTTTCCAGTCGGATGAGCTCTAGGTAGGGTCGTACAGTGGGCGAAACTAGGCCAAGGGGAAATTTCAAGGGAGGGGCAGGCGAGCTATTCAGCAGAGGCGTGGTCTCGGAGGTTGAGTGTGATCGTCCCATGGTCGTTACAAGTACAAGCTAGTATACAGGAGAAGAGGCGGGGGAGGGGGCAGCCTGTGGAGGAGCTCTGGCTTTCTGGTCAAGCCTTTATAATTCCATCGGAATCCACGTGTGGAGGGAGCATAGGGCACCATCAAGGGCAAGGAGGTATCTGTTCTGGCATGGGATCGTCGTGGAATTGCGCTTAGGTGTTTGATCCCTTCACCAGCATCAGGAATTCGTTCATGGAGTTCAACCCCATAGGGAACGGACACCTAACGGAGACCGGGATTCAACAGGATTTCATCCAAGATTCGGGAAGGAGGGACAGAAGAGGGGATGTTATTGCCTTGGGGATAATGAGTACTCGGGTAATTCTTGATGGGAATCCGAAAATATGTCAACTGGCCTTTTTCGGCTTAGTAGCCACTCAGGTCACAAATGATAGCCTGCGTCTATCACTTAAGGCACCTCGTGCTTGATAGTGTGCGTAGGGCGTAAGCCAAGATGTGGGCGGACGTTGTCTGCTTTCTGCTGGATCCGGGTGAATGTTTCCCGACCACTTCTAGCCGCAAGAGAATCAGTGATTAGGAAACAAGCATGAAAAGAAGCTGTATTTGACCCACACTCCGCCAGTGATCTAATGGGTCGCGACATGGACTGGCGGGTTGTCGAGGAAGGCTTGCTTTTCCGGCTGGGCACTTGTGAGGGGGGCACACGGCTGTGCCATCGGTACAATCATTTCTGAGGTACAAGTTTGACTTTGGAAGGTTGCCAGCGATGTAGACTGGCCCGGGAGCTCAAGGAAGCACCTGTACAATACTTTTTGATCAGCTCGCTTGCTCTTCTTCCGCTGATTTCTCAAAGGCCGACAGATCGCGACTGACCTTCGTAAAAGCTCACAGCATGTTCGAAGGCTCCAACAGAGCCCCATAAAAGGGAGGCCAATACCCACCTGGATGTTTCTATTCAGAAGCTGCCTGTAGGAGCCTCGCGGCAAGTTGGGCTTCCGGTGACAGAACATACGGCACCGTCAATAGAGAGGAACATGAAATCCCTCAGATCGTCGCGTCCTTGTCAATATAATCATGCGCGGTCCGCATGTGCAAGTAGAACCAGTCCGAGGGGTTTCCCGATGACATGGGTCACTGACGCCATCCAGTGACTAGCCTCGAGGCTGGCCGTCATCATTCACTGGCCTCAACTTGCAATACGTCCTATCGATGAGCGGAGGTTTACATTGAAGCTTTGAAGGGTTGGAACATTTTGAACTCCTTGTATAGCTCAGAAGAGGCGACCGCGGGAAAGCTGTTGATGCCTGGTAGCAATCGATTCAGGTCAGCTCAAGACACCGGCTGCAATTCAAGACTTACAAACGCGCAGCCAAATCCTGAGCAGAATCAATTCAATCAAACCGTCAAGCCAAAACCTTAGAATTTCGCAGGTCAAACGCTGTTTCCAGTGGCCTGGATACGCGATCCACAGCGAACGGATCTGAGAAATTAATTGGGACGAAGTTCTAGCAAGAGGTTACAGAGCGAAGCGGGCAAGAGTGTCAGCCGTTGTTTGAAAGCGCAACCGATCGACACGGTCACCGGTCAGTGGCTGCCTTGCACAGAATGGCGAGTAGATAACACTAGCCAGAGTGGGCTAGATGAAGAGGGCGATGGTGCTCAAGCCTGGCAGTAGAAATTTGCGAATAGTAGCTGAGATGCGATTTAGCCCTGACAAAGGACATCCGACATGCCTCTCGGAAGACTAGGCAGCCAGAAATGGGGAGGGCGAGAGCACAAGACGCTGAACGTGACTGGAATGCAGGGTCCAAAGGTCACAAAAGAATGTCTATCGCCTTCGGTATATTCCGTCTTTAAAGCAAGAAGGCCCAGTTGAGCAGAGATACACGGGAGGAAGCGGTGATATCGTACATGCTTTCGGAGTCGTCGATGGCCAGAAATCCACGGCTCTCCATCCGAGACCTCATGAGCCATCTGCATCGTTACCAAAATACTCCTCGACCAGGGCCTTTTTCCGAAGATCCAGTAGGACCTTTTCCATTTCTTCTCGTGTAGGTAGTTTCGGGGGGAGAAGATTATCGGCGGATAGGAAGGGGATGTATGCAGCGGCAGCTTGGGCATTTGCCTTTGCTTGATCTGCTTCAGGTCCCGCGGAGGGCAGACCCGTCGATTTAGGACGCTTGGATGCATCTTGCATCATTACATCCTCAGATTCTTGAGAATCTGCCTTCCGCTTCCCAGTTAAAGACGAGGCGGATGTCAAAGAGGATGCTGAAAGTTTGGGGATATCCTTTGCAGGAAGTCCGAGAGTTCCGTATACGTTCAGACATGCTTCCTCCCAGTCTAGAGGCGCTCGTTAGTTCGTCGCATTCCTGCAAAGTTCGATTCAACCTACCGTCCTCCTCTGCCGTCTGCTCATAGGCAAGCAATTGGGAATTGGTATCGTCGACATCCCCATAGTACGCTGGCCCTTGATTCAGGAAGCGTTTGTAGTGAGCGAAGACCTTATTCTCTTCTTCCTCATCCTCTTTTCGGCTCTGGAAGAGCTCCCGCACACCCGGCAGATCTTTGGCACGACCAAAGTATCTGCGATGCTATTAGAATCCGTTGAGGGTCTCCTAAAAGACCAACTTACTTGTAGCCTTTCGTTCCAGGAACCTCCTTCCCATCGTCGTCCAACATTGCTACATTTCTCCGGTAATTCGCACCTCCAAGGGCAATAATCTGGTTTTCCCAATGCCTTTTCTCCCTCAACAACTTGTTGATCTCGTCGTTCAAATCCCGGACCTCATAGTCGGTCAGACCCGCTGAAAGTCATGTTAGATACATTCTCGAGTTGAGCAGACTTGCACACACCATCCTGGATTTTAGACACTTTCCGACTGATTTCGCGCAGAATTTCACCTCTCCACCGCTCACATTCTCGAAGACTCTTGCAGGCGCTTGCCATACGCGGCCTCCGGTCTGCTCGAGTCCCTAAACCTAGCTCGGCAGCCTGGGCCTCACGAAACCGATACAGCATAGACTGTGCTTTCTCCTCATTACGAGCCTGGTTTTGGAGTCAGTGACTGCCCACACATATTGTCAGCAAATGACTTACCATGTAGTAAGGTCAGTGCTGAGTTCAAGTTACTCTGGAGTCTGGCCGTTGTCGCGGTGCGCGTCGTCGCCGTCATGGTTGGCTGGATTGATGGACATTTGTTTGGCTGTGGCTTTGCGATAAACTTTGGTCAAGCATCTGCAAAGCCAAGCCCTCAGCCAAAGATTAGACTGAATGCAACTCAAACGCAAAGTCAATCATCGTGGTACTTCCATCGACTGGCCATTCCCCATGAGTTCAAGGCCTGAAGATGCAGAGGAGGGTAAGGCGGTTATTTCTACCTGAATTCTCGCGACCATTGACCTGGAATACGACCAGAGCGAATTCACTTCCAGAATGTCATTACGACGTTTAGGAATTACGCACAATACTCTGTAGGGCGATACAGCATCTGCTTCTGGCTTGTCAACTAAATCGCAAGGTAAAGCTAGCTGCAAACAATCGCCGGAGACGCGATGTCTTCTCCATTCCTCGTGATGATCAAGCACTTCTTGATGCTCTGGGCTACAAGAAGAAATTGGATGAGGTGGACGAAGCCATCTTAGCCAACGCCGATTTCCTGGGTATGATTGTCGAAAATCCCGAGATATTCGGGCACAATCTTGACGAAGAGGCGGAGGAGGAAGACCCATCCTCCACCCAAGGAGGAGGCAACCTATCCACAGCCTCCCGAGGTAAGCGCCCATATCCAGGTTATCCGTGATGCATCTGCCAACTGTCATGAGTTGTAGGTCCAATTCACGGGTCCCACACCCACCCACATTCTGGTCATGCGCACGATCATAGTCACTCCCATGATCATGGACATGACCATGGTGGGCATGGCAGTCATAGCCATCCAGGCCGGCGAAAGAAGTTCAAGCCCACTGATTTCGATATGGATAAATTGAGAAGCACCCTCAAACAGTTTGTTCGAGACTGGAGCGAAGAAGTAGGTCTTCTCTTCTGCTCAACCGGTTCCTTCTTCTCATCTGTCTACAAGGGACGCGGCGAACGTGATGTTTGCTACAAGCCCATGACGGAAGCTTTAATGAACTACTTTTCTTCTGCTACAACATCCGAAGAAAGGTGTGTTTGTGTATTTCCTCTTATCATTTGTTTGACAGGTAGGTTGAGGGTATCCAAGGGGCAAAATCAGGGTTCTTGTACCAGGAGCTGGCCTCGGACGCCTCGCATGGGACATCGCAAACCTAGGTGCGGTGGCCGATATTTTTCATCTGCCGCCGGTTTAATGAGCGCAACTGTCAGGTTTCTCGTGCCAAGGGAATGAGTTCTCGCATTACATGCTGTTGTCCTCGTTTTTCATTTTGAATCGGTCAAACAAGCTCTTATGTCAATGTCATCAGGCAGAAGTTGACAATTGCTTGTAGGACTGACGAAATTGGGAAACATACGTTATACCCTTACGTTCACTCCTTCTCTAACGCCATTAGCCGCAGTTCTATCCTCCGACCGATACGCATCCCAGACGTCTTGCCGTCGGACTTGCCATCGACATCCAATTTCTCCCTAGTCGCGGGTGAGTGTTCTTCCTAGGTGCTTCTGAAAGGGTCTGATGCCGTTTTGAAGGTGACTTTGAGGAGATATACGGAGGGGAGCCTGATCCTGACGAACCGCAGTCTGGGCACTGGGATGCCGTCGTGACATGCTTCTTCATGGACACTGTAAGCTCCCTCTTCTAGCTCCTCAAGGCGCGAACCTTAGTGGGCATTATACTAGGCGAAAAACATCGTCAACTACCTCAGGATTATTCATAAGATCCTGTCACCTGGTGGAGTTTGGATCAACCTCGGTGTGTAGCATCTCAAAGCACGATCCGGGACCGAGTTCTGATGTTTTCTTGTGTAGGTCCACTCCTGTGGCATTTTGAGAACAACAGCAACAATGAGCCATCAATCGAACTCGATTTAGACGAGCTCAAGTCTCTCATTCAAAATATGGGCTTCGATTTGTCGGTGAGCCTGGTGACCACCATGTTTGCCTCGTGTACAGCTATCTGACAGATTACACACAGAACGAGAGAACCATCGATGCCACATACACTAACAATTCGGACTCTATGCTTGGCTATACGTATCACGCTGCCTTCTGGACAGCGACTAAGAAGAAATGACTATAACCAAAGGGCATCCAGAACCCTTTTTCATGATCACGTTGATGCTGCCAGTGGCTGGACCAACGTCTGATGGTCTCGGCCAATTCAATACAACTTCAGGGTCCTGGTCAGGCAGCGAGGCTGCTACATTATTGGAGCCATAACGCGTGGCCAGAGAAGACGCGCTATATTTTCACTACTCCTCATATCGGTCGGCTATCTTCGGTGACTCTGAAATTGACGCTCAGACATTAGAGCCGCTGAATCCCGGGCGCATTCGCCAATCTGAATCCTACCTCGAAAGTATGGGGCCTATCGGCCGTCTCTCCACCGTGTGCATTAGATATTGGGGGTTTTACCCCTCTCTAAACGCCCACATATCACCAGCGTGACCTACATATTCCTTATTCTCGCAGTATCGGTGCTCAATGGCATTTCTGAAGCGATTCGGCCGCCACCATTCGCCTCAGACTCCAACGAAAGGTGGCCAGAGCGAATAGAGTTGGGATACCTGGTCTCTTCGGCATGTCTCCTGTTACGCCTTCGAAATATCACTACATTTCAATCTCTGCCTAAGTATCTCTTTCTCTCTGCTTATGCATCGGAGTTGCCTAGCAAGCTCACAGTTAAGCGCCCAATCTGCCAGCGACACTGCCACCATGTGGCGGACATCATGGCGGTGCTGAGATGCCATGCCAGTGCTCGAAAGGCTCTTGATCCCGACCTCGACCTTCCTTTCTGACCTCCACAGCACCCAATGCCCAGCTGGAATGGGGCCGGGAACTATGGGCCTTCTCAACGACCAGCTTCTATAGCTGAACTGGCAGAGAAAGCCCGTGAAGGTGTTTGGGATGATTCACGAGATCTCAAGCATTGGCTGCGAATCGCCGAGAAATATCGTAATGAAGGCAAGCGGTTGCTCGAGCAGAACGACATCGAAGGAGCTTTTGTAATACTTGCAAAGGCTGCAACTCTAGTCCTGGAGAAGATGCCAACTCATCGGGACTATCACACGATGTTGACCGCAGCACAGAGGAACAACTTGACACTGGTACGGGATTTACTTTGTTTTCCAATTTACTGCTGTTAAACAAGGCTTTATAGAACGGACAAGATATCCTGGATCACCTGAGTGCTATTAAGCCCAAAATCGTTGACCGATTTGACAAATGGTTGCAAGCAAACCCGGACGGCCTTGACCGAGAGAATGCACCCGCCCCTAGTCCTGCACCCGTCTCGCAAAGAGAGAGCCGTCCACCACCTCCACAGCAGGTACAGCAGTATGCAACACCCACTCGACCTCGGGAGGGGGATGCATGGCAATCTAGTGGCCGCGATCAGCAGCGTATTGCCGCGGAGGAAGCTGCGCTCTGGAAGCAACAGCGGGAGGAGCAGGCTCGTCGTCGGGAAGCGGACGAGAGAGAACGCCAGAACAACGTCGCAGTTTCAGCCGCTCGTAGGGCTGTAGATCCAGGGCATCACCATGGTTCTCAGCACACCGTTGTCGTTCTACCCTCCGATCCAACTCGCAACTATCACCAGCACGATGACTCACGGAGGCGGGAAGATGACATGCATCGGAGACGTGTGGAGGGGAAGCGCAAGCAGGATCATGAAACCATTGCTCAGAGGCAGCACGCTGCTGATCATGCGGCTCAAGCACTTCGCCAAGGTCTCCCAACTCCTGTGACCTCCGCTGGCGTCCCAGTAGGATCACTGTTTCCTCAGGCAACTCCTTCTAGCATCCAGTATCCGGGCTTCTCGACACCATCTTCTTCCTCTATCGCATCTCCAACACCTTACATTCCACCGTCATACCCTAGCACACCTGTGAACTCGGGTCGTTCCATGGGACCAGGGAGGATGCCTCTTGAAAGCCCTCGACCATATGAAAGTGATTCTACCGACTCAGGATCGATTCATGAATTCCGACAGCTTAGCAAGCCACGCATCCATGTACCATTCAATCGTGCCCCCATTCCAAGGTATGTGATATGCCCTCTTTGGCTTCAGGTAACTCAACCTTGATTCAGCTCTTACGCACCACCTGTGACGACCACCTCACCACCTCCAACGAATATTGATTATCCACGACTCATGACGCCTCATCAGCAGAAGCAGGGCTATTATCCTTCTCTGAATTCAATGTTTGCTCATGAACAGCATCCCAATATGATGGATGCATCTGTCTTGTTTGGAGCCAACAGCGCCCTTTATCCGCAAGAGGCGTTGCCTCATCACTCGCGGTCTCAGGCGCCTCCCTTCGTTCACCCGCCCCCTCCTCCCAATCTCTACAACCGACCACCGCCTGCGCCACCTGCACCCCCGGCCTCTTCCAAGGCACCCTCAAAGCCCCCAGAACGCATCTCCCGCGCCGACTCGAGGACCGATACCGAGCCTCCTGCACTGAAACAAGTCAGCCTCCCTCGTGATGTTCTCCCGCGATTCTTGGCCATTGCAAAGGTCAACACGGAAAACAATCGGGAGACATGTGGTCTTTTACTAGGCAAAGACAAGGGCCACAAATTCGTGGTGACAACGCTACTGATTCCCCGGCAACATGCTACGAGCGACACCTGCAGCATGGAAGACGAGCATCTCGTACTCGAATTCACGGAAGAGCGGAGTTTGATCACCCTTGGATGGGTACGACGCTTCCGTGGCCTTTCTAAATCTGACAACTGACCTCTTGGGCTCTAGATACATACACATCCATCGCAGTCGTGCTTCATGTCTTCTGTGGATCTGCACACGCATGCAGGATTCCAAAGGATGTTACCGGAATCATTTGCAGTGGTTTGCGCGCCCAAATCTAACCCACCGTAAGCAACGAAGTTGTCTCCCTCCCGACCCTTTGATTTACATGGTGGATAGCTTTGGGATCTTCCGGCTCACCGATCCTCCGGGTTTGGGTATCATCCTGGGTTGCACGGAAAAGGCGGCATTCCATCCTCATCCCGACCAACCCATCTACACCGTAAGACCGTTCTATACAAGTCACGTTCTTTACTGATGTTTACCCTAGGATGCGGATAGAGGGCATGTTCAGATGAAGGATGCCTCGTTGGAGATTGTTGACTTGCGATGATGATTTATATCTATGTGATTACGGTGGCGTCGACTATGTATCCCCAACTCCTTTCGAACCCTCCACTTGAGCTATCAGACTCTATCTGCTGTACAATACATGTTATCCTTGCTGGGTGGAGGTGAATTGCATTTTGAACGACCATTACAGAGTATTTAAACTAGCACTAGCCGGTAGGTATTGTATTAATAGTGTTTTCTTACTGCATCTTGGCATAGTCCATGAAGTTCGAATACAGGAGCGTTCATTCATCCACCAGTTTGTTGATCTGTTCCAGTGCAGACTTCGTCTTCTCCTTAAACCCATCATGGTCTGCATCTTTAGGTAGGGATTTACGAGAAACGACAATCTTCTTCAGGAGACCGGCCACGGCCTCCAGGTCTTGTTCGAGTTGTTCCTGGTCTCGAGCAAGGTCTGCTGTTGTCTTCTCCGTAGGGCAAGGTCTCTTCTTCTCCCCGTCCATCCACTTGTTAGCCGACTGGCGGTTGTCATCGTCAGCTTTCTCTGAGACCTTCTTTGGCTTCTCGGCACTCGTCTTGCCTTCGTAAACCCTGTTGGGCGAAGGCAGGGCGCTATAGAACGGGCCATCTTCCGAGTCAGAGGGAGGGGCACTGGAAGCGGCGGAATGGTATGTGGTTCCCGGCTGTTCCAGGACATCAAGGTTGAGGCTGACCATAGACGAATTTGCCCCTGAAAGGAGGCCGATATCTCCGTACTCCACCTCCCCTCGACGCAGTGCACGAACGAGGGCAGGCGGGTTGGGATCATCGGCATAGGCTTCCAGGAGGACGTCTCCGTAGGACGGAAGGTTGTCATCGTCATCTCCACCTTCTCTATCCCAAGCGAGGGGGACTGTGGCAGATTGCGGGCTCTCGGAATACTCGACGTTGAATGAGAAGCCGGATTCACTGGGGGGTTCGATGGGCGTCGTAGGCAAGTCTTTGTCAAACTTACTGATCGAAGACCGCCGCTTTTCCGTAGAGCCAGTCCGCTGTGAATGTCCAGCAGTGCTGCTGCTCGACGGATGCCTCTGAACCGATGAGGTTATCTGAATTGTTGGTTGTGAATGGCCGGCAGTAGTGCTGCTCGACGACGGTTGTCTCTGAACCGATGCGGGTGTCTGAGCTACTGCCGGAGGTGTAACATAGTCCTCTTCAAGTTGCAGATTCTGCACGACGAGATCCGGAGTTGTCGCTTCCGGTCTGGCAACGGAATCTTTGACCGCCCGCCATGACCTAGCGATCTCGAACCACACGTCACGAGGAGGCCTCTCCGCAGTCGTTGGCTTAGTCTGAGCCTCTCTGCCATTCTTACGAAAGAAGAAACGGGCGTTTATGACAGCCGCTAGCGATGCCGCTTGCTTGATCGAATCGTCCTTGAGCTTCGGGGTGGTCATTGGTCAGCTTCGTCTCGAGGTACAGTCATCCTATTGAACGATGCTTACTTTCTTGACTGTTTGAACACCTTTCGGCTTGAACCTCCCTTCGAATTCGGGATGAGCAGCTAGAGCGATGGCGATCCCAATCGCTCGCGAGTGCAAAACGCAAGCGCGCTCATAGTCCCCATAGTCCAGCGCGTCTGACCCGAACTTACGGCAGTTCAACATCGTTTTGAACCCATGTCCCAGAGACTGTGTTTCTTCGTCCCAGATCAGGACTATAGCCTGCTCGTACACCTCCTGGGGGTGACACCGAGAGGAGAGCGCAATAGATGTAGGGTTTGCTCTCGGGTCGTAGGTTTTGGCCTCTTTGATTGGTATCGAATGGATATCGAAGTAATCTGCGGGATTCTTGATCTTTCCATCGCCAATAGGGTATTCATCTTCCACTGTGGCTTTGGTAACAGTTTCGGGGCCCTGCTTGACGCCTTTTGCTTTCTTTGTTGGATCTAGAATCGAGAGGTTGAGGGGCATGGAGATGGGAGTTGCTGAGAAAGGAATGTTCTAGTATTGATGGTGGAGACCGGCTGCTCAACGTCCTTATATAGGAGTGGTATTCAAAGCGCGCCACACAAGCTCAAGAAGACAGGTTTGTAGCACTGGGTATAGCAGAGGTGTAACGGCAGAGCAAATCGGGTGCTGTTGGGTTAGCTTCCTGCTGGTCAGAAGCTGTCAGAAGCAGGGAAATGTTAGTGGTGCGATGTTCATCCGTAGTCCGTATTAATACCTTTTGCTTCGGAGGCTATGCCCTTAAAGCCTGCAGGGATCCACGATGGTCTGCCACGCTTTTGTCATGCAGGTTGTAATTTCGATCTCAGAAACGCAGGCTGTCGTTCATTAGTGTATCATTTACCTCATGTAACTTCACTGACCAACTCCATCTCATGACAGCAAAGTAATTACCAAGGCGATAGCGGGACAAAAAAGGTGTCAGACCGTGTCCCCGGAGATTGCGGGACGGCAGAGCAATGTTGATCGCCTGTGCATGCACTAAGTAAGCGCCCGCCGGGCGATGATTGACTCAATTGGGCATGCTCTGCGTCGGGGCCTTCTTGTCGCGTGTTGTCGACTGCTGTTGCGTTGGGAAGGTTCCCTGTTCAAAATTGTCAAAACGCAGTTGTGAAGTGTATACAAGTACCAGAATTACAACAAGGTAGTCACCAAAGTACAATAAAGCAATTGTCCTGAATCGGCATAATCATCACGAGTAACAAGGTTGCCCTTCAACTTCAAGGGCGCGTACTGGACGCTCCCGCGGGAGGCACAGCGGCACGATCATCAAAGGGATTCCGATCCTTGTTATCATCATTACCGGTCCACCCGTAGCCTTCATAGCCAGGGGGTTGCCTTCGGGAACAGAGGGAGGAGGACCGGGTGGCGGTGCGTAAGCAGGATAGGCACTGTAGGGTGCATGAGTTGGGGTGGGTTGGCCGTACGTCGGGTAAGGGACAGGGCCGCCGGGGTTATATGGCGGTGCGTAATGAGTAGGGTAAATTTCGGTACGGATAGCACTCGAGGGTGCACGGAAAGCGTTGTGTGGGCCATTAGGATCAAGGAGCTGGCGATAGAACCCGAAGGCAACGCTGGTGAACAGCGCGGCAAGGACTGATGATAATGCTCAGTTCGCTGTCAAGCAAGGAACACCAGCTAGAAACGTACGGGTAGTTGCGATGAAAGCAAGAATCTCGGACCATGATCCTCGATCCCAAGATCGGTTACACCCTGCAACGATGTCAACTCAAGCACAGTAAAGTGTCACTGCAACTCACATCTTTCAGCGTCTTCGCGATCGAGACGACCCGAGGTGATGGGACCCCAGAAGCCAGTCTGTAACTTGTCAGGGGATGGCGTACAAGACATGTATCTGTTAGACTCACGTAGATCCAAGTCGCACCGTCAGCGGCATTGACGCAAACCTTAAGGATGGATGACTGCACAAGATGATCACATCAGCAATAGTCTCGGGTTTGCATACTGCAAGGCAAACCTTCTTCGTAAAGTGAATGACAGTACGAGCCAGCCCCAAGGCTGCGATGATGAGGGTTACCAATGCTGAGAGCCAGGCAAAGATGCGAGCGGGTGCAAGTTTTTGCTACAGGGGAGATTAGATCATAGACTTTACAGCACCTGTCAGGTGACAATACTGACTGTCACTCCTGCGAACAGGCCAAATGCCTATCAACGTAAAGTCAGCTGTTTGGTTCAGATGACGGGTTCTATCGGCGTGCTGCGCACCTCGATGGCGGTAATAAGCATGTAAACTGAGCCAAAAATGATTGCTATAATCTTGAGGTCGTCGGCATCCTCTGAAAGGTGTAGATGTAAGTATGTATACAGCACCACAAGCTCAGCGACCCATGTACGAACCTCGATCATAGTACGGTGCATTGCGGTAGAATCCAATCTGAAGGCTAAAGGATCAGGGATCGTTCGAGGCTTGGTTAGAGAGAGATCGTACCCCTCTGTAGGAAGAAGAGTTAAACAGATAATGGTAGGCTTGAAGAACGACTTACGAGAACAAACTCCAGAACCCGGCCATCAAGGTCACTGAGGTCAAGTTCGATTCAATGCTCTAGCCCTGCAGGCTAACAGGGTCTTACCTGCGATGATAACAGGCCGCAAACTGCGTTTGTAAACCCTGGTAACAAAGGCATATGAAGGGGGAGGCCCTGAAGGATTCGTTCAATGACTTCTGCATGCCGTCAATAACAACACGCGTTCATTACCTGATAAGTGCACAACCGTCAGCCCCTGAGCAACAATACAGGGATGAATAATCCATACCTTGAGGAGGCGGTAAGCGACTGTCCATCGTCGAGACGAACTGCTGCGGATTAAGCTGGTGGTAACGTGGGGGTAAAGAGCAAGAGAGGTAACTAACTAACAATGACGTTCAGCGGTATTAGTCCAGCGAGGCGGTGCGCCTGTATTTGCATGTGTTTCGCCAAGGCAGGAGTCGCTTTCTAGGCGCCTAGACTCGGAGGGAACATCGCCTCAAATCTCGAGCATCCATGTACGAAATACCTCATGCGAGGGAATATGGCAGGGAAGAAGTCTTGTACTTCCCTCAGAGACTTTGATATCTTGATGAATGAGCCTCGAACACAACCCCGCTTATAGACGCCGTTTAGCCTGAAGTCTCGTTTCAAGGCTGCGTACGTCTGCCGCGGGGAGTTCCACATAGCGAATGGAAATGGATATTTCGAAGCTACCAAATTGAACGCCTTACTCTCTGAGAGCTGCAGAAGATTATCAACTCCGTTTGAGAGGGGGGAATCGAAGCCGCTTCCGAGTCGGGGTGTATTTTCAGGGTATCTTCTCTTGCATCTGCATGCAATAATCAAACCGCAGCGAGTTGCAAACGCTGATCATCGGCGCCAGCTGGATTCAGTATCACCGCTTGACATTGGGCATGTCTAGATCGCGCTACAAGTTCCTGAGCAACAATGCCGCAGGTAGTGTGTGAATGAAGATCTATCGGCTTCGAGCTGCCTAAATCGGCGATATTGTCGAGATTTAAGAAGTAGCTATCAAAATAATTGCCCGCCAGGCTGGCGCTAAGACCATTATCCATCTAACGACAATAGCATCTGCGCTTCCGCGCCCCGATGTTTTGATCCGGTTACTCATTGCAACCGAGCTCAAGAAGTTGCAAATCCCGAGACACTTCCATCACCCGTTCTTCAAGGTTCTATTTTGATTGCTACCTTTGAACGGACGCCTAAGAAAGGCGGCCCTACACAACAACACATAGCCGCATTCACTGTCAAACCAAAATCATGCACCAATGTCTAAAGGAGGACAATATCCTGCGCAAATCTTCGAAACAATATTTGCAGAGGAAGCTGGTGATGATGACTCGATTTCGCCCACATTGACCATACTGGCACGAACCTGCACCGCATTCAGTAACCCAGCCCTGGACGTCCTTTGGTACGAGTTGTACGGACTTGTCCAGCTGTTTTGCATCTTGCCGTCATCGAAGTGGACGTTGCTTCCTACAGAGGAGCCTAGTCTTGGGAAATTAGTACGTCTGATATCTCCATTGACGATAACTTCAAGCTCATTGACCGTGACTTCGAAGACAATTGTCAGACCTTTGACGAAAGACTGACTGGACCAGATGTTTCCAGTATTGGGCCCGTGTCAAGGTTCTACACCTCATGCCTACCCAGTTGGATACAGAATATGCAGACATGCATCCTTTTGACGTTGATCTTCGAAGTGTCGCTGCCATCCCCGCCTCCTCCGGCCCTCTATTTCCGTCATCGAACAAGTTGACACTGCAAGTGGGTGGGCGATGCGATCCCTCTGTACTCTCGGTTTCTCTCCCCAACTCTCGTCACCTGGAGGTTCAATATGCACCCCAGGGACTTACGATCCCTATATCGCGCTCTTTTTCGACAAGGTTGGCAGTGATGTACCGTTGCTCGAGCACTTTGAACTGGAGGCGGACGTGTGACGATAATGATGATGACACGCCCATGCCCATCGACTTGCATGACTCTTTGCCCAACATACAGGGACTTCGCCGTTTCATAGCCACAAAGGTCAATCTGACCGCAGACACAATCCATTCATTCTCGAGCCCCCAATTCAGCCACCTCGAAACAGTGAGCTTCGGGCACCCCAGCACGAATCTCCTGGATTGGATCGGCGAAGGTCCATTAACCTATCGCTTCTCTACGCAATCTATCTATCACAGTACCCGTGCACCTTCCTCTAACCAACGCGACGGACGTGCTCTCGCGTATCAACTGCAAGGCGGTCCAGCGCTTGAATATCAACACATGGTCAATCCAAGTCCCTTCCTCGGCGGAATTCTGTCAACTTTTCAGGGCCTGACAGACAATTTTGATATCTCCCATCTTACCGCGCTCTGCATGTGCAGCACGAAAGAGGAGACTTTGTTGAAGAAAATTGGGAGGGCTCGAAGATCCCACAGGAAGCCGTTGAACACCTGTTCAAGTTCAAGAATCTCAACAGACTCTCAATGCTGCTCGAGTCACAGTTTCCCATGGACGATGTCAACATCGAGAACATTGCCAAAGCCTGGCCTGAAATGCGCGTCTTGAGGTTGGGTAAGCCACTACCATATCCAGACATCAAGACAGCTTGCTCCCTGTCATCGCTCCGTCATTTTGCCCGTCATTGCCCAAAACTCTTGTCATTGTCGCTGCCTGCAGTTCAAACCCTTTGTCGACATTGCAACCGTAGAAAGCGCTGACATCACACGCAGCAAGCTCCGTGTGCTAAACGTTGGTTTGTTGCGGTTGACGGCTTTAGACATCAACCCAATGGCTGTCTACCTTTCGACGCTATTTCCGGAGATTGAGAGGGTTGGAGAGAGCACAAGCAGGTTGTCCGATGGATGGGACGACGTGATGGTGTTGCTTCCATTCTTGGCGCTCGTTCGACAGCAGGAGCGCAGAGGTATGTATTTGCTCTTCTACTTTGCGTATGCGTGGCGTTAACCATGCGCCAAAGGATCAGCAGTAGCATATGTGCACGTTGATCTATAACGGGTTGGTGAAGAAACAGGCCAGACTTGGCCAGCAATAGTTAAAGCCGCGCCAATAACGGGGTTGAAGAGGTAGAGGGATATCATGGAGCGGTTAAACTCAATTTATGGCACTTGTTTCATTTTAAAACGTCCCAAAAGCTTCTCATTGCCCAGAACGAGCCCTGCTTCCGCGCCCCGACGTTTTGATCCGGGGGTTGTTCGGGAGATAACGAGAAAGGTGGGGTGGTATTAAAATTAAAAGTGTGGTTGCGGTATAAAAAAGGTGTGATTGGGAAGAAAGGGTGTGATCGGAAAGGAAAAGGCGGCATTGGAATAAAAAGGTGGGATTCATTGTTGTTACCACCCTCTGTAGAGTGCTCCCGGGCTATGTTTCTACGTGGAAAGGTAGCCTATTTGATCCAACTCAAGACCAGGAGACAAGGAAAAGCAAATGTTCGCTTTGGAGATCGGCGAGGATGTTGTGGTACTCTGATTAGTGTCGGCTCAGATTTAGTTCAAACCCGAAAGTGAGATCATGAAATCTTCAACTTCTCGTCTGAAGGAGCCTGTTCCGCCTGACCGCCGAGCTCGTAAGTTATTCCACTTGCTATTTTAGGTACAGGAGGAAGTGGAGCGTTAGTATATATAAGATAATCGAGTCTACCAGACCGAATGGGCAGAAACGACCCGCATGGCGGTCGAGCGGCAAGGGGTGATGTCAAGCCCGGCTGCTGATCCGCCATTCACTTGATACCACCTTCTTATTCCAATACCACCTTTTTGCTTGCTATCACACCTTTATTATTCCTAATACCATTTTTTTACTTGATACCACCCCACCCTTCTCGTATATACTCGGGTTGTTCATTGCAACCGAGTTCTCAGTTTTACACCCAGTTGCATATCGATAGACCCAGTTTCGAATCGCTGCGCTTTTGATATTTGTTTAGTTTTGGGGCGAGCGGGGCCAAGCCAAACACCGGAGATGACATTAGTTGCTCTTCTCGTTGGCAATCTTTGGGCTGGGATTGGTAGTTGAAAGGGTAGACCTCACATTCACTTTACTTATCACAGTATCCAGTGGTATATAGTCAAAATCCAGCATGATTTTACTGTTTAGTACCGCCTCGAGTCGATAAAGGGCTGTCCGTCTGAGTAGAGCAACCGTGGCATGGTCAGCTCGATTAGGTATAGGTTGTGGGGACGCTGTTTGTCCTGCCGTCACCCCAGCTCCAAGATAAAATAAATATCAAAAGCGAAGCGATGCGCAACTGGGTCTATCGATATGCAACTGGGTGTATCATGATGTAACTCGGTTCAAACCTGCCACCTCAACCATACTTCCTGGTAAGATTTCAAACACTGCTTGCTTGACGACGAAGAAAGACATTCATACCCAAGCTGCTAGAGACCAAGCTAATGGTCTTTGGACTATAACCATCGGAAATCATGCACCAATGTTTGAAGGTGGACGAAATCCTGCATAACATCTTCCAGCAAGTATTTGCGGATGAAGCCCATGAAAACGACTCCAAGTCGCCCACTGTAGCTGCACTGGCACGAACCTGCATCATTTTCAGCAATCCGGCCCTGAATATCCTTTGGTACGAGTTGTATGGACTGGTCCAACTATTTTGCATTTTGCCGTCAACGAAGTGGAGATTGCTTCATACGAAGAAGCCTAAACTTGGTAGACTAGTAAGTCCAACTCCCACTTGTGTTAGCTGTAACGCGCTAAAGCCATTGGCACCCGCCCGATAGTTAATATTCGAGCCCTATAACGAAACTCGACTGGGCGAGGTGCTTTCAATACGCGGCCCGTGTCAAGATTCTCCACCTTGCTCCCACAAAGCTTGATAGTGTGCTTGATGGTCTTCACCCTTTCGATGTCGCCATTGGCAGTCACGTCGCAGCCATTCCCATACACCATGGCCATATATTCCCGGTACTACGCAAGTTGCATTGTGAATGGGATGGCGACGCCATCCCTCTCTACTTTCGATTCCTCACACCAACGCTTCGTCACCTTCGACTACGATATCCGGCCTAAAGAATATGACCCCTTTCTTACGCCCTTTCTCGATAAAGTTGCCGTCGAAGCGGTGTCTATTGAATTCCTTGAACTGGACGTAGAAGACGACGAAAATGTCCACGGCACACCCATGGCCCTCGACTTGCATGAATCCCTCGGGAAAATGAAAGCGCTTCGTCATTTTGTGGCTCTTGACGTCAACCTGGCTCCAGAAACGGCCCGTCGGCTGTCAGGTTCACGGTTCAGCGAGTTGGAAACGCTGAGCCTTGGGCACCCCAACGTGAATCTCTTAGATTGGATGGACGAGGGACACTTTAACATCCCGTCCCTAAACTCCCTCGCCATCACGGTGCCCACCAATCTTCCTCTGACAAACGCGGCAGAGGTTCTTTCCCGTATCAGCTGCAAGTCGGTTCGAATACTAGACATCTTCACATGGTCATTGAAGGCACCTCTTCTTGCGGAATTCCACGAGCTGTTCACATCCCTCAGAGAAAACTTCAGCACCGGTCGACTCACTGAATTCTCCATCACGCAGCACGAAGGACCTGAATTTAACGATGCAGACTGGGGAGTCTCGACAATCCCACTGAACGCCATTCAACGCTTGTTCAGATTCAAGAACCTTATAAAGCTGTCAATGATGACGAGGTCGAAATGCCCTTGGGACGACATTGCTATTGAAAAGATTGCC
The DNA here is from genome assembly GCA_020736565.1 of Coprinopsis sp. MPI-PUGE-AT-0042. Lineage (NCBI taxonomy): Eukaryota > Fungi > Basidiomycota > Agaricomycetes > Agaricales > Psathyrellaceae > Coprinopsis > Coprinopsis sp. MPI-PUGE-AT-0042. The sequence goes on along the minus strand of JAHBOF010000044.1, from coordinate 529,777 downwards.
AGAGCTTGGCCCAGAATGCGCATCTTGGTGTTGGGTGACCCGGAGATTGAGTTCCACCCAGTTGCATATCGATAGACCCAGTTTCGAATCGCTGCGCTTTTGATATTTGTTTAGTTTTGGGGCGAGCGGGGCCAAGCCAAACACCGGAGATGACATTAGTTGCTCTTCTCGTTGGCAATCTTTGGGCTGGGATTGGTAGTTGAAAGGGTAGACCTCACATTCACTTTACTTATCACAGTATCCAGTGGTATATAGTCAAAATCCAGCATGATTTTACTGTTTAGTACCGCCTCGAGTCGATAAAGGGCTGTCCGTCTGAGTAGAGCAACTGTGCCATGGTCAGCTCGATTAGGTATAGGTTGTGGGGACGCTGTTTGTCCTGCCGTCACCCCAGCTCCAAGATAAAATAAATATCAAAAGCGAAGCGATGCGCAACTGGGTCTATCGATATGCAACTGGGTGTCAATGCCCAAACAGCCTGCCGCCTTTCATCGCTCCACCATTTCTGGGGACCCGCAACGCCTGCCAAAACATCTGGCTTTGGTTGTGTTTGGTCCTCAGCCAACAAAAGTCGATTTGACGGCGAAAGACTTGACGCCTCGTTTGCAACAGTGGCCGCAGCCGTATGGCCTAAATAAAAGCACATATGTAGGTTATGGATGAAAATAAAAAGATTGGATTTATTACTTTTCCATTTTGTTGTCGTTTAGAGACGAATGTGTGCTAGATCTGATACTTAGAGTGCGAAATTCGAAATTTTTATAAATCCAAAGTTTTCTAAATGTTCTGTAACAGCCTAGGAGCTCTAAAAATTGGGTATATTCATGATGAGGTACCTGGATAATGAAACCGTATGGACGGGGTGCGCGAAGCCAGATTTGGCATTAGGTAATACGCGAAGCGCGACAGGATCATATTGGCGCGCCATATCTTGCAATTCCCTTGAGCTCAATCCCTCCCTAAAATCCGTGATCCGGCCCATTCTACTCACAGAAAGTTCTGAGTTTGTATGCCTCACAAGAGCTGAGAGAAGGCTGGCCAATATAACCAATGCAGCAGCATGATGGCGCCGAGCAAAGTGCCGATGAGGACAATGCTGTCGATTACAAGGAAGTGACAAATAGCGACAAGGAGAGCAAGGTTACCAGCAAAGTTTTGAGAGAAGCTACGCCTTTTGAAGGTCGTAGCTTACTGATAGAGAGCCTCACCCCAGGGGCCCAACACTTAGACGAACAAGGTGACATTCCCATAGCCCAACTTCGGAACCCATGGCCACGTCCAACCAGCAAATTGATACGGATTTGACAGCGGAATCTTGCTGTGGCGTCCTTAAAAAGATGTATTATTGCCTTCCATGTGCATGGTTTTGGTTTGTTTCCGTATATTACAAGGCATTTGGACGGACGACTCGACTTTAGCCGCCCAAAGGACGTGGCTGTGTGATTAGTAAGGGCCGTGAGCCATGGCAGGCGCTGCGGGTCCCCACCATTTCGCGAAAAATTGCCCCGACCTAAAGTCCTTATCTCTGCCTTTAATCGATCCCGTCATCGACCTTGAAACGGTTGAAAGCGCTTCCAGGACAAACAACAAGCTCCGCACGCTAGGGGTTGGCTCGAAGCGGGTAAAGCCTTCGGATGTCAACCTAGTTGCCACCTACCTCGCGACACTATTTCCAAACCTTAGAGAGATCGAGCGCGACTCGGACGAGGCCGACATGCCAGATGGGTGGGGTAAGGTTGCGGCCTTGCTGCCCATGTTTGCGCTCGTTCGACGAAAGATGTAAACTATCTGGTGGCCTTCTGATTTAGAGCGCATTTGGCGTTGACCACGCGTTAGAGGATGAGGGTTATGTTTCCTAGTAGCTCCATGTACGGAAATAAAGGGAATAGATTGGATTTTGGCCTATCGTACTTGAAACTCGATAGAAATCACGAGTTGCCTTCTTGCTTCTTGCTCCCCCACCCAGCCGAGTTGGAGGAACCTTGCTTTTCGAGTTGGACCCTTGGACCTTCAGATGGAAACTAGTGTGGTACATGAGAAGCATATCATCATATTCGGTTGGGACAATAGGGACGACGGCGAAGAAGGCTATACCAAGGTTCCTCTGGATTTGCTCTGGCTAAACTTACGAATGCACTTCTGTACAGTAAGTTTGCGAGGTAGGGAAGGTTAAGTCGGAACGCAGTGAGGTTTGTGTGCCCTGGTGGATGTATAATGGGTCAGGACACTCTCGGCGGACATGCGATGTGACACCTACTTCCAATCTGCTTTTTGGCATTCGACACCACAATCTAAGGAGGGAAAGTTAGTGGTAAATATGACTTTAGCAGAACATGACTTACATGCTCTCGTCTTGCATCTGCTGCAACGATTAAGCTTGATACCCCGTTTCGCACATTTACCACACGCATCTGTTGCTGTAATGACGCTGTCTTCTTGGGTTGGAGTGTTGCCCGCTTTAGCATCAATTCTGACCATTGGAACGTTAACGACGTCCCGCCGCAGGTCTCCACCGCCCAGGCCTTGAGCTTCCAGAACACTCGAATTGAGGGTGTCATTGCCAACAAGAATGGCGAGGTTGTCACGAATTTCGGCCACTTCATTGGAAATCCAGGTCTCGAGGCCAACAGGTGGTTTAGGCGAGCTCAGAACAGGCTCTGTGGCAGCAATGTCCAGAGCTTCTTGGTATCGCTTGGCAGCAGTGGCCCGATCCTTCACGTCCCAAGCAAGGATTCCTAGCGTCAAACAAGTTTCGATTTGAAGACATTTGAGTAGAAATTGTGCTCTCGTAGAAGTGAATCGGGTATGTTCCTGGTTTCTGTTTGGACGGAAGCTGGAGAGTAGCTTGAACGCCTCCGGAGCAGTCGCTACGCGTACGACGCTATCAGCCAACATCCTTTGACATGTCAGCCACATTTACCTTCTGTGAAGTTCATAGCTGGGTCCTTGAAGAATCCACAAAAGTTTCGAAACACCATTGCCAAAAGCTCAGAAGGAAAATCGTCCGGAACTCCAGCAGGTCGTCGATTGAAACATGGGGTCAAAACATTTTCGTCGTTCAGAACCTTCTTGATTGCTTTCTGGTAGTACTCGAAGGCTTTTTTCTCGTCTCTCTGGAGCATGTAAGCCTTCTCGGCGGTTTCAAAGAGCTGCTGGCCTCGCATGATGGTAGTGGACAAAGAACAAGAAATGGTTTGACCGCCGCCACGCGTGCTTAAAAGTGGCAGGCCGATAGGGGCGTGAGAAATGGCCCCTATTCCCATGGGCGCCACACTGTTGCCGAACCGTGGCTTCTTTCCCAACAGCGACCACCTTCGGCGATGAGCGACCACGATGACGACCACCAGCAACCACAGGTAGACCGCAAAGGCAAGCAGAGGGCCACCGTACAAGAACCACCCTCAGAGGAAACGCCTCTTCTCGGCGGTACATCCCAGATTTCATGGATTGTCGCCAACGATGTCGAGGACTCAGGTCGGGCCAGGCGAACACTATGGTCAAAGCTGACGAGAGTCTTCGTGGCGTCTCTGCTTGTATGCGTCGTTGTCTTTGTGATACTGGGGCTTCTTGCTTGGTCTTACGCAGCACGGGCAGCCGGCTTGACTCCAGAGGGCCTCATTAACAACGACCTTACATTCGAGGGGCCGCACCGCCTTGTGCTGAGCACCATAACGCGGGATGGAGGAGTCTGGCTAACGGTGCATGGGAGGATGGGTGTAGATGTTGGGAATGCGATGGGATTCAATCCGAAGCCTGAAGACGGGCTACTGGAATCTCTGTGGAAGAAGATTGGGAGGCAAGGCGTCCGCAGCTTGAGCACAGTCTCAGTGAACCTGAGTACCATTACGATTACACCTAAACTGGCACCCTCAATTACACTCGCGAAGCTTCACGTCCAACCTCTGGACGTACCTCTGGACGTCAACCCACCAAAGGACGACTCATGGTTGCACCCAGTGGCCGTTACTGCATTGGTGTACCCGACAACCAATGCTACGCTCTTCAAAGAGTTCATCCATGATTCTTGGAAGAGTGGATACCTTGCTATTCGTGCAGAAGTGGACCACGTTCTGGTACGAGGAGGGACAAAGGATAGGCGGACGTGGAGGGCCACATTCGAGGGGAAGATATCCCATATTCGCACGTCCTTGCGCATCAAAGGTGGGCTCGTCCATTCGATGTGATATATTGACACTGAGTTTGTTTTAGTTCCCCCTATTCCAGGCCTCCCAGAACCAGGCTCAGGTTCTCCTTTGCCTGATCCGTCCGAGCTCATCGTTCTCAAATCCTTTGCTCTCAACTCTGCATCCTCCCGCCTGAACATCTCGGCGGACGCAATGGTCCTTAACCCAGCACCCGAAGCCTTCAAGTTCACTTCACCTCCTCTTCCGTTCACTGTGTCCATATTTGACGACGAGGGCGCAACGGTGGACATGGCTTCCGTCGTCGTCAACCCCTTCACTCTGACGCACCCCAACATCACTCTCCACATTGAAGGCTCAGCGCTTGCCCTTGAAATCTTCCTCATCTTCCGCTCTCTCTACCTTCCTGAACCGTTACCTCTCCGGCAACGTGAACCCCATCAGCATTGCTTCTCAGTCCTTCCCGGGATTATCGGTTACCACCAACTTTCCAGGTCCCAATCCTCGCCCGCATGTGCTGCGCAACGTCACCATCCACGACATGAAAATCAAGGCGCACGCTCATGGTGGAGGCTTCCTTGCCAGTGGCATTGTATCTGCCCGAATTGTCCTACCGAAAGGCATGAACATTGGCATGGACGTCTCGCGGGTCTTCCCAGACGTACTGGTCTTTGACGGGGAAGTGGGCGATGAGGATGTTGAGGACGCCACATTGCCCAGCGATCCCTTGCCGGACCCTATCCCTCCACGAGCGTTTGGCAGAATCCGACCCGACAAATGGTTGATTGCGGAGAGTCGAGGAGATGACCAGGGCGAGGGAGAAGGTGCGGCGTACGCTGTTCAGGCCGAGGTGAAGGATGTCCCTATGGAAGTGCTCCCTGGGCGACAGAAGGAGTTTAGCGAATTTGTTAGGAAGGTGATCTTCCACAGCGATGGGGCGCTTGCTGGCTTGCTAGGGACAGCGGCTGTTGAAGTCGAAGTCGAAGGCTTGCCCATGGAGCATACCAAAGCAAAGTCCAACCACCTTACGCTGACCGGTCTGCCGTTCCAGGGAAGCGTTCGGATCAACAAGCACTCAGTGCTCCATGGACAGTTAGAGGCTCTGGAACGTTTTGCGGAGAGAATTCTCCCTTTGTAATTTATCGAATGGACTAATGCACTTCGCTTTCTTGCTCACATGTACGCTTACGATGTACAGCTCTCTTGACGCTTCCATGTTTTGTACATCTTGATGTCATAAAACTGGTCTTGATAATATATAATGTAATAAACATCATCTCATGCGAGGGGCACAGGAAATCGGTAGACCTGCTGATACGATTTAAGTCAAGCCAGAGTAAACGGGTCCTCCAGGAGGAACGTATGCCTTGGGCAACATGAGTATCCTGCGAATGCTAGAAAGGAAGTAACTGGACGTACCCTGTTGGCAGCATCGCCTTGGTAGGGGTTGAAGAGGATGCCCTTGTCGTTTTGCTGCAACGACTCGGTCAGCTACAGCTCGCACCAGTGTTTGCTGCTCGATGCTTACCTTGTAGGTACCAGGGAAGCTCAGGCCAGAGGGGTTCAAGGAGCCTCCGCCAGTGACCGTAAGCTGGATGCAGACGGGATAGAACTGAGCACCCATCGACTGGGAAGCGCCATGCAAGGCCAATTGCTCGTGGCGAAGGATCTAACAGAGCCTTAGTCAGCACAGGTCATCTTAGCTCAAAATCCGCAACTCACATAGTCCCCAGGTCGCAATGTTGGCTGGGATCCTGACGTTGTGGGTGAAACCGTTCTTGGCAAGCTTGTCAGATGGCCACTCTCCGTCGTAGGTGTACTGAGAGATCTTGAACCAGGGGGTACCAGAGTCGCCCTTCCAGCTTGAGCAGCCGGCGACGGGGCACTTGGCCATGTAGTTCATGATGGGGCCATAGTGGCCGACAGGCCAAGTGTTCCAGACCACAGTGAGGGTCTGACCAGCGGGGATGCTTGCGGTGATTGGGCCCTACATGTCAATTAGTTTTGAAGGAAACTAGGAGGTGTGTCAAAGGACCTACAGGTGGGAGCTTGGAGTTACCGATGGAACAGGTGATATCGGGGGACGTAACGTCGGAGATGTACCCACTGTCCGGCTTGGTGGCACGAACGATCCTCAAGGGCTATGACAGAGTGTCAATTTGCGCCACAGATGAACCTATTCAAAAGAGAGAAGTCTAACCTGAGGAGTTGTGTAACCGTCTAGACGTGTCGATCAGAGCGGCTCGGTGGAGAGAAAGTGGACCTGCTCACCTTTGCCGACGTCCCAGCCTGGGATGTTGGTCCCGTTGATCCTGACCCAGGGCACGTAGCCGTGAGCAGCGACTTGGCCAACGAAGGAGGCGGCTGCGAGCAAGGTTGGAATGAACATTTAGCGGCTGAAGGAATATCCGAAGTATCCTGTCAGGCTGGCCTCTGTTTTTGAGCCAGGTTATATAGGACCCAGCCTGCCAGGATAATTACAGCCATTGAGGCTTAAGCGAAGAAGTGAGGTCAACGCTATCACAAATGATACCCCGCATTTTCCGAGCATCTGCCGTTTTACCTCTGGGGCCCGTTGACGGACCGCCCCAATATATAGCGGGCGGGTTATGAGGAAGCAAAAAGGCCTCGTGCACACCACGGAGAAGCCATTTAGACCGACTGCAGGCCTATCGCCAAGCCTTAAATGTCAGACCTTCTGGCAGTTTCTGGTCAAACGGGTGCAGATTTGCCAAATTGAAGCGGTCAGTCTTGTTCTTCAAGGCATGACGGGGTTCATCGTCGCCACCAGAACACTGTGAAGGACAGTCCCTGAACAGACGAGGAGGATGTAAGATTCTGGCGGAGGGGTCTTTAGACGACGAGGATGCTCACCAAATTTTAGGGAGCTATCAGCCAAGTGCATAAAGCCTTCACAGTCTCGCAGGGAGAGCATGCTGTTGGCATGGAAAAATCGAAGTCCAGAAGCCTCCGTTTGCCCAGACCGCATGCGAGGTCTACTCCAGATTTATCCGAAGTGAAAGCCAGGAAGAAAGAGGCCAACAGATCGCACTGTCCTATGATGCTCTTATGAAGGCACTAAGTGTTTCAATGACATGGCAGATCCGAGATTTCCTGCTCAGATCCCGCAACGAGACAGTCAAACAATGACGAACAGAGAGAGGTTAAAAGCAGATGTTATCGGGACTGAGGCTTCAGTGTTATACGTCGAATTTTGGAGGTCGTTCACCTCGGAAGTCAGTGGAAGCGAGTGCCAATGGTGCTCTTGAGCAGTAATGTCAAGCGTGGGAAGGTGGCGGATAAACCGGAACTCAGGCAGGACGCTCTCGCTCATACTTGGAATCTACCGACGCAGGTCATAAGTGATCTGTAGCTCCTTCCGGGGCACCAAGGCCGTCGGTAGAGTACTCTAGACCGGTGACCAGTCTGTCTGGCGTGGGGCGATAGACATCGAGCAAAGCTCATGGACATCCAGTCACCGGTCTAAGAGTACTCGAAAACGGCATCATCTCACTGGGCGCCTATATCCATACTCCCTACTCCTCCGGAAGTCGAAACCTTCCTTAAGAAGGTCCCCAGCTTCTAATCCTCCTATGACTAGATGTCCTAGAATGCAACTCCTCAGGCTATTCCCACACGATGGCCGCTAAAATAACACTTGTCCTCAGAGCCTTCTCTGGTCACGGGTTGGATTCCCCCACTGCCGTCATACTCCTTTACCACTGCTGTCGCGTGGCCTTCACGATATTCCTCTACTTTAAGAATGGAAGCACATCTCGCGGGGCTAATGTTTAACTAGGTTCTATCCACCGATCCCACTGACCAAGGGGTTATACGCCTGGGAGATTACTATGTCCTACCGGGTGTATTATTTTCCTGGATAGTAAAGGATGGGCCTCGTTTGCGCAATGTTTCTAACATTGACTGCAGTCAAATGCGAATAAAGTCTTGGCACTCTTGAGCTGCTCAATCCAGTGCACAGAAGCTCGCCAGAAATGTTTAGTCGTCGTTTGGTTCAATGGGAGTCGAAGACGGCAGTTTTGCAATTGAATGACCTTTGCTGCACTTCCCCCGGCCTTCGGTGTGATCTCGAGCATCTCATGTCCCTGTTTGTTGAATAGTGACGAAGGCTTGTTCCGGCAGCACGTGGGATATATCTGGTATGCTTTTACCCGCTCCTCTCGTCTACAGACTATCGCTTGGAGGAAACGAGAGTGTTATGCACGGATTGACTGCTTTTTTGCTAGCTCACTCAGATACCATGATGCTAGAAGCACTCTCGATTCCCGCCAAACTCTGAGTTTTTGATCCCACTACGAGCATTTGTCCATTGAACTCTTCTGGAGCCTGTAAGAAGCCCATATGCTGGGCATCATAGAGCATTACATCTCGCACAACCGACGAAGAGCCGTGTTCGCTTAAAAGGCTCTCACAAGGAGCATCCCCACTCCAAGTCACCAATCATGCTCCTCGCAACAATATCTCTTGCTGTGTGGCTTGCGACTCTTGGTATGTGGTTATTCTACTGCCGATGACGTCCTCGATCTCATTAGATGGTCAGCTCCGGCAGTGCTATCGCAAACACTATGCTCAGGAGCAGCGAATCCCCGTTACCCTTTGACGGTCGCCTCCGGATGGAGAGCTGGAGTTGTTCTTAGTGGCCTCAGCACTCCTCGTGGAATCACCATCGACACTCGTGGAAACCTTCTCGTCATACAACGGAACCGTGGCCTCACTGGCCATACCGTCGACTCAAATGGATGCGTTACCAGCACCAAAACTATCATCGCAAACACTGCTCTTAACCATGCCATTGACGTCCATCCATCCGGTAATCGGTTGATCGCCAGGTTAGCATCCGTGTTATCTCCTTGTGTGGCGCATCTTGACTGGGTTCCATAGCTCGGATGACGCTGCCTGGTCCTGGGATTACGACCCTGTTACGATGACTGCGACTAATCAGAGACTTCTGGTCACTGGGTATGCGTTCATTCCTTTGCCGCCTCCAGTTGGTTGACCTTCGGGCAGCATGAGGAATCTCTACCATTACACTCGAACGGTGTTGATCTCGAAAAAATATCCGAATCTCTTTGCTTTGAGCGTGGGTTCAGATGGTAATATCGATCTCCCGACGAGGCAGGCCGCCTCAGGTCGCGCGCAAATCAGGGTGTTTGATTACAACCAACTGCCTTCGACAAGCGTCGTGTATAATAACAGGTAGGCTCCAACACTTCTGGGTAGGTTGAGTGTGATGTCTGATCCATTCCTCAGCGCCTATGGAAAGGTTCTTGGGTACGGTTTGCGTAATGATGTCGGTATGGCAGAGGATAGGGCCGGAAATTTCCACAGTGTCGGCAAGTGATTTTGATTGTCAGCGGTCGTCAAAGACTGATTGCTAGATATAGAGAATTCGCTGGACGATGCCTATCGCATGGTCAATGGTCAAAGAAGAGACATTCACACAGATAATCCGGCCGAGAAGGTTTACAACCGTACGTTAAGCGCCACCACCGAAACCTTTGACTCGGTGCTCACACGAAAACACTAGTTGGCGATCCTTCTAATCCCAGGTCTCTCTTCGGTGGATACCCAGACTGTTTCACGGTGCACACCAGCGAAAATTTCCCCGATGGGAAGCAGGTTGGAGACTGGTACGATCATGCGTCTATCAAGGCAGACTCTGGCTGATCCAACGCCCTAGGTTCACTCAGGAAAACAGTGGCACATATAACGACGCTTGGTGCAACACCAACGCCGTGAAACCCACTGTTCTACTCCCTCCCCATACCGCTCCTCTCGATATGAAGTTCGGTTTGGGGAACGACACGAACCTTTATGTGCCCATGCACGGCAGCTGGAACCGACAGCCGCCTCAGGTACCTCCGTTTCCCACGCTATGCGAAAGTACCAATCTCACATCATCATCTAGGGCTACAAAGTAGTCATCGTCCCTGGCCGTTATTCTGCCACTGGTGAATGGTCTCCAACGGTCGGGCTTGCCCAGACGAAGACGTCGTGGAGCAACCTCCTGACCAATAGCAATGAAGGAGGCTGCGGCGGTCAATTCGGAGGTACGTGGTCTTCCTGGATGGCGGCGTGCTCAACGCCCTAATAATCTCATACTAGCCTCGAGCTGCTTCCGACCTGTTGGTATTGTCTTCAGTCTCAACGGGGAAAACCTCTACGTCGCGAGTGATACTACAGGGGAAGTCTTTATGCTCAAACGTAACAGTGGCGGAACGGTTGATCCCCCAGTTATCACCACGGTTCCGACTCCTGGCCCTACAACCGCTCCTCCGACAACGACGTCGAGGCCTCCGGTCACGACAGTGCCGTCGACTGTCCAACCTCCTGGGCCTACTCAGACGCTGTGGGGACAATGGTGAGCCCTATATTCAACCTTCAGTCCGCCTCGGCTTCTTATGTGTGGTTGCATAGCGGTGGTCAAGGATGGCAAGGGCCGACCCTGTGCCCCTCCAACTCCTCGTGCAAGGCTGTGAGTGGCTCAGACCACCCTTTGAGATTGATACTGATTTGAGTGACAGACGAACGAATGGTATTCCCAGTGCGTCCCTGCCTAAAATATCAACGATCCCAGTGTATCATGGAATTATGTCGATTATGTATCTTTTGCCACCCCATAAGCGCTTGGCTTCATCTGCTAGAGTCGATCGCGTTCGCACCTCTCCCATGCCCATCTTCTTCTTTGGCTTGGTCGTCAATGAAGTGGCACTGGCTATTAGTACGCATGCGCTGAATCCCATCCTACGGGTTGGTTCCCTTTCCTCCTTGGACCATTCCGTATGTTGAACCCAGCGAGCATTTTCCCAGTCTCGATGTCAGGGCCGTCCTTGATCCGTTTTTCCAAACAATGTGGCATCAGCCAAATCTATGACATATACATGTTTTGAGCCCGAGCGCCCACATATGATATGTTTGGTTGATGCAGATACCGCGACGCAGGACATGTCTTTACATCTTGTCACACACTTCCACCCGACATTTCTTACAGGCGCCCAACAAGCACAGGTTTCCCTAGGCAACTCCTCGGGCAATAACTTGCTATTACGACATTACTTTGTTGAGATAGAATGGATCGAGGGCGATAAGCAGTTGTCCTTTTGTCATCGGGCAAGCGCTGATACCGAGAAGGAACAATGGATAAAAGGGAGTCGAGGGCATGGATCAAGGGGATGAGTGATTAATCTCGCTCATAACGAGAGACGGAATAACTGCCAAAGACAGGCAGCGATATTCTCCGTTGACAGAGAGAGCCGATCTATTTAAACGAACTAGGTGCGGACACTGTCAGGTAAGCGCCACGCTACTGCTTACATCGGCAGAGGAAACCTTCACGGGAGAAGACCTGCGAGGAAGGTCTGCCTATTACGCAAACCTGGGTGTCTCAGCGTGCGGCAACCAAAAAGAATTCTTTTTCTTCTTGGTGAACCCTCATTGTCGTTTTCCAGATGCGCGAAACCCTCTCCCCAGCTTGTCTGGGTCCTGAGGAAGACCCATGGAATCCGATTCGGGGAACTCTGGAGATGCACATGTGACCCAGAAGCCCCAACCAGTACGCGTCTATCCCCCCATTTTCTATCCATTGCAGTCTCAACTGCCTTGTCCTTTGTTCTGAACCAGACAATCGCCATGTGAGTACCAATCCGTGAGGAAGCGCGACTCTGTCGCTATTCTCTTACTATCTCGCTCGAGCTGACGTCCATTTCTAGGGCGAAAAGAAAGCAACGAAACGACGAAGTCGATGCTGAAAAAGCTAGGTATGCCTTTTGCAACGACTTGGTCGTTGACGTGATAAAGGCGGGTTCAAGTTGCTAATTCATGCGTCTTAGCTCGACTCTAAAACGCCAAAAAGTCGATTCCCCCAGCTCCAAAACACCCGAGGGAAGTTCAAGGTGAGATTCTCGTGGTTTGGTTTCCAGACGTGCACTGATATTCCTGCTTTCAGCACTGCCGCAAGACAAAATCCAGGGCGCGTAGGCAGGTCCTTGGCGTCGACTTCTATCCAAGGCGCCGTTGGCGTGGCGCACGATAACGACGATGAGGATATGGACTATGTGCCTGAGAATGATCTCATGGACATTGACGAGCAGGAGGCTGACGCCTTTGAGTTTGATGAAGAAGATTTTGAGGATGTCGAGGTCGAGGAGGACGTTGAGGAAGACAGCGACAAGGGGTAAGTTTGCATCCACACAGCAGCAACGTGCCCTCAGTGAACTGACATCATTGCGTAGGAACGGAGGAAAGAAGAAGAGAGCAGAATGCATACGTTGGACGAGGGAACAGTTGCAAGTGCTCGTGGATAAAAAACTTGAAGGCACATTGAATAAGGACGAGCATGCCGATCCGGCCAAACAGGTCTGTTCGCAACGTTGCTCTTGCCCGCCCCCTCTCTGACTTTTGAACTTTAGCTACAAAAGCATCCACTTTTGAAAGGAAGAACCCTCATTGCCATAAAACTCAAGGCATGGGCGTGAGTTGATCGGTCTATTGCTGGTTGGAACATGCTTAGCCGTCTTGTACAGTGTTTGGAGAAAAATGGACATGAGAGGAGAGGGCCCCAGGCGTACACGGTGGACAGGAACCGGTGGAAAGTTTCGGTCGCCAGAGGAAGATGCTGCCATCCTCGTGTACAAAGGTCAAGGCCTCACTGCTGAGCAAATAGCCAACAAGGTCATATTTCCTCTTCCTGAGCCCAGGTGGTGTCTAACTGGCTCGTTCACAGCTGCTCGGGACCACAGCGTTCCAGGGGAGGGACCTTGGTTCCATTGTCAACCATGTCTATCTGCAAGTGCCTTTTTTTTCGGTCAGGATTTAGTACTCATGACGTCGGTCCAGGGCTTTGAGAGAGGGACCAGTGGCAGTGCCAGACTTTAAGTGCGTGCTCATAGAACACCCTCTCCTAGAATGCTTAATGGAATGTGAACAGCCCCTTAGTCAAGGGAGCAGACTGGACGATGGCTGAATGGCGGGCGCTTAGGAGAGTTCGCGCAAAGTTCGACTCGGACACGAGTGCCGCCATACACGTGAGTACCCCGAAATCATTTTGACGATTAGATATGCTCATCGGCGGGGTAAAGTTGATGAATACACCACTCTTTGCTGGAAAAAGAACGCTCCGGTCTATGCAAGGCCACATCGCTATGTGGGTGTCACGATTCCTCTGTCCAATACATTCCTCAAACCTCATGCGTAGCGTTGGTAACATGACTGACGCCCAGTGGGACCAATTTAACGCCTCTGGTGGCGAGGAGGAGCCCGTCATTGGAGATGGCGAAGAAGATGACCAAGACATGGGCGATACGAAGCCCCAGGGGTATGGTGCGGGTTGTGTTTGGGAGACAGGCTAACACTCTTATGTAGGAAAAACGTGTTCTGGTCCTTGGAGGACCAAGTTGCGATTTACATCGCCATCCCTTCTCAAAGGGGGCGCGGGACCCAGAAAGCCATGATCGACCATGTTTGTATTTCCTTCCTTTGTCTCAGGCCTGGTATTGACGGCAGGTGATTCGTACCTAGCTCCACAAAACCCGTTTCTCTAATCTGAAGAGAAAGGTGGTCGCAATGAAAGTGGAATCGTCAGTATCTCAGGCCATTGAATCCCTTTATTATCCCGCTTACACTTCTTCAGTCTGTGGCCCAAGCGATTGGTCACCCGATTTACAAATGACGACAACAAGATACTGTTGGATGCTGTTCGAGCCAACGCTGCTGGGAAAAAGTTGAAATCGAAAGCGCTGGGGAAGCAGGTTAGTCATCTCTGCCGCTGTTGATAGTGACGCTATGTTAGTTAAATGGGCATGATTCCCAGCTCCATCAGTCCACCTTCAAGGAACGCTTCACGGAAGACTCCATTGTGGAGAAGGTTAGAACGTCAGTCTTCCTGTTATTCTAGAGCTCCCTAGTAGCGCTCACACTGGAAATGGGCAGAATCAGCAAGAATGTGCTTGAGACACACGACAAGATGACTTTGACAAAGAGACAGAAAGAGTAAGGTGCTTCCACCACTACTGCACCGATGCTAACGTGGCAAACCGCTACCAGTCCAGAGGCATGGGAAAAGCAACAAGAGCGTGAAAAAGCGGTCAAGGTCAAGCTAGCTTCCATGAAACCACATCCGAAAGGGCACTTCCCTATCACCGCCACCGTCAATGAAGTGGGTGGCTCTTAATGATTCTCCCTGTTGACTGCCTTTTGACTCCATCTGCCACAGCTTTGCCAGATGGACGTCTTCAAAGATGAGAGCAAAGATAAGGTCAAAAATCTGTTAAATCGCGTAAAAGCAGCAGTCGATTTGGAGAACAACGTGGATGAGCCAACTGAAGCCAAAGACGCGGATCCGTATCATTGGACTGAAGAGGAAGACGCGGCGATCACGGAGGCCCTCAAAGCAGAGCGCCTGGCTCTCAAGCCGCGCAGCCACCCAGCTATTGCTGAATCGGTATGTGGTTTAACCTCCTGAGCCTTAGGATTAATACGTATCTTCCCCGTCAAAGCTGGTAGACGTGGACCCTTTCAAGGGACGAACCTACATTGCATTGATGGTTCGACTAGGGTGAGTTTTCATCTGGTGGCAGTTTCATTTTCCTGACACTTGGGAACGTCGAAAGTCGCATCCGTGCCCGTACTGCTGCTGTACCTGATCATGAGCAGTACGTGATATCATTTCTCGGTATCAACAAGTGCCTGACCTCCCTATAGAGCCGGCGGGGACTGGTGTCGGATCGAAGACCAGGTCGTAGAGATGGCCTTGAACAACCGATCCGTTAACAATGTGTTCAAAATCGCCAAAGAGGTGAGCGATGTGCCAAGTCGGTTCTACACCATTATCTCATGTGGTCGTAGGCGCTAAAGTCTGGCCTTCTTGACCACCGATCGGTGGAGGAAGTCAAGATGCGGGTCATTCACGTTGAGGCTCAGGCTTCTTCTGATCTGACAGAAGAAGAAAAACTGGCAGTGAGGGCCATCTGTGAAAAGTATCCCGAAGCGCCCTTGTTGGAGCTGGCAGAACGAGTACGTGCCCTACATCTTTCCTCTTCGCGAAGGGATTTACAAATAGAATTCAGATGACGGATCATCCCGCTACAAGTGCGCACTGGAGCATATCAGCCAATTCGCGCAAGATTCTGGATATCAGGTGAGTTTTAGTCTTCTGGCTGTTGAGTTCACTGCAGTTGACACCTATCAGGCCAGATACACGCGTCTCGTCTACCGCAAAAAGGTGCCTGCTCAGGAAACCCTTCATTGCCGAGGAGGACAGGTTGATTGAAGAAGAAGCCAAAGAGTCGGAAGATGGCTCAATTGCAGAGGTTGCTGAGAAAGTACGTCTACCTCTCATCGCTTGAGCCCTTTCTCACGTATTTCTAGCTCGCAGAGATGCGGTACTTCAGAGAGAGGCAACGTTCGGTCGGGCTACTTTGCTCACGAATCCAACTGTTGGTTTCGGAGAATTTGTTAGTCTTTTTGCGTCATGACCGACAAGCCTCCTCTGAAAATCTCTGTAGCCTTGAGGGAATCGACCTGTTACTAGGATCAATACTCGACAAGGGCGCCGAGCTCTTCACGTCAAAGGTAGTTTGTTCGACTAACAGCCTTATAGGTTCTGACTTGCACAATAGGGAAGATTGACCTCATTGCTCCCTGCCGGTGTGGTTGCCAATTTCGAGTCGGCGGAGCGGATTCACACCCTTTTGGACGCTGCCCATTGTTTCCATCGCAAAAACACAACTTACTTGGCTCTGAAAGATGGCGACCTCGTACAGAGGTGCAAAGAGGTCCCGTCCTGGGTTCACCACTTCGCCTCCTGGCATCGCAATGGCCGCTACCACATCATGCAAGAGATCCAATCCACGCAGTGAGGACTTTGGTCCACTTATTGCCAACCTCCTCTGACAACCTTGCAGCGCTTCCTGCCCCGAGTTTTTGGCAGAATACAGCAAAACACCCTCGGGTATAAGGGAATTCGTTACGGACATGATCCGCAACGGTACCGGTCCCTTGGAACTCTCAATCAACGTTGGTGAAGATGATTGCTCTACTTTACATGGTTTTCTAACGCTACACAGGATCGTAAGGAAAAGGGTCTGTTTGATACCCTCATCCTCCAGTTCCACGACCTTGTCTGCCTAGAGGCCACCTATCTCGACATGGGGCCTCACCCGTCCTTCTTTACCCAGAGGCGTTTGGAGGAATACCGCCACCGGCTCAGCATTGCCGGCAAACGCAGGTACCCTGAACTAACTCCCGAGATCATTGACTTTTGGTTCGAGGAAGGGTTATATGTTGTCATGTGCACGTACTATGACTCTTGTTCATAGTAAATGTGCTTTGTATTGTAAAGTCAGAATAAAGTCAAGGTGTTGCCAAGAAACGAGTACAGTCAGAACAATAGAACTACAAGTACAGCAAGAGATGATAAGCTTTTCCACAGCCAAGTTAGTCCCACCACAAAACGACGGATTCTAGATCCAATTGTGAATTTTATCTTCAACATATCTCAAGAGGGCGTGTCCTGCCTGGTGTGAGCTGCTGATATTTGGGCATTTTGTTCCACTCACTTTTGTGGCGGTAGGGTGCAGCGTCAGCGACAATCTCCAGAGTCGCCCTAGTCTGAATCTCTGGTTTCCGGGCAGCTTGGAGTTCTTTTCTATACATGCCCGCTGTGAGAGAGTATTTCCGAAATTCGCGACTCCAACGTACCGAAACTCTGGATAGGCGGCGGGATTTTCATCGTACTTCTCCGAGATCTTGGGATGGTGAGTTAGAAGAGACTGTAAACTTGAAGCTTGTGACACTCAACGCACCTTGTTCTCTGTCCAGAGGTCACTGTAACCGTTGGTCTCCGGACTAGCAGGTTGGCAGAGCCGAACTCGACCACTAGTTGTTGGGTGTAGATCCCATCTATTTCCACTGTCAGTGTCCGAAAATTGGGAGGTGGTGGCCACACTGACTCGGGCGAGGTCATTTCAGACGGGAATACCCCTATCCACCGCAGGGAAGGGATACCATTCCACCCATAGTCGGAATCGTCGCTTTTTATACCACCATACTTGAGATTAAAGGCCTGTAAAAGGCCAGCTGGATCGCAATCACATAAAACGAACATGGGGATTTTGTTAAGCTCCGATATCTTCAGAAGAAGGATTTTAGTGGGTATGTCCATCATCCCTTCGCACTGCCAGGCGAGCTGGTGAGCAGTCAACCCCGCAAAATGTGGCAAAAAGATGTACCGCAATAAGAATAGTATTTTCCAGCGAGGCGCCTTCCTTGAATATCCCTTCTGCTTTGAGCTGGTTCATAGCGCACTGGCCTACATATCAGACTGGTTTCAGAATATCAGAGGGGGCTACTTACATGCTTGTCAACAACGATGATACGCTCAACTGCCTCAGACAGTGACACCGACTCGATGGTTCTTACATTGGGGACATGCGTTGCACCCCTCTTCAAGCCTGATTTGATTGTCTCTCCTTTGGTAGTCTTGATGGTGAGGCCATTACCCAATATGAGTCCCGATGTATTGGAACAAATATGGAGCTGGTACACGAATGGCACCCGGAGTGTTTTAGCCAACGACGTCACAACCTGTTGGATTGCTACTAAGCATCCGCACGTTGTCCTTAGCCTGATACTCACATCGTAAACCGAGGTATAGCCCAACCTATTATCCTTCGCTTCCGACCGCCATACGTCGATGTCGGCGTAAAACAGTGTGCTTCTTAAGTGTGAGTGATTATCACAGCTGGGAATTTTACAACTTACCGGTACGCCACGTCCTCGTCGTCGACAATATGAGCCAGCATGTATGTCAAGACCAGGACGGATCGTGCTGTGAGTGCATCAGTGCTGCCCACCAAGAGTAATTGTACCCCTTACTAGCCCATCTCACCCCTTTCGTATATTCATAGCACTCCTCTTTGTCAGGGAGAGTTGCTATTTTGGCTCCTGGCAAGACCTCAAATGCGTTGGATTGAAGGACATGGCAGTCAGTAAGCTGAGTCGCCGCGTGAATTAGCAGTTGGTTGACATCGTGTTCGAGTTTTTGAGACATGATGAGAAGATAGAAGGAGGGGCCACTGTATGGGTTCACACAGGCGCGCTACACTCTTTATTCTCCAAACGCTGAGCAAATAGGGGTCGTTGATCGCTAGGAGAGCATGTGGCGCACATTGGGTGGAATATACCATGTAGAGAGTTGACCTACCAAATTCGAAATGCTCAAGCTCAGGTTCTCCCGGTAGTTGCTTACAGATTATCCCGCTGAGTGCTATATTCAGGTCCACTTGTGTCCTGTGGCCAATGTTCAGGATAGACAAAACAATCACAGCTGCCGCATAGAGTTAACCTACGTCTTGTGCCATCCTAGATTGTCAAGGGCTACTATTTTGAGGGTAGCCTCTTTGAGTAGGTCGCCGCCAAAAGAGCTGGCTTGGCGAAGAATTGGTGCGATTCAATAGGAAGATAATTTCTCCGCAGTTGAATAGAGTTATCATACTGAGAGGTTTGTCCGATTCTATGATGCAGAATCACATTTCACAAAGCATGTTTGGCACAAGCATGAGGGACAAGGTCATCCTACCCCTTCACAAGGATACCCGCAAGGCTGTTGTGTCGTTTAGCCTACCGAAGTATTTGGTGCTCTCGATGACCCTGGAGGCAGGCCTTGTATGTATATAGGATAATGATCGCACCAAGTCCTTCTGCATCAGCTTCTCATTATGCCTTCCCTTTCTGTGTCTATCGACAGGACCTTGGGCGACCTCGAGATCAAGGTCACGGTCACCTACGTCTTGCAGGGTCAAGGCCACGACCTACAAGACTCCCTGAAGGAGATCCCTAAAGAGCTGAAATCACGGCTGGCTTTGGATAAGAAGGTCTTGTTCTCGGTTGCCTCCGAGCATACAAGGACAACGGCCGGGGACCGCAGGGCCAATCACAACCACGCAGATCTTGATTGGGTATTTTGCATGTCTCCCCTCCTTCTCTTATGACTTATCGGAGGCTAGATCATACGACGACATGGCCTCCAATTCGAACGGCTTGCTAATTTGGATATAAACAATCCCGCTGCGTATGGTAAGTCCGGGGAAGTTGCTGAGATCCAAAATACGCTAACCTACTCTGCAGCTACGCGAAAGGACCCAGTGGCCAAGATCAACAATCCTATTCTACTGACCAAGATACGAGTCTCGGTGGTCTGGAGCAAACCCCCTTCTCCTGTTATTGGCTGTGGGCTTTTTATTGATATAGCCGACCGAGTCGCCGTTAGGTCTCGATTTACCTTTGGATCTCTCTTTCCCGTACCTCCAGTGCGTCTATTCTACTTGTTCGAGAAGATAATAGTTACGACTCACATGAGTACAGGTCGATCGCAGGCAGGTTTTATGGAGGCACATTCTCAGTGCCATGGATTGCACAAGGAACTTGGAAATGTGGGAAAAGGCTGTCCCCGAGTGCACTAAACCAGGGCAGTAAAAACCGACTTGTAGTTTCGATCGCTCCTTTCTTCAATCGAAGTACCTGCCTGAACAGAACTGTCTGCCTGATAATATCATCTTTTTTGTTATTATATCGTTTGATTACTTGAGATCTTATTTAGCTCTACCAGCCTGTACAATGTCCGGTTCTTGACTCTGCAAAGCAGGATATACCCCTTTCTGTCCGGACTTCTGGATTGATCCCGGCGGCGGCAAGGCTTGGCGCGATGGGGCGCGTCGCGTCGCGTTCATTCTTTCATCCCGTTGTCTGCCTGGATAGCCTAGCAATGATGTTGCCACCCAAACAGCAGTCTCTGATAACAGCCTTCCTCAACGGAAATAACCACAGTTGGAAGGCTACTCCAACTCTCCGAAAGGTGCAGAAGCTTGACATTGACGATGTGTGCACCTTTGAAACCACTTGATAGCCTAATCAAGAGATCATATGCATCAGTTCGGACAGCATTGAAGAGGAGGACAGAGGTGCGCGATATGAGATCTGTCCCATACCTTGGGCTGACCGAGTTGTAGACCAAGAGGGAGACAACAACGACATTGTTCTCAGCAGCTCGCAGCATTCAGGTATGGTTTCTGGTGCATCTGCTTCCCGCTAATCCCATGAAGGAGCTGAGCGTTCTTTGGTCTTGCTTCCATCCAACAGAGAAGATCGACCATATTTCGATTCTCCCAAAGGATAAGAAGAAACTCCAGTTGCTCAGTGGAGGGACTGTCGAGAGGCTACAGGCGCTCTCCTGCATGCGCGCAGCTGTCTGGTCTGGAGAAATCCCCTCTATACCGCCGTCTAGGGAAATGAGCCCATTCCCTGCCTCTGAAGGTGCTGAACAGGAATCGCAGGATGTTAACAAATACCTCCTCACCCTCCCCAATATCCCACTCCCAATCGCCACCAACCCGCGCATCACAAGTCTTCGACGGCACATCACCAGCATTCTCGAACGCTGTCGCTCTGACCTTGACCTTGAGGCTGGGGCCAAGGTTGCCAATCATGACGCCTGGGCTGAGGTTGTCCATCTGACGCGGACAAGCGCATGGGAGGTCGTCCCTTCTTCAGAAGACGAAGAAGAACCAGAAGGTTCCATCCCAGGCACTAGTGCCGTTCAGGACAAACTTTCCTCGGGAGACGAAGGTGAAGGTGAAGGTACCTTTGAAGATGCCATTGACGAAGCTTCCCCATCGCTGGCGGAAGAGGTGGTGATGGACGATTGGGGGGGATCTGGCCTCCGCTATCCTGGCGGGTGGAGTTTTGGGGGACACAGCGCAGACTTTCTTGGCCATGAGTTGGACTTTCACGGCTGGCGAGACGAGCTGAGATCCGCAGGCCAGAGCTAATCAGCCGTGTTACATGTAGTTCCCGAGGCATGTCCTAATTAATACAAAAATTCGATTCGCGTTAGTCGGGACAAAGGATGATCGGGGGGAAAAGAGTGAACTAGAGGCGGTGCGAAAGGAATATTCTGGGTGCTGTGCATCGGAATGTTCAGAGGCGGCGATGTACGGCAGAGGCCAACGGAACACATTGAAGTAGGGTCTCCTTTGAGATCTATAGCCGAAGAGGCAGTGAGTGCGTATGAAGAGGAGCCTCGAGGAATCCTATGAAGCCAAATCTCCAACTAAAGACTCCAAATGGGGCTCAAACGTGGACCAAATCTTGGCACGATCTGGAGACGGCTTCGCTGTTTGGCCCTTCCCAAGGGATACCAGCCACCTCGGGCGGATAATCATGAGCTGGAAAGCTCATCGAGGCCAGGCACCAAGCGTCGATGATGCCGGTCGCTCGGTCAAGAAAGCGGTTCGAATGGAAAGTGTAAGCGTACTTTGAAACACAGGAAGTCCACAAGTGAACGATATCACACAGGAAGACTTCCCAGATGGAAAACAAGTCGGAGATTGGTTCACTCAGGACAACAGCGGCACATATACAGATGCTTGGTGCAACAGTAACGCGGTGAAGCCTACTGTTCTACTTCCACCCCATACCGCTCCTCTTGATATGAAGTTTGGTTTGGGAAACGACACCAACTTGTATGTGCCCATGCACGGCAGCTGGAATCGACAGCCGCCTCAGGTACTCCCGTTTCCCACGCTGTGCAAGAGCATCAGTTTGACAATATCTAGGGTTACAAAGTCGTTGTTGTTCCAGGCCGTTATTCCGCTACTGGTGAATGGTCTCCAACTGTTGGGCTTGCCCAGACGAAGACATCGTGGAGCGATCTTCTGACCAACAGCAACGAGGGAGGCTGCGGCGGTCAATTCGGAGGTGCGGAGTGCCTTGCGCTGGTGACTGGCTCGACGTCCTGATAATCTTGTATCAGCCTCAAGCTGTTTCCGACCTGTTGGTATTGCGTTCAGCCTCAACGGACAGAACCTCTATGTCGCGAGTGACACGACCGGCGAAGTCTTTATGCTCAAACGTAACAGTGGCGGAACGGTTGATCCCCCAGTTATCACCACGGTTCCGACTCCTGGCCCTACAACCGCTCCTCCGACAACGACGTCGAGGCCTCCGGTCACGACAGTGCCGTCGACTGTCCAACCTCCTGGACCTACTCAAACCCTCTGGGGACAATGGTGAGCCTTATATTCAACCTTCAGTCCGCCTCGGCTTCTTATGTGTGGTTGCATAGCGGTGGTCAAGGATGGCAAGGACCAACCCTGTGCCCCTCCAACTCCTCGTGCAAGGCTGTGAGTAAATCAGACCAACCCTCAAGACTGATACTAACTCATGTTCCAGACGAACGAATGGTATTCCCAGTGCGTTCCAGCCTAAGATATCAGCTATCCCAGTGTATGAAACTACGTCGACTATATATCTTTTTCTACCCGTTAAACTGAAAACGCTTGGCTTCATCTGCTTAGGACCAGAGTCGCGGTCCCGATGATAACGATAAAGAATATGCCAAAGTCCTGTCGATCGCGCTGTTAGATAGGGAATGTCAATCACGAAGGAAGCCTTCACTCAAAGAGGCAGAATTAGCCTTCCAAAAGTTAAATTATACGCGTTCGGGCTCTTCAATGATACCTCGCGTCTATGAGTGTGCAGGTTATACTTGCAAGCCAAGGTAGACGTGATCGTGGTTCAAGATAGGGGCTATTACCTCGAAACACAACAAAGCACAACAACAGTGCTCGATGATGGACACGACGATGACGACGACAAGCCCAACCGCGACAACGACGCGGGTCGACTGACACGCCAGGCATATGCTTCGCGCTAAAACAGCTCTCTCGATACTCTCACTGCCTTTCCGCAATGGCTACGCCTTCCTGTTATGCGTCGTGATCATCTTCTTGCAAGCAGGATTCCATGCGGGAAGCCAGCGCCGTGACCGAACACGAGCAGAGGCCATGCTAGGGTCGTCGCCAGAGCTTCAGGAAGAGTTGCTGTCCAGGGCGACCCGTTCAAAGGTGTCCAATGACCATCCTATACCACGGTTAATGGACGAGGCAGAACAGCGATTTAGGACCAAGGTGGCTAGGCAGAGCAAGACACTGAAGGCGGCTGTCGCAGAATACAAGAGAAGGTACAAACGCCCTCCTCCAAAAGGCTTCGATGAATGGTGGAAGTTTGCGACGAGGCACGATGTGCGGCTGGTCGACGAGTATGACGGACTCGTGGAAGATCTGCAGCCATTTTGGAACCTCAGTGGGGTCGAACTTCGTCGGCGTGCAGCCCAGGTATGTAATCCTTCGCTTTCAGTCAAGCCGTATTCCATGACCATCATTGTAGGCTGGTGAACTACCATTTGTCGACCTTGTTAGGATTCGCAAGGGCGAGTCGCAGAGCGTGAGCTTGCATGGTTCTGGTGTTTCGGGACGCGCAGACGGCTTCAGGTCGATGATGGAGCGATTTGTGGACAAGGTGCGTACCTCTGCGCGTCGGCCAGGGCAACGTCGTGCTGAAAGCTACTTCAGCTGCCTGACATGGATTTCGCTATCAACGCGATGTCACACAGTCGTGTTCTGGTGCCTTGGGAACTCCAGAAATATCCCAATATCACAGTCCAGGATTCTTCGGCAGGGCTAAACGCCATGCTTGGAGGCCCCTTCCAGGCTGACTGGGGAAATGGCGATTCAGTGTGGAACGCTTGGCGCAAGACATGCCATCCGCTAACTCCTGCGAGGCGGATTTATGCGACCCTTCACAGCCAGAGCTCTGAACCCGTCAACTATTTCGACCCGCAAGCCGTTCCCTCAGGCGACGACTTTAAATTTGTAGCCAACACCTCCGCCTCGCACGCCGACTATTGCACCAAACCTCTCGAATATGTTGGACAAGGCCAATTCTATAGTGACTGGCGGAACGTCCATGCGCTTTACCCTATCTTTGGCCCTGCTAAAGCACGAGGGTTTTCCGACATCCGCATTCCCAGTCATTACTACTTTGGAAACACCCCGAGGTATACCTATGGTTGGGACTATGTCAATTTGGAGCTCAAGGATGTCGACGCAATGGAGGTTCCCTGGGAGCATAAGCAAGATAAAGTCTTCTGGAGAGGAGCCAGCACTGGAGGTGGAAATCATCCACCGCTTTCTGCAGACAAGTTTCAACGTCAGCGTTTCGTCAAGATGGCATCGGCGGTTGGGGGTAACAGAACTGTGACCGTCGTTGGACGGTCTGGCCTGTCCACGGCCTCTGTTCCCTTGGACAAGCTCAACCGCGAGGTGTTGGATGTCGCTTTGGTGAAAGCATCTCTGCCTGGAGCATATCCTGGAGGCCTGGACGCAATGCTCAAGGAGCTTCGCTTTGACGATGCTGTCGAGCTGGGTAGGCACTGGGCCTACAAGTACCTCCTGGACATGGATGGGGTGGGCTATAGCGCCAGATTCATGGCATTCCTTGCGAGCGACAGTGTCCCAGTGAAAGCCAGTGTTTACAACGAGTTTTATGAAGGTTGGATTGAACCTTGGTACGTCTCGGAAACTCAGTGTCGATTTGCACTCACCTCTGTAAACACAGGCTTCACTACATTCCACTCTCGTCAAACTATCGAGAGATTTACAATATTCACGCATATTTCTCGGGACCCACCCAGTCGACGGTGGAACACTTGGGTAGCAACGTGAAAGCTGTTAACGCCGATCGTCGCCTACGACGCTTGGCCCGAGCAGGGAAGCAATGGAAGAAGACGATGGGGAGGCATGTTGACATGGAAGGTTCGTACTGCCTTGGCGTATGCAATTCTGACTATTGCTGACGCTGCTTATAGCCTACGTTTACCGGTTATGCCTAGAGTGGGCTCGGCTGTTGTCTGATGATAGAGAATCCATGAATTACTAGCAATGTTAGATTTTGCTGTGATTCTGTAGCACCCACACGGACATCCACCTGTATACATATGCCAACAGCATAATTCTCATAGACTAATGTGACCTAATTTTTACTGCATCCCTTTACCACGGGAGCAATCGACTGCCAGGTGCGAATGGTTTTTGTCTTTGCTTTCCCTGCACTAACCTCTATCCAGGCCTGGCGCTTAAGTGACAGCGATCGCGATGGATGTGATAAGGCGACGGAGTGTGCATCCGGGAGAAGTGCGAACATCATCGTTTGGAGCCCACGTTCCCAGTGAGCAAGGTTCCCCTATCTTTGGCCTGCCTCGAGGCTGAGCTCCGATTATCGTCATCAGCTCTGAAAGGAGCGGTGGCATACTGCTGATATAGATTGAACCCATTCCTTTCCCCCTTGACCCGACGAACCCCTTGCCCAGGACGTGAACAAGCCTTTTGTTCTCAACTGCATCCACCCCATCGCGACCGCGATTTACTGACACAATAAAGAAACCGCTTACGACAAAAGTCCGCCATGTACACTACTTATGCACCTCGCAGGCCTCACAGCCGAGCAGCCTCACCTCAGCCTGCCCCGGGCACTGCCCCTTCCTACCCTACACCCCTTCCCTCGATATCTGGGTATCCCTCGCCATCGCCAATCATCTCTCCTCCCTATCCATCGTCTGCGCCGTATCAATCTGGATATCCCACATACCCAGCACCAGTCCCATCCGCACCCATCCCAGCCCCAGATTCCATGATCCACTCGATGAACCACATGTCCCTTGGACCTGGATATGCAACATCCAACCCGCCCATGACACCACGCGAGGTTGGAAAGTCGCTTCGCAGGTCGAAGAGTCAAGCCGAGTTCAGGGTTGAGGCTGTCCCCAGGAGCACATCCTCGATGGGCATGCGAGGCTACAACCCTGCCAATACTGGTGGGGACAACTACTACGATGAGGGCGTGTACAGACAGAGAGTTGCCGCGTTGCTTGCTGCGAAAGATCGCTCCGCCTTTGTCTCTACCGGCTACGTCTTTGTTGATCCTGCCCAGATTGTGCTGTTCTTCAGGTCAAAAGTGAGTCAGGTCACATATGAGCTTTGAAAGAGATCTGACAACCCCCCTCCAGAGCGGCGTAGCGCAGTCTATCGACTTCCCCATCGATGTTGATTACAACTCACCCCCTGCCCTTGATGTCTTGATCGCTGCCTGCCGACCCCACCAAACATCAAACTACAACAACTACGCAGAACGCGAATCTATGTTCTACCCACCCAGCCTTCCCCTTACCACCTCGTTCGAGATCTCCAACTTCCCCATTCTCGATTCTGTCAAAAACTCCCTGTTCCCCAGGCTGCCTGCTGGACACTACCTCACTGCCATCAAAGACAAGTTTGAAGTTCTGCTTGATGGCGTGCGGCTAGAACGACAGACTGCGCACCAACGGAACGACGGGCGCGCTGCCACAGTCCTCCTAACCCTTCCCGTCCGGTTTGCAGGAGGAGCTGTGATCGTTCGCGATCCTATCACAGGCATCCAAGAGCGATTCATCGCAAAGGCACATCCTGCACCTCCCTCCGCTGGCGGTGGGCCCAAGGAGAGCCTAGAGTGGATCGCGTTCCACGGCAACTGCGACTACGAAACGGAGATTGTGGAGAAGGGTTATCGCGTGATGCTATCCTACGGCATCTATATCAAGAATTTCAGCCCGGAAGGTGCTGTCAGGTTCGATTCATTGGCGATCCCGACGGATTATGTCTTTGATCTGCTCGCGCCTCTGATGAACATGTCGAGGGGCAAGAAGATCGGGTTCTACCTCTCGCACGATTATAATGTCGACCCATCACAGGTCAACTCGCAGATGTTGATTCCTGAGGTACGTTTGGTGTTGGGACCCGATTGCTTGTACATATGCTAAAAATTTGTTGCTTTTTTAGCTCAAAGGAAGCGATTACACGCTCTACCATGCCTTCAAAATGTACAAGCTCAATCCCGAGCTGCACTGGGCGGCTGGGGAGTACATCTGGCCTGCAGATCGTCTGGTGGAGTTCTTCTCTGAGGATATCGAGGGCAGTAGCCCACTCATGTCGGCTGGCCATATGCGAAACCAGGTGCCATACCCTCCCCCCAGGCCTGGCTCTGTTCATGGGATGTACTCTGGCTACCCTCAGCCTAATCCCAACGAACAAGACCCTCTTCGCGCCAAGGTGGAGGACTCTGGAGGACAGACGTTCGCTGATGCGGGTATCACAGTTCTTTCACCCGAATGGATCAACAACACCCCGACGGACGTTCCTCATGGGGCTGTGGAAAGGGTACCATTCATCGCTCACGGAGAGCTGAAGAAGTTTGTTGTGAATGTTATGCTCGTCGTTTTTGTTCCCTAGTTATCGTTTGGGGCTTTGTGCTTTTTCTTTGACGTGCATGCTTTGCTTACTTTCTCGATTGTACAAATTCATGGATCTAATAGCAGTAGGGTTTTAAAAGGACGCGGCGGCGCAGGAACAGCCCTCACCTTAAGCAGTACGTTCGGACCAGTGAAACCTCCCCTTGTCCCTATGAAGTGAGTAAGTTTCCTTAGGATCATTGGTTGGCTGCGACTTTCATGCCAACTGCTGCCGCCTATTGAGCAAAGCTACGTGGATCGCTCCTTGCAGCCTTGCTCTCTGAGGCCACGTCTCCTGACGCCAGGGCAGAGTGGGAAGATAATCGAATGGATTGAGCGCTTCGTGGCAGTGTTGTTGTCCTCGTTTGTACTCAATTCAAGCTTTACCTGATGCGCTTGAACGATCATCTCTGGCATGGCCTCCCCAAATCTGCTTACCATTCCACCCGAGATATTTGACCATGTTGCTGCGCATCTTCCACTCTATGCCACCGCTCCGACTCTTCGCTCCCTAATCCTCTCCAACCGACACCTTTTCATTCATCTCCATCCTCTCCTTTATCGCCACTTAACATTGGCGTGCAGTCCTGACTATCGTTATCATCGCTCTTTGGACGTCCTTCTGCGCCTTAGGAACCCCGAAACCTGTCTAGGACATAATGTTCGGGCGTTATACCTCCAGTGCCAAGTACCCACCCCCCAAGCATCACTGGCAGGACGGTTGACCGTCAACTCAATGACACTCCTCAAGGATCTGATTTTGAACGGAAGGCTACCTTACCTTCAGCGTCTCGAGATCGTCTATGGCTACTTCAGGACGCCAGAGATCACCACACGGTTATCAGCGGTTGCAATCTCAGAAGTTAAAGCAGAAGCGTGGGATCTAGTAAAAGATGGTTGTCCGGAGCTGCGTACCTTGACTGTGAGCGGCTGGAATGGAATATCTACCTATGATCGCTCCATGAGAAACCAAGGTGTCTGCGCATCTTCTTTCTGGAAGGTTGAGGTTGGTAGCATCAAGCCCTTCACAGTGACGATGCTGGACTCACGTTCGCGGTTTTTCAGAGCCTATCTAGCTTGACCTTGGATTGCGGGCGGCTTGAGTCTTTCAAGGACGCCAGGAAAGGAGCCCTGGTTGGCTGCCTCACTTTGATTGCAAGTCGTCTGGAGCATCTGGACGTAGCCATCAATGGATCCATTGAACCATTCCTCAAACTTACCTTCCCTTCCATAACATATCTTGCTTTCCGCGCTTACACCTCTCGTGAGACAGAAGGTTTTGATGTAGCAATTGCAATGGACTTTTGGAAGAGGCACCCGTTGCTAGAGTCCCTTTCTCTACGCTTCGCTGCGGTTCATGATTGGATGGCCCAAGACATTGACAGCCCTGTGTTCTCCCAGGACGCCTCGACCTTCCACCGCCTCCTACCCAATCTAAAGCATCTATCTGTACGCCCAAAATTTCTTTTGAACTGCGAAAATCTCTGATAAGCGTACCGGCCTTTTTCAGATCACATCTTGCGACGACTGGCCTTGGCACAGCGCTGGCACTCAAACTTTGAATCTTCCGCTTCTCAAGAGCCTCACGGTGACTTCCGACCGACCAGAGGATATGGCAGGAGTTGTCAATACCTCTCCTCAGCTTCAAGAGCTATTTTGGTTTGCACTCTTTCCTGGGAGAAGGCTTGAGGGAAGGCTTGAGGTACGGATTGTCTCTTTTCATCACTGATCATTGAATTCGAATCATCATATTTCGATAGGAAGTTATCCCAACCCTCGTCGCTTCTCATCCGAAACTGCAACGCTTCTTCTTCACTTTCCCCTTCATCATGCACAGCGAGACGATTTCGACAAGTTCCGAAACCGGAAAAATGGCGGTGGCTTTAGCTAAATGGTTCCCTTCCCTGAGTCTCATCGGCAGCTGCACCTATTGTGCTCAGACGAGAGGATACAATCTCATAGAGATTGTGAGGGATTCGGAGGGCGGAGTGATGCGCCTGGAGCCCCTTCATAGCCCGCGCAGGTGGCCATCTCTCGGATGCGACAATGTCCCTTTTGTCTGAATGAGTCTGAAGGCTGAAGAGTCGGGGCCGTGAGCAACTGGGCTACCGATGCCATTCTAGTTGCCTAGCTGGGAGAGTTAATGGCATGTATGTTCAACTCACTGGACGCCAACCCAGTAGTGAATTGGAGCTCGTGCATAGTGCAAATTAATAATTTACCTTCAGATGTATTCGGAAAAGTCTCATGGAAGATGTTATTGAACAAAGATATGCTTCAACGGGAAGTACTAGACTCTGATCTTGTTCAAGGAGTGTTTTGTCACTGCCGAGTCTACACGCTATCATGGCGCACGATACAACCTACTCTCACCTCTCCTTGAAATAGCACCTACGCTGGTGCATATATCTCATCATATTCTTCCTCCGGTGCGTGTTGGGTGACCTCGGAGTCGACGGCAGCCAATTCGGCAATTAAGCGCCCAAGCCCTGATCGAAGCGGGATCTTTAGCCCGTATGTGCGCCAGGCACTGCCTTGACCAGCAAACGTGACGTCATGACCAGAGCTTTCAATTGAATCTCTCATCTGCCAAGTTGACCTGTTTTATGCATTGAGGCTAGAGCATCGCTCCAACGTTCCTCGATGTACCTCTCTGCATATGAGATCATATTACGGCAACCCCGATTGGCCAATCATTAACGACATGCTGCGGCCTTCATGGCTTGACCGTCTGATAGTAATAATACCCATGACGAAAGTCAAGTCTTTGCTTTTGACTCCCGCCTTTGTCCATTACAACCACTCGGTACCATGCCCTCAGGCTGCTCATGGCTGACGGCCACCACTATCCTGCTGGGTACGTATGCCAATGTTTGGAAAAGAGAACGAGCTTTTGACGCCATTGGACTCCAATAGGGGCCTTAACTGTCAATGCTCAAGACCGGGAAGCCTCAGAGTGGTGCGACGATGATATCGAGACATGCTTTCAGCGGTACTATGACCCAAACACCGAAACGGCATGGGGCTATTTGTTCCCTCCTGCCAGCCCTCAGGGACAGCCCCCGCGAAACGAATTCATAGGAATCTTTACAGGTCCTGTAGAATCCGGATGGATTGGAAACAGTCTCGGTGGCCAAATGAGGTCCAACCCATTGGTCGTTGGGTGGTTAGACAATGACAACAAGGCTCTGGTGTCAATTCGATTCACAGAGTAGGTCCTGAGCTTTTCAAATCATCCAGAGGCTTACTTGATAAACAGCCAGCTGTTGTCTCCAGACGTGTTTGAAGGGCCAGAACTCACAGTATTGGGTACCTCAGGTTCGAATGGAACCCACCAACGCATTGTTTACCGCTGTCAGGTGCGTGCTTTCCCTGAACGTTCTAGGCCCGACCGTTCAACCTCCGTCACCCATAGAATTGTACGCAATGGACTGGAGGCACTAATGGCATTCCTTCCAACGGCACGGCCGAGTTTGGTTACGCAGGCGGCTCCCAGAAGCCACCAAACGTCACAGATGTAGACTCGAGCATTCCTCAGCATAGCATTGCAGGCCTGCATGACCTAGACGTCTCTGCTGCACGATCATCGTCATACAATGCGTCCCTTGAACGGCTTGTGGCAGCCCCACCCTTGACGCCGCCAGACGATGCGCCAACACCAACCAGCTCGTCGCAGGCACCCCCAGCCAGCACTGGGCCTGTCTCGTGCCCGGGGGCCCCTGCTCCCAGGTATCCCTTGAATGTTGCAAAGGGATGGGGTGCCACTCCAATCCTCGGCGGGCTCTCAACGCCCAGAGGAATTATCTTGGATTCAGAGGGGCACCCCTTGGTCTTGGAGAGGGGGATTGGCGTCACTGGCCACACGCTTGACTCGAACGGCTGTGTAACTAACAGCACGGTGGTTGTAGAAGATGACCGTCTTAACCATGCCGTTGACGTTGTTGGAACTAGGCTTGTAGCAAGGTAAGAGGCTTTGGCTGGATGGATAATGTTGACTCCTTACACTACTTCACCTAGCTCATCTGATATTGCTTGGTCTTGGGAATACAACCCGGCTACGCTACAAGCTACAAACCGCAAGACCCTGGTCACTGGGTAGGTCACCTTATACCTGTTGGGTGTCCTTTACTGACGTCAATGCCAGTATGGACCATCCCGGACACGTTACTAGAACCCTTCTTATCTCTCGCAAGAACCCTGACTACATCGTGGTCAGCGTTGGATCGGATGGAAACATTGATGAAGCCTCTATCGAGCAATCGTCTGGCACTGCTCAGATTCGAGTTTTCGATATGCGTAATCTTCCACAAGAGGGTTCGGCGTATACAGACGAGTGAGTTGTAATAACCTTGCGCTTGGACCCTACTGATAGAGCTGGTGTGTAGGAGGTATGGTAAAATCATGGGGTGAGTTGGAAGCTTGAAAAGCACGTTTGCAATGTTAAACGACTCGATCAGATTTGGTCTTCGAAATGATGTAGGCATGACCGAAGACAGGGCTGGAATCGTCCACAGTATCGGTAAGTTGCAGTTGTCTCTCAGATCATCTTCCCTAACTGCCAGGACATGCAGAGAATTCCGCAGATAATGTCTTCCGGATCGTCAACGGAGATAGGAGAGATATCCACGCTGACAACCCTGCAGAGAAGGTTTACAATCGTGAGTTGCGCCTGGTCTCGCTCATGTTTCGTGTTAATAGCCCCTCCTCTAGTCGGCTCTGTCACCTCACCTTCAGGTCTTTTCGGAGGGTACCCAATCTGTCTATCGACTTGGCAAAGCGAAGATTTCAAAGATGGCGATGTTTCGAAGAAACCTGGAGATTGGTTCGTCCAGGACACGACGAACGGAACCTTTACCGACGGATGGTGTGAAACAAACGCCAAGAAGCCCACTGTCCTGTTGCCACCGCACACAGCGCCTCTAGATATGAAGTTTGGAGTGAGAGATGGTGACGCCAACATGTACGCTTCATTGCATGGAAGCTGGAATCGTCAAGTGCCCATCGTGAGACGATTTTGATCTACCTCCTCGTCCCATCACTGACCGCGTCTTGGCTGATGGTAGGGCTATAAAGTCGTCGCCGTACCTGGCAAATTCTCTTCCTCGGGCGAATGGAGTCCTCGAGATAGCCTCGAGAATACAAAGAATAGCATCGTTGACATCCTGGCAAATAGGGAAGAGGGTCAGTGCCAGAAAGGATGCTTCCGCCCTGTCGGCCTCGTCTTTGATGAGAGTGGCGAAAGATTGTACGTTTCGAGCGATACCTCGGGCGAGGTTTTCTTGGTGAAGCCTGGAGAGAATGCAGCGTTTTCAGCTGGCGTTCGTTCTGGTACTCTGGCTGCTGTGACTTTGCTTTCCCTGTTCTCGCTGTTCTTCCTTCTTTGATGATTATTGATATCATCTCGGGTGCCGGAGAGGCTTCCCAAGAAGCGTCGCGACTTTTGGACTATCGTTTTTGGACCAACCTTATTATGCATATTATACTTGCTGCTTGCTTTGTAGACTTTTGAGGTTTTAATGGATTTATTTGCACATGATCTCCTGCTCAAAAGCCTATTCGTATCATTGATAGAGATCCCTATCGAATGGCAACGCACCTCGGAAAGCCTGGCGACCGTCTTGCGACCGTCTGACATTTGACATTTGCTGATCTCGGAATCAGGAAGGAAGAGGGCTATTATGACGTTGCCCCTCCTCCTCGTTCTCGTTCTTTCCATCACTGGATTGGCTGAAGCAGGTCCTAGATGCCGGCAAAACTCATACTTCTGATAGGAACAAGACTTCTGCAACTCTTGTCTGTACTGCAATTGTATTCTCAGAGGCTTCTGCCAGCCATTCAGTAGAGGTAAGAAGAAGTGAGAAGTACTCGAACCGGCTGATTAGTACCACTGGGGCCAATCATTGCAGCTCAGCTCATCACAGTCGCTTTCCCTTGCCCTTCTCAGACTCTCGGCATCTACTTACATCAACCTCTAAAGCTTTGCTTCCTCCCCGAAAGAGAAATTGACCATCTGCCCGATGCCCTGGCTCCACGTACTTATGGGTTTGCATAGCTCCCGCTACCATGCGCAGGCTGGGGCGGACAACTCGGGTCTCTCTTATTCTCAATAGCAGCATCTGAGCGGCCGCAGGCGACATCGGCCAGTCCTCGTCAGCACTCAGTTGTGAAGGTGTTCTTCAAAACATCCTAAAGAGTTTTGGGCATCTATCTTCCTTTTTCCCAACAACCGCCACTGAAGGAGCTTCTTGCCAACTGCATGGGAAAGCTTCTGAACTAAAACAAAATCAATACTTGGGCGCTGTGTATAAAGGTGTGTAATCCGGGGACCAAGGGCATTAGAACTTGCTGACGCTGTCCTTTACAGCCCAATAGTCTCCCAGACAAATCATTTTGCGTATTCCTTAACATTGGTACCATGAGTGACCAGAACGGTGGCAATACGACAAGCGGGGGAATGGGCATGGGAGGAGGAGGAGGAGGACAGCAAGGACCTATGGGCCCTCGCCTGCAAATCAGCTATGCTGAGTTGAACGTCCAGCTAATCTCAATAGGTGGGCATCATCTTCCCTTTCTTCCAAAGTACTCCATCCTTACATAGTTCGACCAGGACTCCAGCTATTCATGTGCCTTTACGGACTGACCATCTTTCTCGAGAGTCCTCGTAATGCCAGGAAAGGCCGATTGTCATACGTTCTCGTCAGTTTCACAATCCTGTCGCTATGCATCATGTGGGTGGTAACTGGGAGCTATTCTGGGTACCATACCCTCCTCAATACCGTTCCTGGAGATCGACAGCGGTCACAGGAAGCCATGCAGAGGTTTGGGCGGGGTACAGCAGCATACGGGGTTGGGAGGATCGCATCAACATTCATTGCGTTTGTCGGCGATGGGCTATTGGTGAGTGCAAATGGTCCTCTTTTTCCGCCGTGATCCGAGCTGAAGATTTACTCATATGTAGCTGTACCGATGCTATTTCTTCTGGACTGATAAGAAATGGGTCGTGATTGTGCCAGCCCTCACATATGTTGCGTCAGTTGGCAAGTCGACCCCGCTCGTTCAAATCTGCGTCAACCACTAACATTCGTTTCAGTCATGGGATTGTTGCAAATGCTTTGGATCGAGGTCTTTCCAGGATGGGACATCGACTACTCGGTCGCCTGGATATCGCTCACTGCGGCCCTGAACGCCCTCATCACTGCCACGATCTCCTTTAGACTCTTGGTCACATACTACAAGAATAAGGAGTACCTCCCTTCGACATCATCAAAGGTCTATCTCAGCGTCGTCGCTATTCTCGTTGAAGCTGCGCTGCCTTTATCAATCATAGGAATTGTCCTGGCATGCTTCATAAACCAGAGTGGCGGCTCAGGAGCTTCGAAACCTCATCAAGGCATCTTCCGTATTCTCTACTTTTTCTTCTTGGTGCGTCACCTCTCTGAGTTTAGAGTTTTGAAGACTGACGGACGTGTGTCTTCTCTTCTTAGGCTATATCGCCCCAGATGATTATTTTCCGTGTGATGACGGGCAGAGCAGCGGGAAGGGATCTCAGGGGAAATCCGCCAACGACAACGAACATCTCCACCGGAATCGAGTTCAATCCTTCGAGTGAAAGCGGAGAACACTCGACTGTAGCTCCTTATGACCAGGAAAAGAAGAACCACAGTCTTCGGTCGCGATCTCAAGGTCTTAGCACCATTGGCACTGAGAAGCGCGACCAAGCACACGCCGTGTAGTAGCGAAGTTGTATTTCGATTATCATAATTCTGGGAAGTCTATATACAGGTTGACTTAGCGGACACTCCTTGGCTTTCCTTGGCTTCGATTCTAAATATACTCATTGACTCGCTCGAGAATACCTGCCGCACTATCCTGATGTTGATACTAGTAGGCATGAGCCTCGGAAAGCCCGTGATGGGGTTGCCTCGATCTATAGATCGACCACGCCAAGGCCTCGTTCAGTGTGTATCGTAAACTATGCCCAAGCTCGTGATTTGACCTTTTCAAGGCCTCACACATAATCAATCGGATCCGCGATAGGTTTGGCCATCACCGTGACCTCGAAGTGTGGCGCTAGGGTCAGTTTAGAACATTTGGGGGTCCACATCAGCGTATGCATTATCTAGGATATTATGAAGGTAAGGTATTCGCACAGTGTTGTCCCGTTTTTCGACGCAGCCAGGCCCAGAAGATGCAGCCGAGTCACTTCAAATGACGAAGTGAAGTCCTGTCAATCCGCCAGACAAAATTCTTGTAGGTAGACCAGTTCCTGTGGCTGATGGACGCTGCAGCAGTGACTCCTATCTATGTATCCACAATTCCCGTGACAGGCATCTTGACACTACTCCTTCGCTTGGACGTGCTTGGGAGGATTCCACATCCAATGGACAGATGCATCCCACGGGCTCCTTCTGCGGGAAGAAATGATCCCAAGGGCGGAATGCTCAAAGCTTGATGAAGGCCTAGTTTTTGGCTTGCTCAAAGAATCCCTTAACTGTTCAGCTCGATCTCTTTCTGCCATGAAGTTCTTTATTCCTCTTTTCGCCTTCGCCTCCGTCGCTGCTGCAGGGACGGCTAGTAGTATGCTACATTACCTCTTGATTTTTCTAAGACCCATTCACAGTGTGTTACGACAAAAGACAATGTCTGCGCCAGAACCTGCAACGAGAAAGGTGCACCAGTGGGCACCTGCTTTGGCCTAAAAGGCACAACGGCCAGGGAGAGCGAGTACAGATCCAGCTGTACACCGCCGCACCCCAAGCTAAACCTTTGCGCTTGTAGGACGGCAGTTTACCTCTTCAACTCCATTGAATACGTTGATTGGGCGAACTTGAAGGGATGTAATGGCGGGAGCCCTTGTGCTTTGTCCTTCCCATTCGGAATGCCCTGCAGACTGTGAAAATCCCTCGGTATAATCATGGGAATTGTAAGCTCTAGGAGCTCGTGCGTAAATATAGAATTTGTATCAGGGCTGGTCCCGACGGCCTTCTAAGCTATTGTCCCACATCTTCATGGAGAGGCACCAACGGTGCCGATTTTTTTTTTAAATGTTCCTGAAAGCGTCGAGTCACCCTCCAAGCGCCTCAAGCGTACCTGCTCCAGAATGGGTATAATTATCAGTGGACCCCTCAGGCTTGACAAGTTTTGCCGGACTTGGGTTCCTAGGCAATTTAGCTGCCTCCGAGTCCCAGACGCGGTACCACAGCTCCGGGCCTTGTCTTGCTATCTCCCTCGCTTGTCACGATTTCAAGCCACTCCCCCGCGTATGCGTGGGCAATCAAGGCCCACTATCTTCAATAAATTTAGCTCCAGCGTGCAGTCTTTCTACTAACGATCTATGCCCACCCAAAATAACTGCATCCAGTCAGCCATCCAATCAGAACATCGTTTTGACTGGTTGAATATCAATTGACACCACGACCGCATGATTATTTCTGTCAGTTACCTCGTAGAGGCTGTCAGAGTCGTCGACAGACAATCGGAAATTCAAAAATTGACGAGGCGTGACTTCACAGTTAGCCGCTTCTTATCCGTGGATCGCGAGATAACGCGCCTCGGGTCCCAGTCCCTATCCTGTATAAAAGCCCACCTCCCGGTGGAGTGCTCGATGAGCACCAGTTGCTAAATCCCTCGCACTGTGAATCAGCTATGAAAGCCTCCTTCCTTGCCCTTCTCGCTTTCGCTGCAGTGTCCAATGCTTTGACAGTACGTGATTCCTGAGGCTTCTGGGACTCTAACTTTGACTGACCAGTAAATTTTAGTGCACAACCTCCAAGGCAAATGTTTGCTCTCGGACTTGTAAAAAGAACAACGCTCCAGCCGTCACTTGCTATGGCGCCAAAGGGTCTGTCATTGTGAACGATGATTACTCTCAGGCATGCTACGTCATTGATAACCAAGGAAAGTAAGTAAAGTCGCATAAAATCTGATTCCCAGAGATGATGTTAACGGCGACTATCAAGCACATGGATGTGGGTGTACGCAAGTCAAGCATGGGTTGCATGGCCAGACGTGCGGGGCTGCAACGGAGGGAATCCTTGCAGCTTTGCATCTGCGTGTTAGCTGTTCAACATTGACATGATAAATTGATATACTTCATGCACTCTACGTCTTAGCTCTTCTTGTTATCGTTGGTGTATATAGGTTACTAGTGCATTTCGGATAGCGACAGCGGAGTTCAAATTGCAGTTTTGGGCGCTCCGCAAATCTCGGACTTAAACTTTCCCTTCATCGACGTCATTTGCAAACCAGCTCAAGATGGGCTTCACCTACGTTATCGGTATGGCATCAAGGTCGAAAATGCAGCGGTCATATACTTATACAGCCATCGCATGATAGAGCACATGGAAGAGGATGACGAAGAGTCGAAAACCATCCCACCATGGGTTGAATTGGAATATGCGGTCTGTATACGCCATCCCACTTCTGTTGAGCGTTATTGCTCTGCATACCAACATGGATAATTTATTCAGCACATGCGTACCTTTGCTGGACCCGATGCTCAAGTTATCTTTACGAGCCTATCTGAAGCGTCAAAGACCTTCTTGAACAACTCGGTAGACACCAACCCATCTTCAGACAAGGCGAAGGCCAGCTTTCACAAGGAGGGCATCTTGCAGCTCATGGAAAAATCTGGGGTGCCCTTGGACAAAGTGTGCCTGTTAGATCCCAAGGCTGAGAAGGAGCTCTCGCCAGAAGACGGCGATGGCGTCTTCGAGTGGTTCCTGTTCGGGGTGAGTTTTCCGTCTATCGATTACCCATGATGCCATTGTTAACCTGATGCAGGGGATTCTTGGTACGAGGAACTTCGTCTCTACTTCTGAGCCGTAGCTGATACCCATCTAAAGGTGACGATCCTCCTCGAGATCGTACAGGTGAACTCCGTAAACTTGGCTTCCCCAATCGTAGGTTAGGCCCAGTGCAGATGACCACAGACACCGCACTGGGCGTGACCAAGATTGTTGTTGCCGATAAGGTCCCCCTTGAAAAGATCCCCTACGTGGTGAGTATTCCAAATTTCACGTGTGGTCTGAGTTCCTCTCATCATTGTTTTTCTGAGCGCAGGACCATCCAACCATCACATTCAGTCCAAAAGAATCCGTCGAGATGCCATTCAGGTACATCGCAGATGGATCGGAACCTCGTCTTCCACCTGGCATGAGAGAGCTCCTCCACGAAGACCTCAACAAGTCATTTGATTTCTAAATTTGCGCCTTTCAACACCGAAAGAAATATAATGCATTACATGTGGAACTATGATACATCCAAATTGTACAACAGGCATGTAGAAGAATAACAGAGATGTAAGCCAGATATTTGAAGTAAGGTCGAAATTATATAGGCTACCAGTGTCAGCGATTGAGAAAATGCAGTGAGTTGAAGTGGTGAAACGTAGAATGCAAGGTCGAAGTGTGATCTAAAAGTACAACGGGTATCGGAGGCAGGTATTGCAAGGAACGCGCGCATTGCTCGGCGATCAAGTTGAGGGTTTAGCGTCCCATGGCGCAGGGATGCGAGCGACGTCGGCAAGGTTCTGGTCTGCCCTGGCATCGTTCAGCCGATCCCGGTCGGTCATCGCCATCCGTGCTCGACACCGCACCAGGCGGAGCTTCGTACGCTTGATCCCTGTAGTATCTATGAGACCCATGAACGAGAGCACGAAAGATGAAAAACGCACATGTAGCAATCGTTTCCTTGTCTTCTTCCATAAACGGATTCCCTGTTTGCAGCAAATCGTCTTGTAATGCATAAAGGCACCACAAGGATTCTTCATATAGCTTCTCGCATTCATCTGGCGCTGTTGCTTGGTCAAGCAACTCTTTCCGTGCAGCCGTCCGACTCTGATGATGTAATGAGTAAGGACGCTGATACAAGGAAGGAATCAGCGTACCAGCATGAGAGCACGATCGTAGACCAGCTGGTCGAGCCATGCTTTGGGACCATCATACTGAGCGGGCAACCACGTCTTGACAAGTTCCGCGCGATCGTTACACTTGATGAAATGTTCCTTGAACCAGACGAACGCTGTACCCAACATAAATAACTATCACGCCAGAGAGATAAGGGAAACATACCAGCATCGAACCCTTCGCTCACTGCAAAGTCGCCCTCGGGGTGCCTCATGTTCATGTGCTCCTGGAAGTTGCGAAGCTTGTCAATCCCCTTTTGTGAAAATGACATGAGGAGCATGTAGATTGCCACGCAGGTGACGGCGTTATATTCCGCCTCCATATCCGCGTGTCTCCGTCGTCGTGCATGTTTCTCAGCTTCCCCTTCTCGTTTGACAAACTTTGTAGGATCTGCAAGAGGTTCTGAAAGGAACGTTAGTCACCAGGCATGTCTAAGCACAATCGGAAACATACTCTGAGGAACAGCCTTGACATACTCATACATCTCATCGGCCCATCGGGTCAGGACATCCGTCTTCTGTGCTAACTCTTCCAGGGTGGCCAGTAGCTCGTCTTCCAATGGATCCCGTTCGGCTGTCGAATCCAACGTGATCAACTGTGGCCGACGAGGGGATGATGGAGGACTCGTGTTCGAAGTAATGTCGAGGGCGGGTGAAGATACTGACGATGTCCTCCTTGTCGTACCGAACAGCTTCTTTGTTGCAAGTGATAGCGCGCGATTCAGAGCACTAGCAGCCGCTCGCGATGCGTGACTCGAAGGAGAGGAAGAGAGAGGCGGCATTGCATTGGCATTGACGTTTGGCGGGGGAGGGAATGTGACTGCGTTGGGTATCGGATACTCTTGTCGGACTCTGTCGTCATCCACTGACGGCGTTGCAGGGACTTTGCGGTCGTATAACGGTCGTCGAGGTAAGCTATTGATTTCTATAACGAATGAGCAACAATTGAGGTCAACGAGAATAGTAGCTTACCATCGACAGCACGGTTGAACTCGACTGCCCGGGTATCGCCAACAAGAACATATTCCCGCCGTAGCTGGCCGTCCTCCTCTGTTTCTCCAGGAATAAAGGATCCCTCCGTCGACAGGCCTGATGGAACGGGTGCCCTTTGTACTGGCGGTGGCATCGGCTGAGGTTCTGATCCTTCGGAATGCGACGGTCTC
This sequence comes from Coprinopsis sp. MPI-PUGE-AT-0042, assembly GCA_020736565.1. Classification (NCBI taxonomy): domain Eukaryota; kingdom Fungi; phylum Basidiomycota; class Agaricomycetes; order Agaricales; family Psathyrellaceae; genus Coprinopsis; species Coprinopsis sp. MPI-PUGE-AT-0042. The sequence continues at coordinate 489,391 of JAHBOF010000044.1, read as the reverse complement.
CTCCAGTTGAACTTGCTTGGGGGGATGAGGGCGGTAGGATCGAGAACCTCTGGAGGAATCTCTTTGTGATGGTCTGGCGTTGCCGGTCGGTCTGTGCCGGCACTATCCTCTGGATTCCGTGGCCGAGGAAACTTGGACTTTGCAAGCGCTGTGCTGCTGAAAAACTCCTCAAAGCTCGCTCTCTCCACAGGATTCCGCTTCAACAAGGCCCGAATGAGCTTCTTGATGTCCTCTGGCACCGGGGTACTCTCTGCTGCGGTCTTGGGATCTTCATCAGGGAACTTGACTCCCTTTGAGAGTTCAATCTTCTTCAGCAACTCGATATGGTTCTGAGCTCTAAACGGCGCCTTTCCAACCGCGATCTCATACAACACCGCTCCTACAGACCACAAGTCTGCCTTTGCATCGTACTTTTCGTACCGCAGGATCTCCGGGGCCATGTACAGCGGTGAACCGCAGAGTGTTTCGGCTAGCATAGCGTTCGGTAGTGATCGTGCAAAGCCAAAATCGGCGACCTTGAGGATAGGAACGCCGAGGGGGTGTCCCCTTGCGAGTTCCTCTGGTGGTGCAGGGTTGAGCAGCAAGTTCTGTGGTTTGATGTCTCGATGGATGAGATTTCGGTGCCGCAGGAATTTCAGTGCCCGGGCTGTACGGAGAGTAAGAACAAGTCAGTAAAGGAGTGGAAGCGACGACGTACCAAGCTGCCTGAGGAAGCTTCTAAGCACAATCTCGTCTAAACCTCCCGACCTTGGATGTGGATAGTATTGGGGTGACTGCCCTGGTCCTGGGATATATTCGAGCCCTTCTACCCTCCCTCGCTTCTTAATGTAGTTGGTCAAGTCTCCTCCAGCACAAAACTCCATGATCAGGTAGATGTAGCGTTCTGCCCGCTGCGAGTTCCTTATCAGCCATGCTACCAAAGCTCTAGGAAGCAAGGGTGCTTACCACAATGTCAATGAGCTTCGTTATATGTCGATGCGAGAGTGACTTGAGGATTTGGATTTCACTCTGCAGGTTATCCAGCAGCCTGGCGCTCAGATTGTCCCGCTTCACGGCCTTGATGGCGACCTGCAAGCGTGTATCCTGGGCTGCTGTCAGGTATAGCGAGACTATGGGTAAAGCTAAAGACATACCGCATGATACCCTTTGTACACAGTGGCAAAACTGCCCTTGCCAATGTCTGTAACGATAACATACGGTTTCGCGTCGTTTGGGTCGCTCACCGAGGACGATGGCCCCGGTTGAACAGCGCTTGGTGGCATCAATTGTTGAGTCTAAGCGTAAAAATTGAGGTGCTTCCCGAGCACCCCCTCGACCTTTATATAGGCCCCTTCTCAGCCAGAGAGTGTTCGTCGGAATCAGGACAGCAGCAGATGACAGACGCGGTCAAGATGGGGTCGAGTTCTGCACTGCTATGTCGAATAGCTGACTAACGGCCCCTATTTCGAGTAACAAAGCTCAACATGGAAATGACGACAGAAATTGTCAGATTCAGATGGGGATGCATTTCAGAGCTCGAGGGACCCCCGGTACTTGAAAAAGGAAGTGGTATAGCTATGCTACTTTAGGCCGTTTATGGGGAAGAGCATCCCAGAACCAGGCGATGGCCGAGACAGAAGCAGAATAAGCACCAAGGACGAGCATGGCGTGCCCGTTTGACGCGTACATGGTCTTCATCGACAAATTAACGACTCCCGTCATGAGGTTGGCCTGGAGAGTATCCATCAGTGGCCATCCAGGATATGAGAAGGAGGACATACGATGAGGAAGATCGTGAGGCTGTGGTTGTTAATTGCTTCAAGCAGCTTCGGCGGGTTGCCCTCAAGAGGTGTTGGGTGCGCATAAAGCTCATCTTCCTTTGACGAGAGTCGAGGTGATTTGGGCGACTTCTTTGTCTTTGGCTTTGGGAAGAACACGATATCTAGGACGACGGTGTACGCCAGGACAAAAGTGACGTTGTAGGCTGCCACCCATAAGATGTACGGCACATTCACCTATTTTATTGTTAGAGTAGGCTTAGGTTTGGCGGATGAGAAACCTACAATCCGTCGCGATACGCCCCCTGTGCCGTGCCAAGCATCATCGATCTTGAGGAGGCGAGTCAACCAAAGGAGAGTCCACCAGACGATAGAGTAGGAGCAGAGTTCGACCGCCATCTTGCTCAGGTCACGAGGGGCCGACAGGTCTACATCAGACGTTGCTCCTGACTGTCGGCGACGGAAGAAAGAGGGTGACGGAGGGAGAACCATGGTCCCTGCCGATAAACCCAGGATGTGGATGGCCAGATAACCGGTGAGAGAGACGAGCCCTTCTTTGTTCTGGCTTACGATGGAAGTGCGAGGCGCTGAGAGGACATACTCCTTGAGACCATACCACAAAGCGAATTGCTGCCCTGTCAAGAGATCAGCGAGGTTACAAAGATCGCAGCCTTTGACTTACCGACTGCTATGGCGATACCAATAAGCGAAATTGGTACGTGGACGATCACAGGGTGGAGCAAGACTTGCAAGATGGGAAGCAATGCGAGTGTGATGAAGAAGTTCCAATGAAGCCCATACTCAGTGATATGCTCCTAGATGGCACGTCAGCGAGGGATCATCCAAGTTTGGGCCTGACATACCGGGTACTCCGTTCCCTTGACCATTATAACCCGAATGACACCTAAGAGGATGATGGGGATACACTTTCGTGTCACCTTGAGCAGTTTCGGTAGAGTCGGTGCAGTCAAATACCCAGGGTCCCTCAGCAATGGGATCGCTGAAACCATGCCTTGGGAGAAGACAAAAGAACCAACACCGAGATCCATCTACTCAGACTGTTAGCACGACGAGAGGCTTGCATAAAAAGTATGCTCACCAATGACACTCCATATGTCTCGCATTTAGCAAGTGACCGAGGAAACACAGGGAAGTCTACCGCCAGAATCGCCAGGACTGTCATAAGCATCATATGGGCTCTATATGTCGTCAGAGCTGGTAGCGGTGGTAGAGCCGACTTCTGCCTGCTAGCTTCTTGGGGAACAGCTTGCTTTGAAGGTAACGGCGAGGGACCCTCTCGTCGCGGAATCATGAGCAGTAGACCACCTGGGACTGCCAGCAGCATGTTCAGCAGTAGCGGCCGTTCAGCGAACAACGTCATGGATAGAAGCAGTGGTAGAACCAGCAATATCCACGACGTCAAGAATCCCAGTTTGCGCATGTAAGGTAGTCTTGTCCTTAATGCGCCGTACAAGAATACGGAAGACTGTGCTGCAATTCGTCAGGACATTAAGACGCGACGAGGAGCATATATGCCGCACCAGGGCCACCAGTGATACCATGTTAACATGGAAGATGGAAGAGCCGGTCATTCCAGTGACGAATGCCTCTTTCTCGTGCTTGTAGCCAGCGTCCATGGTGACAACTATATTGGAAGGTCGAATTGCAGCCGAAGAATATTAGCGCCCAATACTGAGCTGAGCCAGTGGATAAGACGTTGCCAGTTCAGGTTTCTTGGGAACGTCTGCTGAAGTTTCTCTTCAGAACGATTTCATACAGCGAGCGTGGTGGTGATGGTCGAGGCCAAGTGATGACAACAGTTGTTTGGTCGCTGCGCACGACGGTGAGCACGCCATCAACGACAGGTTGACCCTGTCTCACTATGTCTATACCCTCTGCTCTCGATAACTCATATATTCTTGTCGATGGCGACGAGAAAAGCGCGAATCCGTCTGAAAAACGCGTCGAATCGGTGGGCTCGATGAATTCACGGCTGGACTTCATCGCTGACTGCTGCACGCCCCGCAGCCTGCCGTGCACCCTTCGATAGATCCAAGCTACAAACCGGGCTCCGCAGACAGCTACGCTCATAACTGGTCCCCAGCAAGCACTGGGGGAGGCATCCAAATCCAGGGACGTCATTTCGTAGACGCATACGGCCGTGTCTGCCATCTGCGAGGTGCCAATGTGTCAGGGTCCTCCAAGACGTGAGTCTGAGCTCCTGTATACCAACGCACAGTTGCTGATGGCTATGGGGCAGTCCTACAGACCATGACCATGAAAACTTTCCTGGCGATCATCGCTCCGTCACTTTCGTAGGACGTCCGTTTCCTCTGGCACAGGCGCACGAGCATTTCTCCAGGCTGCGAAGATGGGGATTGACATTCAGTGAGTATCGTTCATTGGCTTTCTTTCGCTCAGTGGGACTCATAAACTGCGTTCAGTCCGATTCCTTGTCACTTGGGAAGCCGCGGAGCATGCTGGACCGTATGTGTTATGCTTCCGTTTCTGACGCTCGCTAACGCACGCAACAGCGGGATCTATGATCAGGAATACCTGGCATACATCCGCCAGCTCTTATCCATGCTCCCAAAGTATGGACTCACTGCCTTTGTTTCTATGCACCAAGACGTTTGGTCGCGATACTCTGGAGGATCAGGAGCACCTGCCTGGACACTGGAACTTGCAGGTTTTGACTTGCGAGCGATTGAAGAGACGGGCGCAGCTTGGCTTTTAGGCCAGAGACGCGGTGGTCGTACAGAAGAAGAGCGAGGTATCTGGCCCTGTGGGTACCAGAAACTTAGTGCCGCAACGATGGCGTAGGTTGTCTCTTTTTCTCTTGCCCGCTCGTACTAATCAACGTGATTAGCACCCTCTTCTGGGGAGGAGACATTTTTGCCCCTAAGCTCACAGTCGATGATGGTACGGGTAGTCGCGTGCCCATACAGCAGTTTCTGCAATCAGCCTTTCTCAAGATGTGGGAGGAAGTTGCAAAAGCAGTAGGCGATCTAGATGGTGTTATCGGGTTCCAGGTGAGCATATCGGTTAAAGTGCTTCGACCTTCTACTCACTCGTGCTATTTAGATGATGAATGAACCTCATAGAGGGTACATCGAACTCCCTTCCTTACACAGTTTCGACTACAACACGGATTTACATCTGTCCCACGTTCGTAAGTAGCTCTTCGTCTTGCAAAGCGTCACTTTACTGATGTACCCCAGCTTCCGCCTTCCAGTCATTCCAACTTGGGTCTGGATACCCAACCTCAGTTCCTCACTACGAACGCTCCTTTCCTTTCCCCACCAAGTTAGCCGGGCACGAGCTGCTCAATACCAACAAGCAGAAGGCATGGCGCCCCGACGGGCCTACTCAAGGCAAATGCATCTGGGAACTACACAACGTCTGGGGCTTTGATCGAAATAAGAACGAGGCCGTCATCCTGCAAGAATCATATTTCCGAGTGCATCCTAAAACAAAGGAAACCGTCGACTGGTATACCGATTTTTACTTCCCGTTTATCCAGCAGTGGGAAGGAAAGCTGCGGAGGATTGTGAGCCCCAACAAGATGATGTTTGCCGAACCCATTCCAAACGAGGTGTGTGAGTCACTGGAATACCATGGTTTCCGCGAAGGTTGACCTTTCTCCCTAGTTCTGTCCATCGTCATGGACACCAGAGCGAAGGCCCTCGAACATGGTATACGCCCCTCACTGGTTGGTTTTCCGCTTCCAGCCGTCTAGGACAAGCTAATCACGACGTGCTTAGGTATGACCTCAATGCCCTATTTTCGAAATCGTTTGGAGACTTCAGTGTCAACGTCCAAGGCCTGTCGAGGGTAAGCACCTGCTTTCAACGACCATTCTCATATAAATAGACTGACTCTCGCATCAGGGAATGTTCCTCCCCAAAGCTCTCTACTGGGGTCAGAAGGGAGTCCGAGACAACTACAGTGTCCAAATTGGCAACATTGTTGGAAAGGCACGGGAGTCCCTAGGCGAAACACCGGTCATTATTGGCGAGTGCGGCATCCCTATGGATATGAAGTAAGAGGACCGCTCGCATCCCCTAGCAATTGGAGTAACCTTTTCATTCTAGCAAAAAGGAAGCCTTTGAAACAGGCGATTTTACCTGGCAAGCTCGCATGATGGATGCAATGATCACAGCGTTGGAACGTTCATTCGTCGGCTTTACGTGAGATTCGAGTTTCTGGTGCTCCTGGCTAGCCACTGATTGACGATCGCCTTTCTAGTCTTTGGAACTACAACCCCTCGAACGATGACGTTCACGGCGACGACTGGAATGGGGAGAACTTTTCCTGGTTCTCACAAGCCAGGGCTCTACCTGCATCACTCCTTGACTACGAGCAAACTGCATACTCTCTGGACAACGGTGGCAGGATCCTGACCTCTGTCGTCAGGCCTTACCCAGCGAAAACCTGCGGCGTTCCCGTCAAGCTCGACTACGAGATGACCACAGGAACCCTGATCTACGAATGGGACAACCCTAGCTCACCGCTTCGCTCTTCAGAAACCGAAATCTTCTATCCTTCGCTCCTAGCCCGGGATAGAGAGCTCGTTATCTCTGGACTGGACCGGGGTGATAAATACGTCTACGACGAAGCTCGACAAACGCTTTTCATTGTCTGCCGCGACAACAAGACACCAGGAAAGCGCCACCATGTGGTGGTTTCCGTTTCACCTCAGTTGGACGATCCCCGTCCAGAATTCGTTCTCAACGATTTCTGGAGTGATTTTGGTCCTCGGATGTTTGCCTTGGCTGCTTTCTTGGGCTTCGTCCTCGCTTTATTGACTTTCCTTTGGCGCTAGAACGTATATAGATGGGACATTGGATTCAGTATACCCCTTAAGCATCTATTGGAGGTGCTTAATTTAACATGGATGGTCTTCTTCGATATCAGCCGGGGCGCCCGTTTACATTAATCTAGGTTAGATTTTCAGGATGCTTCTCGACCTCACTCCTGCCCACTTTTCGGCTATCGTACGCGCACAAACATGCAGGACTCTGATCAACCAACTGCCGATTGAGATGGCAACCAGTGGCAACACTCAAGAGGCCCCCCCTATATGCTGAGCGAGGCTCGATCCAAAACCCCCCATTTTTGAAGCATCCGTACACACGGTTTTTGGCCATTTTCGTACGCATCTCGGATCGGGTACCCCTGTTTTTGGCCATCTCCGTCAGCATGACGGATCAAGCATTGCGAGACATCCTCTTCGTACACATTCGAGCGAAAAGGCTTCAAATTTCGCTGCTGAAGATTAGTAAAGTAGCTCTAGGGTACCATTTGCTCTTAGAATCGAAGAAACTGTCGACTAAATAGCGCGAGCGGAAAAAAGCTGAATGTTCTGAGTCCTGACAGTGTTTTATATTGGCGTCGGCGTTACTGCCGGACCCGGCCAACCCCAGTTTACACGCTGCCTCTGCTTTCAGGATGGCATTGTAAAATTAAGATAGATTGGATCGACATTGCCTCTTATTTCGAATTTAATGAGCTTACCATATAGATTAGTAGCGTGTACCCACCCAGCAGTGGCAGAGGTCACTGGCCTGAGCCACATCTACGATAAATCAAGACCAAAGGAGTAATCAAGACAAAGAAAGGGCTGGTTAGGACGACGGATGGCACCAATCTCAGCTGAGAAAGCTGGCAGGGCCCTGTCCCTGATTGGGGCGAAGCCCCTATTGTCCAGGGGAACGCGAATGCAACCACACAGCCACATGGTACGGTGCATCGCCACTGGCTGCCTGCGGCCATTGGCGAGAGAGCCCCGGCCGCAGGTACCCATATCATATATGGGGCTTACGACTGCGAGCTCTTCACGACGCACTTCACGTGCGACGAAAAAAACCTTGTATATTCCTGAGGAGTGTCAAGGAAGACAGGACGAGGTCCCCTTGGCCGGTGCCCTCTCGTACACATACGGGATCGGACATCGCTACCGACTAGGGAGGGACAGACACACAACGGATCAGACATGGGTCAAAATTTCGGTCTGTTTGTGCACACTAGGATCAGACATTTAGGGGGTTTGGCGCCGGTTTCCGTGCACACCAGGATCGAACCTCTCCCAGGGTATAGGGGGGGCCTCACTCAAGCAACACTGACCGTGCTGCCCCCATCATATCACCATCAGATGCGGATCCGCAAACATATAAAACCCTCGATGCTGCACAGTAGTGTGGTTTCTTCATCGTCTGGCACGACCCACTAGGAGCAGGCTCTCCTCGTTACTCACCCAATCAATCCGTTCACCACGAAAACTCTACTGTGCTTTCAACATGTTGACCATGCGCTCTTTGATTTGCTCTGCCCTTCTCCTGGCTTCATCTCTGTCGTCTGTCGTCGCAGCCCCCAAGTTCCGCAGTGAACTCCAGCACCGAAGGTCGATCCAGTATCTCCTATATTCTCAATGCATCTGACGTCAGTGAATAGGGCTTGTGGAACTCACATTTCGGCCGCTCGCAAGGCCTCATCGGAGAAGAGGTTCCAGTCGCATCGTTTGCCTGCCGCTCATCCTGATGCGAAGGCTACCCTGGACATCTACTTCCATGTTGTCTATGCCAACGAGACCACTGAAGGTGGCTACCTGACGTATGTCTTCACCATGGGCTATAGGTAGCTTTACCTGACATCCGTTGCAGCGACGAACAACTCGAGCAACAAGTCGAGGTCATGAACTCGGACTGGAACAAGACTGGAGTTAGCTGGAATCTTGTGAATGTCACTCGTATCGAGAATCCAGATTGGTTCGCCAAGGTTGCTCCCGAGTCGTAAGTAGCCTTTCCTGTTATACCTACCTTGAAATACTCACAGTCCCATGCAGTCCTGAAGAGATCGAGTTGAAGAAGACCTACCGCTACGGAAACGCTTCGGCTCTGAACGTTTGGACTGTTGGGTGAGCCTCTGAGCATCCCACTTTTCCTTGCCTGCAGGCAATTGACCCAACAACAGGTTCTTGGAGGGAGAGGGTGCGGGTCTCCTCGGCTACGCTACCTTCCCTAGCGACTACGAATCTGCACCTGAATCCGACGGTGTAGTCGCTCTGTACGGGACCTTCCCCGGAGGCCTCAAGCCCCCTTACAACAAGGGCCGGACTTTGACCCACGAAGCCGGTCACTGGGCAGGCTTGTACCACACTTTCGAGGTTTGTCTATTCTCCTCTTCTGCGCGTCCCATATCCTTACCATAGCTGCAATCAGGGAGGCTGCAGTGGAAAAGGAGACTTTGTCGAAGACACCCCCGCCGAGCGTGAGGCTGCTTACGGCTGCCCAGCTCCCAGGTCTTCTTGCCCAGGAGGAAAGCAAGATCCTATTCGTACGCTTCCCTCAGCAGTTGAAATAAGTTGGTTTGACTGACGCCTTTGTTGCAGGCAACTTCATGAACTATGTGAATGACGAATGCATGGATGAGTGGTCCGATGGGCAGGTTACGAGGCTCAGAACCCAGCTGCGTACTTTCCGAGGCATTGATGTCTAAAGCATTATGTATGACTTTCGTTCCAACAAATCAAGTGAGATTCTCCCCATGAAAACGCTTGAATTCATGCCCGGGTTGAGTTGTTTGGTTCACAATTGGTAGGTCGAGTGGTGTGAAAGTACACCAAGCGCACTCACAGCTCGCAAACTGTCGTCGTGCGATACAGACTTTTGTAGCTTTGATATCACTTTGCGACACTAGCGAAATTATACATCGACGCAGTAATCTACAAGGCGCTTGCAGTGTATGGGGAACATGGGATACCAAAGCTCTTACGTTTCATTCGACTTCTCAACGTTCATCTGAACTACCTTCCAACCCCTGCCATCCGAACAGTTTCTTTTGGTATCCTTGGCAGAAGAAGCGGGGTCCGACTTGGATCTCCCCTGACATCCTCCCTTGATTCGTCTGTCGCTGGCCAGAAATTGCTCTTGCTGTCGTACCGTTGCGAATATAGCCAGTGACAAGTTCACTCTAATCCAGGAAAAGTGGAGATCGGAGTCTCCTGCCCGTATACTGTATTTGACACCGGGAAGCCTGGGAAATAGTCCCGATAGATACGCTGCGACTTTATTCTGCCACTCCTGTGACACTTTGGTTTGGCGAACGCAAAGGAATTGGAGATTCTCGGCGACCTTGGGCATCTTGTCCCATAACACACTATCGGAGAACACTGCGGCGAAGGGTATGTCCAAGACGTGGAGGTCGGGACAGAGCTCTGCAAAGTGGTAAAGGCAGGAAATGGTGGCGGTACGATCACTCATGATAGACGGAGGAAAGGGTGCGCCCAGTGAAAGGGCAGTCAGTCCTGTCCATGTGGAGGCGATCTTGAAGTAGTCTGTGTCATCCAGAGAGAAGTATGATGGCACATCCATGTCTATGTCTTTCAGGCCTGGCAGACAAAGCAATGGTTCGAGAGTCTGAATTCGTAATATCATGTCGCCTCTTTGTAGGGTTTGAACATCAGGTTGTTTGAAGGCCTGACTTCGGCGAAACCTTAAGGTCTCGAGATGAGTCCCTTTACAAGTCTTTGCGACGCAGTTGAAGAAAGATCGAAAGGACTGCTCGGGGGGTGTGCTGCCGTGAATGCGGACCTCCAACGATTGGAGGAACCGACAGCGGAGCTTCGAAAACAGGGTTTCGACTTTGTTGAGATTGGGACCATTTGGTGACAACAGGAGCAAATTACTGAGCTTCGGGAGCTTGATTGTGCTGGAAGGAATCCAATCATCTATCTTCGCATTCTCATGACCAATCTCGAGTATTTGAAGATTGCTGAACCATTCGGAGCTGGGGTCGAACAGTCGACACGAGAGATCAATATGCTGCGCCGAGAGCTTCGTCAGGGTTGACCTGTTCCCAATGGCATCCTCAATGGTAAGGGTAGGGGCAAGCCTATTACGATTCTCCAAGGTGAAGGAAAGGAGGTCCGGACTATGGGTTCCAACATCTTTGAGGAAGCCGTCGAGAAACGGATCGTATCCATCGACATCGAGCTCGAGCATGACCTCGCGCACTCTCTTCGAAAGAAACCTGTGGTAGAGGGGAAGCCCTCTGCCTCGCCAAACAACTTTGAGTGCTCGGAGACCTGGAAAGATGGCTGCGACGTTCGTCATTGCTGAGATGGCCCCCAGGTCAACATCGACCAAGGCCAGAGCTCCAACTCCGGGTACTCTGAACCGGGTGAGGTCCAGATACAAGTGTTTAACGCGAGCGCTATACTCGCGAAGTAACTGCCATTCTTCTCGCGTCGGTGGCTCTACAAGTTTCTATCGTGCGCACCGGTCAATGTCAGTGCGCCGCGACGCTAGGTTTTGCTCACCATAAGATAAGCCCTCCACCCGTGGATGTGAGGAATTGCCTCATATTTGAGCTTCGAAGCCGGAAGGAGGTTAAAGAGATGTATGGCTCTGCACATCTCGTGCCACAGGATTCCCAAGGCGGGTTCTCGAAAAGTTTGGCATGTTCTGGCCAGGCGAGCGAGAGTCGGTGATGTATGCGGCTCAGGAGGCGAGGCACGCTCTTGCAGATAGACGCGTAAAAATACCAGATGAAGGATTTCGTTAATTTTCAGGCAACGGTGCATATTTTATGTGCTGCGGTGTTGGCTGTCTGAAGGAAAGGAAACAGTGTTGTGTAGAGTTATCGGGACCTCGATTTCAAACTCAGGCGGGGAATGCCGTTCTGGCGCTTCTTCGCCCTGACATATTTTGAATGCGATGGAATTCAAGCACACCATTGAGCGGATTTCCGAATTGCTTCGAAAGGTACACAAAATGAAAGTGTTGAATTTCACTCCATTAGGGTTTGCTGCGCTAGGACTCTAAACGCTTCCTGCTGGCGCACCACAGATTTGACAAAGTACAATGACCAAGGCCCGAGTCGAACACCGGCCCGTATAGGATCATAGAAAATGTCTCTCTTTCCCCCTCCTTGGCCACAGCCTACTCAGGACGACGGTCCAGCCAACTCACATCCAGCGCCGCTGCCCCCTTTCCGAAAGGATGACAACCTACCAGTATATACAGGCAGGTGGAGTCGAGAACTACAACAAGTATCGACCTGGGGGCTTCCATCCCGTCCACCTCGGCGACAAGTTCAAAGATGGACGTTACACTGCTGTAACCAAGCTTGGTTATGGCTCTTTTTCCACCGTATGGCTGGTCCGTGACGAATGGCAAGGATCGCTCGCGTCTTTGAAGATACTTTGCGCTGATATGCCAGAGTCCTCTGGCACCGAACTCGATGTTCTCCGTCGCTTAGCTGCTGGCGAAGGCGAAGGCAAGCGCTTTATCCTGCAATTTCTCGACTCTTTCGTTCACCGGGGACCAAACGGCGAACATCTCTGCGTTGTGACCGAGGTCTCTGGACCAAACCTGACAGAGGTGGCTGATGACATGGATGGGCTTACTCCTGAGCTTGGAAGGAGGTTTGTCCTGCAGCTTGCCCGAGGGATGGAGTACCTTCATTCGTGTGGTGTTGTCCATGGGGGTGAGCAGTCCTTCCAATGACTTTGTGGGGTGGTACTTATTACATGATAGACATCCATATAGGCAACATGTTATATCATTTGCCTGCTCTCCCCTTGATCACCTCGTCAGAGGACGTTGAACGCTTTTTTGGCACTCCAGAAACTCTTCCAATACGCCTGTGGGAGGGTCGGAGCCCTTTGTTCGAGCCCTCTCATTTGCCCCGTTATGCAGTCAGGTCGCCCAACCCCGAGCTCTTCCTCGATCACCTCCTCCAAGACCCATCCCTCGCGGAACTCAAGATCTGTGATTTCAGCGAATCTTCTCTCCACGACCCATCAGCCCCTTTCCATGGTACCAAGAGAACCGTGAACTCTCCTCGAATCCATGCAGCACCCGAACTCATCTTCGACAACGTAGTCAGCCCTGCCTCGGACATTTGGGCACTGGGAAATGTCATGCATCAGATCATGACTGGCGGTGGTGGTGGGGGGAGCGTCACAGCCATACCGGGGGGTTCAGCGCGCTCCAGAGACCAAGTTCTACGTGGGATGGTTTGCGTCCTCGGGAAACTCCCCGAGAAGTGGTGGAATCGTTGGGAAACACAGTCGGAATTCTGCGATGATGAAGGGCAGTGGGAATGGGACGACACATCATACTTTCGCCCAAAGCCTCTAGGCGCTCAAATTAACCCTTACTACCTCTCGGCAAGCCAAAAGGAATGTTTTGTGAAGGTACTTTCTGGGATGTTTGCGTACGAGCCGGAGCGTCGCCTCACAGCACATGCTTTGGTTGAGGAGCTCACATCGGCCCGGTGGCCCACATGCTCATTGAACTGAGGCAGGTTAACGGCCAGCTAGATTGTCGATGCTCGTAAGTGAATTTTTGGTGAAAATACTAGATCATTCTATGCCTATCTTGTAACCGCCACACCTCGGCTGGATATCTCTATGCGAACATTGACGAAGGTCATAGTTGAAGTTTATCCTTTGCAGTGGGGAAGACGAGGGTATAGCATGAGCTCTGTCACATCCTCTTTGAAGACGAATGCCTGCGTGGAGCCGCCCACAGGGAATAAGTGATGTGCAGGATCGTTCATGCAGCTGAATCGAGATCAAGGCGGTTAAATACTTTGTCTTAATGTGAAGTACTGTAGAACTAAAGTGATAGTCGACGCACTTCATGCTCGTGTATTCATCCGCAATCCAGAAATCATTCGTCGTCTGAGCCCATATCGTATATCATTAGTATATCCGAGCTAAGTTCCGGGTCTTCGCTTGTCTCTGCAGCGTCTTCACCTGACCCGTCGTCATCTGTGTCCTCCGTACCCTCTGCATTCTCTGCTCCGGTGTTACTTTCGCTGCCCGATCCGCTTTCCTCCTCGTCGTCTGAACTGCCCTCCATGGTCACCTCCGAGTCGCTTTCGTCGCTTGACTGAGGTGAATCATGGGTAGCGGATACGTTCAAGCCTTCAAACACGATTGTTTGTTTGTCTTCTTCGTGGCGGTCCTCGTAAGCCTGCTCACCGTGACTCGTTCCTGTTTTCGAACCTGGGCAAATGTCGGAAGTAGTGAGTTGACCTCTGCCCATGATTTATGGACATGGCGGCTCCGTCCTCCAGGGGTCGACTCAACGTAGGAAAGCTTGGGGAAGAGTCCAGACAGGTAGGCGGCGACCTTGTCCCTCGATCCGTGCAAGATTTCCGAATCACGAATGTATAAGGTCCTGAGGTCGCTCTGGTTCTTGATCGAGGTGTTCCATGCTACGTCTCTGGTGAAGATAGGCTCGAAGGGTATGTTGAAGACTGAGGTAGGGGCACAGCGAGGAGAAGTGTGTGAAGGAGGCAAAGGTCGCGTTCGGTTGAAGGCGCAGGGTAGAGGGTCGTCCAAATGTCAAGTGATGCAGCTCAAACCAGCTGTCGGCGACCTTGTGGTAGTCGGAATCTTCCAAGGCAAAGTAAGATGGGATGTCCAGCTCGATGTCGCAGATGCCAAGGGGAAGGAGGGGCTCCAGCGTTTCGAGGGTCAGCCTCATGTCTCGTCTCTCCAAGATATGAGCTTCAGGGTCGGGAGATCGCTGAATGACAAGTACTCTGTCCAGTTCACTGCACATGTTTCGGGCTTCAGCAACGCGTTCGAAGAACGATCGGAAGGACCTCTCGGGGGGTGTAGTGCCGAAGATTTGGACGTCTAGCTCCTCCAGGGATGGACAGTCGCAGAGCAAAAAGAATCGTTCAACGCTGTCCAAGTTCGTGCCCACTGGCGATATGAGGACGAGCTTGCTTAGCTTGGGATAATCAAGCATCCTGGAAGGAAACCATCTGTCGATCTTCGCGGTGGGATGCCCAATTTCAAGAACGCGAAGGTTGCTGAATCCCTCCGAATCTGGGCCAATGGCGAAGGTTTTAGGTGAGAGGTTGACATGAAGGGCTGAGAGCTCCGTCACTTTCCCCACGTCCGTGATAATGTCCCCCAACGGTAGCCTGGGTATATATTCCTCATGGTTCCTGTTCTTCAGGCTGACGCATTGAATCTGTTTGCATTGACTTCCAACTTTCTGCAGGAATCCATAGAGGACGGGGTCGTAGTCTTTGAGGTTGAAGGTGAGTGCAAGTGACCAGATATTCGGCGAAAGGAAGAGATGGTAGAGTGGAAGACCGCGGCCTTCCCATGTGAGCTCTAGCTTCTGGAGGAATGGAAAGACGATGCGGGTATCCGGGATTGCCGATAGGACGCCTATGTCAACGTCGACCAACTTCAGACCTCTTCCAGGGACCCTGAACGACTGGACGTTGAGATGCAAGTGCCGGACGCGCGCAGCGTAATCAAAGAAGGTCTTCCATTCTTCGTTCGTAGGCTGGTCGGCTAGCTTCTGTGAAATGAACGGGGTGCGTCAGATGGCAGTGGACAGTGTCACAAATAAGCTTTTCTCACCATGACGAAGAGCTTATTTCCGTTAGGGTGGACGGTTTCCTCCCATCTAATCTTGGACGCAGGAAGTACGTTGAACAGTCGGGCAATGCTAAAGGTCTCGCGCCACAGTGCCGCCAAAGCAGGGTTGCGAAAGGCTTTGCACGTTCGAGCAAGCGCAGCAACAGTATGCGACTTTTGTACGGAGCGAGGACCAGCAGCACGCTCTTTTTCGTATACCTCGCGAAAGATCTCGAGGAGAACCTCATCGATGTTGAGACAGGGATGCATCTTCTTTCAGAGTAGTCAAGTGAGCGAAGGAGGGGGAGATTGCAACAGGGAACCCAAGGGAAAATGTTGGGAAACGTTCGTTTTATACGGGCACGACTCACGAGTCGGCATTCCCCGTTAAAACCAGTGTGGAACAGCTGCTCTGAAAGCAAATTGTTGGGTATTTTCCGTACGGACGGTATCCAGAGGTAGCCCGCAAAGAGGATGTCCCAGCTGCGTCTGGGCGGCCCCTCCAAGTTCAATGTGGCAGTTGCACTAATGTCCGCTGACCGCATCAGAGTTCTCCGTGGCGAATTGAAGCTGGTTGATGTTGGGAGAGCTCTGTCGCGGAGAGCTACATATGTGCGCTTCACCTGCGGATTTCGAAGACAGCTGCCATCATTGCGCTCTGGGACAGGGTTCTCTGTGTGGCGGCAGAATTTCAAGGGCAGATTTAGGAATAGCCTCGAAGCAGAAACGTAGAAGAAATTGCAGCTGGAACCCAAGTTCAATGCCCCAGTTGCAATCGAGTCCATCGGTTGCTCAAGCTCTCCTCCTTAAAGTTCATGGATGATACATTGATGACGAGAGAGTTATTTCAGTTGGGAATGAACTCGTCGCGCAGAAACATGAGATGGGCCTAAGAATTATAGAAATTGAACATGGCGTCGAGCAGGATAATCGAATGAACAGGTATTTAGATACTCGTCCATCCTCCGAGCTCTCGTATGATACTTCCATGTCTTTACCTCCTGATCCTTCCTCTGAGCCTCCGGCATCACCTCCTCTGAGCCACCACCACCATCCCGAAAGCCCTAACGCCACTGCGTCCTTTCCTTCAACGCTGCTGCCACTACCCGAGCAGCGTTCCTTCGCATCGACGAAAGCCTCATCCATGATGGCATTCGAAGGACTATCGTTGCAGTCCAGTCGAGTTGTAGATAGAAGATGTGACGACGCCTCTGGGCCCTTCAGGCTTCGTGGACCTCCTTTTGCTGTTGTTCTGCTTTGCGTTGTTCCTGTTGTCGGACCTTTGCAAATATGGGAAGCAGCGAGTTCACCTCTGTCCATGATGTGTGGACACTGCCAGTGTAACCTACGCCAGGGATGGATTGAGCCTGGAGGAGCTTGGGGAAGAGCCCGGATAGGTATGCTGCAGCCTGGCCTCCATGCCCAGACTGTTCAAGCGTTCCGCACTGCATAAGTGGTACATGGGGGATGGTAGAACCCTTTCAGTTGCTGGGAAAGAGCCCGTCTTGCAGAAATGTCAACGGCAGTAGATATCGATGGGCCTGAGAAGTACAAAAATTGAATATGGCATCGAACAGAATACCTGGATGACCGGGTGTTTGCAAGCTCATCCATCCTCTGAGCTGTCCTCTAATCCTTCCACATTTTGTCCCTCCGATTCTTCCTCTCAGCCTTCCATGCCTTCGCATCGTCTCCTTTCACTGGTAGCCACCAGCAATCGTACGACTATTGCTGTAATTGCCTTGGATGGAATTTCACATTTGCCTTGCAATTTTTTGAACATTTTGATAGTCATGGATATTCATTCTCTTGAAGGTGTATTTCTTTGCAATATTCAGGTGATATTCAGGTGATATTCAACTGTTCCCAGTGTCAATATTCAATATTCAATGCTTGGTAAATAGTCAATATTCAGGGGGTGTTCAATAGTAATGAATAGTTAATATTCAGGGGATGTTTGATAGCAATGAATAGTTAAGGATGTTCAATAGCAATGAATAGTCAATATTCAAGCAATATTCAATACTAAACCAATTGCTATTTCTACAAATAGTAATCCTGTGATAAACTTAGACCATCAGCTAGGGTTAGCACAATGCCTTAGATGCAGCACTTGGAAATTAAAAGCTAGGATTAGGGTTAGTTAGAGTTAGGATCTATGTTAGAGGGTTAGGGTAGAAATATCTGTGTTCAAAGTGGTTAAGTAGTGTGAATATTGTCTAAGTTCCTTTGAATATCACCAGAAGTAAGCCAAAGCAGCAAGCATTCATTTTGAAGTCATGACAGCACACAGTGGCAGGGGGAGCACTCTTATTTAACAATTGTTTCCATTTGAGGCCAGAATCTGAAAAGAGTGAAGCTCCATCTTCAAAAATGAGGTTTTTAGACCAGGTTTGATCCATTATATAAGCCTCATCAATGGTTGAAACCCAATGAATATCAATGAATACCATCCTTTATACTATTGAATATCCACTGAATATCAGCTTTCATAGGCTTGAATATTTACTGAATACTAGATCCCATACTTTTGAATATTTGATGAACAAACATGAATTGTCGCGGAGAGCGGCGCTAGATACAATCTAATCGGTGGAGTCGTCGATCGGTAACGACGAAGGCGGAGGCGGCGATGACGGAGCGGAGAGGTGGAGCGGTGCGAGAGGCTCGACCAACAAGTAGTGAAACTACAAGTCGAGAGCAAGGACGGAGAGAGAGACTTAGAGCGGAGAGATGACAAGTTAAGGCGTTGTATTGACGAAGAGGTCAAACTGAGGAAATACAATGAGAACGAGCAGTCTTATATACCCTACAGTAGGTGCTGAGTCGTACTAAGTCAAAGGCCATGTGAGTCGTGCTGACAGAGATAAACAAGGAAGCTGCGCGAGGCAGCGCGAAGGATAAGTAAGAAGCTGCGCAAGGCAGCGCGAAAGATAAGTAATCGTATCGGGCATAACAATAGAAATGAGTCGGGCTGAGTAAAGGAATGACAAAGAAGGGTCGGGCTGCGCAGAGGCAATGCGCGTAGCCGAAGGTGAAATAGTAATCAACAGTAGGAATGTGGAAAGGAACCATCGGGACAAGTGAACGGAGATGAAAGAATAGGGGTAACGGAGATAAGATGGAAAGCGGATCAAGATAAGATAAAAAGGAAAAGATAGGGGCGAAACAATAGGGGCTAACCGGTGTCCACGACATTACCCCCCTCCTATGCTTCATCGTCCTCGATGATTTGAAGGCCTAGGCGGATGTAGTCGGTGGCGGAGATGCGGCGAGGGGCGTCAGGGTTGCGTTCGTGAAATTCGTCGATGTATTCTTGTGAACGAGGGATGAGGTTGGATTCGGGTTCCCAGCTGTTGTGTGAGGCGTCGTAACCAAGCCAGCTGACTTCATAGTAGAGCTCATTCTTCCTGCCTTTCTTCCTCCATTCGTTGTTGAGAATGCTTTCGAGCTCGTACTCCGTCTCTCCTTCGATTTCTACGGCCTCTGGTGGTGGTGGTAAGATGCCGTTGACGTCGTTGCCTTTGAAGCGGGAGAGTTTGTCAAGGTGAAAAATGGGATGTATACGTCGCATGTTCAGAGGGAGTTCCAACTTGTAGTCGAGGTCGCCGATTCGTTCGAGGATTTTGAAGGGTCCAAGCTGTTTGTCGCCTAAGCTCCGAGATGGAATTCGGACTTTGATGTCGCTGCCGTCTAGCCAGGCCAGCTTCGAATGAGTCTTTCTGGTGTGCTTTGTCCATACGTAAGGCGGCCTCGATGTCTTTACGGACTTCTCAAAGAGTGTCGAGTCGTGTATTGACTGGTCGGAGGGTGGAGTTGGAGCCGATGGGAATGTTGAAGGATGGAAGGTAGCCATAGAGAACTTCGAAAGGTGAATGATCGTGGGCGGAGTGAATACGGGAGTTGATGACGAATTCTGCCATGGGGAGGTGCTTGTCCCAGTCGGTTTGGCAGCGGTTAACGTAGAGGCGAATGTAGTTCTTGACTTCTTGGTTGGCGCGTTCCGTTTGGCCGTTAGCTTGTGGATGGTATGCGGTAGTGAGGCTGGACTTGATGTTGAGTTGTTTGAGGAGGTCGCGCATGAGCTGGGAGGCGAATTGGGGACCTCTGTCGCTGGTGAACTGAAGGGGGAGACCGTAAAGGCGGAAAATTTCACGATAGTAGATGTCGGCCACTCCTTCAGAGCCGATCTTGGTGGTGCAGGAGAAAGCGTGGATGAACTTGCTGTAGTGGTCTGTAAAAACGATAGCGGCGTCATGGCCATCTAGAGTGGTGGGTAGAGGTCCGATGAAGTCAACTCCCACGGATTCCCAAGGGCCGTTGGGGACGTCTAGGGGTTGAAGAAGGGAGTGGGGATGCTGAACGTTCTTCTTGCGGGTGCAGGTGTCGCAGCCTTCGATGTACTTCTTGACGAAAGCCCTCATAGAGGGCCACCAGTACTGACGTTCGACTCGTTCGAGGGTGGAGTGAATGCCAGGGTGTCCTGAGGTGGGGTCGTCGTGGCATTGGCGGAGGATGTCCTGGCGGAGTTGAATGTCGTTGGGAACGTAGACTCGGCCCTTGTGATAGATGAGGCCATCTTCTTCCTTCCATTCGGGTAGTCCATTGACGAGTTTGGCAGGTCCGTTCTTGAGGGCGTTGAGGGCGGTGAGGACGTTGGCTTCTTTTTCACTGGCGAGGCGGATGCGTTCTTCGAGAGGGTTGGCGAATTCATGGTTGGCGGCGAGTTTGGCGAATAGTTCGGGCTTGAGGACTACTTGTTGTCGGTTATCTTCTGCATCGGTTACTTGGTGGATGTCGAGTCGAGAGAGAGGGTCAGCTTGGGTGTTGGCTTTTCCAGGACGGTGGGTGAGACGGAATTGGAATCGTGAAAGGTAAAGTGCCCATCGGGCGTGGCGGCGGCTGAGATCTTGGGCGGTGCGCCAGTATTCAAGGTTGGCGTGGTCGGTGATGATTTCAAAGGGTTCTGGGAGGCCTTCAAGAAAATGTCGCCAGTCTTTGAGGGCTTCGATGATGGCGAGCATTTCTCGATCATAGATTTCGTAGTTGCATTCGGCGGGTTGCATGGAGGATGAGCAGAAAGCGATGGGGTGCCAAAGACCGTCGTCGAGCTTCTGAAGCAATGCACCTCCCGTGGCGAAGCCAGAGGCGTCAACTTCAATGCGTGTGGGTCGATTTGGGTCCCAAAGTGACAATACCGGGGCGGAAATGAATTGATGGCGGAGCGTATCAAATGCGTCTTGATGTGGCGTACCCCACTGCCAGGGAACATTCTTCTTGGTGAGGTCGTTGAGAGGGCGGGCAATGGTGGAAAAGTCCTTAATGAAACGGCGATAGAAATTAGCGAATCCCAGGAAACCTCGAACGGCGCGTAGATTGCGGGGAGTGGGCCAGTTGCGGACAGCTTCAAGTTTGGCGGGGTCCATGGAGATCTCTCCCTCCCTGATGACCAAACCTAGGTACTCGATCTCCATCTGCTCGAAGACACACTTTTCAGGTCGGAGGAAAAGGTCGTGAGCCTTGAGGCGTCGGAGTACTTCGTTGGTGATTTGGCGGTGTTCTTCCAGGGTCATGGTGAAGATGAGAATATCGTCGAGGTAGACAGCGACTTTGCCGGTGGTAATGAGGTCGGAGAAAATGGAATTCATCAGTGCTTGGAAGGTGGCGGGTGAGTTGGTGAGTCCAAAGAACATGACACGGGGTTCGAAGAGGCCTTGGTTGGTTGCGAATGCTGCCTTCCACTCATCTCCTTCCTTGATGCGTACGTTGTTGTATCCCCAGCGAACATCGAATTTGGAGAAATACTTGGCACCTTTGAGGCGGTTGACGATGTCGGAAACGAGAGGGAGTGGGTAGCGATTCTTGATGGTAAACTCGTTGAGGCGACGGTAGTCCTGTACAAAGCGAAGTTTTCCGTCCTTTTTCTTGACAAAGAAGACCGGAGAGGCCAGGGGCGATTTCGACGGGCGGATGTAACCTTTCTGAACGTTTTCCTTGATGAAGCAATCCAGTTCTTCTTGTTCATTGGATGACATGGGATAGACCTTGGTGCGCATGTCGGCTGGGGCGTCTGGTGTGAACTCGATGGCGTGATCCCAGGGTTTGTGTTCTGGTAGACGTTGGGACTCGGATTCAGAGAAAACGTGGGCGTGCTGTCGGTATTGAGGGGGAATCATTTCTTCAAAAGTCTTGACCGGTTTCTCCTTTTTGATCTGTTCGGCGATTTGCTGGGAGTAGGTGAATCCAGCGGCGCACCACAGCTGATCACTGATGTCCTCGAGGAGTCCTTTGCGTTTGAAAGATCGTCGTAGTCGGTGGTTGGCGTTAATACGGCAGAAGGGTGGTGTAGCGTCCAATTCTTCAAGAGGCGGGGTGGTAGGAGTAGTAGGTGTCGGTTCAGGAGTAGGTGGGTTAGCAGGAGTGGCAGGAGTAGGATCGGGAGTAGAGGCAGGGGTGGAATCGGGTGGAATGGTGGTACCAGTGGCAACGGATTCATACTCAACATCTATTTCTTCGACGAGGGCGTCTCCTGAGGGGGTGCCGCGATAAGTTGGGGCGGCGTCCTCGTCTGGGATTTCCTCGATAGATACAGATGGAATGGGGCTTGTTGGAGCATGGGGTGGAATGCGAAGTGTACCACGTTGCCAGTCGATGGTAGGATTGAGGTGACGGAGCCAAGGGAGACCTAAAATGATATCTTCGCCACCTAAGTTGGTGACAAGGAAGTCTGTCCAGGCGGTGTGATTGTCGACGGTGAGCTCGAGGCGGGTGAAATGGGTGATGTATCCAGCGGTATTAGGGGATCCATCGATGTTCTGGAGTTCGATGGGACGGCGGAGTGGGAAGGTGGGGGTGCGGTTTCGTTGTACAAATGGGACGTCTAGGAAAAGTCCTGTTGCACCACAATCAACCATGGGATTGGCTTGGGTGCTGCTGCGGTCGCGACCTCGGATTCGGGCGGGCACACGGAAGTGGGATGAGAGGGGGTTCAATTCTCGAACGGTGCTAAGTTTACAGGTGGTTATTGAATCATAGGCAGAGGAGGCGTACGGAGCAAAGGGTGAATGCATTGCAGCATTGACAGACACCCTCTTTAAAAATCCTTGCGGAGCTGGGAGATCTGGTCGAGGATGCGGAGTTGGTTCTGTTGGTAGGTCTGGAGCTCGGTGGAGATAGTGGTGGGAGCAGGAGCGGGAGTGGCAGCAGGCCTGGCGGTGGCAGCAGAGATGGATGCAGAGAAGGTGGAAGGAGCTGGGGTGTTGAAAGAGGCGCAGGCGTCAAAGGTGACTTCTTCAGCGTTGGTGGCACGGACGCGTTGGGTTCTCCTGAGTCCTCGGTCGCGTTCAAGTCCCATGAAGCGATCCTGGCAGACTCCTTGGATGTGGCCCTTGCGTTTGCAGTAGCTGCACTGTGTTTCCTTGTACTGGCAGTCCCTCTTGAGATGAGTCTTGAGGCCGCAGCCGTAGCATCGTCCTTGCATAACTCGCGTAAATTCGTCGCGAGTGCGTCCGGGAGTGCGGGAGGCGTCGACTTGCATAGCCATGGGGTCGGCGGGGGCAGAAGTGATGGTTGGGGCGGAGCTGTAGCCAGATGAGCCCTTGTTCATTTGTCCAGGGCGGGTACGCATGGTGAATTCGTTGTTGATGATGCGGGCGCAGAGTTCATCCAGGGTTTTGGGCTCTTCAACGGCTCCCAGTTGGTTCATGAGGAGCCACATTTGGTCCTCGCGGTGCAACTTGTCGGTGAGGCGTACAATGCCATCCTGCTCTCCTAGTCCCGTGCAAGGGAAGATCTCCTGGAACTTGGTGACCAGTTTGTGGGCGGACTGCCTGTCGTTTCCTTGTCGGAGGGCATCCAGCTCGAGAAGGGCGGACTTCTTGTCGTCGTTGGGTTGGAAGCGCTTTTCAAACTCTTCGACGAATTTCTCCCAGTTGCCAGTGAAGGGGAAGGGGTGCTGTGTGATCTTCGCTGTGTCTCCAGAGCTGGACGCGATTTCCGCATCCACAATCTGTTGGAGAAAGCGGGACGCCCATCCATAGGCATCACCCGTAAAGAAGGAAAGGGCGGACAAGATCCATCTTCGATCGTCACGTCCTCCTTTGGTGCTCAGAAGGTCGCGTTGGTGGATTGCCCAATTGGTGAAATAGCGGAGGAAGCGGCGGGAGTCATCGGTTTTGCCTTTGAAGGATTCAGGCTTCTCGACACTGCTACGGGCAGGTGCGGCGGGTTTGTTGGCGAGTAGTTCAAGTAGTTCCTGGATTTGCTTGGCCATTTCGACTTGGCGTTGCTGAAGCTGGATGGGAGTGAGTTGGGTATCAACGTCCATGGTTCCGGAGTTGGAGGGTCCGCCTTGGTGGTCAGCCATGAAGACAAAAAGTGGTTCTTGAGCGGGGATGTTGGGGAGTGGCTTTGGGTTGGGTTTATTGGGAGTGGTCTGAACAAGAGTGGCGAGGGCAGATACTGGTGGTGAAACGGTAGGAGTTGGGAAGCGAAAGTTGGCTGGGAACCAGAAGGGTGATAGAGCTGGGAGGTACTGTGCTTGGGTTGGGAAAACAACTAGGGATCTGTTGATATAGATTTCTTGGATGCTGGGGCTTGTGTAGCGGTAGGGGCACGGTGTCGCGAAGTACGCGTCAGAAGACCTAAGCGAACGGAGGCGAACACCACACGGTGAACGAAGACAAGCAGATGAGACTCGAAGTCGATCGGCGACGACGAGATAAGATGCAGAGCGGATAAGAGCGGAGGCGCCGAGAGGCGAGAACAGGAACAGATGCGAGTTAAGCGATGAATTGACGAAGAGGTCAAGCTGAGGAAATACAGAGCGTACTAGCTAGCTTATATACTCTACAGAACATGTGCATAGCCGCGATGAGTCCGAGATACGAGTAAGCAAGAAGACAATGAAATGACAAAGAGTGGCCCGAGGCCGCGCGAAGCTGCGTAAGGCAGCGTAGAGAAGAACAGGGAGAAGAATGGAAACCGCCCGAGGCCGAGCGAGGCTACGCGAGGCAGCGCGAAGAAGAATGATACGGTAGAAATGAGTCGGGGAGACGAATGAATAGAAGTATCAAATGGCTGTGCGTAAGGCAGCGCCTGTAGCAGAGAAGAATGAAATGTAACAAGGCAGCGTACCATAGTGAAAGTGTCCATGCCGAGACGGAGTTAAAGGGAAAATAGGGGTAAAAGCGATAAGATAAATGAAAGATCAAAAGATAAGATGAAACGAAAATAGGGGCGCGAGATAGGGGCTAGGGGCTGACCGTGTTCACGACATTACCCCCCTTCTAAGATTCATCGTCCTCGATGACCTAGATCTTGCGCGGGGCAGTTGGATGCAGGCGGTGGAATTCATTGATTTTGGCTCTTGAACGCTTGAGGTTTTCAGCTGGCTCCCAGGAGTTATGCGAATCGTTGTACCCAGCCCAACTGACAAAATACTGGAGTACCTTCTTTCTTCCTTGGTTGACGACTTGGCTGTTGAGGATGGATTCGACCTCGTACTCAACCTCGCCTTCGAGTTCGACAGGTTCGGGAGGAGGTGGTAGGATGCCGTTGACGTCGTTTCCTTTCCAGCGAGAGAGCTTGTCGAACGTGGAAGACGGGGTGGATACGGGAGAGACTGCGAGGGAGGTCCAGTTTGTAGTCCAGTTCACCGATACGCTCAAGGACCTTGTAGGGTCCGAGCTGCATGTCGCCTAGTTTTCGAGCCGGGATTCTGACCTTGATGTCGCTTGAGTCAAGCCAGACGTAGTCACCAACGTTGAAGTGATCAGCTGCACGTTTGCCTGCTTCGAAAGCATCCTTCTGGTGTCCTTTTTCCAGTCGCAAGGCAGCATCGACGTCCTCTCGAGCATCCCTCAGGTGTTGGAGACGGTCGTCAATGGGTAGGAGGCCGGAGGGGCTGCCAATAGGAATGTTGAAATGAGGAAGGAAGCCGTAGACGACTTCGAAGGGAGAACGGTTGTGAGCAGAGTGGACACGGGAGTTGATGACGAATTCAGCCATGGGGACGTGTTTGTCCCAGTCTTCCTGTCGGCGGTTGGTGTAGATGCGGAGGTACTTTTCGACTTCTTGGTTGGCGCGTTCAGTCTGACCGTTGGCCTGAGGATGATAGGCTGTGGTGAGGTTTGACTTGATCCCGAGGTGTTTGAGCAATCCACGCATGACCTTGGAAGCGAACTGGGGTCCACGGTCGCTGATGAACTGGAGAGGGAGGCCGTGGAGGCGGAAAATTTCGCGGTAGTAGATGTCGGCAACGTCTTCTGTGGTGATGTTGGAGTGACAAGGGAGGGCGTGGATGAGCTTGCTGTAGTGATCGGTGAAGACGATGATCGCGTCGTAACCATTCGCTTTGGGGAGTTGCGTGATAAGGTCAACACCGACTGACTCCCAAGGGCCAGCAGGTACATCGAGAGGACGGGTGAGGGCATGGGGGTGCTGCATATGCTTCTTGCGACCACAGGTGTCACATCCTTCAACGTATTTCTTGACAAAGGCGCGCATGCTGGGCCACCAGTACTGTCGTTCGACACGTTCAAGGGTGGCGTGGATTCCAGGATGGCCAGAGGTGGGATCGTCATGGCATTGGCGTAGGACATCGCGTCGAAGGTCGTCGTCATTGGGTACATAGACTCGGCCTTTGTGATAGACCAAAGCCATCAACTTCCTCCCATTCAGGTAGACCGTTGACGAGTCGAGCAGGTCCGGAGTTGCGCAGGGCAGCAAGACCAGCAAGGACCTCGGCTTCGCGGTTGCTGGCCTGCTTGAGACGTTCTTCGAGGGGATTGATGAGCATACTGGTGGCGGCGAGTTTGGCAAAAAGTTCGGGTTTGAGGACGATCTGTTGTCTGTTGTCTTCAGCGTCGTGGACCTGGTGGATGTCGAGGCGGGAAAGGGGATCGGCCTGAGTATTGGCTTTTCCGGGACGGTGGGTAAGGGTGAACTGGAAACGAGAGAGATATAGGGCCCATCTTGCGTGTCGCCGGCTGAGGTCTTGTGCGGTGCGCCAGTACTCGAGGTTGGCATGGTCAGTGACGATCTCAAAAGGCTCAGGAAGACCTTCGAGGAAGTGTCGCCAGTCCTTGAGGGCGTCAATGATGGCAAGCATTTCACGGTCGTAGATCTCGTAGTTGCGTTCGGCCGGCTGCATGGAAGAGGAGCGGAATGCGATGGGGTGCCAGAGGCCGTCGTCATGCTTCTGAAGTAAAGCACCTCCTGTGGCAAAGCCAGAGGCGTCGACTTCGATGCGGGTAGGCAGACTAGGATCCCAGAGCGAGAGAACCGGAGCGGAAATGAAATGATCGCGGAGGGTATCAAACTGCGTTTTGATGTGGCGTACCCCACTGCCAGGGCACATTCTTCTTGGTGAGATCGTTGAGTGGGCGGGCGATGGTGGAAAAATCCTTGATGAAACGGCGGTAGAAGTTGGCGAATCCTAGGAAGCCTCGAACAGCACGGAGGTTGCGAGGAACGGGCCAGTTGCGAACGGCTTCAACCTTAGCTGGGTCCATCGAAACTTCTCCCTCCTTGATGACTAGACCCAAGTATTCGATCTCCTGGCGTTCGAATTCGCACTTCTCAGGGCGAAGGAACAGGTCATGAGCTTTGAGTCGTCGAAGTACCTCGTGAGTGATCTTGCGATGCTCTTCGAGGGTCAAGGTGAAGATGAGGATGTCGTCGAGGTAGACCGCGACTTTACCAGCAGCAATAAGGTCTGAGAAGATGGAATTCATGAGGGCTTGGAATGTGGCGGGGGAGTTGGTGAGACCGAAGAACATGACAAGGGGTTCAAAGAGGCCTTGGTTGGTTGCAAAGGCAGCCTTCCATTCGTCCCCCTCTTTGATGCGGATGTTGTTGTAGCCCCAGCGTACAGTCGAATTTGGAGAAATATTTGGCGCCTTTGAGGCGGCCAATGATGTCGGAAACAAGTGGGAGTGGGTAGCGGTTCTTGACGGTGAATTCGTTGAGCTTGCGGTAGTCCTGAACAAAGCGAAGTTTGCCGTCCTTTTTCTTGACAAAGAAGACGGGCGAGGCGAGGGGTGATTTTGACGGTCGGATGTAGCCTTTCTCGAGGTTTTCATCCAGGAAGCGGTTGAGCTCTTCTTGCTCGTTCTGCGACATGGGGTAGACCTTGGTGCGAACATTGGCTGGGGCACCAGGCGTGAAGTCGATGGCGTGGTCCCAAGGCTTGTGTTCCGGTAGACGGTGGGATTCAGACTCGGAAAAGACGGAGGCGTGTTGTCGATACTCGGGTGGTACCAACTCCTCGAACGTCTTCTGCGGCTTCTCCTTCTGACTCTGTTCGGCAATCTGCTGGGAGTACGTGAAGCCAGCAGCGCACCAAATTTGGTCGCCAGTGTCCTCAAGCAGTCCCTTGCGTACCAACTCACGACGAGCCCTCCGATTGGCACGAATGCGACAGAGAGGGGGCCTATAGTCCTCCTGGTTCAGGTTCGACCGAGGGAAGATGGCTCATCAGGGGGTGTCTGGGGGTGAGGAAGACGAGGAGGTAGATGCTGATTGGGGAGTGGTGGGCGCCGGAGTGGGAGTGGGAGGTGAGTCGTCGTCAACGCCAATTTCTTCTACCAGTGCGTCTCCTGCGGGAGCACCTCGAGAAGTGGGATAGGCGTCTTCGTCTGGGATCTCCTCGATGAAAGCAGAGGAGATCCTGGTGCGAGGGATGGTGAGCGTTCCTTTGCGCCAGTCAATGGTAGGGTTGAGCTTGCGCAGCCAAGGGAGACCAAGGATAATGTCCTCTCCACCAAGGTCGGCGATGAGGAAGTCGGTCCATTCGGTGTAGCCGTCGATGGTGAGTTTGAGGCGAGCAAAATGAGTAATGTCGCCTGCATGGTTAGGCGAGCCGTCAATGTTCAGGAGGGCGATGGGATGGAGGAGTTTATGGGAGGTGATGCGCTGTTTGGAGACGAAGGGCACGTCCAGGAATAGTCCTGTTGCACCAGTGTCGACCATTGCCGGGGAGTTTGTATCGCAGTTCCTGCCTCTGAGTTGTGCTTGGACACGAAAGTGGGATGAAAGGGGGTTCAATTCACGAGTCGTGCTAAGTTTACAAGAGGAAATGGAATCATAGGCAGGAAATTGCGTACGGGGGTAGGGGTGTATGCGCCTCGGCGCGAGCAGACACCCGCTTTAAAAACCCTTTCGGAGTTCGGCGATCTGGGCGAGCATCTGGCGTTGAGTCTCCTGCATGCGCTGCATTTCTGCAAGGGCGCCGGCTGAGACAGGTTGGGACGGCTGGGGTGGCAGGAGGAGCAGGGGTGGCGGCGATGGAAGCGGATGGGGTCTGGACAGGATTGAAGGAAGCACAGACATCGAAAGGTATCATTGGTGGTGGTGGCACGGATGCGGCGTTGGTTGAGCCCTCGGTTCTTGGAGTGACCCAGGAACTTGTCCTGGCAAACGTTCTCGATGTGGCCCATGCGCTGACAATATGGGCATCGGGTGCTCGCATGGTTGCAGTCCTTTTTGACATGAGTCTTGGATCCACAGCCATAGCAGCGGCCGCGCATGGCAGCTGTGAAGTCCTCCCGGGTGCGTCCATTGCTGGTACGAGTAGCATCGATGTCCATGGCCCAGGGGTCACGGTCTCGAGTAGTCGTAGAGGAGCGTTGGGGATGGGTGTCCTTCAACTCGAACTCGTTGCTAATAACCTGGTTGCAAAGCTCCAGCAGTGTGGTGGGCTTTTTAACCAATGAGGAGTATGCGAGCCAACCTTTATCGTCCTTGGCCAGGCCCTGCTTGAAGCGATGCATGGCATCAACTTCTGAGAGTCCTGTGCGAGGGAATACCTCCATGAAGCTGGCTGCGTATGAGGCAGCCGTTCCTCGACCTTGCTTGAGAGCGTCCAACTCCTGTTGAGCAATCTCCTGGTCGTCTCCAGGTCGAAAGCGTGCTTCCACAGCATTGACAAATCCTTCCCAAGTGGCGTTAAATGGCATGGGGTGTGCTGCCTTGTTGGTGCTTATGTCGTGGTCGTAGATCTGCTGCAGGAACGACTGGGCCCAATGGGATGCGTCTCCTCTGAAGTAGGAGAGGGCAGAGGCTATCCAAGCCTTCTCATCTCGCAGGCCTTCCTTCATCAGGGGTTCGCCCTGGAGGCTGGCCCACATTGTGAAGTAGGCCAGAAAACGGCGAAGCTCCTTTGCATCACCTTTGAAGGGTTCGGGATCCTTCATTGGGTTTTTGCTTGGAGCTGCCACCTTGGCGTGGACCTGGGCGACGGGTTGTTTGGCCATTTGGAGCATGAGCGTGTTGAGGGTCTCGGATAGGATTCGCTGACCAGCGACGAGTTGGTCAATGATGTCGTTAGCAGTGGCGGGTTGGACTTGGGGTTCATCTTGGTGCATGGGATCGGACATGGTGATAGGAGATGGGGAACGGGCAGGAAGGGTTTGAACAGAAATTGGAAGTGGTGATGGAACGTAGGCAGGGATAAAAGAGGAAGCAGTAGTAGAGAAGTTAAAAGTTGAAACAGTGTTTACAAAGGCCGTGGAGTCAGACGGAAGTGTAGGTACAGAAGCAGTAGTGAAAAGTGGACTTGGTGGAACAGTAGGTGCAATAGAAGGAGGTAAAAAAGGAAGATTGAAGAGTGAAGGTGAAACTCGGGAAGAATGATGCTCTTGTTCAGAGCTTGAAGAAGAGGATGAAGAGGATGAAGAAGGAGCTGGGGATGGTACGTAAGAATCAATAGGCGGGGAAGCGTCGGGGAGTGGGGCAGGAAGCGGAGGTAGAGGGGGTACAGATGGGTATGCGTTATTGTGGTTGGGATCTTCGAGCTCCACGTCTGGGTTGAGTGCGACTAGACGATCCCAATGTTCTTGGGATAGAGTAGGGTTGTAGCGGTTAGGACAGGGGTTGGTAGTGCAGGGTGTAAAGCTTCTGGTTTCTGGGTTGTAGTGACCGTCGCGAGTGGACGGAGTAACGGTTCGGTCAACAGCAGTGAAGTGCCCAAAGGTTTGGCACTCAATGGTGATAGCGGTTACAGGCCTGCAAGGGCGGGTAGCAAAACCGCCGGTGCAGTAGGAGAGCTTGACCTAATGTCGCGAAGTACGCGTCAGAAGACCTAAGCGAACGGAGGCGAACACCACACGGTGAACGAAGACAAGCAGATGAGACTCGAAGTCGATCGGCGACGACGAGATAAGATGCAGAGCGGATAAGAGCGGAGGCGCCGAGAGGCGAGAACAGGAACAGATGCGAGTTAAGCGATGAATTGACGAAGAGGTCAAGCTGAGGAAATACAGAGCGTACTAGCTAGCTTATATACTCTACAGAACATGTGCATAGCCGCGATGAGTCCGAGATACGAGTAAGCAAGAAGACAATGAAATGACAAAGAGTGGCCCGAGGCCGCGCGAAGCTGCGTAAGGCAGCGTAGAGAAGAACAGGGAGAAGAATGGAAACCGCCCGAGGCCGAGCGAGGCTACGCGAGGCAGCGCGAAGAAGAATGATACGGTAGAAATGAGTCGGGGAGACGAATGAATAGAAGTATCAAATGGCTGTGCGTAAGGCAGCGCCTGTAGCAGAGAAGAATGAAATGTAACAAGGCAGCGTACCATAGTGAAAGTGTCCATGCCGAGACGGAGTTAAAGGGAAAATAGGGGTAAAAGCGATAAGATAAATGAAAGATCAAAAGATAAGATGAAACGAAAATAGGGGCGCGAGATAGGGGCTAGGGGCTGACCGTGTTCACGACACACGGTTGGTGGTCACAGTCGGCGAAATGCCAGGCGTCGGTGTCTGGGAAGTATTCGTAGTTGACGGAGGTTGCAGTGTTGATGTCGATTCCGTGTTGGAGTTCGGAGCAGTCAAAACTTGCTTCAGAGCTTGAGTCGCTGTCGGAGTTGCTGTGAGCGGATTGGTATGCTGATGAAAGGCTGGTGTCGGGGTCTTGTGATTGACTCGATTCAGAGTCGCTTTCTGGGGGTCTGAATGTTGGAATGGTTGCGGCAGTTGCACGGGCGCAAGGGCAGTAGTCGGTACTGCCAGTGCGAAGAGGTAGTTTGACCTAATGTCGCGGAGAGCGGCGCTAGATACAATCTAATCGGCGGAGTCGTCGATCGGTAACGACGAAGGCGGAGGCGGCGATGACGGAGCGGAGAGGCGGAGCGGTGTGAGAGGCTCGACCAACAAGTAGTGAAACTACAAGTCGAGAGCAAGGACGGAGAGAGAGACTTAGAGCGGAGAGATGACAAGTTAAGGCGTTGTATTGACGAAGAGGTCAAACTGAGGAAATACAATGAGAACGAGCAGTCTTATATACCCTACAGTAGGTGCTGAGTCGTACTAAGTCAAAGGCCATGTGAGTCGTGCTGACAGAGATAAACAAGGAAGCTGCGCGAGGCAGCGCGAAGGATAAGTAAGAAGCTGCGCAAGGCAGCGCGAAAGATAAGTAATCGTATCGGGCATAACAATAGAAATGAGTCGGGCTGAGTAAAGGAATGACAAAGAAGGGTCGGGCTGCGCAGAGGCAATGCGCGTAGCCGAAGGTGAAATAGTAATCAACAGTAGGAATGTGGAAAGGAACCATCGGGACAAGTGAACGGAGATGAAAGAATAGGGGTAACGGAGATAAGATGGAAAGCGGATCAAGATAAGATAAAAAGGAAAAGATAGGGGCGAAACAATAGGGGCTAACCGGTGTCCACGACATGAATGAGTATCCTTGAATATCCTTTAGCTGGGATATTCAACAATAGTCGCCATTTGAATACTAAGGCAAATGTGAAATTCCATCCAAGGCAATTACAGCAAATATTCGAATACTGTTGGTGGACACCACCCCTCCTTTGAGCCATCACCATCCCGAGAGTTGCCTGTCGCAGCTGGATGCCACTATTCGAGCTGCGTCTCTTCGCGTCGACGTGACTGAAGCCTCATTCATGATAAAATGCGCCTGGTGGGATGGCGTCGATGCCGAAGCCTTTGGCCTTGTAGGCTTCGTGGATCTGTTTTTGCGCTTCTTCAGCTTTGAGTTGTTCCTGTTGTCGAACCTTGGCGAACCTGGGGAGCAGCAAGTTAACCTCTGTCCATGAAGCATGCGTAACGCTGTAGAGTCGGCCAGGAATTGACTTGACGCTCGCCAGCTTTGGGAAGAGCCCGGATAGATACGCTGCAACTTCGCCGCCACTAATGTGTGAGAGCTCGGAATAGCGGACGTATAGAGTCTTGAGCACGCTCTCAGTCTGAACCGCTGCGTCCCAGGAGACATCTTGGGTGAAGGTAGGCTCAAACGGTATGTTGAGAATTTCGAGGGAAGGGCACAAAGATGAGAAGTGGGTGAGGGAGGCGAGAGTGGCTTTGTACCGGCCGCGGCGCTGATAGGAGGGGCGCTCCAATGTCAGGCAACGTAGTTCAACACAGCTATCGGCAATTTTGTGATAGTCAGAGTCGTCCAAGGCAAAGTAGGATGGGATGTCGAGTTCGATGTCGGATAGGCCTAGGGAAAGGAGTGGTCTGAGCGTTTCGAGTTGAATCCTCATGTCTGGTGCTTCCAGTTCACCTTCGTTAAGGATTTCAGAGCGTTGGATGAGAGCTACTCTGCGAAGCGTGCTGTGTCTGTCGCGCTTGATCGCGATGCATTTGAAGAACGACCGCAAGGACTGCTCGGGAGGCGTAGCGCCCAAGATGTGTAGATCGAGTGACTCTAAAGATGGACAATCGCAGCGCAAAACGAGTTGTTGGACACTGTCGAGGTTTGGGCCCTCTGGCGACAGCAGGACAAATCTGGTGAGATTTGGGAATTCAAGGCGTTTGAGAGGAAACCATGTTTCGATCTTGGCGGTCGCATGGCCAATCTCAAGCACCCGAAGGTTGCTGTATACCGCGGATCCAGAGACGATGTCGAAGGTTTGGGGTGGGAGGTCGACATGGAGCGCTGAGACCTCCACCATTCTTGTCATATCCACGATGGCATCTTTCAGCGGTAGACTGGGTATGTAGCGTATCCTGCCTTCATGGTTGTTGTTCTTCAGGGTGATGGATCGAATGTTATGGCCGTAATCTCCGACCTTCTGTAAGAACCCATAAAGGATAGGATCGTACTCAAAGGTGAGGGTTAACGACCAGAGGTTTGGTGAGAGTAACAGGTGGTACAATGGGAGGCCGCAGCCTTCCCATTTGAGACTGAGTTTCTGAAGGGAAGGGAATAACGTCCGGTTACTTGGGATTGCTGATAGAGTGCCTATGTCGACGTCCACCGACCTCAGGCCTTTCAACCCTGGGACTTTGAACTCTACTATGCTTTGATGGAGGTGCTTGACGAGTGCACTGTACTCAAAGAAGGGACCCCATTCGTCAGCGGTCGGCGGATGTGCAAGTTTCTATAGGGTGAACGAAGGGCAGCGTCAAATAAGAGTATGAACTACAGGCCACCAGTCTTGCCCACCATGACGGCTCTCGAGTAAGAGAGGGGAGGATGCTCCCATTTGAGTTTTTTTGCAGGAAGAACGCTGAGCAGTTGCACGATTCCAAAAACCTCTTGCCACAGCACGGCCAGAGCAGGGTTCCGAAAGGATTTGCAAGTCCGAGCGAGCCGAGCAACAGTTGGCGACCTTCGTGAGGGGCGAGGACCAGGAGGACATTCGTCTTCGAGAACCTCAAGGAAGATTGATTTGAGTATCTCCTCAATCTTGAGACAGCGGTGCATTTTGTGCCAGGGAACCCGTTGGCTGAGAGAGCGAAGGAGGCAAGGATGCTGCCAGGCGAAAAGAGGTCATTATCGGCAATCCCCGTCAGGGTCCATGTGGGGCTCCCTGAAAGTAAATCCGCTCAGAGCCATACTTTTATGTGCGATGGGGATCTGAAGTATATACGTACAAAGTGCAGAGAGGTTCTAGCTGCGTTTCAGGGCCCTTCCAAGCTCGTGAGTGGTAGTTAAAGGCAGGAGAGTCGCGGATCTGCCCGCGCTGCGACTCGAACTCAATGCTGGATGGGTTACATGGCTAGACAACGAAGCCAAATGGACTAGCAATGACAGGGATCGCAGGATTGAGACGACTGCAATGAATAATCTCCCTGCGCTGCTAAAACACCGAAATCTTGAACTATTACTCTAATGTACACTGCAAGAACACAATCTTGCCTGTCCGATCCCGAAAAGGTCACCTCCGACAAACCTACGAATCGTAATGCAACTTCATCAACTTCATAACCCTCGCCTCCTCCCCAACCCTCCACTTTCCCTCCTTATCCAACCTCTCACTCCGCCCAAAATCAATCAACCGAAAGCTCGTCTGTCTCAAATCGTGCCTCGTCTCGTACGCATTCACCATCCGTTCGAGTGGGTACGCGTTGATAGGTCCGGATTGCATGAGGATATTGCGCGTGTAAGGGGAACCTTGCATCCAGCCGGCGTGGTGCATGCGGAGGAAAAGCGAGGCGCAGGTTTCTCTGTTGTATAATCGTCAGTAAGACCACAGAAGGAAGGAAGGCTGGGAAGCGTACCGCTCGTCAATGCTCAACTTCGTGATATCATCCGGGACCGCCCTCCCACAATGCTCCAAGAGCATAATCGGGCTTCTATACCCATACTTCTCATCTATCTCCTTCCACTTCTTCCTCCCCTCTTCACCAGGTAGACCACTCCCACTGACATCCCTATCAAACACCATTGGCTTGGCCCCCTCCTCGGGGACATAATACCCATAGAACTGCGGTACAAGCGCTCAAATAGGGAAAGGATCATGCAGAGGTCGAAGATGATTATAACCCGTAAAATATTGGAAGAAATGTCGAGGGAAGGACTGGTAAATCTCGGCCTCGTGCTCGAGATGCTCGTCACCAGGATGCGAGAGCTTCGCAACGACACAAACGTTCCCAGTCAGAGATGCCGGTCGTTCTCGAGCTGCGAGATGCACACAGGGAGGTCCGCGTTCGGGGTTCTGGTACTCCACGCCGGTATGTACGACGCGCAGAGGACCGACATACTCCTTCTTCGTCCTCGAGCGGCGTGGAAGGATGTCGTAGCCGAATGGTTTACCGTCTTCGTCCAGGAGAGCGTCGCCGTCGGCGCTGACGGCAGAGACAGAGACGCCAGGGGCAAAATCATGCACGTCGACGACTTTTCCAGACCTTTCCTTCCATTGTGGGTTCTTCTTCTCGCCCTTTGGGCCGTCTTCGTTCGTGATGATCTCGAACCCTTTCTGGATCACACAGACCTCGCAGAGGATGTCGTCGACGATCATGGAGCGGGGGACTTCCCAGTCGACTTGAAAGGCATACGAGTGGTTGCCGGTACCAATCAGATGATTAGGCGAGAGATAGACGTGAGCTTCGTCAACAGGCTTCTTGACTGGAGCAGGCTCGTGGGTGAAGAAGAACGCAGGAGGCGCTGGGACCTGACTTCTCGTGCTCTTCCGAGTAGACGAGAACGCCGCGTCCTGAGGTGCATAGGTCTCGGTAGTGGGATTCTCGAGAAACTTGGAAAACGCCTTGTTGTCTTCCTTTTGGCGTGTGGCGATCTCGTCCTCTTCTTCTTGAAGCTTCTTGCGTCCTTCAGCGGAGAGTTCCAGGCCGGTAGACAGCTGACGATGTCAGGGCTTAGCAGCCCAGTCTTTGGGCTCGTTCTCGAGCTGTCCAGGGTGCGTAGTTTGGCAGTAAGGATCTTGGAAGGGTCATGGACGACTAGCCTCTTGGGAAGAAGTCTGAAGGGGACACGTTCCTGCAACAAGGGAGCAGGGCTAAACGGAGCGAACGGCTGAAGAAGCGTCGGAATTAGTAGTTGCCAAAGACGATAGACAAGATCGCCTACCTTGTTCAAGCCAAATTCAATACAATCCTTGCGTTTACCCCTGGCGCCTCCCCACATCGAACCGCGTCTATCCATGTCCTTGAACGACTCGGCGACAGGCCACGGACGAATCTCCGCGGGCTCAGGCTCGCTCTCCGCCATCGCAATCTGGTCCTTTGCGTATACCTCCCCATGCGTCTTCATCCACGCCAACAACTTACTCCCAGTCGTCATCGTAGGAAAACAAGGGAGCTTCGTCATCCTCTGCACGCTGTAGAAATCAAACAGCGAGTTGCCCCAAGCCTCGATACCATTCGGCTGGCGCTTTCCAGTACCATCGGTCTCGCCACGTGCGATGGTTTTACCGTTGGGATCGCGAGGCCAGGTGGAGAAGACGCGTCGGTGTTTGGTGGTCAACGCGCTGAGACGGCGGTGGCGATCTGCTGCCTTTTCTTCGGGAGTTGCGTCGGGACCAACAGCGGGCTTGGTTCCCGAGTTCCAGAGGGCGGTAAAGTCGAGGTAGTCTTGACGGGATTTGAGGGTTCGTTGGTCTAAACCGGGCTTGTCGTCCGTCATCATCTCGGCGAGTCTGGCTCTGGCGATTCGGTCGCCTTGAACGGTTTGGGTAATGTGCTTGAGGATGTAGTCCGGTAAGAGCTCTGGGAAGCGGGAAAGAAATGAATGAGACTAAGTTCATGTATTACTAAAGAGGTTCGATCACTCACGGTCATCTGGTAAAGCCAATCCTGCGTCGACAGATATCATAGTGCTGTAGGCTCGAATGTGAAGGGTACGATAATCAACGGATACATGCTTCATAGCGCACCTGCATATTTATACGCGAGAAAGCTGGGTGGCTTTCATCGAGGACAAAGCATTTTGGACAATACCAGCCGCACCGTGACATGATCGTTCGCAGGCCACAGCAACAGCCCGGCCACAGTTCTGAATGATTGTAGATTTCACTCATAAGAAGACGTTTGAAGAGGTCATTTCTCCTATCAGCCAAGTGTTAGCTGCCTACCTACTCGTTGGATTGGTTCATGAAAGAAGAAAAGGTGCTGGACCTCAGGCCACGGAGATTGCCGGCGGGGTTATGGCAACGCGTCTGGACGCGTCGTGGCCCCTATCTATCACAGTTGCTCCTGTCCCACCTCCAGCGTAGACAACGTGATAGAGTTGGGGTTTGGGGGTACTTTTAAAGCCAATATGCGTAAGCTTCCATGTATTAGTTCTTTCTATCACGCTTTAAATGCCTTCAACGCGTGGAAGACACCCCGAGGTGGGTACGACAGGGGCATCAATGGCTTACAAATCAGGGATTGTCGAAACTCGAAAGAACACGATGACGGCAACGTAAACCTTTCACTCCTCGTTCACGATGACCCAGCTAGGAACACCACCGGACGCACAATCCAACGAGAAACAGTCACTTCTGGACGACGATGAAGCCTCGACTGACCACGTCCAGGGCCGTCAGCCAGCCCAAGAGGCTGAATCCGACGACGAACCAGGCTCTGAACCAAAGCCACGACGACGGGTGTCTCGAGAGCAGCCTCCGCCCGGGATCTCTACGCGCAAGATCCTCGTGGCTGTTTCCGTGCTCTTCTTCTTGTGGCTGGCATACGCTGTCCGCAAGCATTACGTCCGAAAGGCGACCCAACCTCAAATCATCTATGCCTCACGGTACGAACTCTGTAGCTCTCTAATGTTCACTAGTTTTCTGACGAGATGTTGCTCAAAGGTACTCCAAGGAGCACAAATTCCGACCGGCTGCTAGCCCAATCATCACTGAAACGTTGAAGGATGGTAGAATTCGTTTGAGAGGCGCGGTACCACCATCTGAGCCAACACCATCTGCACCAACACCCAAGAAGAAGAGAACGAGACGGAGGACCAAGAAGAGTGCGAAGAACCGCACGAAAACTAGATGAGGGTCTTATTAGGTATGTCTTGTGCCAGAGTCACATTTAGACAGTCTTCGTTAGACAGTCTTCGTTGACAAATGACTAGATTTATTTATGGCTAGATTGGAATGTATACCCATGGCTCAATACGACATAAGCATCCTGCTGTACCAGCTCCTTTACCCCAGGGTTGCTCGAGCTCAGCAACCAGGCAGTCCAGAATCTTTCCGCGTCCGAAAACATTCTGCTCGGAACGTGTTTCCCGTCTGAAATTCCACACAGGCTGAGTACTCTTCAGCACCAACATAGTTCCACGGAATATTTCTCAACATGCAGCCCTTCCGGAATTCGAGCGGTTTCTTCTAGGAAATCCGTCTATGGAATCTTTCCGCTGAGATTTGCCGCACCCAGAAAATCTTTCAGCCCCAACATCTTTCCAAACCAAGAGCTGAAACAGAGCTCTTCTAAAAAGTTGGAGAGACAAGTTTCCCTCGACTTGGAGAACCTGCTCCGTCTATGACCTGCTCAACAGCGCCCGCTTTGCAATCCGCATAGAAGGCTCATCCGAAGCACTAGAGGAGCTTTCTCATCGTCCATGAGCTTTCCGTGCGGACAGCTCCCCCTATCCATGCTGTTGTATCAGCTTCTTCTTGTCAAAGTTGCTTGAGCTCGAGACCAGGACAATTCAAAAACCCTTCCGCGCACCACGTCTTCCCGCAATTTCTTTCCGACAGCCACTCTCCTCTCAGTCTTTCCGCAAAAACTAGGGATTCCGCTCAGAGCCTCTTTCCGCACTCGAAAACCGCGGAACCTTGTCCCACCCACAACTTGTCGCGACAGTCATGTCTTTTGCTCAGTCCGTCTTTAAAGATGGTCTCCTAGATTCCTCATGCCTACTGCAACCTTACGCTCAAAGATTGCCTGCGCTCATGTGCAGTCTTGCCGCTCAAAGCACTTTCCCTAGTTGGGTCGCCTTTCGCTTTGGCCCATTTCTTGCGTTACAGGGTCTTGCCACTTAGAAATTCGCTTCCAGCCCGCTCGTTGCGCTCAGACCTCAGTACTGAGAGCCTTTCCGCTCGCGGATTGTTCTTCACGGAGAGCTCGAAGACAGCTCTTTCATCGGCCACGGACATTCCGCGTCGATGAAAGGCACAATTGATGCGGAAGCGGATTCGGACAGAGCTGCGACAACAAACTCGGACTGGCGCTGTCCGATGCGCCCAGCTGGGCCATCCTCTATGTGCTACACCTTCGGAACCCTTCGCTCTAAAAACATTCAGATAATTCGTTCCCAGGGTGCACCTATTCCACATGGATCTTGACGGAGGATGCCGATTTTTGTATAAATTCGCTCTTTCCCTCCAACTGTGCCCTCAGCTCTCTTCCTAATTTCGGCCCCTTCCCTCCTCAAAGGATGCACCGCTGCCTCAAGATCGACGAAATCTTACAAGATATCTTTTCGGAGGTGCTCTCATGGGAGCACTTCTGAGAACCGTCCGTTCTACCCACACAACGCACCGACCGTTGCTCGATTGGCCAGGACGTGTCGAACGTTTCGTGGTCCAGCGCTAGCGGTTTTGTGGCGCGAGATGTACGGGGTGGCGCAGCTCTTCAACGTCCTCCCAGCTGAGAAGCTGAGGTGGACAGAGCCAGAAGGCGATCCCAGAAAATGGTTAATACTCTCAGTCATGGTAAGCGTTACTCTCGTGTCCAAGTTGTCACATTCATGATGTTCATCCTGTTCCAGCGACTGGCACAGTCACCGACAAAGGCAGAATGGGCGACATTCTTCGAGTACAGCGCACGCGTGAAGCACCTCCATTTGAAAACCGGCGTCATGGACAACGTACCCGGAAAGGGCTACTGCATGGTCGACGTCCACCTTGGTGTCCTCTCCGCCGTCCCCAACACTCGAAACATTTTCCCCTGCCTTCAAACGCTCGACCTGAAATGGGAGGGTCCCAGCACCCCACTCTACCACCTCTTCCTTTCTCCCAGTCTGCGCACGTTCAAGATCAAGTTCGATATCAAGGACGACGATCCTTTTCTCCACGGCTTCTTGGAGAAGTTGGGGAACCGAAGTCGAAATATTACCTCTTTCAAATTCACAAACAAGGGCTACGCTCGCTACGTGCCCAAGTTGCCTTTGGAAGACACCGTTGTGGATATATCCAAGGTCACGGAGCTCTCAGCGCAGCACATCGAGCTGTCGCTCGAAACGTTCGACACACTTGGTCTGTGCGGATACACCCAACTTCGTCTTCTCGAAATCGGCCACGCGACCGCCAACATCGACGAATGGTTTCCTCCTGGTGAATTATATTTCCCAAGGTTGGCGAACTTGGTGTTCCTCTCTCCAACAGGTCCCGACCTAGAGCCAATCAAGAAACTGTTTTCAAGATTCCGATGCCCGGTCTTGAACTCGCTCGAGGTTCAGATCTTTGGTGCCACGCCCACCGCTCGATCATTCCAGACTTTCCTGGAGTGCGTAGAGGAGACCTGCAAGGCGTCTAGCAACCTCTCCATGCATAAAATCCGCGTCACACAGAAATCTGAAGACCCTGCTCGTCAAACCTTGCAAAGGGAAGACATGATCATACGGCTTCGGTACCTTCGTCCCTTGCAAGTCCCGGCCTTCAGCAGTCTTCAGGCCATTGAATTCGACATCCCATCCCATTTCTCTTTAGACGACGATGATTTTGTGCAAACCGCACAGGCATGGCCTGAACTACGCCGTCTGTCGTTGGGTCGATCCTCTTCTCCCTCCCAGCGCCCTCAGCCATCAGCCACCCTCTCCTGTCTCTCCACTTTTGCAACCAAGTGCCCACACCTTCAAACTCTCAACGTCCCCTTCCAAGGCGTCTTCTCTGCAGACTCGCCGTGGGACATGCCCATCAAGAGCCAAAGCCCTCTATACGCCCTCCACGTCGGCTAGTCCACGTTCCTATCACCCAATACGCGCACCAATGTCGCAGCATACCTCTCCGGTCTGTTCCCAAGACTCCACTTTGTGCAATCCTCTCCACTCGATGGTATAGGGGTCATACCCAGACCTGAAGTCCCTGACGACTCCTGGAAGGATATCAATACATTGCTCCCTGTGTTCAGGTCGGTGAGGCAGCAGGAGAGGACTCTAGGAAACCCGGTTGAGCTGGGAGGAGGAAGGATACAGGATCATGACTGGTATCAACAGTTGCAAGAGGAGTGGAGCCGAGGGCTTATGTCGAAAAGTCCGATTATTGTCGATTTCAATTTCTCGGATTCGGATGATGATCCACCCGGAGGGTTCTTCCTCGATGGCCAGCAAGGAAACGTACCTGCTCCCGCCGCCAATGATGACAGTGACGAAGAGGAAGAGGACTTTGTTCTTTCTTCAGATGTGAGCAATGACAGTGCTGTGGAAGAGGAGGCAGACGAATCGGATGGGGGGATGGAGGAAGGAGATACACCAGGCTCTCGGGAAGCCTCTGAGAACGCAGAGAGCTCGGAGGATGGGGATGTTGAAGGCTCTGAGGAAGAGTTGGAGGACGACGACGCCGATGGTTCGGAGGAAGAATGAGTGGTATATGGCCTTCGATTTGGACCTCACTCCTGTCATAGCTTCGTTTTGGAAGATTGCATTCTGTTCCAAGATATCTAATTGATACTGGTCCTTGTGAGTAAAGCGCCCATAAGGTAGTTGCCGGCTGAGTCTGAATCGTAGCACAAAGATCGATTCTATACTAGTACACGGTGACACTCTTCAGCCAATCAAACGCGCTCGCGCAACGCCCGTACGCGTAAAATTGGCGAACTCGTTCAAGCTTTTGGTGCCGCGTCTAGTCGCCCTGTCCAGCTCTCACCATGTGCCATATGATGCTTCCATTGAGGCCTGCCACAGAGGGCCTTGACACTCACCGTATGTTCAGAGCTCTTCTTGACTGCCTTACCTATGTAATGCAGGTCACTTCGAAGTCCGGATGCGCAGCTCTTTGGGAAACATCACAGGGAGCTTTCCCCCAGTACTGAAAGGTGTACAAGCCCCGACTACTGCGCCAAGTGCCCAGAGGTCCAAGTGGACGATGAGGTTTTGAAGGCCGTGGAACGCAGCTACCTTCGGACATCCTTCGCGCACAAACGTATGGACCAATCCGCTTCCAGAGTGGCTGCCCCGCATGGATTTCGACGGGGAATTTGCGGGGAATGCCGATGATAAAAATGAATGTTTCTCCCATTTTCCCTTTGCGACTCGGTTACATCCTCCCTTCTTTCGATCTATCGGTCAAAGGGCTACCTAACTTGAAATGCATCGCTGCCTCAAAATTGAGGAGATAATCAAAGAAATCTTCCTTGTGGCCCTTGAGGAGGAATGTCCTCAGACGGGTACTCGCTTCTCGCAAAAGTCGCGAACCGTCGCAGGTCTGGCTAGGACTTGCAAAGCCTTTCGTGGCCCTGCTTTGGCCTTACTTTGGCGTAAGGTCTTTGGAATTGCCCAGCTGTTCAGTGTTCTTCCTGCAGCCAAGCTCAAATGGGAGGAAGCCTCTTACCGGTGCTTTGTTATAGTGAGCAAGACCTGAAGTCTATGCTGCATACTTCTGACACCTTTTTCTCGTGCTACAGAAACTGGCGCAACCCCCAACAAGTGGTGAATGGGACACTTTCTTTGAATACTGTGCACTCGTCAAGCACCTCCATCTACACCATGGATATTTCACGGTTCCGGGGCATTCCCAAAGGCAGGTGGATGTCGATATAGGAATTCTCTCGGCAATCCCAAGCGACAGGACGATATTTCCCTCCCTTCAGACACTCAACCTAACATGGGAGGGCCGCGGTCTCCCCCTGTATCATCTATTCCTTCCGCCAACCCTCCAGTCGTTCGCCCTCACACTGAGCGCCAGGGACTATGATCCTATACTCCATGGGTTCTTGCAGAAGGTCAAAAATCACAGCCAACGAATTCGATCCATCACCTTTAAGAATACCAACCACGACGGCAGGATAGGCTACATACCCTGCCTACCGCTCAAAGATGCCATCATGAACATAACAGAATTGGCGGAGATTTCAGCCCTCCATGTCGACTTC
The DNA here is from genome assembly GCA_020736565.1 of Coprinopsis sp. MPI-PUGE-AT-0042. Taxonomy (NCBI): domain Eukaryota; kingdom Fungi; phylum Basidiomycota; class Agaricomycetes; order Agaricales; family Psathyrellaceae; genus Coprinopsis; species Coprinopsis sp. MPI-PUGE-AT-0042. Next base: position 446,515 of record JAHBOF010000044.1, on the reverse strand, counting down.
CCACCCCAAACTTTCAACGTCGTCTCTGGGGAGGCACTATACAATAACCTTCGGGTCCTTGAAATCGGCCATACCAACGCCGACATCGACAGTTGGTTTCCTCCCGGCATTCTGGAATTCCCAAAGCTATCCAAATTCGTGCTGCTATCGCCAGAAGGCCCAAACCTCGACAAGATTGAGGAATTCTTTTCGCGCTGCAGTTGTCCGCTGTTGGAGGTGTTGGATGTGCAAATCCTGGGTGCTACGCCTCCCGAGCAGTCCTTGCGGTCTTTCTTCAATTGCATCGCAGCCGGACGCGACATACATAGCAAGTTGCGCAGAGTGTCTCTCACCCAGAATTCTAAAAAGCCCGACTACCGGGCCCTGGAAGCGCAAGAAATGAAGCTGGACCTTGGAACGCTCAAACCGCTCCTTCTACTGGGCATATACGAGCTTGAGCTCGACATCCCATCCTACTTTGCCTTGGAAGATTCTGACCATCACGAAATTGCCAACAGCTGGGTTGGGTTGCAAAGCCTGACGCTCGGACAACCCTCGTCTTTGCGCCAATTCCAACCCAATGCCACATTCGCTTCCCTCGCCTACTTTTCATCGCTCTGCCCCCGCCTCGAAACCCTCAACATACAGTTTTTGCCCCTCTTCACCAAAGATGTACCATGGGACAAACTGGTCAAGAACGAGAGCGTTCTGAAGAACCTGTACGTCTATCATTCCGAGATCCCGCGCGGATTTGGCAAGGTCGCAGCGTTCCTATCTGGGCTCTTCCCAGAGCTCACCTGTGTCGAATCCGTTCCTGGAAAACAGTACAGCAGCCTCCACAAGTCATGGACAGAGGTCAACTCATTGCTTCCTGTATTCGCAAAGGTTCGACAACAGGAACATCTCAAAGTGAAAAACGCTTAGAAGCAGATTGACGAAGAAGCCTGAAAAGCGAGAAGGCCCAAAGGCGTTGGAATGTCGCCTGACCACAAATCCGCCTCATTGCGACTATAGCCTGTCAGATTGCCCTCACTCATGGGGGTCTAGTCGACAGGGAGGATGCAGTGGCTTCAGAGCTCTTGGAGCGGGAATCGCTTCGAGGGTTGGGATATAAATACGCGGAAGGATCAGAAGAGAGCTCGGAGGGTCCAGGCATCCAGTCATTATCCTATCAATGTCCCATCCCATTTCCATGATTCTTCGGTTCGTCTACAATCATTGATGCTTCCCCACAACGATCTCTGTCTCAAAAACTGCCAAATGAACTCTCTCATCATCGATGTACTCTATTATCCGCTAAGTTTCGGTGCAGAAAGCCTAAACACCTGATGACGTTAATTTCAGTTGGGCCAAACCAAGCATCTGAGAAGCTGAGAATAATGGAGCATAATCTTTCAGCCTCATAGGCAGGCTGAGGGTCCTGAAGGTCACCAGTCGAGTTTTCATCGTCGCCCAAGAGTGGTTGTTTCTCGTTTGGTTGTGCTTGCGGTGGTGTTCCTATCTGGGTCATCGTGAACCAGTAAGTAATTGATGCCCTTGTTCACACGTTGAAGGGATTTGAAGCGCAACGCAAGAAAATACTACTGACATATTTTGGCTCAAAACATATTCCAAAATCTTCGCATGTGGCTGGATCCCGCTTCTCGAGTGCGACAGAGCCAGCGACGTTAAACGCCTGTCCTAAGTCGTTCATTTCTAGCGGATATCAGGCAGGCAGTCGGAGAGTATGCACGAGCCGCATAGATTCTGGAATGCTAGTCCTACCCACGTTCTGAACGCTGGGGGTGTGACAGTAGCAGCTGTATTAAATAGGGGCTGAGACGCGTCCAGACGCGTTCAAGTTGCCTGTTCTACTCCAGCACCTTTTGTTTCACGAATCCAACCAGCAGGTAGGAAGAAGACAGCCCATAATTGGTTGTTAAAAACATTTGATTCTACGAAGCCTTTCTGATAAATGTAAATCACCGTTGTGGTCTCGGGCAACCATGATCGTTTGTGGCTGGCATTGTCCAAAGTGCTTTGTCCTTGGAGAAAGCCTCCCGGTGATCTCGAGTATAAATATACAGGTGAAGTACCATAATTTCATTCGTTGATTTAGTTCGCCTTGACATTCGAGCCCGCAGCACTATGATTGTCGACGCAGCACTGGCTTCACCAGATGACGGTGAGTGATCGAACCTCTTTGTACATGTAATACACGAACGTAGTCTCATTCACTGCTTTCCTGCTATACAGAGGTCCTCCCGGACTTCATCTTAAACCACATCGTTCAAACCGTCCAAGACGACCGAAACACCAGAGCCCGACTCGCCGAGATGGGGGACGACAAGCCTGGTTTAGACCAAGAAACTCTCAAGTCTCGCCAGGACTACCTCGACTTTAACGCCCTCTCGCGCTCGGGAACCGAGCCCACTGTTGGTCCCGACGCCACCCCCGAAGAAAAGGCGGCAGATCGCCACCGCCGTCTCAGCGCGTTGACCACCAAACATCGATGCGTCTTCTCCACTTGGCCTCGCGATCCCAATGGCAAGGTCATCGCACCTGGCGAGACCGAGGGTACTGGCAAGCACCAGCCAAATGGTATCGAGGCTTGGGGCAACTCGCTATTTGATTTTTATTCGGTCCAGAGGATGCCGGACGTCCCTAGTCTTGTTACGTTCACGACTGGCAGTAAGTTGTTGACCTGGATGAAGAAGAACGGGGAGATGTACGCGGAGGACCAGATGGCGATGGCGGAGAGTGAGCCAGAGCCTGAGGAAATTCGTCCGTGGCCCATCGCCGAGTCGTTCAAGGACACGGATAGACGCGTGTCGATGAAGGGAGGCGCCAAGGGTAAACGCAAGGAGGGCATTGAATTTGGCGTGAACAAGGTGAGCGGTACTGTCTGTCGTCTGCTGCAACAGATAAATAAACATTTTCCTCCAGCCATTCGCTCCGTTTAACCCTGCTCCCTTGCTGCAGGAACGCGTTACCTTCAGGCTTCTTCCCAAGAGGCTCGTTGTCCACGACCCTTCAAAGCTTCTTACTGCGAACTACGACCATGAGCAGCTCGAGGAATGAGCCCAAGGACTGGGATGCCAAGCCTGACATCGTCAGCGTCTATCGCTTGAAGTTTTCAGACGAAGGACGCAAGAAGCTCCAGGAAGAAGAGGACGAGATCGCTAAACGCCAAAAGGAAGACAACAAGGCGTTTTCTAGGTTTCTCGAGAATCCCACCACGGAAACCATGATTCTAGGACGTGGTGTTCTCGTTTATCTGCCGGAGCACGAGAAGTCTGGTCCTGCGACTCCTGCGCTCTTCTTCACCCACGAGCCTGCTCCAATCAAGCAGCCTGTTGACGAAGCGCACGTCTATCTCTCGCCTGATCATCTGATTGGCACTGGCAACCACTCCTATGCGTTCCAAGTTGACTGGGAAGTGCCCCGCTCCATGATCGTCGACGACCTCCTCTGCGAGGTTTGCGTCATCGAGAAGGGGTTCGAAATCATCAAGGAAGAGGACGGCCCAAAGGGCGAGAGGAAGAATCCCCAATGGAAGGAACGTTCTGGAAAGGTGGTAAACATTCACGATTTCTCCCCCGGCGTCTCTGTATCTGCTGTCGACGCCCACGGAAAAGATGTCCTGGACGAGGACGGTAACACAGTCGGCTACGACATCCTTCCCAGCCGTTCCAAGGAGAAGAATGAGTATCGCGGACCTCTGCGCGTCGTGCATACGGGCGTGGAGTACCAGAATCCCGAACGCGGACCTCTCTGTGTGCATCTTGCACCTCGTGAACAGCCGGCATCGCTGACTGGGAATGTTTGTGTCGTTGCGAAGCTCTCGCATCCCGGGGACGAGCATCTCGAGCACGAAGCAGAAATCTATCAGTCGTTCCCTCGACATTTCTTTCAGCATTTCACGGGGTACAACCAACTTCGACCTCTGCATGACCCTTTCCCTATTGGAGCGCTTGTACCGCAGTTCTTTGGGTATTATGTGCCTGAGACAGGGATCAAGCCGATGGTGTTTGATAGGGATGTGAGTGGGAGTGGCGTACCTGGTGAGGAGGGGAGGAAGAAGTGGAAGGAGACGAATGAGAAGTATGGGTATAGGAGCCCGATTATGCTTTTGGAGCATTGCGGGAGGGCGATCCCGGAGGATGTTACGAAGCTGAGCATTGACGAGCGGTACGCCTCCCCACCCTCATTGATGTGACTTCGCTGACCACCACGTACCAGGGAGACCTGCGCCTCGCTCTTCCTCCGCATGCACCACGGCGGCTGGATGCAAGGCTCTCCTTTCACGCGCAACATCCTCATGCAATCTGGCCCCATCAGCACTTATCCGCTCGAACGTATGGTGAATGCGTACAAGGCGCGACATGATTTGAGACAGACCAGTTTTAGGTTGATTGATTTTGGGCGAAGTAAGCGGTTGGATAAGGAGGGGACGTCCAGAAATGAGGAGGAGACGAGGATCATGAAGTTGATGAAGTTGTTGCACTATGATGTGTAGGTGTCTCCGAAGCGGGGGTGTGTTGGCGTTGGTTTCTTTTTCCGGTTTTGGACAGACGAGATTGTGTACTTTAGTGTAGAATAAACGATGGTGTCCAGGTTTGACTTTCTGTTGTAGCACCGATTTTATTCGTAGTAAGGGCAGTCAGACCTGGGAGTCGACGTCACTCCCTACCGGGTCTGACCGCGATTACTAATAGGCGCCCATCGTGAAAGGCGCCGGTCTGTGATTCTCTACGAGACGATCAATGGTAATAATACCCCTAATGTCAAAGCTGATTAACAGCAAGCTTATCTGTGAGATGCGTTTACCTCACGATACTCTGCTCTTGCTCGCTCAGCACTTGCCGCCCGAACTCGTCGCTGCCGAAGTAAGCGCCCTACGTAAGTACTAGGAATCCAAACAACACACACAACACAATCTGGCTACACTAAGTCCTGAACTTTACGAGCACAGTAGAGAGAGAGGTCACAAACAAGGCTGCTGAGAGTGACCCTTATCCAGATCTCTCAGTTATTCGAGCTGAATTCAATCTTGTTCATGGCACCCATCCCGAGCTCACCGAATCGGATCACCCCAACGCGATGACAGGGGCTGTTCCCACGTGCTCACCGTCGGCGATTCCCCGCACAAAGCGTTCAGCGTCATGATTTGGTCTTGAACCACGACGCTCATCGCTCTCGACGACGCCCTCGGCAGGAAATGCCTCGTCGCCATCGCTGCTCAACAACGTCCAGACGCCAATAAACCAGGTCCCAACTTCCCAGCACTGTGGCCTGACGTAGAAAGGGTCCCAAATTACCGTAATTAATGTAAGTGGCTGGGCGCCTGTCATTCTCAGGGACTGTCACTGATTGCAGGCAACGACGACGCATCCTTCAGAACGACGAGCAAGCCCAAAACTCATCCCCAACCCTATCGCAATCCATTCATCGGTCTTACATTGGTTATTGACGTGGACCGAGACGACTATCACGTCAAGGCGCCAGAACCAGTCCAGACCGCACCTACCGACACGCAATAGATTCAGTTTTATCGAAAACCGCAATAGAAACGATTCACGAACATCCGACGAACGCCCATAGTAGACCCCGACAAGAACCCGTAATCCCAGCCATAATATCACCGGCTGTCTTCGGTCACTCAACTCCCTGAACTGACGACGTGGAGCGCACACGATGACCGCAGAGACCAGAACCGAGGAGGGGGCAGCGATCCTCGAGGGCGCCCGGCTACCTCCAACCACTGCCAGTGACACTGTTCTTGCAACCAAACCATCGACGCCCCCATTCGCGCGCCAAAATACGGTGCCTTCTCCAACCCAGATGGCTACACCTAAAACGCGCAATCTGAGGGGCTTGACACTCCCTTCCCCAATATCACCCTCGACATCGTCTTCAACTGTACAGCCTAATCAGTTCCAAAGCCTGGGCGAAGGTGCGGCGAGTCTCGTTGCTCAGGCTCCGATAACACCGGTACGACCAGCAACCCCCAACACCCCTCTACTCAGCAATCCCTCGACAGCATCGCCGTTACCAGCTACGTCACCATCGGGCAAGGCCAGCACCAAGGGCAAGCTAAAGTCGCTTCTGCCGCGATCGCACCACCAGTCCCACAGCTACTTTCATGCAAAAGTCGAAATTGAACAGCTTGCAAGCGTTCCGTTCGTTAGAGGCGAGTTTGGTGTGCGCTGGAAGTTCAAGTCAAGTGTGAGTCCAGGGGACATCAAGAGCGATCGACACACACCACCTGCTGATGAGGGGAGTGCTGGAGGGTTACTTGGGAAGATGAAGGTTCGGAGCATGACTGGCAAAGGGAAGGGCAAAGAAGATTCGCATGGCTCAGGCGAGTTTGGGATGTACCAAACCAGCTCAAACTCGTCGAGTCCGCATCTCGTATCTGAAGGTTCACGGAGTACTACCCTGAACAGCTTTTCGAGCTATTCATCCGCCGATAGCGTTCCTTCAAGAACTTCGTCGACTGCAACAACAAACACCGGCTACACTACGGTCTCAACGACAACCAACGGCTCTAACAAGACTGTGGCGCCCAATGGAAACCTCAGTCGAAACTTCTTCTCACCACGAGCTGGAGAGGTTTCGCCTTCCAAACTTGGGGCTAATCAGTACCTGTACTCTCACAGCGAGGATACCGAAGACAGTGCTCTCTTTTCTCCGAATCAGCAACAGGCGTTCTCGTCCAATGCCGCGGATCCTCTCTCGCCTGGCTGGGAGGGAGCCATGTCTCCAAACGTCTTGTCGCCGACGGGGACGATCACGCCAGCCAACGCATCAAGTCATCCTGCAACGCATGGCGCTGTTTCGCCACGCAATCTGGCATATATAACGCCTCCCTCGTTATCTCCTTCCAAGGGCCTCGTTCCATATCGTCCCCTGAAGGATCACAGCATCACGTACTCCTTCCCATTGAACGCCATCGTCAAGTTTGACATTGCTAGAAGTGAGCACGCTCAGCACGCGATTCAAGATAACATACTCACAATCCCTAGGTGGAGGCTCAGGCCCTGATGGCAAACCCAGGCCGAACCTTCAAGCCAGCGAACTCAAGTTGGTCGTGATACAACGAGTGATCCCTGATGATCCAGATGGGCCTCCTCAGAACCCACGGCTAGGTGACTTCCCTCGTGCTTCCAATTTGGTAGAAATAAATGCTTACACCCTCCCCCGCGAATAGGTGCAATTTACCTCAACCTCGCCGAGTATGTCGGGAAGGGAAGGGTTGAGAGGCGATATTTGCTCAAGGAGAGTCGCGTGAATGCCACACTGAAGGCAAGTTTCTATTATAGTGCGTTGGACGACGAGGTTAACACGAACGCTCTTGCTAGCTCTCCATCGAGTTGACCTATGTCAGCGGCAACTCCGAATACGTCGCCCCTCCTCTGCCCAAAGCCGAAATCATGGGTGGAATCGAAAACTTTCTCGTCCAAAATGAAAACCTTAACAAGCAGCGGACAAAGGATATCTATGGGTACACGTATGGGCCGTATCGAGACAAGGAGGAACTCGAGGTTGATCTATTGGGTCAAGCGAATGCTGATCTCCTTGAGGATGATGTTCCCATCGACGCTGGGGGTTTAAAGGCGGCGGTTTCTCGAGACCCGTACGCTATTCCTAGCGAAAGCGAAAGCGAGATGGACGTCCAAGGGAGCGAAGCTGCAACCACTACAACAGGAATTGATCAGAGTAGGAGGATGTTCCTCAAGTCACTTGGCAAATCCCCGACAATGTCGAGCGACAAGGCCCAGCAGACCAAGGGCACCGTCACCTCCAAGGAGGCGGAGAAGCTTCGACGACGACAGATCAAGAGGGAGGAACGTCAGCGGAGATTCCGTCTCGAGTTGGACAAGAACCCATACGCGCTGCCGCCTTCGAGTGGGGAGAGTGCGACTGAGAGTGAGCCGGAGGAGAAGGAGGAGAGTGAGGAAGAAGATGGGTTTGAGAGTGCACCGGAGGACGACGATGGAGGAAAGGTGGACACTGCGAGCATTCAGCATACGGACGAAAGCCATTCGAGTGCTGGGCATAGCAGCGGCCATGATCATCAACGACATTATCGACCTCGTGGGACGAATCCGGATGTTTCGCTCGCGTCCTTTGCGACGTTTGACATTCAGCGACTTCCTCTTGCTTATGGTCCCAAGACGACGGAAGTCCTTATCGACGCGATCTTCAATCCTACGCTTACCACCGACAAGTCCAAGGAGAATCCGTTCACGCTCTACATTTCGCCTGGCGATCTTGCTCGGATGAAGGATGACGAACGACGGGCGTTGATGGAGAACCATGGTGGACCTGCACGGGTTCTTGCAAGAACGGCGGCGCCTTCGATGAGGAGTAATGGGCGGAGCTACAGTCATGCTACTTCCAATAGCACTACAACAACGAGCGACAGTGGGAGGAGCCATGAAACAGACGACCATCTAGAAGGCCTTCGCAGTCCCGACACGATCGTTGGTCAGCCTGTCCGGCGCCAATCCCCTACAGGCCTTGGTCTAGCTGGTGTGCCCCTCAACCGAGACCGTGATGCGACCATCGATGGAACCGCCGACAGGCCGCCCCAACAGGGAGGGGTTGGAGGTCTCTTGCAATCGTTCCAGAAACATCGAAAGGACAAGGTTCACGAAGGGAAGAAGAGGGGAGTGCCAAAGAGGAGCGATACAAAGCGTAGCGGGAGCAGCGCTGCCAGCCATTCTCCAAATTCGATGAACGTCCTTGGAAGCCCTGTGTTTGTGCAAGAGCCTGCGGGGATGGACTCAGAGGACGTTGGATACGGCACACTTCGTCGGTCCGGAGACAGCAATTTCAGCAATATGAGAGCCAACAACTCGAGCTCGGCGTCGTTGAGCTCTACGAGCCATGGATCTAGGTCGGGTCATGGCCATGGTGCTCCTCTTCCTCCCCTGCCGGTCAATGCCTCTGGAAGAGCTACACCTACTTCGAGACCGCTGACGCGGCAGAATACGACTGCGTCGAATGACCTCAGTGTTCCGGATGGGAGGATGGATAGGACCGGGTTTGTCAAGGGTAGTCATGGTGGTGGGAGTGCTAGTCCGGTACCAGCACCCGGTCTGGGGAATAGCTTCAATCGTTGGTGGAAGGGCCTCGGCGGGGCTCATGGTTCTTCGCCTGGCGCAAATCATCACAAGGCAGCGCCAACCGCTGTTGCCTCCTAATTCAACCCGTTGCAAGCATCTATTTCACAACGACGTGAAGAACAGTTGGTGTTTCATATGCTCTATTCTTTTCGCTTCGTGGATACCTAATTTATCTATAACTTCATGTTTTACCTAACTTGTACCATTTACTAGGCTTTGGGTCCTTCTCTCCTCCTGGATATGCTTACTTTTTCGTATCATGCCTTTTCCCTTCTGGTCTAATTCTTGATAGAAGAACACTTCGCTACGAAGATTTTCTTCATCGCATTCGCATATAAATACATCTATTTCTGCCTCTCGTTTTGGCTTCCTATTCTACACGTAGCCTTAGTTTATACTGGAAATGTTTATGCAGGAACGCATTGGTGGTACCACTCGTTCATCTGTGCAATGGTGTTAGAAGCTATTCCCCTTGAGAACGATCGTGGAGGAGGACTTACCACTTTGCATGTCGAGCCACTGGCACAGACCTTGGGTCCAGTGTAGCCGTTTCCGCCACTGTAAACGCCTTGTTAGAAGATGCAGCAAGAAATGGTGTCAAACATGGCTCACCATTGTCCCCAGACAGTCTGAGTGGGTTGCCCAGGCACGTTGGTTGTAGTGCTTGGAGGACGCGAGGTGGTAGTAGGTGGACGAGAGGTTGTGCTAGGCGGGGCTGTCGTGCTAGGGGGAGGGGTGGTTCCACCAGGTGGCTTCAGCAAGAAGACTTCACCCGAGGTGTCACTGGTCACATAGAGGTTGTCTCCGTTGGGAGAGAAGACGAGGGCGACAGGTCGGAAGCAACCTTGTAGCAGTCAGAAGAACGCTCCGAGTCGGGTGGGCGTGTGACATACCTCCTTGGCACTGATTCTCGTCTCGGTTAGACAAGAGGTCAGTGAAGCTGGTCTTTGTGCCTGAAAGGCTGGTAGAGGGGCTCCATGATCCAGAGCCCGAGTATTGACCAGGAATGACGACGACCTTGTATCCCTAACATCCCATCATCAGCCGTGGGAAGGTACAATGTTATGAGACAAGAAACTCACCTGGGGAGGACTACGGTTCCAGCTTCCGTGCAAAGGGACGTAGAGGTTGGTATCGCTTTGCCTGACACCGAACTTAAGGTCCAGTGGCGCGGTATGAGGGGGGAGGAGCGCGAGTGGCTTGATGGCGTTGGCGTTGCACCATTCGTCGCTGTATTGGCCGCTGGTATCCTGAACAAACCAGTCTCCGGGCTGCATGCTCTTGTCGGTAATCGCTGTGTGGTCCCAGGCCGAAAAACATGTAGGGTAACCGTGGAAGGTGCCATTGGGAGCGGATGGGTTGCCCACTAACATCGCGAATTCAGTTAACAAGTCGACTGGGAACGAAGAGGCGATTGCATACAGCGGTAGACCTTTTCGGCCGGGTTGTCAGTGTGAATGTCTCGCTCAACACCGTTCACTCGTCGGTACGCATTGTCAACCGAGTTCTCTAAAGAGACTGAGTAAGGATATGGAATGTTTACCGACGCCATGCGACGTACCAATACTGAAAATGGTGCCGGTTCTGTCCTCGGCGATTCCAACATCGTTTCGCAGACCATATCTGAAAGCAATTTAGACTTGTTATAAAGCCATGCGTTGGATGAAAGACTCACCCAAAGACTTTGCCGTAGGAGCTGTTGTAGGCAGCTCCTCCTGACGGAAGGTTTCGCAGGTCGAAGACTCGGATCTGAGCACGCCCCGAGGCAGCTTGGAAAGATGGAAGGTCGACATTGCCGTCCGAGCCCACGCTAATAGAGATGAAATTGGGGTATTTCCTGGACACATGGAGGGTTCGGGTAACGTGTCCAGGATTGTGCATGCTAAACGGAAGTGGTAAGCTATGAAACTCGTCTCAAGTACTGAAACATACCCTGTCACAAGAACCCTCTGGTTGGATACTTGCATTGTCGCAGCATCGTAATCCCAAGACCAAGCAATGTCGCTCGAACTGGAAAAAGCGAACTCAGTTACTACCATCCCCTGTTCGATTGAGAAACCGCACCTTGCATATAACTTGTTGTCGAGGACGTCGATGCCGTGGTTTAGGACAGTGTTGGCGACAATAGTCTTGCTGCTGGTGACACAACCGTTGGAATCCAAAGTGTGTCCAGTGATACCAAGTCCACGTTGCACCACCAAGAGTTGACCTCTCGAGTCCATAATGACACCTCGAGGCGATCGAAGACCTCCTAAAACAGGGGCGACCTTCCATCCTGAAGCCACGTTCATCACGTAGCTAGGAACAGGAGCTCCAGGGCAAGAGAAGCTTCCTGTTGGGGTAGGACCACTCGTGGTGGTCGAGCTGGGGGTACCAGGAGCCAAAGGAGGAGCACCGGCAAGCTGAGATAGCTGGGCCTGGTATGTAGACGATCGGGCAGCGACAGTGTCTAGCGCATGCTGGGCAGCCAGAGTATGCTGATAAAGAGTCGAGTTGGGATCTGACGGGACGTTGGGTTTGAGAGCACCATGGGTAGCATAACCGAGGATGCTGATTCCTTCGAGGTTGATGCTACCTGTGCTCCAGGTTGTGCAGTTCTAGTGCGTCCCGTTAAGCTTGAAGAAAAAGTACAACGTTTCCTGAGAATGCTTACTTGGCAGCGATAGACTATTCGCTGGTGGGTAGAGTTCGCACCGGATGTTCCAAGAATGGTGACCTTAGGCCCCGACATCGGCAAGGGTGGGGAGTACGACCTTGAAGGGAGTTTCAGTCATATCCCTCAAGGTCGTGTTGAGGCAAACTTACGTTGTAGATCGGACTGAAACAACGGCTTTACCTCCGTCTGTCCAGCCGATAACGAGAGGGTTGTTGTTCATCCCACCACCAAGGCTGTTTCCGATCCAACCGACACTTGCAGGTGCAGTGAAGATACCAATGAACTCATCGCTGGGTGTAGAAGGGAACAGGTAACCCCAGCCGATATCCAGGCTCGGGTTGTGAAAACGATGGAAGCAGACTGTGGACAACGGGTCGCACCATTGCTCAGCAATCTGAGCGGCCACTGGTGTGCGTGAGTTGGATTAACCTCTCAACAAATCATGCATAAAGCAGAGAAGCTTACCTCCAAGGCCAAGCGCGAGCAGGCCGATGGATGCTGTGAGAGAGCGCATCTTGGGAAGAGCTGCAATTCCCTGCAGGCCTGGCATAGTCATTTTATACCTGGAAGCGAATAAATACCGCGGCTCATCGTCGGGAGGTCAAGAGGGACATGTCTTGGCTCCATTCATGCGTTACTTCTTGTTGCACTTAGAAACAACATCGTGAAGCACGCCAAGACCAATGAGAAGTCGATGAATACATCCACCGAACCAATCGTTCATGTGGAATTGGCGCATATACGGAAAGTAACCTTCCCGGCTGCAGACCTCACGCGAACGTGACGCTGTGTCGGATGGCATGGTGGAGCTGATGCCTGCTGAGCACAGTAAAAACTACCCAAATAGGCTCGAACCTCATTCACGATGCATCTGCGAGGTCAGTTTCTGGGACAGCCAATTACGAGACCTTGGAAGTCACAAAAGATGATTCGCGAGGATAGACGGGATCATACCCTTTTTAAATCTCTCCCCTCGCATCGGAGAAGCCTGTCGGACCCGCTTCGAAATCGAAGAGTGCCTGTTCGCAGATAGCGGGGAAACTTGTAGCATAGACGAGAAAGATGACGCTATCGTCGAAGCCAAGATTGAATTGGTAATCATGAGAACGAACCTCGACAACGTGGACCGGAATGACTCTGAGAATTAAAAGAAATTAAGCACCGTAATGTTCACATGAATTGGACTAGGAAAGGAAAGACAGGGTCAGCATCGCACTCAGCGCAGCAGGAACCAAGGGCATAAGTCCAACGCTTGTCCTCGCTCCCGCGCCCTCGGCGTTTACAGCCGAGATTCCCGTAGGAGACACCTTTCCAGTAGCACGAGATGGGCTCTTTGGAACCGCGACATCTGCAGACCATTCGCCGGCATAGAGGAAGAAGTAGGGCTCCTTATGAAATTGGGGTTCAGCCTTCTTCATGAAAGCGAGATACTTCCCATCAGGGTCACCGAAAATTGAAGCAACCGCAACGACAGCAGGGTAGAGTTCGGCTGCCCAGTGAGCCTCGTCGGTATCTGAGGGATTGAATTGCATTGCAAAATCGAGAGCGGTCTTGATTGTGGCAGATGTCGAAGAGGTCCTCTCCCAGACATCTGATGAAGGGTCGACATATTTTTCGATTTTCGCGTTTATCTTGAAGACAATCAGAAAGGGACCTGAACCAGAACAAACGGTGACTCACAATCATTGCCGCAAGATTATACGCGCGATAGTGATATGGTCGTGTGCGAGCTGTTTCGAACGGCTGCGCATAGTTTAGAAGCACGACTAAGAGACCGGTATGGGAAACGAACCTGCTCTCCTTCCGCTGTGATCTGGGTCAGGTACTGTTGAGAAAAGTAAGATGTGGTGACATTGATAGCACCGGGTATATCGTTAGCAATGAGCGTCATCGCAGCAAGCTGGTTGTAGTAAAAAGTGCCGTGGTTAGTACTGAGGGAAGTAAGGTTAGCGCGAGCAAATAGTGGTTGTACAAGCTTACTTGGCGGCCGAGCGCTCTTCTAGCGCAAGCTCAGCGGTTTCGAGCCACTGGATGTACTCGTTTGACCAGGCGACCATCTTATCATCGAGCTCAGGCGTCCAATCGGTGCTCTCCCCCCTTTCTGAGGATGAGGATCGCAGAAGCAATCTTCGCCATGTTCTTGAGATCACTTGGATGGTTTAGCCAAGATGCCGGGAAATGCGAAGAAAGGCTTACAGAACACCAGTGGGAGCACCAGGAACACCGTCAAGCCCCCGAATCTGTTGAGCATACTCGAGGTGAGGATTCATCCGAGTTTCATCGTCCAAGAACCATGTCCGAATGTACGTTACTAAAGCATTGTTCAGTAACCAGAACATCCAACATCCTCTCAGCATACCTGCGTTCCGTCCCAGTAAGGCATACGTGGGTTTGTCGAATGCCCAAGCGAGTGCACTGTAGAAGATCGCGTCTGACATCGTTTGGAAGCTGCCGACATCGTTGACACGGCGAACATCTGGGTTAAACTGGCCGTCTCTTCGCACGTATGGACATGTCGTCCAGACTTCCCTTGGGTTTAGCTGCTTGTCTAGTGAGAGGAACCAAAATTAGCCCACCTTCCGTCTCGGTTAGCGATTGCGCTCCATCAACTTCTGAGCAATCTGGCCACCAACTATATTAAGTTCATCAGCAAAACGGAGGTGTGGGAGGAATGGATGGCGCACTAGGGAGCCCAGCTCATATAGTCGTGCTTGTCGCCAGAGGGAGGGGTCGCGTCCTTTGACATCACGCCTGGGTGAACCATCAGCATGCATGCCATGTGCGGCTAAATGGACGTGCCCACTCACTCCATGGACCCTCGTTCGCCAACTGCGATGCCCACTTGACTATCGTGTCCCGCGCAGCTTGAGTGTTGTCGGGGAAATTTCCAGTCAGAACCCAGTCAGGATCTACAAATTCGTTGGCATAGCTGGTCTGTGATGCTGCAAACAGGGGTAGGTGAAAGAATGTCAGCAAAAAGAGTGTACGAGGCGAGCAGCTCCGCATGGCTGGCGGATTCGTGAGGGGAAGGGATGGAGCCAAAGTTCAGGGTGTCGAAGAGAGCAATCCAAGGGGGGCTTCAATCTATGTGGCGGTTATATGGCCGCCAGGTCCGCCACCACCAAACGCCCAGCCGCCTAGCCATCGTGGAGAGTCTTAGTGACGAGTGGCCATTCGCCACTCGTGCAGGGACGAGTTTCTCAAGCAGCGAGCGGGCCAAGTGCCCGTTTGCTGCCGTTGTGGGCGTCTACTGCACTTCGGGCTGGCCATGGGCGAAGGCCGATTCTAGACAAGTATTTGACAGCTGCGAGATTTCGCCTCCGGGTCATAGATAGAGTTAAGCGGAAACCTTGAGTGACCCTTGTCCAGAGGCATAGTGGCGACCTAAAGAATGGAAGCAGGGCCAGGCTAATCAAGCCGATGCCTTGGGTTCGCCTTGCTTGACCAATTGGGCTGTGCGAAGCCTATTCCAAGTGTTTTCCACACTTAGCAAGAATGCGGACCCAGAGCTGGTGTCTAAGCGACACTACCAGTCGAGACAGTTAGTCGGACTTGCATCACAGTCGAGGGGAAGTTTGACGACCCACACAATCCCACTCCTCTCAGGATTCTCACCTGCTTTCTCTTGCAAGATTGTCCACGTCGTAGTACTAGTAGATTTAAATGCGTGATACGAGAGCCTTGGTTAGTGAAAATTCAATGTGGATGTTCTAGTTTGGCACTGAGAGAGTGAGAGTACTGCGGTCGAGGCCCGAGGTTTCATCCATGGATCAAACGGCTATTGGAATTTTGATCCGTTATGTATGGGCCGAAAAAGCCAAGGAACGACCAATTGTAAGGGACAGAAACAAAGATACACAGGAACCGGCGCTTTCGGGTAGGCTGAGCGGTACCGGTAAGCGCCCTGTAGTGTGTTAGCGGGCAGGAATGGCCGGGATCTCTTGGAAGATATAACCAGGCTTCTAAAAGCACTGCAATGTTCTCGAATTATGCATGTTTCAGCGCCGAGCACAGACACCTGGGCCAACCATGCCGCGCCTGGTAGACAACCGCTTATTGGGATTTATTCTCTTCATATTCGTCTTCGTCGTCTTCTCGCTATTCTCCCTTCATCCCTCCTCTCCATACTCACCCTGCAAGCCATCGCCCGTACCAAAGTCCTGGGACTCATCCGAGTTCGCGAATTATTCGGAGCCTGAGAGGGGATTGACACAATTGCCCCAGGATGCTCCCGGCACAATACCCCATCCCCTCCCCCATGGCATCGAGCTAGAAAAGTGGGCGACACCCAACGAGAGCCCTTATGCGTTTGTTTTCTACGCATCCGACCCTACCTATGCATGCGCCGCCCTGCAGATGGTTCACCAACTATCAGTCCTGTCACCCGGTATCCCTACCATCCTGATGGTCTCCCCTGCTCTGGCAGCGTTTCCGGCAAATACCGAGCCTCCCATATTCCCTGCATACGAAGATTTGAAGCCTAATCTCCGCTCCTTTGAGCGATATAATACCAAGATAATAATCTTGACCCCACCACCACTCTCATCGCGCGGTGGTAACCGTGCGCTCAACAAGTATTACGCCTCCTCGCTGCTCAAGCTCCTCTCCTTCTCCCTTCACACCCACATTCCGCAATTGCGAAGAATTGTCGTCCTTGATGCGGACCAGACAGTCCTAAAACCACTGGACCATCTCTTCCTCCTGCCTCCAGCGGAGATAGCCGCGCCAGCCGCGTATTGGCTAGGAAAGCCGGGCGTTACCTCGACACTCCTCGTAATCTCTCTCTCAGATGCTCTCTGGGAAGAAATGAAGGTGGGCCTTCGAGGTATTCGAGGATCCGAATACGACATGGATTTGGTCAATCGCATGTTCTTCCCTCGTCGGATGATGGTCCTCCCAGGTATATATTGCACACTCAACAGCCACTGGGGGGAGAGCGATAGTAAAGCTCCAAAGAAGAAGGGCCAATTCGTGCCATTTCTTCCCCCTTGGTCCAGGAGGCGTCCCGAGGCATTGGAGGTCCTCCGCACAGAAGAAGCCATGCTTGTGCACTATTCGTCGGGAGGTAGTGGGAACAAGCCGTGGAGGGTCGACATGGAAAAGGTCCGTCAGCAAGTGCTTAAGCATGAGGCGGATCCATGGTTCGAAACACTCTTCGAGCAATGGAGAGACGATGCTCGGAAGATGTGTATAGATGGCGAACTCATCTTAAAAGCTTTAGATTGATCGGAGAGACTTGTACTTGGGTTGTATAGATATTTAAAGTGCTATGTAAATGTAAACTGCATGCTTCATTTGGGGTTTATTACACATATTTTAAGGTGGAATCGGCGATGGGCAGGCTCCTCAGTGGGCGCCTATTTTTAGAGTAGGCTCGGCATGCCCCTAATATTACGCGTTACGCCCCTAAGTTCGGCAAATTGGTGGCCGTATTACGCGTTACGTGCCGAAATGGTCGAAATGGCATCGTATGTAGGACGTATAAAGACATTGGCATCGGTCTGCTCGAATATTCTCTCAGCATCAACTCAACACAGACTCTCTTCTCTGAAGTTTCAAGTTAGCCTCCACTGCCGAATTTTGACCAAGCCAATTGATCATTATCTCCATTGCCATGTCCAACAACCGCACCAACAAAGTCGCCATCGTCGGTGTGAGTTCCCCTTCAGAACACTCAGATACCACTACGTGAAACTAATTTACAAACAGGCCTCTGGGCATATTGGCTCCCACTTTCTCAAAAACCTCCTCGCCACCAACAAACACACTATCACGGCAATCACGCGAACCGAGAGCACTTCGACCTTCCCTCCCAATGTCCTCGTTTCCCGCGTCGATTTCAATTCCAAGGAATCACTCGTATCTGCCATGCGTGGCCACGATTTCCTCATCATCACCCTCTCCGCCAGCGCATCCCCAGATACGCACACCAGGATGGTACAAGCAGCCGCCGAGGCCGGAATAGCCTGGGTCATGCCCAACTGCTACGGCTCCGATCCTCGTGAAAAGGAGCTGTTAAAAGACTGGGTCATCAGTGCGCATGTCGAGACAGTCATGAAAGATGTCGAAGGCACGGAAGGTGTGAATTGGGTTTCATTGGCATGCGGATTTTGGTACGAGTGGAGTCTGGCCGGAGGGGTGGACTTTTACGGCTTCGACATCAAGAATAGGCGCGCTGTGCTGTGTGATGATGGGATGTTCAAGCTGAATACGAGCACGCTGACCATGTGCGGGAAGGCGGTTGCTGCGCTGCTCAGTCTGCCCATTTCCAGGGAGAATCCAAACGAGCCGGCTCTGGAGGACTGGAAAAATAAACCTCTTGTCGTTTCGAGCTTTTGTGTCAGTCAACGCGATATGCTGGATAGCTTGAACCGTGTCATGGGGACCAAGGATGAGGACTGGGCCATTGACTATCAGAGCAGCAAGAAGAGAGTCCAAGAAGGTTTGGAGAGGTTGAGGAAGGGTGATAGACTGGGTTTCGCTGAGGCTCTGTACTCCAGGGCTATGTATCCCGAGGAACAGGGCCGTCATGAGAAGGGTGGCTTGGATAATGGGACGTTGGAATTGGCGAAGGAGAGCCTGGATGAGACTACGAAGTGGGTTGTTGACGCTTTGGAAAAGGTAAATCATTTCACGGAGGTTTCTCTTAGTGCTTAGAGTGTTCGATATCGCTAAGAATGTCTTAATATTGCGATCTTCTATCTTGTAATCACGCATCTACTTCACGGTCTATTAACTCTCTACGTATCCCCAGAAGGGGGGATGGCGAAAGTGTTGTGTAGGATTAAATGAAGGGCCACCCATTCCTACTATTCCTTCCCCCATGGTCTAGGAGGCAGCTTTTTCTTGGATTTATTACACATATGTATTTGAAGGTAGAATCAACGTTGACGAAGCAGGCTCCCCCGTGAGCGGCTATTTTTAGACCAACTTTCGGTCCCCACATCAGGAAATGTAACCGAATATGATAAGGGTACATAAGGCACAATATTGATTGGCCAAGAGCCACATTCCCTGTCACCGATATCGTTCCGGGATAGCTCTTGATCTGTCTTTATATGGATGGGTTCCGCATGTCAAAAGTAAGGGAACGGTAGCATTAGCTCACGTCTAACTTCGACACCAGGCCTTATAAGCGCCGGCGCTGTGTCTAATATCTATCAAGCCGGAGGAGTTGGCAATCGCTTGAGAATTTGTCACATGTCTGTCGTGGATTATAGTCCATGGTTGCTGTCATCAACTCCCTCGGTATTAGACGAGATGTCACACATGCCATTGTGACAGGAACAGTCATCGAATACATAACGGCAGGACTTTGGAACTTCTCTGAGGCGTTGGTCTCGCTTGACGGGCTGCCCATTGACATAGCTCTGACCGCTGCTGAAAGCTCAAACTTCATTGAAGGAAGAGGGGCAGTGGATTCATATGTATGTTTACTCTTAATCTGGCAAAAGCGGACCGCCGTAAGTCTTAAGCCTGATTGGGTTTGGCAAGGTACCTCGTCACGATAGTGCTTGCCAGAGCATACAACCCCGTTGAAGGTTGGCAATTTCTTTGAGGTTAAGCCATATTCTGACCTTTGGTCGAATACCCTGGCGGCGAGCAAGTCCAGCATAAATAAGAACCACGGTAAAGTTCGTCAAGGCCATCGCAATCGCAGTACTTAGCTCCCTGCTCCGAGGCCTAGGTGCTCGCTCGAATCGGTCGGTGCCAATAGAATCGCAAATCATCATGAATTCAAGTTCCAGGGCGGACAAGCCATCAATACAAAACTAGCATGGAAGCTAAATATGTACTCTATGCGCTCGGCGCTAATGCTAGCTCTGCAGCACGATTCGTTGCATTGGTCAGGGCTTCGTGGCGAGCGCGAATCTTGGCGAGCGTTGAATTTTCCCGTGCCACCCGCTGGGTCTCTTGAACAAATGACAGGAAGATTTGACTGTGGCGCTGCTGGTAAGGACGAGAATGAATGAAAAGGGACAACTTACTGATTCCACCACCTTAACAAATCCTCAACCTCCTTTTGCTCCTGGTGATCCTCGAGAAGGTCCAGCATGGAGTTGTAGAAGGTGGCTAAATCAAACTCAGGATCGTTGGCGGTGAATGTGTTGGAAGACGAGAGTGCAAAGCGGACCTAGCAAACGGTTAGGCTCCCCTTTTCAGGGCCCAATAACTACAGACTCACCTGCATTGCTACATATGCAAGAGACGCACGAGTGACGGATTTGATACCATGAAGCTTCGCGTTACCCGCCCGGGTAGCTCTGACTGAACTATGTGCGGAACTAGGGGAAGTGAAGATATACCGGTAGGCCTGTGAAACACCTTGATGAAAGAGAGAGAATGCGACGTGATGAGCACTTACCCTGACCAGTAGTTCGCCCCTGAAAAGGCCCTTCCATACGTCTTCTGGGTCCTCCTGCTCATTCGCATAGAGAAAAGCTGGCCAGTCTGTGGGTTCTATTATCAATGTTTTATTCAGAACTTTTGACCAGTTCCTGAAGTCGTGATGAGTACGGATTTGAGAATTCAGATAAAAAAGAAGGCTTGCTCTTCATTAAACTCAAGGGGTGCGGGGAAGAGAAGGGTAGCTGTACGGCGGTGGTGAAAACCACGAACATCCTTGCTGTTGGATGGAATCGGTGGATTCAAGACGCGCCCAGGTTCGTGAAGCCATTCGACGATGGCACCCTTAAGCCCTTTGGTGTCATCAGCACGAGCTGAATGAATACCACTCTCAATCTGCGCCAGAGTGGGGGAAATCAGTTTTTGTGAGAAGAAGAGTTTTCAATCATTGACTTACCGCGCGTGCAATGTCATCGGTATCCTCATCCTTGCCACTGAGCAGCTGGTCCTCAAGGCCTTTGATTTGTGCAAGAAGCTTCTTGTACACCCGAAAGTCACGCCGATTTCTGCATATATTCATTCAGAGTATGAAGAAGAAACCCACCATTGAGAACTCACTCAAAGCCTTCAGGTCGCTTGTCAGGTTCTGCTTCGAACTGCAGGCCAGTGTAGAGGAGGGAACGGACATTACAGAAGGCAAACACAGTCTGCCCGAAGATGCGGCCATGGTGGTTGTATATGTCACCCTTTTTACTGGAAGGAGTCAGCGTCTTAGCACATGTTCTGTATATAAAGAAGACGACCGACGCTTTCTTTCTTGGTGCAGGATTGAGAGGAGATTCGTGTGAGGGAGATGCAGGCCTCTTGTTATGTTCAGGCGCAACGGTTCCGTAGCGGCCAGGGCATTCTTCCTGGGTTCCAGACATGAGGTGTAGTGTTGTTAAGAACGGAATTATAGACCTTGTTAGTCTGGGGGGCTAGTTTTATATCCTGACACCGTCGGAGTGCGATATTTGTGGGTCCATTGACACGTTGAACGAAACGACAAGCGGTCTCGTAAGAACGCCACAAGAATGAGATGCCGGCACAAACGCAAGGACATCAAGATCTGCTGAAGAGATCCGCCACCAAGAGGCTCAGATCTTGACAACTTGACCCTGACCTATATCATGGATATTAAAGGACTTGTTCGCATCAGCACATATGGTGAAGGATGAGGTAGCGATTTGAGTCTGTGTAACTGAACTATTCAGTGTAATCCAAACAACAGGCTACATGATCTCCTCGTCGGAGTCCTCATCAGAATCCTGACCATGTTCAACTTGAAAAAAGTAAGCAGGTTCGCTTTCCGAGTCTGACAAAGCTTCGACTTCGGCTTCGGCTTCCGGCCCCATATCTATATTCTCATCACCACTCTCTACATCCGGTTCACCACCATAATCGGCGCTTGAGCTGTGGCCCTGTTCATCGAGACTTGGTCCCACTGCTGTGGTAGGTGCACTTTGTTCAACTTCTGGGGTTTTGCCCCTGGCGCGAGCCTGTGAGTATGGAAGCATTTCTACCTGGGTTCCAGTTGAGCGTTCAGAGGCCTTCTGAGGGGCGTCGCCATGGGAGTAGATGTGGCCTACACCAATTCCCCAATGATAACGCATCACCATGTCGCGGTCGACAAATCTGCGAGCACAGCCAAAGGATTAATGGTTAAAAACATTATGCGCAGGACTGTCACAACCCACCGATTCACCAAGTACTGCTTCCACTCTGGGGTTTCGTGCACTTTCTTGGAGCTTGAGTAGCGGTGGAATGGATGGGGTGCCAAGCCTGCAGAGAACCTGGGCTTGATGTGACATGCTCGCAGCACATCTTCAGGATCAACAAACCCAAAGCTATCAGGGCGAGTAACTGGTGGAAATGCCAGCACGTCCAACTGTTTCGAGAGAAATGGTTGCGGGGGACCAAATGTGTCGAACCATCGGACCCACAGAAAGTCAAGGCGATGCCTTTGAAGCCCCATTGCATTCCCTCTGCGATACACCGTGTTGGCATGGAAGATGCCAATGATGCGAGCGTAAAGGAAACGATGGTCATCGATCTTCTCGCTCGAATCCTGGTCGGAAGTCTTCCAAAGGAGCATGATGTCGCGGCAATCACTACTGGGATTGATAATGTCTTGTTCTATCCGGAGGTTGTAGGTCGTGTAGTTGATGTGTAGAAGATTGTGGGAGTAGAGGCGGTCTCCCTGGATGATGACGTTGTTGTAGTCGCCTTCGAGATTTTCACCCACTGGCTGCTCAGATTGTTGAGACCCTTGAGGGCCAACCTTTTTCAAAAGGCGGGGGAGCAGATGTCGCTTTAAGGTTGGAATGAAGTCCTGGATATAGAATTAGAAGAACTCAGCCAGAGTCATGAGTAGTGACGTACTTGCATAGAAGGGTTGTTTGGCCTTGTCGAGATCCACCGCAAAAGATGGAGTGGCTCTCGCTGAGTCTTTGCAATTGAGTAGCGACCGGAAGGGAGTTTCTGGTGTTCCCCGTCATTTCGGGCTGGGAGTAGCATCTTCCTCAGTCTTTTCAGGCGCTTCTGCCTCATCTGTATCTTGGAAAGCTGTTCGGGGATGTCTTTTCGATTCGTCCTTCGATAGTTCTTCTTGGGAAATCGATGATAAAGCTCGGACTATGGGGGATGGTCACGATATAGAGCTGTATCTCAGAGATAATCACGCACAATCTGGGTCGAATATGAGTCTGTCGTTCCAAACATCATGATTGACCGCTTGACATGGCCCAGCGCATGCCAGGTGTACGTTTTCAGTGAGAGCGTTTTCAGTCGTTTTCCTCCTACCCTTCTGGATGGGATTCCTAAAGACCAGATCCACAAGATGAGCATCACACTGCGAAGGCGGGATTAGGAAGTGCACAAAATACATACTGATATTGCTAGCCTCAGTATGGACAGCCTTGGCCTTCTTGATGGATGGCTGTTCAGGCAACGAGTTGGCTGCACTCACGGACACCTCCAGCTTTCGTTTAATACCGGAAGGTCCTGCGGTGGTGGTCGGTGGTTCGGTGCTGTGAGTGGCAGTCGCCCTATGGACTGGGGCTGGTATGCGAATAGTGAGGCGCTCTGTGGGTTCTTCTTTTATTGGCAATGACTGCTTGTCTTGGGCTTTCTGTGGTGCTTCCTTGTTCTTCTTGCGAGCCTCGCTCCTCAGGCGAGCATTGTACTCTTTTGCCAGCTCCACTGTCTTGATGACACTGCAGGTTTTGGATTCAAAAAGCCAGCAGTCATCACCAAGAATGGCCGTCCAGTCGTCAAGAAGGTCCAGAGTGTGGTCCGTATGCATGCGCAGCTTTGCTAGGGCATGCCAATGAGCAAGGCTATACAAGAGTTGAAGCACGCGCTGATCGTGCAACTGCTCAAACAGCCCTTCGAAAGCAGCGATGGCACACTAACAAGATATATAAGAATCATTGCTTAGAGGAAATGGCTTTCGATCTCACCTGAAGGAGATCCTCCCAATCTCGAGCTGCCATCTTCTTCGTCTCGGAGACATTGTTAGCAAATCGCCGAATGGTGTCATGACCAAACTTTGGCATCTGGCGGTACCTACGCAGTGAATGATGAGTACAGTGTAAGCTTGGTTAGACGATAAACACTCACCGCTGATCGAGCTCGTCGATTGACGAATGAGCCGGAGACCATAAAATCCGTAAGAGCTGAAGGAAGATGTTCTTCCAAACGTTCAGCTCGAACTCATGAAGAATGTCCGTTGTCAACATGTCGAAGTAGTTGAATCCAAAGCCTGAGAGCTTGGCTGAGAATGCATTCTGGAGTACACATATCAGATACGCTCTCATAAATGCACTGATACACGAGACACACCTCGGTAGGCACAAGGCTCTGCTTCTTAAGGCCGTCCCTCGCCATGACTGTCCCAACGCGAAGGTTCTCCTGGTACAACTCGGTTCGCGCTGCCTTGACACTATCTTGCCGTGTGCTGTTGTCGACTCGGGCATAAATCTCGCGGTTGTCCATATCCATCTTTTGACCCATATTTGGTGTATCTTCTTTTGGGACAAGACATCGAGGACAGGGGCACAAGCCTTGTGGTCGAAGAGTCACTACGAGAATTCTGAAATGCGTAAGATAAGCTGGCTTTATGTTACAGGGTTATAGCACCATACTTTTCAGGATAGTCTGCCGAATATGTGAAGATTCGAGGGTAAAATCGTCGCTCGTGTCCATCAAACCATTCCACCACAATACCATGCTGGTACGCATTGATAAATTCATCATCCAGGATGATCTTCCACTGAGCATGGAAGAGCTCATGCTTGCAGTGTGTTGCCAAGTCAGTCAGGCGGTATCCAGGGTAGTCATCAGGGCAATTTGAGCGAAGCCAATCTTTAAAACTATCGGGTAGCTAAACGATATCAGCAACGGTACAAAGAAATCAAGGCCTTCACTTACATTCAACAAGTAGGCAATCTGATCACCCAGCTTCAGCCCAGGCTTTAAACGGAGCAGCTTTGACTCGTTGCCAAAGAAGATATAGAGAGGCCACAGCATCTGAGTCCCAAAGACGGATAGTTGTGTTGCATCTGAGCCGAACATCAGTGCAATGATGTGGCGGGGTCGGGTACATCCCGGCTCTGGGGGGGAATTCTATCACAACAGCAGTCAGGTCAGTGCCACTCGAAGCAACCAGACACACCACTCACCACAATATTTGCATGAGCTTTGGCGAATTCTGGCGATGTGTATATTTCGCCATAGACCCGGACGTTATGAGCACTGGGCGACGGTTGCCACCGAAGTTCAGCTGGAAGGATATGGAACCGCTCCTGGACTTCGGGATCAGAAAGCTTCTCTCGGATAACGTCGAGCAGTGGGCGGTGGTAGAAGTTGTTTACTTGATATGGGCGAACACCAGGCATTGTCGCCATGGCGTCAAATGGAACGTCGATGGTGACGATATCCCGCTTCCATGATGTTTCGGTAAACCACTGCCCTAGTCCTTCTCCAGAAGTTTCGTCTTGCTGTTCAGAGCGCAAGCCCAGCAGCTGGTTTATCTTGATCCAGTTTGCTTCCTTGATCTCAGTAGGGTCAAAGTCGTCACTGCTGATGATTTCAACAAGAGTGAGGAAGGAGCGAATAGACTTGTCAGGATCGTCTGACCAGTACCACTCGGCTAAGCGGAGGATAGATGGTGTAATGACGTCTCTGGCAGTACCGAGAGGGTGACTGGCCAGGGGATTGTTGGGGGGGCTTGCATCTGAGGCAAGTGTAGAAGTGGTAGGCGCCGCATTGATGTTCATGCCTATGGAAAAGGGTTAGACATTGTCCTGGTGCAGGCTCAAATCCAGATACACACCATAGGAAAGAGGCCCTTCAACCTCTAAAGGCGCTGCCAATCCGTCAATAAAGTCGCCTCTAGTCAAGAATCCATCCGGATCGATATAGTTGCTGTCTGGGTGTGGATAGATTTTGTAGAGCCCAAAGGGATTTTGGGCTGTGCTGCATTGTTCGTAAGGCAGCGATGGGGCATGACTCAGATCCTCCTCTCGCACAGGGATAGTCTGCAAGCTGCTGCCAGAGTTACGGTACCCAGTTTCTGCAGCATCGTCACAATGCTGCTGCGGATTCGGTGTAGCAAACCCAGGAACGTATCCCGTTGGTTCAAGATGGGGGAGCATAGCAATACTTCTTGAACGGAAGCGACGGCCTGATTCGGCCGCAGGGCCAGAGGCAGCTGCGCATTTCTACAGTGAAAATCAGACACTGGGGGATCAATGAGGCAAGCACAGATAACGATACCTTGTCTTGCTCCTGATGCAACTCGGAGGCACCCAATCCTAAGCGAGCCTGAGCTGTGTCATGGACCTTGAAGAACCAGGGACCCCATTGATATGATGCATGAAAAGTGATGAAAGAAGAAAATACCTGTGAATAACTAGACACGGGCTCATCAATATCGAGGTTGATAGCCCACGAAGTTGTGCTGGAGGGACCAGCGCGGGTTTCCTGAGCTCTTGCTGCCTCGCGAACCCTTTGGGCAGCTGCGCGAACTTCGCGCTGGCGCCCTTTGAAGACCTTGCATACTGATTGGTGGTGCGTGAGGCCTCCAGAGTTGGAGAATAGTAGTCCGCACTCGGGGATGCATTGGAGCTGGTCGGACATTGCAGAGAGTTATACTGCAGACTGGAGGTATGTTAATGTAGAGCCTAGAGGGTTGTGCGATCCTTTATACCTTTGAACATAATACCGATAGCTGCGGGGCCACCAATGCCACTGCCTGGCTTTTCTTCGTGTACACCACGGGGAATTAGGGGAGGACAGTCGGCAAATCGAAACATTTTGCCGTCTTTTGAGAACCGGGAGAATTCCTTGCCGAGAGATGGCAGGAATCAGCGAAGGGTTGTTATTGTGAGGTGTCTTGACTCATGAAAGTTCGGGACAAGATGCGATTGAGGCAGGATCAACTTCGGAGTTGGCGCTCCGCCAAAGCCAGCTGCATCTGCTGGGGGCTCGCTCATGACTCCCACCTGCTGTAAAGCCTTGCTTAGGATGGCCCTAGACTTCAATCAGCTGCGCATTATGTTCGGGGCGTTGCGGGCTATAGCCGGTATTGCATCGGCCAAGATGTTCGATATGCAACCTGGGGGTAAATTTACGAAAGTAATGACACTTCTGGGCTATGCGACCATACTGCGGCGGGTATCAATATAGGCTGTACATGCTCGGTTGCGGCTCGAGTGTGCCAGACATGTATCTACAGAGCTGGGGTTTCATCTTTATCCGGGATATCCTGTCTGTATTCATATGGTCCGCAAGTACTTATCGTTTCCAATGACTCCGGCGATCTAATCACCCCACTGGGCCCAGGATTCTCTCCGCTGCTACCATGGGAAATGCTTTCGGATGCTATGACCTGTGCTTCATGAGCTGAGATCCTTTCGGTGAGGGGTAGAGAATGGTGCGATGTATCAGTGAGGGAAAATGTGCCTGGATGTACGATTGGATTGTTAAAAATAACATTCGGTGTTGCAGGCTGCTCTCTATAGGGGGTAAAGAGCTGGCCCAGAGATGTGCGAACGAAAATGAGATGTAGTGTCAGGCCTACAAAACGAATTAGTGATGAATTAGAGACCAAGCGAGATAACATGGGCACACCGATGCAAGGAATCAAAGCCCCGTATGCAACAACTTGAGCAGGGCTGCGCAAAAAATAAAGCACGAGAAAGATCCCCTGAAGTGCCGCGTAGACAGATGTGCTCTCAACAATGATCCGGACCATGTCGGCCAAATCGATTCCATTCAAAGGAGGAGGAAGGCCTGCTTGCTGGGAAATAGAGGAGCAGCGCCAAATCCGATAGACGATAATTGCAGTGGCAATCAAGGTGGCAGCGAAGTGTGTTGGGAATGCTATGTCGAGTATTGTGTAGAGGTCTTCAAGGCTGCCATGGCTGGCAGCAATGCTAGCAGCTGCAACGTTGAGCGCTTTTGGAGGGCCCATCAGTCAAAGGGTGGCTGGAAGGGGGTGATTAAAGCTCGAGAGCCAAGACGCACCAGCACTGGTAAGGAGAATACCCCCTGGAACTGCTGCAGCAGCGATAGACTTCTGCTTATACAAACACCAGCACCGAAATACCTAGGTTGGAAACATCTTCTCTTAGTGATAGTATGGGATAAAAACAGAAGACATAAGACAGGAACGTACAAGGAAGCCATCGGTGAAAATAACCAAGCAGCAGAGAGCTGAAAGCGATACAATTCTCGGCCACTCGGTGTCTTTCCTGGCATGGATGAACATGAATAGGTCGACGACTGATTAAAGGTGATTCAGTGCATGGCATAGAGGTCCAAAGGACAAGCCACTTACTACAGATAGTCAAGGTCAGAGCAAGGGTAACGACAGTGGTAATAATGAACCGCTGGGTGAGAAAGTGTGCATTTCGTCAGCCAACTCGAAGGAGATATCCAAGGCTTTCTGTGAGACAGTCATACTCACAATTAAGAGGGAAGGTTGGGTGCGAGCTTTGTGCATAAAAATTAGACTGTTGATAAAGGCTAGATAGACATGGATTCCTGCATGTTGTAAGCTCAAAGGTGGAGTCGACAAGAGCATGAAACCAACCGAGGAAGAATCCCTAAGCAGCCGAAGAGCAAGATGTTAGGCTGTTCGAGGGGCAGAGACTGACTGGGATAGCTTACTCGAAAACAGAGCCCATACAACATATACACCTCCTTGTCAGTCAAGGCAGCCACTGGCCATATTTCTGTAGCTGTTCTTATAGTCATGGCGGTCCTCGAGAACAGTTTTACTGTGCCAAAAAGTAGAGACTGGCTCTGGGCTACTGAGGAAGGAGTTGGTACGAGATTGAAAGAATGTGTTGAGTTGGGGGGGAAGAACGATAGTTGGTTGCGCACCCAATAGGACCATGAGAATTCCGCTCACCCCCGAGGTATGGATCGGCGGTGACAGCACCTGAAATAAATTCTGCAACATGTCGCACTTTACGTTGTAGATTAGTCCGGTTGAGGGCCCTGTCTGACAGACGAACCAGAGGTTGGTATTTGAGCACAGAAAAGTCTACCAATGCTTCAAATGCTGGAAATTTAAATTCTTGACGCAGAGTATATCTCATAGACTCAAAATTTAGGACGATTTGAAATAGTGCTCATACACAACATTCCAAGAGAGAGCAAAGCCCGAAGTCTTCTTGTGGTTCCGACAAGCAGAGACAGCACCGATATTGTGGGGTGCTACTAAGGCGGGAAAGTAAACCAGAATCCCGAGGGCAGCGCTCTTCCTTGCCCTCTAGGGCCAATCCCGTAAATAGCAGCCAATGCTAAAGGGAAGATGGGTGGTCAGGTTAGACACACAAACAGTCCCACGCATATGGGCATTACGCCCGGTGATCTATGAGAGTGCGACCCTGAATGGCGCTGATATTGCTATCAGCCACCACTCGGAAAGATTCAAAAATGTGAGATAGCTATACCAGGATATCAACCAGTAAGCCCTGTGCCAGTAGGACTTAAACGATTTGTCTCATTAGCCAATATTTCCCTCACAATGTGCCTCTTCGATGGCAAGATGATTGGAAGTGTTGCTCCTCCACATCGTAAATGGTTTCTGTAGAGTCATGTTAGCAGAGAAGACAGGGAAAATGTATAAAAGCGAATAAATGGGGGGCTGAGGCTCAGTGTGTTCCATCAATCGTGTGTTCATGAATCGCACCAGAGTGGCGCTGGCTCTGAATGGCGGATCATACGCGCTTTAAGTTGCGCCAAACATATACATCAAACCATTGCCCAAAAGTGGTATCGCTCAGGCCGTAGAGGATAGGCCAGGGACATCCAAGTCACAGAAACTAGCACGAAGCGAGATAACTTGTGCACAAAGCCCAGTCTATTACGAAGCTCCGAGTCCAACCAGATCTCGATTTCCTTCTGGCTGCCTGGAGCAAAATTATCTGACATCGTGAGCATCGCTAGCTGGTTGTCAACTCGTGATCCCTACTGGTGAGGTTCAGCGAAACTCCTGCATAACCTAGTCGTAATAAGATAAATTCAGGAACGGGATCCAAGGAATTGAATCGCGCCAGAGCCAAATGAGGAATTCTCAATAGCGAGCCAGATCTTCTTTATGGTCAATCGGTCAAGGGGCCAGGCATGGTATAAGTACTAGAAGAAAAATGTGTTGCTCCTCAGCTTCTTCATCAGCTCTACGCCTCGCATACACTGCTCTGCTCAGCGCAACTTCGCTACCAACTTCCCCCTGCCACTATCATGTCCAAGAAAACTCCCTTCACGAATGCTGCCCTTACATCGCGAGAGCGAATTCAACTTGCCACTCATCCTTATGCTACTCATGGCGCTAGCTGTGGTAGTCCTGGTCCTTCGACTCAGCTCTACCGCGCTATGCATGGGGTACATGTGCCAAAGCCAAGCAAAGACACTTCTGCTGAAATGGCAAATGGCTCTGCGGGCGATCTATCGAGCCTCCTCAATCCTCTGATGTCGCCTTTTGATCCTTCAAAGCCCTCTACCTTGAACTATACATATCCCACTGGCATCTCCCCTCTTAAATCCTTGGCATCCATCTCGATGCTGCAAGGATCTCAGCTGCTTTCAAGTACCCCTCCTGGCAGCCGGATCGTCTTTGAGGCAGCTGCTGCACCTCTCTCCACTGGCTACAAAACTAATTGCCCCTCCATCTCATCTGGCGATGTCTTCAACGCCTCAAGCAACGAAAATCCGCTCGACATCGCTGCTCTGAAGACCAGCACTCCACCAACCCTTTCCACCAGTACGAAAGATTGGAAGAGTGCCAGCAGAGGTCCAGACAGGCCCACTAAGAACAGAAACCGATACTCGCCGATCAGCCCCCTTGCTTTCAAGAATGGTTCGTCCACTGGACCAATTGTAGGCATATTCACCCCAAGCACTCGGGGAAAGATCACAAATGAGAGGAAAAGTGCGCATTCTCTACTATCCTATCTATTTCTCTGATTCTAATACTCTACATAGGGTTGCAGGTGGATAACGATTCAGACTCCTTCCCTCAGGAAATACACGGCTTCATTTCAGGAATCTTGAGTAGACCCCATAAAGGTTCAACTCAGCCGCCTACAACTGAGTCGTCGTCTATAATGGATCAAGGGCCCAAACGGTCTCCCCAGGCCAGTGCTCACAAACCACTTCCCGATTATAATATCCCTGATAGCTATGGCAACACCTCTGAGGAGGTTCAAGAGGCAGATGCTACTGGTGAGAGTGTTTACAATCGAGTTCAACCTTGGGCTGATGGCGTATCAAGTTGCATCTGGAGCATCGGATGAGTGGAAGACTCCAGAATTACCCTCAGGTGCCTCTGTCGATAACTACGAGCACACCAGTAGTAAGTTAGGCTTTACCCTTCCAATCAAGGCCATGCATAACATTCGAAATAGTCACAGCTTCCTCCTTGCCCAGCCCTGCCATAAGCTTCAAGGATCTTCCTTTCAACCGCCGCATGCCTGCTGAGCCTGCGAGCGACGATAGCCGCGATGGGGACTACGTGCCTGAGCAAGTGGCTCAAGGAGAGGCTGGCGAAGTTGCTGATGATTCTGTTGAGGCTCAAGGAGCTTTAGCTCCAAACTCCCCCCACCCTGCTCGCTGCCGGCGAGGACCTGCACCTCTCTTTGGTATGTCACTGTCATCTGCTAGGCCCTCACAGTAGCTGATTGGTTTTTGATCGGCCAACAGAGACACCGCTTCCCAACAGCCTTTTCTGCGGAATACGGAAGTTCAATCCCCATAATCCACCTGCTACCCAAGGTGGGCTTCTGTGGGAGTTGACCCATCCTACTGTTGGAATCACGCAGCGAGACCTCAAGGATATCCTGCGCCGCTGCGAAGATTGCAGAAACTTTTTGTACAATGGTAACCTTCAGCATCACGAGTGCTCTCACAAGCTGGAGGCGAAGGTTGGTGATCCACTGTTCGATCTCAATGACTTTTTCCTGCTTGAGGAGGCACCTCTTGGAATAGACATCAAACAAATGCGGGAGGTGCTTTTTCATTGCGGTCATTGTGACCGCGTTCTCTTGCGTCGCAGGGCCAATCGCCACATTCCATTTTGCCCCGGAAACGGCCTAAATGCCTAACTCTTGGCTGGTATCTCGACACCATGCTTCTCTTGCACATTGTAGGACTCAGACGTAATGCTTGCACATCGTTATATTTACTTATCTGTATTAATCTGCCACTCAGGCCTGCATGTAAGATAATCTGCCTTCCCATATACCTCACTTCTTTTCAAGTTCAAGTTTCTCTTTTGCTTCTAGCATCCTCAAAGTCTGAGAACGCCCGAGTTCAGGAGGTCATCTTTCATAGAGCCCGAACACCGAGACCAGCTTTGACCCAAGTCGCGATGTGAATACAGTTTCGTACTGAGAAAAATACATTTCGCTTTGATGAAATAAACTGTTCGACTAAACAATGCCGCCTTCGAGTGTGGTTTGAGTTCTGATGCCGGTCTAGAGGCATCGGGATACTTTCCTCAGGGGCAGTTGCGATTCGGCGCTTGTGAACCTGTGAACGTGGGAATCAGTCGATCTGCGCCCAAACTTCCGTATCCACCGAGCTATCCTCTTCGTCTAGTCCCTCCACAATCGTGCACCCAACCACCCCAGTTGACATCAAACCATGCAAGATTGTGGTGCAACTCATGATCATCTGCTCGGGCAACTGCTCTATGTGCACATGAGTGCCGGTGCCAAATGTACTCGAGATCGAGATCTAGGCGACGGTTCGCGGTGAGCATATCCTGCGTTTGCTTTTGTACGACAGCCTACTGACATCTATAGCCCTTGCACAGTAACCCCAAGATGTACCACCAACCCTCTGCACAGCGCTTGGTCCGGGCATACAAGCGGATTGTACAGCTCTCGGTTATGTGGTACACCATATTTCCCAACCATGGCCGTGGTTGGATATTCTCCTTGACGATACTTTTCCGTCTCAGGTACGCAAGTTAGCACATTCCTAATGGCAGCGTCTGAGCTTTTTGCTTAGGTCGACAGTCTTGCCTTATCAGGGAAGATACCCAAAGCTGCTGCGTTACAGCTGCTTCGTTACAGCTGCTTCGTCTTGTCTTGGGGCTCGCCAATGCACCCAATCCTCGTGAAAGTGTCCTTATTGCTTATGTATCAGTGAGCGCTGCTATCCTCCTCCTGGTTCATTGTATGCTTATTTATATCTATTGCAACTATCACCACAATCTTGTTCATTCATGCTTGCCCCTATAGGACCGCCGCATTCGTTGTAGTTCAGGGTGCAGCCCGCAAAGGAGCAGAGGAACACTGTGAGTAATAGGGTATCGAATTTGACCGCTGCGCCTCTAACCTTACACACAGATCGCACCGAAGCGTCCCTCAATTCTCGTTTGCGTTGCTCGTGAACTCCGGCCGCTATCGGCTCTGAGACGCGAGTGGAACAACGAGAGCAGGCAAGTGCAAACTCGACAAACCTTGTTTACTGTATTAATCATGCCAGCCAGGCATGCATAGAGGCCATTCAAAACCGCCTTCACAATCTTGGACGAAATGATGTTGGTTCCAGGGTGGAACACTCTTTTTCACTGGATGGAGCTCTGACTGGTAAGCATTGAATATCGGCGGAGATCATGGCTGCTACTCAGGACTTGGCTCCCAATGGTGCTGATCTGTAGCCTCAGCCAGCGCCACGAGTACGAAGACGGGAAATATGGCAATGTGAGTAGAATCGCAGCGTTTTCTACTCTCACAGAAGAAAAGCCCCAAGACCCAGCTGCTCATGAGCGACATGCGTCAGGAGAAGTCATGGGCCATATCATGGCAAGCAAGCTCGAACCGGACTCTTCGATCCAAGGAAGTTCAAGAGCAGTAATAGCTTCACTGCATGCATGGAAGGGCAGCCCTGCTGAAGTTCAGCAGCACGGAGCAACGGTTCTAGTGCAAGATCTTGGGCGTTCCTGGACACCTCACCCATCAGGATCTGGGGTTGAACATTACCACTGCCAGCATCGGTATGTCTTCCCTCCAATTGAATGCTGATAGAGTCTAAGGCGATCTCTCAACAGGTAGTTCGATCTTGGGCTACACCATCAACATTGAGAGTTTGTCGCTGTCAGTCAGGCCGATGGTACTGCTTTCGCTGAAGTTGTAGGAAAGGGGTGGTGGAACTACATTCCCATCATAGGCAACGCGAAGGGTACACTCGATTACCTTGGCGGTCTTCCGCCCCGCAGCATCAACAGTTTATGGTGCGAAATCCGTGACTACAAGGGTCGCTAAGCCATTATTGGCTCTGAAGCTGTCGGACATGTAATCCAAATCTTTGATACTCGCAAGGTTCGTGCCTCGATCTCAGACTCTGACTGAGATTCTGACAAGGATTGTAGCTCCTTGGCCTTCATCCATGGTGGAGCCCCCTCTCAACCTCCACCAAGGTCTTTGACACCAAGACCAACGTCTACCACTTTGGCAACCTCCCCGTCGGTCACACGCACAACGTTGTTAGTGCTGCCGCCTCTAACCACATCGTCTCTGTCGGTGCCCAGCCCCGTAACAGCACCTGGGCTTCCGGACTCATCTTCATTGACCTCAGCGATATTACCAAGCCCACCCAGTCTGGATGTGCTTCCCAGGACGGCTACGTGCACGATGCGCAATGCCTCATCTACCACGGCCCTGACAAGAAGTACGAGGGGCGAGAAGTCTGCTACGGCTACAACGAGGATGCTTTGACCATCTACAACATCACCGATAAGAAGAACACGACGATCATCTCGATTACATCGTACGATGGAGCTGCGTACACACATCAGGGCTGGGTGCTCGATGAGACGAACCAGGATTATCTCTTACTCGACGGCGAGTTAGACGAAGTGGACAAGACTGGCACGGCTGCTGACCAGCGCGCAATAACCTACATTTGGAACATCTCTTCCCTCGAGGTACCAAAGCTTTCGGGAACCTTCAAGAGCCCAAACATCCGCGATGATGTGTAATGGATATGGGGAGTTGAGGGTACCATCAGGAGAGCAGCTATACTTGTTAACACCACCTTTTTACGAGCAGCCTTGCAAAAGGTCCATACAAGCCTGAGTCGCGCACAGCGGGTGCCACTGCTACTACTAGCACCTCTTCGCGCTCTGCCCCCACGGTGTTCGCCTTGCTAGCTGAACCTTGTACCGAACCAAACACTCTTAAAGCCCTCTTTCAGATGACTATCTAGGGCCGGGGTAACTGGGTCGCAAGCATCGTCTAGTAGCAAGCGCGTCCTGCCTAGATTCCAACAAGCCACTGCCATTCGTCGCTGTGAGTATCCAAAGACTCCCTTGCATGTATTGCCCACTCATTTACTTTCCACCCAGCCCTTTCACCTTAGCCTTCAACATCGATCATCACCACTCCCACCGCTCAGTAGCAATCTTCTGCAACGATGCCAGTTACCAGGAGACAAGCCAAACAAGAGCAGGACCAGCCATTCCCGCCTCCTTCTGCCCACGACCTTCCTTGTCCACCCAACCCAACCAAGAAGAAGGCAAAGAAGAAGAAGGCAAAGAAGAAAGCAGTCAACGATCCCCCCAATGTCCCTTCCTCTTCTCACCTCCAGCAGCCTTCGCAACCTTCCCAAATTCCCCCTCCCCCCCGAGCGTCCCTTGAAGAGCTCGCGCGCCTGTACCAGCACCCATCTGATGACGCGCGGCGAGCAGCCAACGCTTTGAAACAGTCAGAGGAAGCTCAGGCCAGCAAGGTTTTCGGCCCTCCAAGACCTTCGAGATGTACCCCCTCTCAGCGCAAGCGATGGCGCCAGATTTTTGCCTCTGAACTCGAGGGAAATACCGAGCACTACGCAACGCTCATTGAGGTGGCCAACTCCTTTGCTGACACTGCGCTGTGCTCGCTGGTTCAGTCGAGGATACACACCCATCCCGATCTCCCTCCTCCGATGCCCCACCAGAGCATCATTTCCTGGCTCTTCGACCTCATCCGAACCCACTCTGGTATTCCTGCCCGCCTCCTAGGCGCTATCAAAACGCGCAACAAGCGCCGCGAAGGGAACCAGATAGAGCGCCGCAATGTCGGGGTGAGCTACCGCGTCTTCAAAACCCCAACATCGTATGCACAGTTCCATGCCACTGTCGTCCGCCTGTGGCTATCTGCTCTACCAAAAGGGTCGGAATACCCTCCCCGAGCCCACTGGGTAGCAGAATCGCAGGAGGTTTACGACATGTGCCTTCCCTTCCTCGAGAACCAGAGGCTTGCAGATTCCCGCGGCCGCCGCTACCCCCATCCACCTCGTCGAGTGGGATCGCCTCCAGTTTGTCGTCCCGGAGGGGTTGACTTGCCTGATTTTTGACAAGGTCACAAATGAGCTGGTTGGCTCTGTAGTTCGCAACTTTTCGAAATCGGAGAGTCTCCTGGAATGGGTCTGCAGCATCGTGCAGGAAGGTGTGGACACAAGAAAGTCTGTCCGGGTGAGTCGCTTCATTTGTGAACACTGCCTCCATTCTGACGTTCCACATTCCTTGCAGCTCGAGGATTCTGGGAGTCTCGTGCTCATCGGATTCACTGCGGGTGCACGAAGCCGTCCTCTCTTTGGACTCGCCCGTAATCTTCTGCGAAAATCGACCGACACGACCGACGCCGACATTCGCAACGCTGCAGCCTCGGCTTACTTTTGGAAGCACGTGCAAATGTTGCACCCTCGCGAAATTTCTGATGATATTGACGCTTTTTACAAGAGATGCGATTTCCCTCGACTGGACCCAAACTGGCCATATTCCAATGCCCTTTCAGGCGACATCAACCTTCCCTCATTCGCAGGTGATAGCCTCACTTTTAGCGATATCGAGTTTGGTCCGGGATGCATGGTTTTTGCCCAGCGATATGCGAGGTGAGAGACTTGTACCTCCCCACTGTTGGCGAAACTAACTGTCCTGCCATAGGCCTATGCACTATGAGTTTCAGCCCCATGACTGGTCCGTCATGTGGACAACCCTTCGCGATGGCACCAATCCTGGGGGGAACAACTTTTTCATGGCGAACTATGGAGTGTGTGTAAAGCAGGCTGCTGACACCTCCATCACATGGAAGCCCAAGCAATACCACACCAGTGGCTTAGGTACTTGGGATCCCCACAACTCATGGGCGCGTGGGGACGATCCGGTCATGAACCAGCAGAACATGGCGTATGTTACGTCCAACCGCGTTGAAGGAGTGTGGGTTAGGTGGGCCGACGAGAACATACCTGCACACTTGAGGTTTGCTGGGGCGATGTCCGACTTAGAGGAGGCCTGGGAGAGCGAGGCCTTGACTAATTGAGCAATACATTGTATAAATATGAATAGAACTCTGAATACTGATTTGCTCATTCATTGCGAGAGGTGGAAGCTAATGCGGGAACCGGAGGAGAATGTATTCAAAGAGTAGTCGCCTTGAAGTACCTGGCCTATCTTATGCCTATTCAACATGGAGCACATCGGTACCGAAATGACAAGAGTGCCTGACTGCCGGTTTGGTGATCTGTGTCTTACCTAGGCTTAGCCTTGATCATGGTTCCTCTGGTTTAGCTTTGCGCAATAACCTGAGCCGTCGGTTGCGAACCCTAGCCATGCAATGGTGGTTTGGCTGTGACGTGCAGCAGTATTCGATACGCTGACAACCGCTTATGGGCTGCTGACCCGCTAATTCTAGTTGATTGTCAACGCGACCAGACTGGCAGGTACGCTCATCCAACGAATGAATGGCACGCGTTGACGTATCGGTGATGCGTCCCCTAGCACCGGCTGAAATGCCTTATCACACACACCCAGGAAGCGATCAATGACCAAAGCCACAAGGCCATAAAATCATGGATCCCATTTCCTGATGCAGTATGCCCCTGCCAATACGCGTTACACCCCTAAGTTCGGCAAAGTGGTGGCTGCATTACGCGTTTCGTGCCGAACTGGTCGAAATGGTACAGCATTTAGAAGTTATAGACCTGAGCATCAACTCCATTGACTATCAACTCTCCTCTCCCTCAAGCTTAGTCTCCACGGCCCATTTTTACACCATGTCGAACAACCGCATCAACAAGGTCGCCATCGTCGGTGTGAGTCCCCTTTCAAAAGCTCAAATCTTAGGATGGGAAATTAACCCATAATCAGGCCACTGGGCACATTGGCTCTCACTTTCTCAAAAACCTCCTTGCCACCAACAAACACACCGTCACAGCAGTCACGCGAACCGAGAGCACCTCGACCTTCCCTCCCAATGTCCTCGTTTCCCGCGTCGATTTCAATTCCAAGGACTCTCTCGTATCTGCTATGCGAGGCCACGATTTCCTCATCATCACCCTCTCCACCAGCGCATCCCCGGACACGCACACCAGGATGGTACAAGCAGCCGCCGAAGCCGGGATATCCTGGGTTATGCCCAACCTATTCGGTTACGACCCCCGCGAAAAGGATCTGTTAAAAGACTGGGTCTTTGGTGCGCATACCGACGCAATGATAAAAGACGTCGAAGAAACCAAAGGTGTGAATTGGGTCGTATTGGCATGCGGATTTTGGTACGAATGGAGTCTCGCCGCCGGGGTAGACTCTTATGGCTTCGACATTAAGAACAGACGCGCTGTGATTTGCGATGATGGGAAGGCCAAGTTGAATACGAGCACATTGGCCATGTGCGGGAAAGCGGTCGCTGCGCTCCTCAGTTTACCCATTACCAAGGAGAACCCCGATGAACCAGCTCTTGAGGACTGGAAGAACAAATCCCTGTTCATTTCGAGCTATTGTATCAGCCAGCGGGATATGTTGGATAGCTTGCACCGTGTCATGGGGACAAAGGGCGAGGACTGGACCATCGACTACCAGAGCAGCAAGAAGAGGGTTCAGGAAGGGCTGGAGAGGTTGGGGAAAGGTGATAGAGGGGGTTTTGTTGAGGCGCTGTACTCTAGGACTCTGTATCCGACGGGTCAGTGCTGTTATGAGGAAAAGGGGGACTTGGATAACGGCAAGTTGGCATTGGCGAAGGAGAGCATGGATGAGAGTACGAAGTGGGTTGTTGACACTTTGGAAAAGGTCAACAATTTCACGGAGGTTTCTTTCAGTGCTTAGATGTTTTGATGTCGTTGGGATTGTCTTAAAGTAATAAGCTTCATTCTGGAATCGATCATCCATTTAAAAGTGCTATCCATTGCCCAGTGGCAAGCCGCCGCTTTTGTGGCCCAGTCGTGAGAATGATGCGCCTGATGGCGGCCGTGTGACTGTCAATTTCCAGTGACAGTGTCACGGATCGCTGTTCTCGACCACCATGTTCCCCAGTCTCGCGGCGTTGGCAGAATTTGCAGGGCCTTTCAGGCGCGCGGACCTTGGTCTATTCGGCGGAAAGACCAAGCAATACGGCAACAATGTACCATTCTCAAAGCACAAAACACGGCGGACATGGCTACCCAACATTCAGCGCAAGCGCTTGGACTCGGAAGTTCTAGGGCAGAAAGTGCGCGTCAAGGTGACGACGCGTGCACTGCGGACGATTAAGAAGGTGCGTAACAGTTTATTTCGTTCCAGCGCATTGCTAACTGCTAGTTCAGAAAGGTGGCCTTGACCACTACCTGAAGGATACCCCGGCACACAAGCTATCATCAGCTGGTATTGGCTTGAAGTTGAAAATTCGAGACACGGAAGACTTCAAGAAATCTGAGTATCTCAAGTCACCAGAAGGCCAGGCAGAAACCAAAGCGCAGCTAGAGGCTCGTGGACGGGGAGGAGCGGCTTTGGGTGCGCTGGCAATCAAAGTCAAGAGGGTCGAGAGGATTGCAACGTCGTTGGAGGATGCCAGAGCGGCGAGATTGAAAGTTGGGAAGGCTCTAGGCCTCTCAGGCCCTGCCAGGTCCGTCGCTTGCCCTACACTCATCACGAAACGCGCTGACACGAGTCCTTAGCCCGGAACAGACGTTCAAATTCCTCACGCGATAGTGCTGTCTATTGACTGTCTATACTACAGATATATAATTTCAATTCCTCTACACGGTCTTTCCTGCCAGCCTGGCCAATGTCACCACGGCTTTGCTCAGGATTTCTCGCATCAAGTCCAGTTCCGACCACAGGCCATGGTCCAGGTATCCCAAGCGCTGTAAATTGTCTCTCAGGCCATTTAACTTCACCATGGTCGCGACAACAGTTTCCTCTTCTTGCAAGTTCTGTGCTGCTACAGTGACCTCGTGCCCCACTGCCGTCGTTGACCGCCACTGTTTCCGACTGGGGACGAGTCGAAGGCCTCCAAAGCAACTCCAGAAGCTCGGAGACTCGTCGCCAGGCCTGTGACCCGCTGGATCCTCCTTGTGCTTGTCCGAAGGGATGGAGTGCATTGGGTGCATGGTGTCTCGGAGCCACTGGGGAACCAGGTTTCTGAAGAGCTCAGCCTGATTCTTGTTGTGCAGGTACACGACCAGCGCAGGAAAGCTTTCGACAGCTGGTACGCCTATGATCACCCGAGTGAGCTCACCATGTACCCTCACAGGCAATGGGGGAAGCTGTGTTCCGTCCTCGAGCTCCCTCGGCAGCAGGTTCGGAACGTTCAACGCGAACAGCAAGTCGTTGATGGGCGTTTCGCAGATGTTGGGCTGGCGGCCTTGTGCTGGTGCATACTCGTATGCGACAAGGATATGTGTGGGACCCAGCGGACGTGGCGAAACGAGGGGTTGGGGATCGTCGAGCCTGAGGAACCTGCTGTCATCCAAGGAGAGGGCAAACTGGCTATCCAGCCAAGGTCCAGCCAAGTCGAGTTGCCTGACAGAAGCTTTGTCGGGCAAGACAGATTGGTCGAAGTACATTAGTCTCGTTGGGCTGCTGACCCTCCTGAACCCGTTTTCTTCAGGCGTCCTGTCCAGGTTGATTGATTCAGAACGAGGGGTGGTGCTGATG
The DNA here is from genome assembly GCA_020736565.1 of Coprinopsis sp. MPI-PUGE-AT-0042. Lineage (NCBI taxonomy): Eukaryota > Fungi > Basidiomycota > Agaricomycetes > Agaricales > Psathyrellaceae > Coprinopsis > Coprinopsis sp. MPI-PUGE-AT-0042. The sequence continues at coordinate 405,975 of JAHBOF010000044.1, read as the reverse complement.
CTTCGGTACAGCCATCGAGACTTGCTGCAAGTCGGTGAGTACTCGAAAATCTGCGTATGTAGTAACGCGACTTACTGCTCTCTACTGCTAGGTCCTAGCTTCAGGCTCGCTCGAATCTGAGCTGTACTATGCCGGCGCAAGTAGTCCTCGCGGTCTGGAGCGATGTCGACCAGGATTTGCGTACTGATAGGTTGCTCCTCTGGATATTCAAAGGGGAGTACGGCCTGCTCAGGTGCAAGTCGGAGAATGGGAAAGGTTGCACTTGCTACTGGCATGATTTACTTCGTGGGGTGAGTAACTCAAGGGAACCAGAAAATCATCGTCCTTATATATCACTCCTTTCAGGTAGCCTCGTTCAAAGTGGTGTGGCTGATGAAGGGATCGTTCTCTTTGTCTCGTAACTGTGGTCAAGCGTGAATGCATTTGGCCCAACAACTGATGCCACATTGGCCGCAGCCCGACAAACCCAACATACACGGTGGCTTTGTCGATCGAGACCTTTGACAGAGACGGATTCAAATGAAAATTCATTTCCTGGCGAACAACCGCAACTGTGTCAAGATGGGCCTGCTGTGAGTGCACTCAAGGATCTCAAAGACTGCGTACATAAGTCAGAGATGTGCGAAGGCGAAACAAGAGGATGGTACATAGCGGATGCAATCAGGATCGCGTTTAACATTCGGCTTTGTTATCCGCCCATTGGAAAGTCAGTATGAGACGAACAAACGATCATAACCTCGGTTCAAGTGCTTCGTTTCTGTCCTGCACATTGAGGCGCGCTTACATAGCAGCCAGTCTTCGAAAGAGTTATCAGCTGACCGATGACGACGTATGTTCTTCTTGCCCCTAGCCTGACATATAACTTCACTTCGTCAGGATGTTCCACAACGTTTTTCATCTCTGACCACCAATGGCTCCCTCTATCAAACTCGCCGGCACTCCCTTCTCGACCTTCACGCGAACAATTGCGCTGGGTCTTCACCACAAAGGCATCCAGTTCGAGCAGATCAAAACGCCTCCTCAAAGTGATATAGCCTCGAAATACCATCCTTTTGGCTATTTACCCTCCCTGATTATCGACGACTCGACGGTGCTGGTGGAAAGTCAAGCCATTGCCAGGTACATCGAACGAACGGCACCGTCGCCGTCGCTGGAACTACCGGCTACGACACGAGAGACGGGGGTTCTGGATGAGAAGGTTTGGGAGTTTGTAAGCCTTGTAGCGTCATTTGGTACGAGGGCATGCATCATTCGCTATGGACAAAAGCTCATTCGAATCGAAAGGTTTCCCGGCTCTCGAAGGCGGGGTCATCAAACCCTACGTCAAGCTGCTGGATGATCCACAGACGAAAGGGGATATACCCTTCAATCCAGAAGACGAAGGTGTGACCAAAGCAAAGGAGTTCCTGAGCATTATCGAATCGCGAATGGTTCCCGGCGCCAAATATGCGTTTGGCGATGGCCCTACTTGGGGCGACTTCTACCTCTACCCCATCCTCGCCGACCTTCGGTCCATCCCTGCATGGCAAATTGCCAGCCAGCGCCTTGAGGCTTGGATGACGACCATGGACGAGTTGGAAGCTGTGCAAAAGACTCAGCCGGGTACCTTGGCTTTGGGTGGAAGGCCTTAGCCAGAGCATCAGAAATCGACAAAATGTATCTTCAAAGATCTCAATCCCTCGTCAATGACACTCTGAGTATAAACTATTTTACTCAAGAAGTCAGAGGGGATGTGGTGATGGATCTGGGTGCCCGAAGCAGTTGGGGGCGGATTTTCGCCTGGTGGGACCCGTTCAATGCAACCAAAGGTTTGTGCCTACGTAAGACTCACCGGGCGACTTCTGGGTGTTAAACTCTAAGCTTCTAAGGCCTGGCCATCATCCTGCGTACCATCATTTCCAATGCAACACTCTGCCAGAGACGGGATCTGCCATGATCCAGAGAGTCAATCTTCTGCAAGGCAGGGAATATTGACAACAAGAATTCGGCCGTTCCGCTAACATCTTCGGTCTCCATGCCTGAGCCTACCACATGGAGATAGCTCATTCTAACACATCCCAGGCCATTGAAGAGGCCATAATGAGTATTGAACTGGGTGGCACTCAAGGCCGAAAATTCGATGGTGAGTGATTCGAGATCCGGGCAGTACTTTGGAAAGCAGGAGAGACCATGCAGGCTCACAGACCCCTCTGACCAACTTGGTTGAATGGGCGCCAGATGTAGTATGCGAAGTCGGGGCCAGGCCTCTGCCAACTCTTCCAAGTCGCTGTCCGAGAAGTCGTACACGGTCTTGCAGCTGATGCGCACTTCGGTCAAGGAGCCGCAAGGCAAGAGGGGGCGTATGGATGAGAAACCAAGCATGGACGGGCTGCCCTCGTCGTCGAATGCCCAAGCATCAGGGCGTTCTTGTTGCTCCAGCTCCAAAGTCAATAGTTGCGACTTGCGATGCTTTGCAACCGCGTCGAGCACGTCGCGAATATCCGCAGGTCCTGGGTTCATGTCCTCTACGAGGCCCAAGGAAATGGACTGAAGAGGCGTTGATTGAGGTAAAACCTCGAGAAAAGTGCGTACCGCCTCTGTACGAGTGCACTGCACTGCAAGTTGTCCAAGGCGAGAGAATACACCCTGTTCATTGCGAAGAAGTGCGATGAGGTCCTCTATATCGTTGGAAACCTTCAAGCCTTCAAGGCCATGGTCCGGATGTGCCAGAAACTGCAAGGCATGAGTTTCAAGACGAAAGGTCGGGGCATGAAGGCGTCGAAGGCGCTCCAAAGTTTGTGTGGGGATGTTGAGAGTCGCAGTGTGCGCCGGAGGGTGGCTCTCGCTAGTCGATACTTCGACGATGTCACGAAGATTTGGGGCCTTGTTTGGAAGTGAGTTTACAAACGCTTGCGTGAATGCGCAGAAGTCTCCTGTCAGATGGATCGACAGCTCCACTCGAGTTAAGGAAGGGCGGAGAAAGCGATCATGAAGTGCGACAGAGAGTCCAGTATTGGCATACCCCAAACACTGGAGCTTGGGGAAGAGATCAACGCCAGCAGGGATCGACAATATGAGAGCGGGGTGTAGGTGAATTGAAGGGCTGCGTGTGGATAGGCATTGCAGCTTTCTAACTCTCTGGCCGTATTCGGCACACCTTGCCCAGTCACTTGGACGAGGCGACTTCAGAAGCACCTAAAGTGTGACGTGTGAATCCAGTGGCTGTAAGTCACTTCCAGAGGGTTGACGTACCATGGCTGAGACTCTGCGAGTGTCAAGCCCTGCCGAAGTCTGGATGTCCCAGGTGTCTGCGGGCAAAATCCGGAACAGGAGGCTTAAGTCTTGGAGTTCATACCATAGCTTGTCCAGCGCTGGATTTTTGAAGGCTTTGCACGTGTGCGAGAGGCAATAGAGACTCCTTGACCTATGCTCGTCTTCAATAGAAGAGAATATGTTGTTTAGGATCTCGTTTATGCCTAAGCACTCATGCATCTAGAGGCCTAAATGCTTGTATCTGGGAGCAAGGAAAGACGGTTGACGCAGCCGTCGCGTGGTTTGTATATGTCAGGGTCCAAGTCAGGGGATGATTGGTCATGAGCATCGCCACTGCCATTTGTCTTTGGAATCAGTAGGAAACATGGTATGCAAGATGCTATGGAAAGCCTAGTGGTAACAAAATGAAGGTCGGGCGCTCCTCTGACCATATGACGCTGGCAGGGATCCCTGTTGACGTATACATCGCAGCGCGCAAAATACGTCGGGCAGCACATGTGGGTGTGATACTAGAGCGGGAGTGTAACGGAAGCTAGTATCGTCCCTCAGGCTGAGAGGATACTCGTGGACCGACTCCGACGCACAAGGCCATAGGATAGCCCATGTGCGATTTCTCGCGTTCACAAGGCCCATTGCCTGCGATTCGGGTGCTTGAATCACCCTCGCGGATGCATGTATGTACAGGTTACCAGCTAGAGATGTATTTCCTCTCAGGATCGGGCGGGTTTCCGCCCGTGTGTGGTCAACGCGGGATCCACTCATCAGGACTTGACCACGACAGATCCATGACATCCGTTCATCCGTAATAATGTCCATCAACTTTTAACAGTGCATTGTCCTCTGTACAAGACTATACTATTTCGCGTCGTTTTGCGGAGACTTTCAGGAGAAGCATCTAGCTACATAGGATAAGCGCCCGTGAGGAGGCCACTTCCAAGGGGGTTGCCGCAATCAATTGCATCAGATGGCTGAACTCCTCTGCCCGAAATCGGCTTTTGTGCCATTGCCCCAACCTGCATCTTCTGGCCCCTTGCGTATATTTCGGGCACTCTCCACAAGGACGTCTGCGCTCGGACTCCATTTCGGGCTGCATGACGATGTGCTCTCTGAGGCGACTCGGACGTATACCTAGTATAAAGACTGTCTAGTTCTATCGAGAGAGAGAACCATCCTCATCCTCCTCTGCTCCTTCTCCTTCAGACACAGGCTTCCTCGGGACTCTCTTGATACTCTCTACATTCACAATGATCTCATCAAGGAAGGTACTGATCTCCCTTGTAGCATCTGCCACATGGCTCGTCAATGCTGCTCCTGCCCCAGCTCTGGACATGCAGTCCCATGCTGCGGCGGTCTCGGCGTGTGACATGATTCGGGATAGCCCCGATCTGAGCCCTGCCTTTGCTGGTATGTCCTCACAGCCCATGTTTGACATTCCTTTTCTTGACCTTTCTTAGGCACGGTTCAGTATAACAATGACATGTCGCATTGGTCGAACGCAAGCAGCTTGCCATCGATGTGCTCTGTCCAGCCGGACAGTCCCGAGGACATTCAACGCTTGGTATACTTCTTTTTGATGCTGAGAGAGATAACGTGGGGCTGACAAGAGACACAGTTTGAAATCATCAAGACGACGCGCACTCCATGGGCTGTAAGTCACTACCTCCCTCTTGCAGCACAATAGTTACTGACGAATATTCGTGATTAGGTCAAGGGCAAAGGTCATTGTAACAACAATCACATGAGTTCTACAAACGGATTGCAAATCGCGATGTCCGAGTTCAGCCAGATCGAACTGGCAGCTGACAAGAAGTCTGTAAAGATAGGAACGGGTCTTGACTGGGGGCAGGTCTACTCGGCATTAGCCCCTCACGGGCTTGTCGTGGTTGGTGGTCGATCACCCATGGTTGGTCAGTGCACCCTCTCTCACTTGCACCCACCGGAATACTCATGTGCGTCCACTCAGGCGTTGCTGGCCTTCTGCTTAGCAGCGGGTACGCATGGACCTCCAATGAAGTCGGTTTCGCCATCGACAATATCATCTCAGCTGGTGAGCCGTCTATCCATCGACGCTTGACACCTGCTCATCATGAACCTAGACATCGTGCTCCCCAATGGCACATTCACCACAGTGTCTGAGACGGAGGGATCGGATATCTTCTACGCCCTCCAGGGTGGCACAAACAACTTTGGTATCGTCACCAGTTTCACTCTCAGGACCTTCCCCATCGGTAAGGTCTGGGGAGGTACCATCCAGTATCCAGCTGATCAGCTCAACGCCATGATCGACGCGACGGTCGAGTACTCGGCTAAGCCGTCTGTGCCCAAAGCTACTCTCGCCACCCAGTTCTTCGCGACCAACGGCACAACGACCGGAGCTGCCAGTGAGTAGCTTTCCTTTACCCTATCACCCTCAAGTTCTGATCGCACATTCAGTCATATTCTACAATGGGGAGACCCCGCCTGAAGGTCTGTTTGATGCTTTCCTCAACGTTCCAGGTGCAAGTGGTGAGGTAAAGACCCACGACACATTCCTATCCTTTGTCTCTGGAAGCGGTGAGGTCGAAGGCGACCCTAACAATCGGTATGTGCCAGTGCCCCCTACTGCTTTCCTACCTAACCACATCTCCTCAGTGCTACCTGGTACTCTGCGCCTGTCCTTTCGTGGACTCGCGAAATCGTCGAATACATCGGTGAGATGGCCACAGAATACTCAATCAAAGCAGCCCAGCAGAGCAAGAGCATCAAGCTCGTCAGCGGTAACATCGAGCCCTTTGGCCCGCAGGCATACAGCTTCAACCGCGGCTCCGCATGGCCTCACGACCCCTCGTCGCCCTACAACACCTTCAATGGTCTGTTCATGTGGAGTGACCCCGAAGACGACGAGATTGCACGCACACTCACTGAGGAGTACCACACCAAGATCCATGAGAAGGCTGTCTCGCTTGGGGTCTCGAACCGACAGGGTAGTGAAGTATACTATCCTCCCAACTACTCAATGGGCATCACACCATCTAGCATGATCTATGGGCCCAACATGGCATGGCTGAAGGAGGTGAAGAGCAGGGTAGACCCCGACGACATCATCAGCCTGACCGGCGGATTCAAACTCTAGACTTGGGGGCATGGTTTGTTCTTCTTTTAGACATCATTTCCCCCCTTTCGTCTTCGCTTTCACTAATGATCTTTACATTCTCCCTAATTATCCTTATTCCATACTAGATTATAGCACCACAACGAAGTCACCGTTACGTGGACTAGAAGCGCTGCCCAATTAATATGCATTCTTTCTTGTTCCAACACCAAAGTTCGCGATCTCTCTAATGCCCGGCTGTGACATTCTGAAGTCTGCGTAGCATTGAATCCGGAGTCGAAGAAATACGCATCTGCTGAGAGCATGGCACAGGAAACGCGCTAACGAGGCTTGGTGGGTATTGCCATGCGGACCAATGTTTCATGAAACTCAGGCCTCACGTTTCAATCTGTATGTGAAGTGCAAATATACAACACAGTTTTGGAACCAAGCCGCATGTGCAGCCACGGCAAAGCGTACATACATCAAAGGCGGGACATAGGTGCTACTGTGGGACGGGTGGGCGTGTCCGGAAAACAAAGGAAAGCCAGTGGCCACGGATTGGCTGCAGAAACACGTGGATAAGTCACCCTGGGCCTCCAGGGGCTACAAATTCATCAATACAACTCTGAAGACAGTAGTAAGTACAGGGTTTGAGGTAGACAAAGACCGAGAAGATAAGAGCCTATTTTACGCACTCAGTTCGACCTGAGGCGGGATATCCTTTGCGGCTGCTTCCTGTTTCGCCTTCCGCTCAGCAATATACTTCTCCTCGTCGATACCACTCTCCACTTTGCCTACGGTTTTGAGGTTGAATGTTATCATGGTAAGACCATATGGCTCGGTGATGCGAGGTTCCCAGTTGTCGGGAATGCGTTCGTCGGTCAAGATGAGTTCCAGGTCCTCAACACGACCACCGTATATGGTCAGCAATGTTGCCGAGCTATAATTGACAAAGGAATAAGCCAAACCCTAAAAGGCCGAGAGAGAAGAGAACGTACTTTGAGCTACCAAACTTCTTGTGGAACTTGTCCAGAGTGAAGTTGGGATTTGTTTCGCGTGCTTCAACCCTGCGCTTCGCAGAGAAACGGGAAAGGTCTTCGATGGTGAGGAGAGGTTTTCCATCCGCATCCTTGCCAGTAGCAGAGTCGAGGAGCTCCCTGACGAAAGGAAGGTGCGGCTTGCCTTGATCAGGAACGAGGGTGATATCCTCACCTGCAAAGTCTTGAGATGAAGTACACGAGGAGGACGAAGGGTAGCAGGACATACGCGTCAAAGAAGCATCATGTTCAATACCGTTATGTAGGTCCAGTTCCACGAGGTCGAATGAATCCGTCTTGTAGCTCTTTCCCAGCATATTGGCAGCATAGTTGGGAACGAAGAAACAAAAGCTTGGTGCAAAGTTGTAGGTCTCGCGTACTTTGGTTTCCAATTCTTTGAACGAGATGTTCTTGCCGTCACGAGGTAGAATCCCTGTTGTCGGTTTGAGGAACTGGACAGTGGGATGGGCATGTGAAGCATCCTTACCATGGTTGGCCATTGCATTCAGAGCAGGACACGAGCATCGACTATCGCCTTCCACTGGTGCTATGAACTCTGGCCACTTTCCTCCTGCTCCTGGACACCCTTGGGGAACCACTTTCAAAGGCTTCCTCTTAGGAACAACAAGATTGCCCAGCGTGCACGCGATATCCCATGTCGCAAATTTGAGGAGAAACAGGATCTTTGCCAGTCCCATGATGGTCTGGGTGATAGTGAGGACGATGAGAAAGGGAAGAAAGGAAAGTCAATCGCATCCTCGGTTCTTCGCTTCCTTATATACGCGATGAGGTGAGGTCACACCCCAGCCGAGGAAGCGAAGATGAAAGGAATGGTTATTGATATGTCAGTTGAATGTGACAGCTGGAATGGTAGCACCTAAGGCGCCTGGCATTGCCTTTTAAGGAGTGAGCGTTCCTCCTTCACCGAATGCAAACAGGCTATGTGCAGAAGTTTCAATTGGTTCGTAGCAGGGAGCTAAATTCTAGTTCTGGATTACTGTTTCCACTTTGATAAGTCAAACTGTCCATGCAAGCGAGTGATGATCTTCAAGAAATTTGGCTCATTATCCGGTGTTATGAACCCCAATCGAATGAATAGATCGAGAATGACTGCGACAAATGCAATCTTGTCAGTTGACCTTATGGCCCCCATGAATCGATCCTACTTACCCAAGCCGCAGTTGGGTTTGAATTGGCCCGCACGAAGCTTCTCGATTACGCCTTCTTGTGACATTAGCTTTACAAGAAGTTAATAGGGCGTTAGAACTCTGATAACAGGCTTGAGCTTACTTCGAACGATTCGACTTCGCCGTCGAGGGGCTTCGGCTGAAAGGTGTTGGGATCGGCGTTCTTTGGTATCTCAAGGTCGTAAATGTATCTGTGCGCTCGTCAGTCATCCAGTCGTAAGTACTGGGCAGCAAGGGATCCATCTAACTTACTCGACCTCCGGCTGAAGCCACCCTTGAGCAGTCCTGTCGCTAGATTAGTGAAATACGAAGGTAGAGTGCTTGTAAGCTTACCTTGTGAAGTAACTTATGGCTCCAACGGCCTTAAGGTGCGGCCGGACAATGTGATCAGGAATGCTGGCTTCTTCCATACATTCCTTCACCAATGATTCAAGCACAGACATTCCACTGGGTATTCCACCTGCGACCGTGTTGTCAAGATAGCCTGGCCAACTAGGTACGAAAGTTAGACTGGGGTTTGTAGCGTCGAGAGAGAGGCCTACTCACGTTGGTTTGGTTAAGGCCCGCGTTGGTACCCATATGCGAATGCTCTTGCATCCCTGTTCATCGACGTGGTGCTCATAAATCGCCAGGTGGAACTCCATAAGTAATGAGACCAAAGAGTGCACATGCAGATCGTTCCAGCTCAAAGACATAGTTCAACGGCTTTCCTTCGATGGGCGCCGTGGGATGGTCGTGAACAGCAAAAGGATCGGCGTATATGGCATACATCTCGCTGCGCCATTTCGTTGGGCCACAGACATCGGGGAACAATCCGTCATCTCGCCATCTTTCACAGAGTTCGTTCAGCGCTGCAGTGCGCTTGTCGTGGGTGTCCAGCCAGCTCTGAAAACTGACACAGGGTCCCGTAGATCTTCCGTTCTTCAGGGTTCGGTGGCTGGACGGATCCAGGCGGAGGTGCCAAAGTTCGGGCTTGTTTCGCTCGCGATTCCTGGCGTTATCAGCGATGAGCTGCTGGACGACGACGGGCCTTAATAGGCCTATTACGGGGCTCTCGATGTCGTCGGTCAAGGCGAGGGGAGTCAGTTGCTCAATTTCGTGGAATTTTGCATCGTACAAGAAGTCGGTGGCATCGCGGCGGAGATCGACGTTATCGCATAGGTCCACGATGTCGAGGTAGGACAAGTCGTGAAGCAGTGGTGGTGGCATTGGTCGAGCCCGCCGTCAGCGCCGTCGCGGACTGTCGCGCTATCATCGCCGCATTGGGCGACGTCGGGAGCTATCCTCTTGACAATGAACCAAGGGGGTACCAAGATAGCGAGAGATGAAATGAACCTACCCGACCGGGTGCCCCACAATCCAGTCCGTACATCAGATTGATCACTGCGGCACACCCGGCAGGCTTGCGACAGAATCGATTGGGTTGTCAATTATCTTCGATGAAGGACTTGACTAAAGCCGAAATGACCCCAGATGCTCTAGATTTGTGTGTACTACCACAAATACTGCTTTGTACTGGCTGTACTTTGGAAGAGAGCGAGAGGTACAGGCATCTTCAACTCGAACGCAATTCACCGTCAAGCAAGAATTTAATTGAAGGAACCTTTCTTCTCCCGAGAGAGAAGGTTATCTTGGAGTACCAGAAGGCCGAATTGACCCTGCTATTGTCCTCTCCTCATGCCGAACCAGCACATGTGCCTATGCTCACAGGCAACATCTCCCGGGCAAGATGGTCATGACACGGAAGGGATAAGTACAGTGCCCGAGCTATAGCCAACAGCTCTTGAAAGATATTTTCAGACCTCCTTTTTGAGAACGAGGGTTTCCAACAAGGAACAATATTCAGACTGGACTTTGCGTCCTGCTCTACCAGTTGTGTGCCGGTGTGCCGTAGTGATCAATCTGATGTACGGACTGGATTGTGGGGCACCCGGTCGGGTAGGTTCATTTCATCTCTCGCTATCTTGGTACCCCCTTGCAATGAACCACGACAAGGCGCCGTCTGAAACTAGACCTGAATGGTCCGGGTTGTGGTATGGACACTCTGATACAAATTGAAATTCGCCTTCCAATGGTCAGACCTCTTGCGATACCCCTTCATTCCCGTCACCCTCCTCGCAGACTGCGCAGGTCGCGCGTTCGGCGGAATCTTGCTCGGCGGACTGGATAGTCCATGGTCTGATGGAGGCTCCTGAGAGGATAGCCGAAGAGTCTCTTAGGGTGCGTTGGAAGACGATTTCATTCTTAATTCTGGCCCTGACAGCGACGTTGCTAGCATCTGGAGATGACCGAGCGAAATGGCTCTACTCGTCGCACTCCCCGCCTGCTAGGTGTGGCAGATTGCCCCAGCGTACAGGAAGTTTCACCTCCCGCCAAGGTGACCATCCAAAGTCTACCCGTCGAGCTCTTGGACATCATCTTCAAGTTTGTTCATGCCGAGTGGCTCATGTTCACTCTTCACCCAGAGCGGTACCCTTCACAGCCGAATGCCCTCAGGGATAGGTCGTGGACCGGGCTCATGATGCTCTTCTGCCAGTTCCCCTACACTCCAGCTGCCGTTTGCCGCATGTGGAGGCAGACTATGGTTGCCAGTCCGATCTTCTGGACGCGCCCTGTCGTGTTCGTAGACGGCAAGAACCCGCTGGATTCCCTCCATACCCTGAGGGCCTTCATTCATCGCTCTGGGGACCTCCCTCTGATCCTTGCCGTGGTCAGAAAGGACTACAACGTCACCCATGACTTAGAAGAAGGGATGAGCGTCTCTCTCTTCCTCGAGGTCATCTTCGCCAACCTGGAGCGGTTCAATGATGTCTACTTCCATGTTCACCAGAGCTCATCGTTACCCTCCATCTCTCGGTTCAGATATCATCAGCCAGCGCATCCCAACCTTGTCCGTCTCGCGATGCATTCTGACCGCGATGATGGTGCAAACTGCGACATCTCCATTCCACGATTCCTTGCCGCCAGCCACTGGCCTCCTGCCCTCACAAACCTCAAGATAGACGGACGCAACTTCATCTCTATGGCAAAGGAGCCCTTCACATGGTCAATAGTTCTCTCCCAACTCAAATCTCTCGCCGTTGAGCGTCTCGATCGCCATGATGAACAGCTCCCCCTTCAAGGAACTTTGGACCTCATTTCAAAACTACCGGAACTCGAGGTGCTCAGCTTCCGCGACATAACCTTTGAACCCTCGGCTCGCTTGCCGGGCACCACACCTGTGCCCATCGATATCACCGACCTCATCCTGGAGGATCTGGACCAAGATGTCGTCAAACATTTGTTTGACCAAGCCATGTTCAACCCTACTTACCTCCTCATGCGCAACATCCCCATCGATGCACTCCCTCATGTTCCGCAGCCCGTCTTCCTGGAACTCGTCGGCATCCCCATCGACCATGACATCGAAGACTTTCTCTGCTTCTGGGATGGCGAAGTGCTCGCCATTCGGGAATGCCCAGGTTTCAGCGACAGCATCTTATCCCTCTTTGCTGAAGAAATCTCACCGCCTTACCATATTTGCCCTAGCCTCCGCGAAATCCACATCCAAGACTGTACCAATTTCACTGGGCAAGGGCTGCGCAGGATGGCCGAGATGCGGATGGACCTCGCTTCGAGACGAGAGAACAAGAACTTCAGTCTGACGCACATCAGTGATATCTATGTGAGTGGAAGCGGTCCTGTTTTGGAGAAAGGTGATGCAGAATGGTTGAGGATGCATATGAAATCCTTTGTATGGAGTACCACCCAGTCTTCTGGAGGCTCGTGCCATCTAGACCCTCATAGTTCTGTCCCTCTCACGATGTTATAATGACTACGATGATCGATTGATGACTTTTAACGACCTTATGAATGTCCTCCTAGGATTTCTATGCATTAATGAGTATGTACTCTACGATCATGTACTATGTAGTTTCTTATCGTATGTAGGCAATTCTTAATCATGAAAACATGCATTGATTTTTTGTTTATCCGACGCGTCTATACTTTTTGCGTTCCCTTTCTGTGAGCTGTCATGAACCTCGTTGTGACGAAGCAAAGAAGACCAGTTGTAACACAGATGCCGGCAAAGACCACCGGCCGCCAGAAGATGTACTGCGACGTAAGCAGAGCCCCAGCGATTGGCGTTCCTACCAAACCTCCGATTCCTAAGAACACGCTCAGTGGGGAAGCCTGAAAGGACATCGATATGTGGACGCACCAGTAAACGTGAAGCACAATCCCAAGCGTGACCCAATCTCGCTCTGACTATGCGCAAGCGAGGTGATGGCAGGAGGCAATAAGCTGATATCTACGATGGAAAAGATGTATGAGGACCATACCCAAGGAGGAGAGGTAGTGCAACACTTACACGCCCCAGAGAAAAAACCGAACATGATGGCGTACACCACAGTCCCAGCCGCATCCTTCACTGCCAGCGTGCAGAACTCCAGAACTGCGCACATAAGGGCAATGAAGATGAGAACGTTGAAAGGTCCAAATCGTGAAACAAAGAGAGTGGGGAGAATTCGCCCTAGAATGCTCGATCCATTCAAGATGGTGATCTGGGAGGTCGAGTGAGCTTCTGTTAACAGCAAGCGAAATGAGCAAACTTACTGTATAGAAAGCCAGACTAGACCCGATCCCAATCTTGACAGAGTTGAGCTGAATGAAGTAGATCGGGAAATACAGCCCTGCCAGCATACAGACAGTTCTTTCCAAGCCATCAGCACTCGCTCCTCGAAGTGAAACTTCTATGAAACTTACCCAAACACTGTGATCACATATGGAACATCACGAGAGAACGTTTTGAGGTTGGAAAAAGCACTGGGGCCCACTTCTTTCTTCGGCAAATTGCGCGGCCTCATGAGGAGGAGGGAGACCAACAGAACACCAGTGGTCAATCCTGCACTCGCTCGAACACCATCATGGAATCCAAGGGATCCATGGAACCACTTGTTCAGCATGATGGGATGAAGCATTCCTCCGAGAGCTGATCCCTGCAGTGAAAATGTTTGAACAGGAAAGATTTGCGGCATGAGGGTGGTACGTACCGCTGTACCAATACCCAGAACGAGAGGGCGTCGGCGATGGAAATACTGGGAGATGACGCCGAGTGCAGGGACATACAAAAGCCCGACTGCAAGTCCCAGCCCGACTCCTTGAGTCAGGAAGATTTGGTAAAACTGTCCTGACTTGGTGATAGAGAGCATGAAGAGGCAGACCGAAAACAAGACCGAACCGGTGATCATAACATGGTAGCTTCAAGCGATTCGCGTTAGAACAGACGGAGTGGAAATTGCTCGAGAACTCACAAGTAACCTTTGTCGAAAAGTCGACCAGAAATTACACCTCCAGTGAGACTGAGGCATAGTTGAACGCTACCAATCCAACTGTTCAGGAGCAGATTGTTCAGCCCGCGATACCCGCGCTGACATCAGAAACTGACCTGATAGAAGACGAAGAATAGTTTGGCAGGTAGTAGCGCACGTAATAGTCTACGATGGGGTTAAGAAGTCTGGGATGAAAAGTCGAAAGAGACCACGTACCGTTGTAGACTCCGTACGAGTTTGTATAACTGGTGCCGGATCCTTTAACCCCCTGCTCGTACCTCACCAGGGAACTTGACCACTAACCCAAAGCTAGCCATCTGAGAGAGAACACTGAGGAATGGGCGATGAGCAACCGACGCCTTGGATGCACGATATACATCGACTCACACGCCGACTACCGCACACCAGCCAGCCAATCCGCCCTCTGGATAGGAAGTATCTTCCGGGATCCCTTTCGACTCTCCAGACTCTAGATTTGCCGAACGTTTCTCAGAAAGAGAGCTCTTGTCGTCTCTCTTCTCCATAGGTTGACCGGCCCGATGAGGACCTGCCTCTTCCATACCAACGACAGTCAATGAGGCAGACGAATTGCCATTGGGGGCTGTCATGGAGGTCGTCGTAGGGGTCACGATGAAGGCGAGGAAGGGTGAGGGTCCAACCGGGTTCGAAACTGATTCACAACCGCTCCGTACCTTTTTATCCTCGCTTAGAAGCTCATAAGATCTTCGTCATCAACGAGTGACCAGATCGCCTTTACGATATGGAAATTCGAGCGTCTGTAGCCGGGATCTCTAGCCCTTCAATGACATTTCATGGGGCCGGCGGCAAGTGGCGGGATCATCATTTGCTCACATGTGCCGCGGCCAAACCTGTTCATGACGGTGGTTGGCAGCGGCAGCGGCATGTTCGGCAGACGCTTACAGTTAGACGCTCGTGACATCGTCCTGCTATGGACAAGCTCCAACTTGTCTCGTGAACGCCTGCCAAATGTATTGTTTTCAAGCTTTGGCCGCAATCAGTGTCCCTTGAGCTCCGTGCCGGTTATCCAAGTAGCTCACACGGTAAAAGGTACCGCGAGCATAACTTATACCCTCCTGCATTTGGGAAGATTTGGGACCGGCCTATTGAATGCGGAATGAGGGCACCATCAACTGATTATGTTGCCGCCTTTTGAGCGGCATCGTGTGTAGGCTGGATGGCCCGACTGCGACGGCACAGCTGCAACGATTCACTTCGCCTCGAGTTAGATCACAAAGTCCATGGACCATGACCGCCCGAAAAATGGGACACGCACTCCAAGCTTAAAACGACTGCTTTCAATGCGGCCCACTTCTGAGGATGCCACTCCAGGCGTGCCCAACCGCATCAATGCCCACGGAGAGGATCGATATATTGAGCAACGTGTTCTCCTTTAAGACCTGACAATGGAAAGGGAATAAGACTTGGAATGGCTTGCTCCCGTAAAGACGGTGTAGACACTGGTGCCACTGGGAGTACCGTCGCTGCTAAAGGAGGTGGTCCCTCCGTACGTGATCAATAGGTTTCCTCCAGATTGAACCTGGTGGTTGATGATAAAGGAATCAGCGCCGCTCTCAAAAGCCCACAGCGATAATCAATACGCACAGCGGAGAATGAGGAAGCTGTAATACCACTGCCGCATTCCAGGGCTCCGCTCTTGATCGCACAGTTGCCCTTGGAAGTTGACATGACGAAGCTCGAAGTTGTTCCAGAGAAGGTGACCGTGGCGAGAGTTTGCGTTGACCAAGTTCCCGCGGTGAGGATTCCACCGGTTAAAGCGCCATTGACCACGGCTTTGACCGTTCCTTTGGTTGGCAGCGAACCTGCGGCTGACGTCGTCTACATATAGAGTTCAGCCAACGCGTAAGCCGAGAAATCGAGCTAATCTTCATACCGACGTAGGAGGTCTCTGAAACGAGAGAATATCACGTAAGTATAATCCCAGAGCTAAACCGGTGTGCACTTACGGTAGTTGTCGTTGGTCCACCGACAGTGGTCGTCGAGCCTGCACCTTTAGGAGTGTACTTGATACCACTCGAAGGGCAGTTCCCAGTTCTAGGCGCATCTGAGGGAAATGCATGAGACTGGACTTCCCGCGATTTGAAGGGAGAATCTCACCGATGGGAACGTATTTTCCGTCGATTGCGGAACCTTGTAAGTAGAAGTACCAATAAATCTGGGAAACAACACCCGACGTGCAATCAAGTGCAGGAGTAAAGCCCTTGCTCAAAGTTTTAGGACAATCCACAGAAGACTCCTAACTGATGGACTCACGGAAGCGGCCTTCAAGGCAGAGAACAGCTGGCTACGAGTGTATGTTGCAGAGTTTGAAGGTGTGATACCCTGTTCTGCCAGCCACTTGTATGTGGGAAGGGTCTAAAGGAATGGCATTCATGAGCAATACGTTTCAAATACTCATACTTTCTCACTAACTTTGAACATTCGGACTGTTGACTGGAAGTAGGCGACTGCATCGGCACCCCTTGGACTTCCCGGAGGAAGGCAGTTGGACCTGAACGTGCTAGAAGGCAAGTTTAGATTGACTCTTGCGAGGGCGCAAAGCGGCCTACCTCATACATGTGCCGTGCTTTGTCCACTCGTGCTGCCAGAAAGATTCAGGGTTGCCGTCGATGTCGAGCCAATACTGCCAAGAAAGCATCAGCAAACAAAAAAAAGGGATCCTGAAACTAGAGCCTGAGACCTTCTGCATGAAAGCCAGGGTATCGCTTGCATCAGGCTCCTGAGTTTTTTTTTGTAAGGCCTTGTAAACCTTTATCTGCTATGTAATGTTTATAATTAACAAAAGCCTTGCACATGGGCTTATAAACCTTTGTAAGCCCGGCGTACATTAGTCCGCAGTGAAGCAGTATCTCCGCCACTGACAGTGACTATGGAAATGGTTTGTAGTAATTGATTTTCTCCCCGACATCTCAATCCTTCCACTCTGGCCGTTTCCCACTTCTAAATATAAATCTGTTCTTGACTTCTTCCCGGTCTGACGGGGTGGTTGCCAAGGCCGGGATGGTCTCCGTAAGAACACTACCACAGAAACATCTAGCAGTTTGTCAGGAGAAAGTGATGGTGCCTTCTGTTTCTATGAGTCACAAAATCGTTTCCATAATGTACTGGAGCAGTAGGGGATAAGGAGCAAACAGGAACAAATCGATAAGCCTGTGGAGCAGGACTGTGGGGTCAACTTGAAGCGGAGCTTGAAGTGATTAGGCGCTGGATGCAACTTCATTGACGCTCGATGATGGTGTACTATGTGATTGTCCGACCTCAGAGGTAAATAAGTGCTATATAGCTAATAAGAACTACATGGGAGGTGTCATATCCAACCTGGAAGCATACGACCATAGTCCTAAAGAGACCGTGTTCAATCATTGGGGACCATGACTTTTTGCCATCATAGGCTACAGCCCTTCATTTGCATCACGTCCATGCAACATTTTTGCTCGACCCTAGAGTTTGGCTTTGAGTTGACACATAGGAACAAAGCTAAACATGCGAGGAAATTATGCAGGTCAAGTCTCGTAAATCCTCCGCAAAGACTCTCAGTGAAGACCGACGTTCTCCAGGCAACACTGGAGTTCAATGCGTTGCTAGCAAGGCCCTCTTTCTAGAGATTTCAAGCCTGGTCGTATGTGAAAGTTTCCTATCTCTTACACTCCCCGCTGTTACCAAGGGCCTTCTGGTCTCTGATTTATTTCATTTGTTGCGCTCCTCACTGCCGCAAATCGCTTGCAACCATTGCCACCAGAGGTGAATGGCGATAGTAACAGCTTCTGCTCTTCTTGTCCACACACATTACTTTAGTTTAATTTCTAGGAAAGATCTACCTTCACACCCTTATGCAGCCGAAGGACAGCGTTAGAGAAATTGCGTATCCAGGTCTGGTGGCTCGTCGGGAATGCCGTGGAATTGTGCCATGGTACCAGCACATCAGCGCCAGCCATGGTCGGGGGGTCAGAATGGGGGATCGAGATTCGGTTCACCAAGGCTCTACTTGTACACGTAGGCATTGATTATGTTTGATATGCATTATATGGCCTTATATTCACTTTGCTGCCTCATATCTTATGCTACTCTCGAGCAGTGAGTTAACCAAACTGTGAGAGGGTGGTATCATCCCTGCATCGTATGCTTCAACCTCAGTGCCAAGGGACATACTGATGAACGAAGGCAACGACTGAGACTTACTCACGTGAATTATTTTCTCCTGGCTTTCTAGGGACTGAAAACACCATCCAAAGCTTGCGCGCCAGCAGCGGACAGCCATCCAAAACGGGGACAATTCCAGCGGACTCACTCAGAGCAGACCGTCTTCCTTGGCCTATGACACTTCGATGCCTCAGGCTAACCCTTCAGAGGTTCTGAGCCTTTTCTGAATACGAAGTCTGGAGCATTCTTGGTAGAGTACATAATGGTACTTGTACCACCACCGACTGGCACACATTTGGCGTCACCAGATGTTCCCCTGGTCGATATAAGGCAGTGAATGGTCTCATAGCGCGAGCTAAGATACCCTCGCCCTCGGCTCATGCTTCCCAGAACTACACAAAACTAGGAGGACATTGGAATACAGAGTAGCTAGGCAAATCGAGAAGGGTATGTAAGGCTATGGAAGCAAGGAGTTACGAGACGAGCAGTGGAAACGAGTGGAGGATTAACCGGCGCTAAACTAGGTATCCTCTCGGCCTGGCCTGCCTGGTCCTCGCGCTCCCAAATAGCAGGGAGATTGGGTATGATTACTAAGATCTGGTGGACCCAATGGTATCGGTCGCACAGAAACTGCGAACAAGGAAATTGCATGGGACCTATTGTATAAGAAAGGGCAAGGTGTGCTGCCCACATACCAATAATTTTCCTCTCACCAAAGTCTCAACTCCGGCAACACACTACACATGAGCGCAAAAGACTAATTGTATAGCAAAAATTGAGTGGGAGAGCTGTAGCAAGAAATGATAGTCTATCACTGTTCATCGTCTGTCACGGTTTCGGTGTCCCCGGACGATATCTCAGCATCGTCATTACCTGGGACAGCACCCATATCCCTCAATTTCTCGCAGCATTGAGGACTGTGGATGGTGGAGAAGACGTCCCTTGGGATAATCTGGCGACATAGCGCGCATTGGACAAAGAGCTGCCAGAAAGCATCTTCTCCAAGCCCCTTTGACCACAAGGTAACAAAATTAGAGCAAATGGTAGACGTGCTTATAGGGTGCTCGGCCCTCAATACTATATGGAGAAATGAGTTTCGATAGTAGAAGGGCAACGATGCACTCACAACGACGTGATCCCCAGTTAAAGACGCTGTCCTCAGGAAGGGCCTGATACAACCCAAGCTTATTCCCAAGTTCAGGGTCAAAATCCGTAATATAGGTGACTTGTTCTGCTGGAAGCGGGCATTCTGGAGTGGATTTATTAGAAGCAATTTATTGTCAAGATCGTGTTTTGCCAGACCTCGCTTTGGATAACGCTTCACGAGCAATGCTTTGATTGAGTAGAATTTCTCCAACGGTACTGAGAAGACGGATGTCAGGCCTTGCTCTCTAATCGAATTGAAGCTTCACCCACCAAAGTATCCACACTGTCTCAGCGCGCACTCCGCGACATACTCTCCATTCATGAAAGACCCATGCGCCCCAGAGGGAACGTGCACAAGACCGATCCTAGACTCAACGTACGTTTCTTTGAGTTCAATCGCGCAGAGACAGCAGGGTGCTAAAAAGTGGTGGGTTCGCCGGTGACTCTCCAGTTCGCTGGGCGGGATCCGTTCTCCGGTTTCTGGGTTTGCAGGCCTGGAGATCTGGTAAAGATAGATAAAAGTACGTTGAGAGGAGATACATACCAAGCCCATCTCCCAACATCAGCGCGATCTGATATCCATTGCAATATGGATGGGCTAGAAGTCTTTGTCTTCACCTGGGCTGCTTGAATGCGTCGTAGAAAGTGTGCTGTATTGGAGTTCCGCACGCGAATCGCTGCGGACACCGCTTGAGCAGCCGAAGCCACATCTCTCAAACGCCTTTTACCAGTCGGAAGGGTGGTGCGGTTGCAGGGCATCTTGATGTCCAGAAAAACGGTTTAGATCACAGACCTATTGCAAAAATTTAGAAAGAAAAAGGGGAAGATAGAAGAGAATCTGGCCGATGAGAGGTGGAACACCCTGTCTTATAAGGAGGAAAATGGATTCAATACTAGTACCTAATTTCCATGGTCTCATTGTGTGCGTTACTGCGATAATGCGTGCATGCTGTTGCTTCTCAACCCAACTTCACTACAAGGTCTAGGAAACTGGAGTCGGCTTAGGAGCACGTCTAAGTGCCTTGTCTACCACTACCAAGGTAAACGCAGTTTCATTTGCAACCAATTCCAGAGCAACGTGGAGAATTTGGAATCATGTATTTTTGTACCTTGTCCCCTAATGACTCGTTGCTCAATGTCATGCTTACCGCTAGTACTCGACGCCGAGTTGAAGGCTACCCTGTGACCTGGACCCACATGTTCGTCAAAGACTCAGCGCCTTACCTACCAGTACCAAGGTAAATCCAGATCGTAGTTTCGATCGGTGCCAGAGAAACATGAAGCACCTGGGGTATTAGGTACCCTGACTCCTTGTGAACGCTTTAAAGAAGTCTATGTACTTGGGGGCATGGAGTCTCTTGCAAGTGGGTTGTGCGATGCACTGGCTGGTGCTCTAGATGGTATAGTGGCAAAGAAGCTCTCGGCGAGCTTGGGAGACAAAGCAGATAAGTGTACGGCGAATTGTCAGTCAGTGCGTCAGCGAGATCTGAAGCGTTTAGAGGGTGATTAGAGGTTATGTGAGAGAAATTAAATCGCTAATAGATGGTGCGAATGAAGCGCGAGGAAAAGAGCAGTGGGCTCAAACAGTTGAACAACAAGAATCTGGGGAGTAGACATGAAGGCTCACTGCGATCCAATCCGGCATAGGCTACGTTGAAGACATTGATTCAAAATCTAACCTCTAATTTGATCCTATTGCGTATCCTGCATAATCTATAACCTAGGGTGTCTCCGGGGGGTGGGACCTCTCTTCCGCCGCAAGCAGCGCGTCTATGGAGCATCCCGAGTAGCAGCCTTCTATCAAGGCTGAAGTGAGGCAGCCGAGCAAGTGAGTTGTGATCCCCTTGGATTCATCAAGGTTGTTTATAAGAGTTTCGGTACCAACCCTGTACCAGTCTCGCTCCCTCTCAAGGTCTTGCGTCTCCATCTTTAAGCTCCGTATTTCCTCGTCTTTGGAGAGTATCTCCATGTCTCTGCGGCGTATCTCTTCCTTTGAAGCCTCTTGTGCGGCCAGAAGCTGGAGTTTGAGCTTGTAGTTTTCCCTTTCCTTAGAACCGAGTTGTTGGCGCTTCCAGTCAACTTCAATTTTCAACCGTCGAATCTGCTCGAGCGCATCTTCGAGGCTGCTGTCATCAGGACCTTGCTGGTCAACCCTGGCCGCCCCTTCTTGGGTGGTTCTTCCTTCAGCATGGCTGGTAGCTGCAACAAGCGTCGCAATTAATGAGGGTTTCACTATTTGTAACGCTTTTTATGAGGGCTTACCTCTTGCATTGCTTGCTTTATGTCCTTGGGAGTGAAGCCCAGCCTGAAGGCGCTCATCTCCACCGCGGGTATCTGCGCTCACATTGGCGCTACCTACCATCGCGATAAACCCATGGTGTTCGTTAGAAAAGCCTCCTAGGGATACTATATGACTGCTTTACCGCTGATATTTGAGCGGGTCAGGCGTGTGCTCATCGTGAGGTGAGGCAAAACGGTGTTCAGCACTTGGGAGAATAGGGTTGAGATGATGTTGCGAGAGTAAGGGGCTTGTAAGTCAGTGCATCTGAGTACGAATCGTGCCTCAGCTTGTATACGCATTCTCAGCTCCCCCGTTGGTTTGGTAACAGCTAGAAGTTTTGTCGCTTTACTAGATCTGGGATTTTCCTTCAGGCTAACACCTCTGTAGCATATACCGACGGCCAAAGTGCAACTAGTGTCATGTCGACCCAAAGCCATAGAATTGAGGTCTGATTGCTATGAGCAGGGCTCCGTTTCTATGATTGTCACGCCTGCTACCTAGGTGTTCATTGCTACAGTTGAACTGGTAACGACGCCGGTTGACTTGGAGCTCCGCCTTGTTGACCAGGAGAGGGTGGAATGCGTTGGAGGGTGTAAGGAGATCACATGGTCTGAGGACGAGACCATTCGATCCCCTAGTCTGCACCAGCAGGTGGAGGCGGCGGTGAGCAACTAATGAGTCGCCGACCAGCCAGTCGCCGACTTGGCGACGCGACTTTGCCGCATTTGGATAAGGATCCAGCTCTGTCTCTGTCTCCGTCTCTCTTCGCGTCTACAGCGAAATATTTCATCCCTGCAGCTACTGCTCTTCATTGAGCTTAATAGATTTGGTTTTCCCTCGATTCCGAAGCCTAGAGGCAGGCGCGTACAACGCGTACCTTCGCCCGCTCATCCCTCTCCATCCGTCCTACCTGAGAAAGACTTTCACAAGTCCCTTAACCCCCATCGACCTCAAGACTCGTGTCCCTTCGAGCTTCTTCAAGGGCTGCGGAGAACCAAAGTCAGGCTCTGACTCGGTTGGTGCCACTCAAGTTTGAAGCGCAGCTTGTAGGATATCGATGGTAATTCTCCATTCTGGACAACGATGTATTCCATAGCAAAGGTGTACGCCAAACCAAACTACAGGCGTTTGGTATGCCTAATCCTAATTGCTCAGGGAGCTTGTTTGTTCCATGGACTGTCCTTCCTGTTGGTCGAGTCGAGACCCCTGCTCCCTACGTCTCTTCTCCTTGATTATAGCATAAACAGAGTCCTGAGCTGCGCTACTGGGATGGCCAGTTGTTGCTTCCTTGGGAAAAACTTGTCTGGCACTTGTTAGTACATCGATCTGGCAAGTGAATCTATGCGTATCACCTATCCCACCACCCGAGAAGCATCTTTACCTCGTCTCGCTCTTCCGGATCCTCGAGGAGGCGAAGCACAGAATTATAGAACTTCTCCGAGTCAGTCTCATGGTCTGTTCTTGAGAATGTAGGACTAGCGGTGAGTGCAAACCGGACCTATAAACGCATGGAGTTAGAATTTCGGTAGTAAACATGGTATTGCTAGCGCTGTCACTTACCTGGGTTGCAATATACGCCAGAGAGGCAGTGGTGACTGCTTTCATTCCATGGATCCTGGAATTACTTGCCCTGGTGGCCTTGCTGGACTCTTCGCCACCGTCAACAGAGCTAGGCGAAGTAAAGACATGTTTATACGCCTAGCATCGGACTTGTGTTTCTGGTCATTCTTTTCTATACCGAAAGCGTTTCCGTACCTTCACAAGCAGAGGCCCTCGTAGAAGACCCCTCCACGGATTCTCTGCATCAAATATGTAGTTCTCATATAGGAATAGAGGCCACTGCTCTCCAGTAGGGATGAGTTCGCCGGAACGAAGCCGCTGTCTTGTGCTATAAGTGGAACAAGGTCAACAGAATTCCTCAAACCCTGGGACGAGGCAAGTGCGTACTGTATACATGTCCAGTCCATTGTGGCTGGACAAAGTAATTGACCAGTCTTATCATGATGGAATCCTCGATCGGTCTTGATATTTCGTTGAAGAGGGGGCAAGAGAACCTCGCCTCGAGGAGTAATCCAGTCAATAATGATGGACTTCAGGGATCTGGTGTCGTCTGATCTCGCATTAGCAGCTCCCTTTGTAATCTATGCCGTGAAAGTGGTGAAATGAAAGGCAATAACAGCGAAAGATGAAGTGCGCACTAAAGCTGCAATATGGAATACATCCTCTTCAGACCCCGTACACAGGCGTTCTTCCAACTTTGGCGAAAGTGCGAGGAGTTGGTGGTAAATCCTGTACTCCTTTGACATCCTTAGCCGATGGTTAGGAAAAATCAAACGAGAAATGAGCGAATTGCTCACTCGCTGGATAAATCCTCTCGCGTTATGTCCCCAAGCTCTATTTGAACATCAATGGAAAGGCCCTGCTGGATGAGAGCTTGTACACGGCAGAAGGCACGAATCGTGCGCCCAAAGTGGCGCCCATGAAGTACCAAAGGATCTGTACGAGCGCTGCAAGGAAGGGGTTTTAGAGATATGGCGCTAACTCCAGTAAGAGAAGGGGGAACTTGCTGTTTCTTCCTAGGCCCAAGTGAAAGCAGATCCCCGTCATCTCTTTTGCGAGTCCCAAGGATATTTCTAAGTCCTCTACGGGCTTCTGGGTCAAGAGGTAGCTCGTTCGATGTAAAAAGGCTGCTGTCTCTATTGATACTGGAGGTCATCTTGCTCTCCACAGTGGATTCAAACGGGTGAAGTGAGGTTGATAGTCGATTCAGCTACCACGTCCTGGTAAGCAGCTTTTATTTGCTGAAGGGGTTCGTTTTCCCGTACCGTTACCAGAGCCTAGTTAGGTTGCTACGCAGCCAAGGATTCAATCGCTGCTTCAAAAGGCTCACCACCAAACAATGGTAGGTTGAATTGGAAACAAATCGACCAGGCAACTGGTAGCGACTCGGAGAAATCATGGTCTCCAAGAGTAGGGGGCTGTACTTAGTTGCTGTATCCATGCGTATCTCATCTCAAAAACCTAGTTGGAAATTGTATCTCACCTGTTGCGACCTTGCTAGGGTCAAGTTGGTGCAAGAAACCCAGCACGTTACCCATTTTGAGCCTCGTCTTCGATGCCTTCCTATCACCAGATAAAAAGATGGGAGGCGAGTCATGGTGGCTGAAAGCTTTCAAAGTGAACAGCGAGTGCCAGGACGCCTCAGCAAGTGCCCCGAGAGGAAGCCCGACATAGGCGCCCATAATATGTGGCTATGTCGTCATAGCCACCGACGCGGAAACGCTCCTCCCCCTTCGAAATCTTGGTCTGTGGGCCTGGCGCTGCTTTGGTAAGCTCCACATAGGGCGTATTTAGAGAGATAAGGGCCCTTATATTAACTATATGCAATAAAATTTCGTCTCCAATCACTTGTGCAAACACAGAATCGAAAGAGAGAAGGATATTGGGGTCAGAGCCAACTTCCGTGCGTCTCGGACTTGCTGTCAACTTGCCCAGCGCTAACTTGACAACTTGCGTGACAGTCATACCTTTTTGAACTTGTTCAAAGCTCTGCAGTCATCTCACATGCTAAACGCAATTTGTATAGTAAATTTGGTATGTATCCAACCAGCCACACCTTGCGTCCAGGCATACGATACTACAGGATTTGTATTGTACGTCCAGATAAAATATCAATAAAAATGTCTATCGATTTCTCTGACTTCGTCTCCGCTTCATCCCAATCACCTGAGATCCAGCACCCTCCTCTTCCAAAAGCTGACGTCCAGTATCAGCAAGATACCTATCGACACTCTTTCTCAACTGGCTTGGTCCGGCGGTGGGTACGGGCAGGGGCAGGACATCGTCGTCCTCGAATGCATGGCCTTGACTTGCCTTCTCATCCTCAACGGACTTGGTTCTGAAAACCGCTTTGAGCGGAGAGACAACAAGCACCACTTTGCGACAAGCTCCTTTTGCATTTGTAGATTGGTTGATAGGGGGGTGGCGTGCTTGGTGGTGTAGGCACAGAATGGGGTGATGAACTCATTGACATGGTCGTGGAACTGCGAGGTGGTGAAACTGGAGGAGTGGCTTGAGAGGATGTAGACAAGGCTGATTGGAAAGGAAAGGAGGGAAGAAGAGAGCTGGTGGCAACTTCTGATGAGAAAGTCTCGAACTTTCGAAGGAGTGCAAGTGAATGAATGGAACGGAGATGTTTCCGAAGCTGTGAGCGATTCGCTTTGGGAACAGACATACGTTCCTCGCCAGGAAGCCTCCGTGAAAAGACTTGAAATATGTTTCGACTTTGATAGAAATCTGATAGACGTGGATCGCCTCGAACAACGGCAACACTTGGGAATGGTAAAAAACCAGGAGAGGTCGGATGATTAAAAACATGACTTACCGCACTGTATTCCTGGGCCCTTGGATGGGACATGCATGGCCACAGTATTCAAGCGGGCCGATTGCCACACTTTTTGTAAAACGAATGATATGGTTAAACAGCTTTTGGGCTTTTTCTTCACCAAGGATAGGCTTGATGACCTTGAGACGCTTGGGGCTGGAAGGAGAGTTAGAAAGATCAAATAGCTACTAGAACCACACCTACAAAGTCCGAAGTTTCATAGCCAGGACACGAGCAGGAAAGCTGGGCACTGCTGACCAGATATGCTTCGATGCCTGGTAAAGACGAGTGTCCACCTGCACGTATTGTTTGAGGGGAGTCACATCTAGTGGGTCGTAGACGTCGTAACGACTCCTCTTGAGGAATGTCTCATAGCCAAGAAGACCTGATATCATTTTGTCATTAGTGGCAAGCCAGGAGAGAGATTGTTGTTAACGTACCAGATTCCTTGAACATTTCTGTCAAGGGATCAATTGCCACAGCGTTCGCATCGATGCCGAAAATCAGATGCTGAAGGTCGAAAGGTTTCTCTTGAATAGCATTACGAATGTCTTCAGTATTGGATGGAAAGAGTGCGTCCTTGATATACGTTGGCTCAAAGGCATCGTACACTGGTGGGTGCATCACATCACGATAGCAGTAATTCCCGCTTTCGTTGAGTTGGCGTAGTCTAGCCTGGACTTCGAGTTAACAGGCTTGTAGATACACGCAGAGAAAGAAAGACTTACAGTGTAAACTCTGATGAACTTTGCATGACGAGGTGTTACTCGGACCTGAGATTTGGCGTAAACGGCTAGGTAAGCCGTGTACCTCATGCGATGGCTGTCTGTAGGGGCGATCACGTTTTCTACGAGGGTTCGCTTGATGACATCGCTAAGCATAGTATGAGTAGTTGGTCAGAAAGAAGAGTGGGAAGGGACGTACCTGAAGATGGACCTGGCGTCATATGCAAACTGCCAAAACGCTTCACAGAGACGTGCAGTGCGAGATGGAAAGTCAAAGACCTCCCATTCAAGGAGGAATGGTGATAGACCTAGGATAGGAAATGAGAGGAACGAAAGAAAAGTCGTAAGAGAGCACGTACCAGCCAGGAAGAACACCTCGCACACGGAGTAAACACCAACACCAACCCAGACAAGAGATGCGTTGCGCATGACTTCGCATGCAAGCCCATTTCGTGCACCACGACCGTTCCTCCTTGACTTGATCCACTCTGACACTCCAGCAACAAAGCCCCTATAGTCTCTCAGAACGTCATTACCCAGGTCAAACCGCAGTACTGGATCGAGCTGCCGAGATGTAGGAGGAATCGGGATCCACTGGGGCTGAGAAGCGTCAAGCAATTACATTGAATATGTGGACATGATGTGAGAATGTAGACTACTCACCTGAAAGACCAGATCGATGGTATTAAAGGCAAGAACAAAGTCCTCGAACTCCAAAGCTAAGCCAACCTTGAATCCTCGAGTCTACAAGGCAAGTCAGAGGTCGAGACTAAGCTACTGAGAGGTGCTGGAAGATTACCTGTCGAGGAACAACCCTTACAGACTTCTCCCACATCTTCTTGGAGTAGAACTGAACTGACATATGGGTCAGAAATGCCATCTGGCAGCGAAATATCCCAATTAGTAGACATTAGATGATGTTATACCTAGGATTTCTCTTACCTTGAGGTAGATGGATCCAAAATCGAAGAAGAGTGCTCTGCCATTCCTATGGACATCTCGAAGGATCCAGGAGAGAGATCGGATGGATGGAGGGTTGGGATTCGCCGTTGATTGCAAGGTAGCCTCAGGAGCGAGGAAAGTTTGGGCCTTGTTTGCCCCTCTCTTGATCCTACACAGAGAATCCAAAGGGAAAACATTTCCATCCGTTCCGTAAGCCCGCTCTGCATTTGACGCATCTGCCCAGAGCCGCAGAAGCGTCTTAGAGCTCGCAGCCCAGACAATAAACAAGAAGTAGCGGCATGTCTGCCAGTGGGCATACATCTCGCGCCACTCCGGCATGGAACGAGTCAGAGATGGATGGGTGTTGCCGCCAATCCAGACATACAGCAGGAGGAAGAACTAGGAGGAAGGAAACCTGTGAAACCGCGCTGGCGCGTTCAAGCGTGGAAACATTATTCTAAAGCAAATGCTTGGAAACGAAAATACCGAGCTCCCGCCCTCTCTCGAATTTGCGTTTGCACAAGTGGTTGGAGACGAAATTTTATTGCATATAGTTAATATAAGGGCCCTTATCTCTCTAAATACGCCCTATGTGGAGCTTACCAAAGCAGCGCCAGGCCCACAGACCAAGATTTCGAAGGGGGAGGACTCCGTTTCCGCGTCGGTGGCTATGACGACATAGCCACACATTACGGGCGCCTACTACTATGGCCCTGGCCCGCTTCCGCCAAATAGTTCTCGGGGCACTTGCTGAGCCATCCCGTTGACTTTGCCTCTTTCACTAGTAAAAAGGATAGCTATACTACGTGTAGACCTCTGCCAATAGTTCTCGGGCTACTTGATTGAACATTCACTTACCATCCGAATGTAGTACCTTTGTCACGTTTAATCAAACGATGACGATCGGCGAGATAGAGATAGAGATAGTAGTGGCAGCGAGAGATGAAAGGTGAACAACGTCCAGTGGTGGCCATAAGAGGTCGGTAAAGAGGCTGCTCACCAAAGCAGTGCAGGAGTTACGAATAAAAACAAGGAGAAACTTATTCTTTGCTTTCTGGAAACAGAGAAAATGTGCTTACTTGTCGCTTGTGATATTGACAAGGCCTACGGTGGTGCAGAAGAGGCAGCAGCGGCAGCGGGTGAAGAGCGTCCGCTGATATGGTTGGTGCGACCGGACAAGGGTCACTAAGAGGCGAGCTCTGCGGTGCTCAAGTCGTGCATGAGGGCAGGGGGATGCTTGCGCAATTGAGGGAGTATATGGACGATCGGGGGAGGGAGCACCATCGTACTAGGTGCACTAGGCGGCCATCGAATTCCATAAATCGATGCTGTATCCTGACAAGTAGAGCTCCAACCCCGCTCTCATTAAACCTTAGATCGGGAAGCGAGATACTTTACCAACCGCCGGCTCAGGAGAACGGCGCAGGACAGTTTCGGCCTCAAATAGATCTCGGCCCAGGCTTTGCATCATTCACCATAGTACTTTGAACTTCCATGGACCCACATTTGCGTGCAGTGGGATTGGCTGGCCAATTGCATAGTATCATCACGGAGAATGGATAACTTGGATGCATTACAATGTCACAGTACAAATAGAAGATATGATTACACTACAGACAAGTTCTAGCACGCCGCATCGAGCAGAACCTCACGAATATAGACGATATGCTCCAGCTCGAGTTGCTCCACGATGTTGTGGCTACCAAGGCCCTCCCGCCGCAGTAAGGGAAAATTGGCGTCAAAAATTCGGTCCAGTTCGTTGATATCTGGAGGTTCAGTGAGCGCCTTTCCGAGAACAGAGAAGGAGGAACACTTACTGTCAAAAAGCTCGATGCGAGCAGCAACGTCGATCTCCTTCACATGCTCAGCAAGACCACCGTCGGTCATGAGCGCCTGTTTGAGAACTTTGTCTAAGGCACGGCGTCTCAAGGAGCGCGTCCTGACGAGCCTGATCGCATACTTAAGTTGGAGAATGGCAAAGGCTTCCAACAAGAAGGAAGCATGCACCCGAGACAGAAGATCCTTTTCGTTGCCATCTGAGCTTGGTTTCGAAAGTGTCTCGAGATCCGTTTGGTGGGATGCGAAGTGGTCATTCAGCACCTCGTCGTCTTCTTCTTGCGTTTGGGCCAGCATCTCTCGGATAGATTGAATGTCAACATCCAGCTTCTCGCCACAGGTTTCGCAGCTTGCTCTCCCAGTGGAGCAATCGCTCCCATGGAGCAAAGCGCGTTCCAGAGCTTTGCTATCAGGTGGAACAGGAGACCTGTTCGCGGGAAGGGGCTAACCGAAGGTCCCTCAATGCCATAAACCCTGTACGCATAAGCAGAAACTCACGTCTGATGGAACAGGGATCTTCTGAGGCTGTCACATACGAAATTAGACCGACAAAAGCAGGAGGACTGTCTACTCACTGCTTGAGGCCTCTTTCCGGGGTTCAGATGGATGCCTCTTGTCTCCTGCATATAGCCATGAGGAGGACGTTCTTCACCCCAAACACCCTGCAGCCGACCGACAAGTCAGAGGCTAGACAGATTGGCAGTCATTAGGCATCTCCTCACCTGTTTCGTCCTAGTAGTAGCGGGGAATGGTCCAGCCGTGGGCATACTGGCAAGTATCATGGCCGGGCGGTGAAGGAATGGTGGGCTTGAACAATTTGAATCCCGCCACTCTTCTTGGTATAAATGGACGCCCACTCTGGGCTGTCGTTGTGACGTGGAGCCTTTACTAAATCAGGCAACAGATTAGATTTTTTATCGCACACTACTATCTACTATCGCCAAGGAGCAGTTAATCGCGACGTTGCGCAGAGGTTGGATGTCCACTTTATGCAACCCTTGACATGAGATGAATATAATTTTTCAACACTGTAGGTAGTCCAACGCAATTGAACCCCGCTTGAACTCGATCTATACCAGCTATCCAGATACTTCAAGCCTGGGCGTTACAATCAAATCAGCTCGTCCACCACAGTGAAGGCTCTCGGGTCTGGATTCTTGCGAATGGCGTGAGCTTCCAGTGCTCCATCTAATATTAGCTCTCGATCCAGATGTTCTTGTGCTTAGTAGGCTTGGCTCAAAACCCCGAGCCATCTGTAGTCCCGGTGTTCGTCCGAACAAAAGACACTCCTTTCGGCGCTTGCTTCCTATCCCACGTTCGACCACGTGAAACTAATCTTGCAGCCTCCTGTCCATCAACGCCTCTGCGCAAACTGGCCTGAAACCCCCCAAGACTCTCTTTCACATCGAAAGCATTGCAAGGTCATTTGAAGGCGACCGACGATATCGCTCTTTGGACCTCTGACACAATCCTTTTTCATGAAGGTTCGTGAGACAGGGGAAAGGCACATTTTCTCTAGGGCTGATCACTGCCATGAGGCATCGACAGGCGAAGATGTTTATTCTGGTAGAACTTATCGTCCAATAGCGATTCCTCGCCGTAGTGTCGGATTTGTGAAACGGGGGTGCAAAGGCTGTCTGGCAGGGAAGGAGGTTGGTTAGCCCGTTTTGGTACTAGCACTATCAAACAGGGAACCTTCAAGTTCCCATGGTGCACCGTGGTGAGTTCTAAACTTCGCATCCTCACCGCACTCGTTCCTCGACCAACCAGCGCTATGGATCATATACCTTGCCATTGTCGACCTTCCTTTCCGAGGCTACCGTTATCCACTACGGCGGGACTGCAGATCCAAAGGGGTATTAATCGCTCTGAGGTCATTGGTCCCTTCATCGGCCTCATTCTCGTTCTCCTCGACGCATTTCACAAAAGCTACTTGTTACTGGCAGGGAAGGTCAGGGACAGCGCTCGAAACCTATAAATGATCTGCCTTCAGTAGCGAGGAGAGCCAGGTTCAAGCTTCTTCTTTAGAGCCCTTGTCGCCCATACCAGCCCGTATCCTTCCAACAGTTCTCGATTATGAGTAAGCTCAATCTTCACCATCTTTGTACGGGGTTACAAAACTAACACAAACCCCAAGAGCTTTCAGCTGTGCAAGACCTTTTGGAACCCAGCCCTTCTCTGAAGGTGCCATGCGGACCTCTTTCATCAGCTCCGTCTCAGAATCCGTCACGGCAAGCTTCCAGAGATCGCGCTCCAGTACTCGGGTTATCCCCTATCGACAATAATGTTTCCTCTGGTAGCCCTCTGCAGTACTCTCTACCAGCTCGATCGCCTCAGCAACCACCTTCGAATGTCTCCCTTCAAGACCGCCCTTCCCGCGCACCCCGGTTGGATGTGCCTCTCACCCCCAGCACTGGAGGATCATGGCCACGGGTGCTCGATACCGATACCCAGCATCGCCATGGTGCAACTGTTCAGATCACTGTTGACAACGCGTCGGAAAGGAGTGTCTCCATCTCAGAGGTCGACGTCCCTCTGACCGCCCACGGCTACAACGATCATGCGTTTTCCACCTCATCCAGGTTTGATCTTTACTTTTTTCTTCACCATCCGACTTACAGGGTATATGCTAGCGCTCACCAAGTGCCTGAATCCACCCCATCGTCGCATCAGAGTAGGGGTCGGAAACCATCGCTATCATCCATTGACACGTGAGACCATTATCTCCTACTACCGTCGCGCTCCTGTTCTTACCTATCGTCTTAGCCACTTGCCGGTTCCTCCTCTACGGACAATTTTAACCAACGTGCATGGTAAATACGTTCCATCCGAGTACGTGACTTGATTCTTTGACCAAAGGAAACATACTTAAATGCTTTCTGGTTGCCTTATAGGATTCGAGTGCATTCCTCTTCAAATCCAGGCGTCCAAGGCCGAGCACAACCTGAGGCCTCGTCCTCCCGTGCTGACCTCCTCAAGTTTTCAGAAAAGGAACTGCGCTCGGAGTGGGATGCCGACAGCGATATCGTCAACCCGCAAGAATCTGCATCACCACCTTCTGGCAGCTACCTAGGGAGGCTGGCCACGTATGGCTTGGTAAACGCTCCTTGGAAGATGGGGAAGGGAAAGGGGAGGGACTCCAGGGACAAGGCAGCAGCCAGAGGCCGCTCAGCGCTCCCCTCGGATGTGAAGACTCAAACGTCCAAAGACGTTCGACCAAAGCACCTTGGTCCTATGAGCTTCAAGTTCTTTCCGAAATCTCGTTCCAACCAAGATCTCCGGAATCCGGGACCCGCTATCCAAGCTGGGCCTTCGGGGGTCCGTGACGATCAACTGCTATCTGTGCATGGTTCAAGCTCCCGTCAGCCTTCTCCAGGCCCTGATCCTTTGAGAAATCGATCTCGCCCACTCGAAAATCAGCCAGAACCTCCACCGAACTCCTCTTCCCGCTCTCTTTCTCGTCAAACGTCTCTTGAGCGGAGGCCTCGACATCCGCTGGATCTTACTCCTGTTAGGAGCCAGTCGACTTTACATCTCCCTCATCAGGACTCTCAGGAAGAGCAACTTGATGACTGCCCAGAGCGCGGGCCTGGCTTGGGGCATCGCTGGGTCCCCCAAGGGCAGGCAGATTTGTATGTTGCCCTCCGTTTTGCTCCACCACATGTGCTGACCCTTGCCTTGCAGAACGGCCAAATGCTACGACTGCGGGGCTCTCAAAACCCTGGAGGATTTTACGACCGCGATACGCCTTGCTTTTGAATCGCTTCAATGGCTCGAGAGGCTTGCTCGTGCTCGTGGAAGAGATTGATCCGTTGACTTGGGTGTATTCTATATTATATACTTTCAAACAGTTGTAGTGCGCCAGACTTCATGTATCCTTTGTAGAGATCAGCGAAACGAACTTGAATATCATATGCATCTATCGTTTACGAGATCTACGCCCGTGACAGGCTGGTTTGCCCACGGCGGCTGGACGTCCAGGAGCGCAGCTAATGGCGCATTAATCGCAATCGGAATGGTCGGTCGCCAAGATCTATTTGGTCAAATGGTCTTGGCTGGGACGTCAAATCAACATTGAGGGTTGAACCCTTAAGAAGATGGGAAGGACTAATGCAAAATGTACATGCGTTTGCATATCTTGGCCGAATTCGCTGAGGCTTAGTAAGTAGACAAAAGAACGCACTGACTGAGAATCGAACTCGGGATTCACCAACATCACTTCACAATTATCTTGAGAGCTCAGCGACGCCAAATCCAAATCAACACCAATATAATATATTCTTCTCGTGCATCGGAATACGGTAGGGGCAATACAAACAGAGAGCAATTACAACAGCTAGAACCTCCCAAGATAGTGGGATTGAGATGTGCGAACAAGGTCCCAGTCCTCGTTGGCGTTGGGAATCTTGTTCAAGATGAGCTTTGTGAATTGTATCTCATTCAGCCACCAATTTCGGTATTGCTGGACGTCTTTTTCTAGTGCTGCAAGCCTTCCGGTGAGTTCCTCCACTTCTTCGCGACTCTCTTCGAGCTGCTGGTTTGCTTCTGCTAGCTTTTCTCTTGCTCTTCGGGCAGACGCTTTTTGCCTTCCCAGAGCCTTTTGGGTCCGATCAAGCAAAGAGCGTAGAGAATCCACTTCATTCTGAGAAGTGGCATCACTAGCGTAAGGAGTCGTCTCCAACGCCTGTTCGCTAGCTTGAGGTATGGCAATGGGTGTTTCTGTAAAGTTGGGTTAGCCACCGCTGGTAAATATAAAAAATACAAGAAAAACCTGTTTCTCTTGCGCGTGCCAGACGCCTTTGAGGGAGGGGCGGAAGCACCATCAAGCCTGCTTGACGGGATGGATGGGAGATCCTAGGGCTGGAACGGGTTGCAACACCCGACTCAAGGCACAATGCCTCAGATGGGGATTCCTTCACGTTCTGGGCGTATTTAGGCATTTCGATAGTGAATAGTGGAAGAGAGGTGAATAGTACTGTTCGTAGCATCCCATATGACACCTGCTTTTATGGGTTTCGCCAATACCTCCGAATCTTGGTGGACTTAATATTACCTGTCGTTGAGCGAGATGGTTGCTTGGTGGTCTCCCTCGACGGTTGTCAATGCTATATCCTTCCCTGCACTAAATTGGGAGTAACTCAGCGTCTGCTGTCCCGCCGTGCGAGCTTTGAATAGTCACTAAGTTCTTGTTGATATCCTGTTCCCTATGTTGCTGGAAACGCTCAAGGAGTAACTTGACATTTTGCTACCGTTAAGCATTGCGTCTTCAACTGAGATACACAACCACCGTTGCCGTGGCCCTTTGTCCAGTCAAATTGTGGTTCGAGATTTGATTTCGTGGAGACTCGTCTGGCAATATAGATGTTGCCGAGCAATAGACAGAGTCTCCATTCCTGACAAGGCTGTGGTGACGTAGAGTCGGGTGAGCGACAAATTGGTTCGTCCTCAGGGGCTATCAGTGACGCTCAACAAACTGGTTTCGCGAACCGAACTGATAGGTGATGCAATAGTGTCGAAGTCTTGTGCCAGATGCACAAACTGCGGTCTTCAGGCCCTGTCAGAGGGTCGGTCGTCTATCGGAGACGAAGTCGCATCGTCAGTGACGCGCAGAGTCGGGATCACGAAGTGATCAGGGAAAGAAATGTAGTTTCCGATGAAAGGTCGACAGCGATTGTGATACTCGTCGGTTAGAGACAAATCTCTGCACAAAGGTAGTTTATAGCAAGATGAGTAGTTGGTACAAAAACGGGGTGAATCGAACTACTGTGCGCCGGTGAAACCTGATATCTTTTGTACTCTACTGGGACTGAACAGGTCCCAAAAAATGAATCACACCTAAGTCTGTTTCGGGGTTCTGCTGCCTCCAATGACACCCAAGAACCATTTATGAGTCGCTGTGACTCCTTTGTATTCTTCCTGGTTCGTTCTTCCCCTCCTTGAAGCTCCCAATCTCTCTGGGATCCATCTCTTGCTCAAATAGGAGCTCGCGGGATCGTCAATAGGGGCTTCGAAGTCGAATTCAGCCTTGAAGCTGCCACCGACCCCGATGTCGATGCTCATTTCTGATCGGTGAGTTCCTTAACCCATGCTGACTCCTTTCTCCACAGCCATATTCGACCATAGTTCCCGCAGGAGGTGCGTTCCTGATGCGTCTGATGCGGTTATGGGTGGTCGCGTCAATGTTAGGGGCTTAGCTATGACGCGACCTCCACAACGCTAAATTCCATGAAGCCATGCCAGGAGCTACCCCAACAGGGGTAGCCCAGGACTTTGACCTTAGACTCTAGCAATTTGATTGGGCAAGGAACTGTCTTCTCCGAGATGACACCTTGCCAGTGGACCCGAACCACCTCCGAACCGCACCTCACCGAGAGACGGTTGCTAATTTGCAACAGCAGCGCCTCCTGTGCAGTGCGTTATCATTAATCTCCTTGTCAACCTCGCTCTTTAGCGACTCATATGCTCGGCCAAACGCTGCCAACCGATAACATGACAACATTGGTCAAAAGTTGGTCTATAATTGCCAGCCGATAGTCTCCTAACCCGGAACTGAACTCTTTCTTCGCCACCACTTTCCGATCCCTTGATTATGAGTTCTGTGCCTTGCAGCTACACTTGCTCAGGATGCGGAAGGCAGTACCTGGCAGCAAGGCACCTGGATGCTCACGAAAGAGATCACTGTCCTACTAGCAAAAGAGGTCTATCTAAACTTCTGCACCAAGTGAAGGATCGATGGGAATCCCGGAAGCGGCGACGTCTTATGCTAGGAGAGGCCGCTGTGACTGGTTCAACATCGTTGAATTCAGCCCCTGTGAGTTTACGAGTTCCAAGCATACTTTTGTGCAATATCTTTGAGCGTTGAATTTTCATCTGATAAAATCATTTAGCCAACAGGCAATTCAAGGAGTGCTCTAATGTCGGGGATCCTAACTAATGAATCACCCACCGAAGACTTACCTACCGCCGAGGTCGAACAGCCTATCTCCAAGCGAAAGAGCAAGCGCACTAGAAAGATGCCTTCACGCTACAAAGATGACGCAGGGATTAACTCTGACAACGAAGATGATTACCTATGTCTTCCAGAGCCTCTTGCTCCCTTAGATACAATAGATGAAGGTGCGAAAGACTTCTCTCTTTCCAGTGGCAGGATCTCACCCGACGCTCACAGAACCGGCAGGGCCAGAGAGCAGCAGCAGTAACACAGGTACGCCTTCATTTGCACCTATCAGGCCTCAGCCTTATTCCATACACTGCAGGTGCTCCTGCACCCTCTGTTCGAGCACGAGCAATGAAGTGGTGGAGCTCGAAACGAAACAAATTCTCCTTGTGGCGGCGATCCTACGCCGTGCAGCCTCTTGTTCGTGATCCCGAGGCCAAAATGACTCCAGAGGACCTCGACGATTCTCAGCCTTCGCCAGACCCTGCACCTTCCAGTGACGGTCCATCAGCTTTAGACTCGGAGTCATATGGACCGTTTCCTAATACCAGCTCGCTTCTCTTCGCTGATTGGTTCTGGAACAAGGGCAACGAAAAGTCGCTGGGAGAGCTGGACGGTCTTGTCAATGGCGTCTTCAAAAATCCAGATTTTATACTCAACGATATTATTGACGTTGACTGGAAGAAGATCAGGTCAGCTTTAGGATCGCAGGACGACGAAAACGACTGGTTTGACGATGCAGGCTGGGTGACCACCCCTATTTCGATTCCAGTTGCGTTCCACAGGCAAATGTCGAATGCAGGAAAGCAATATGTAACAGTCGGAAAGCTTCAGCACCGCAAAATACTGGCCGTGATTGAGGAGAAGATTAGAAACGCCAAGGATGGGTCTTTATTCCACTATCAACCCTACGAGCTGTACTGGGCAAAGGACGACACTTCTCCCGATATTCGCATACAAGGGGAGCTTTACACCTCTCCCGCGTTCCTTGAGGAACATCAGAAACTTCAAGACGCACCTCCCATCCCTGATTGCACCAGGGAACGTGTGGTTGTTGCTCTCATGTTTTGGTCTGACGAAACGCACTTAACATCGTTTGGTTCAGCAAAGCTTTGGCCCTGCTACATGTTCTTTGGCAATGAGTCAAAGTACAGACGGGGGAAGACTTCCCTTAGACTATGCGAGCATATTGCTTACTTTGAACGTGTGCGTCCTTGCGTCAATCTCACTTTCAATCTCCTTCTGACATATCTGAAGCTCTCCGACGATTTCAAGGACTACCTTCGCGATCGCAACAACGGTGCACTTCCTGCAGATAAATTTATGGCACACTATTCTCGGGAGATGTTCCATGCGCAATGGAAGATATTGCTCGATGATGATCTCCTTGAAGCGATGGAGAAAGGTATTGTAATCATGTGCCCGGATGGGATCGAGAGACGATTCTTTCCCCGAATTTTCACTTACTCCGCGGATTATCCAGAGAAGTGGGTGCTTCTCGCCATCTCGATGACCGGATACTTCGCTAATTACTTCTTTAGGGTCCGCATAGCCTGCGTCAAGCAGAATGGGCTTCTTCCGTGCACAGCGTGTTACGTATCAAGAGACAATGTCCACAACATGGGAACAGAGTGCGACATGGTATTCCGCACAGAAAATCCCCGAGTTGATGACGAAGAAAACCACAAGTTGGTAGCCCAAGCTCTTCGAGAGATTGAGAAAGGGTATTCGGTTGTCGGAGATGTCGTTGAAAAGAGTCTTAAGGCAAGGTCACTGCAAGCCGTTGAAGTAGGTCAAGCCTTGTCTTCTCCTGTTTGATAGAGCAGCTCAAGGTCATAGAACGCGTTTTCGTCTCGTTTAGAGCGCTTCAACTTCAACGTATACGGCATTCTCGTCGTTGATCCTCTACACGAGGTGGAGATTGGAGTCTGGAAATCGCTCTATCAACATCTTCTTCGACTCTTACATGCCTTTGAAAATCGGGATGGTCATGCAGAGCTTGACAAGCGGTGCGCTACAAACGTTTCCCCTTTCCTTTTGAACCTCATCAGGCCTGTCCTATAGCTACCGGGATATTCCTTCATTTGGTCGTGATACAATCCGTAAATTTTCGCTGAATGCATCTGAGATGAAGCGCAAGGCTGCCCGAGACTATGAGGACTTGCTACAGGTGAGCATTAATCTTGTCCTGCTCGCCCCGTGCTAAGTTAGCTTTAGTGCTCTCTTCCAGTTTTCGAAGGTCTTCTTCCCAGTCCTCACAACGAAATAGTGGGCGATCTATTACATGCGCTATGTGAATGGCATGCACTTGCGAAGCTCCGCATGCACCATGATCTAACCCTGGAGCGCCTGGAAAATGCAACCGTGGAACTGGGCTCCCAATTTCGGAGGTTCCAAGTCGAGACGTGTGCAAAGGTAAAAACCTTGGAACTTCCAAGCGAAGCCGAAGCAAGGACAAGGAGGGAAATCTCCAAATGTGCTCAAGAAGAGGGTTCTGGAAACCTGCAGCGGAATTCTGGGGCCAATACGTCCACTTCCCGCCGAGAAAAGTCCTTCAGCCTGTCAACGCCAAAGTATCATGCCCTGGGACATTACGCTGATCAGATCCGGCGATTTGGGACTGTCGATTCATTCACAAGTGAAATTGTGAGGCATCCCTTGTGTTCACTAATATATTGATGTGCTGATCAGTACGGCGTTAGGGAGAAACAAACCACCCTGCAGTCAAGACTTGGTACAAGCGAACGGACAGAAAGAACATCGCGCCGCAGATCGCTGCTATTGAAAGACAACGAGCACGCCTTTCGTATCTCAAAGGGAAATACGACAACGGCCGAGATACAACGTTGGATGCTGAAGATGATGTGCCAGGGCTTTCGGGACCCATCCACTCGCAGCACTATATTGGGGGAAGTAAGCGATTCTACAACCTCCATCACACCTTTGTAAATCACCCTAACATGGTTGATCCTGCTCTGGAGGTCAGTGGATTTGCTTCTCTGAAGATCACAGTGTTGAAATCCACTAGGACTTTCTCCCCAAGCTCAAGATGCACCTCCTCCCTCAAATTCTTCACCTACTTGCCCCGGGTTGCTACCAGCGTGATGCTCGCGATACTGAAGGTGCAGATTGGCGTTCAGTGGATATATGCAATGGCCGCATCCACAGGCACGAGATTATGCGTTTGAAGTACACAACATATGACGTGCGGCGGCAGGAAGACATTCTTCGTGTTTCTTCCGAAGCCAACATCATGACTCTCGACGTGAAGGGCAAGATGTCGTCTTCCTGCCATCCATATCGCTATGCACGGGTGCTAGGTATCTTCCACGCCGACGTCCGCTTTTTAGGTCCACTATCAAATGGGCAGCGCAACTACGATCGCCATCGCATCGACTTTCTATGGGTCAGGTGGTTTATCGCCGCCCCTCCTTCGCAATCAGTGAGGCTGGATCGCCTACAGTTTGGGTCACTGTCAAACCCTCAATCATTCGGTTTCTTGGAACCCGCGCAAGCGATCCGTTCTGTTCATTTGATTCCTCAATTCAGTGCTGGACAGCGGGAGCGCGATACTTCTGAGTGGACAGGGAAAAAGAAGCAATGGAGGTTCTATTTTGTAAACCGGCGAGTAAAAATTCTTGGTGGTGACTTGAGGTTTTACTAACGAATCCCTCAGATATGCTGATAGGGACATGTACATGCGTTTCCATCTAAATCTAGCAATTGGCCACCAAAATATTCGCCGTCGGTTCGGGATCAATCAAGAGCTTGAAGCGTCTGCTAAGTCTCGAACAGTCTTTCCTCCACTAGATGCGAGCTATATTGTTGAGGAGGTAGACGATTCTGAATTCTTCGGTGACGAAGGAGATTGACAACAACTTACATCCCCTATTTACGAAAGGCCGTGATTGGAACCAGACATTTTATAGTATTTCTCTGTTTTACTTTTATTTTTAATTTACAGAACCCGTACCCATTTCAGCTGTTGTCAATGAACCCAAAGCAGGAAAACGCTGTCCTTTCGTAGGCGTGCACTGGCTGACCATTCACTGTAGCCTACTACATGGTAGTGGTGCAACGCATTGTTACATTGTTCTTGCCCCGTCGTCGCCTACTGAGCAACGTAATGCGCAGCAACGAGGTCGCGCTACCTACTACTACAACTGGCAAAATGCGGTCCCAATACTTCCGGGGCCGCTGGCCACACTCATTCAATGGCCAAAGGCCGTCGCCTTGCTGTTGCCATTGGAGCGACACAATGCTGGACGGACTTGGAATAGGCGTCACTGATCACACCAGTTCAAAGTATACCAGTCTTGAGGGTGTGACATAGCCAGCAAGAACGGTCTTGCTTTCTTTCTATCCTATTGTGGTATTACCGGCCAGTGAAGATTGCGTGCCACGATGGATATTGAAAAGTAAACCAAAATTTAACCAACTCAATCCCTTCTCCCCTGATTCCTTCCAAACTTTCCACGCTGAACTCTTGGAGAGCCGATGCGAGGTAAGCTTTGTATGATTTGGATATAAGCCCTTACATGGCTAAGTCAAATCTATAATAATGATACCCACGATATGCCATTATAAGTCTTATCTAATTCTGATGAGAAACTGCAAGCACTGCAAGGGAATATCAGCAGACGCTTAAAGCGCCCGATGTGCCCCTTGGTCTCTCAGCATCTATGACACGTCCATCAGTACTCCATTTCTTGTCATGCTAAATTGCAAAGCTTACAGCGCTAAGACTACTGGCAGGATAGTCACGACTAGAGTCGCAGAATTCGTCGTAGCCGCCAGTACAGCTTTGCCAGTGTGAGTTCCCCGGTACGTCTGGTGTATTCTATAGAACTCACAGGTCGGGCCACAGACCATGGATCGTCCAGCTGTCGGCAGGTCCATTGGCAGGTTTGGTATCCCAGAACTAACCGAAAATCAATCGTCAGCTTTTCCTCGTGAAGAGCTCAAATGACATGACGGACCTGGGGCAAAACAATGAGTCCCTAAGCAAAGCAGGTTAGTTATCGTGTATCGGGTAAGCTGACTGCAGGCGGCGTACTCCTGGGTGCTCGAAACAGCAGAGGTTGGGCGCAGCCGTCGTGTTCCTGCAAGAGATACTACCACTTGTGCCACACGTTGTGGTGTAATCCCTGCGGTCGAACAAGCTCAACGGGCTGGTGAGCTCAGTCAGGGGGGATGCCAGCGAAAGGCTCGCCAGGCCGGAGAACAGAAGAGGTAGGACGATCATTACTAGCAGGTTGCTGAGCAGGGAAATAGCAGGAGATAGAAGGATGATTAAGGCTCAGGGGTCGAAATCGCCTTCCTGGCTTAAATCAAGGCATCGAAGTATCGGTTGCTGAGCTCAATCTTTGATATCTTGAAGGGAAGTTCAGCAAAGAGCGATAAACGTTGGATCGTCGCACGCGGTGCAGTGCGAAAGGAGACACCATTGGCAAGCAGCTGAGGCGTCGGCATGGAGCAGATAAGGCGTTCGTCCTGTAAATGTCCTCGCGCGCGTGCTACTAGAGATCACAAGGCCCCTCCTGGTGCAGGTGTGATCAGCCATCTATAAACGTTTAGACATTCTTCTTTATAAGGACCTAGCATGCGCAAGCGAAGTGATGGGCTTTCGATTCAATCGGTGGCTTCCTGGTTCCGCGCCATTGCTCAAGACTGCAAGGGGATGGGATCGGTAAATTAAGTAGAACCAGAGCCAATAATAGAGAGAACCACCCCAAGACTTGCATGCCTCGCGTCGAAGAAGATCGTAGGCAAGGCCTAGACAGCAAACTAAATCAGGAACACCAGCGTGCAGCCTGGCAAGAAGCGGACCGCGATAGAAGGAGCATGAGATGCCAGCCAGCGATTAGATTGTTATCGAGAGTCAGTCATTCGATTGCTCGGCATGCCCTGAATTTCACCGGCTCGGTACTAATATCAAGGAAGTGAACATCAACATTGGGTCAATGTGCAAGTAAGCTTCTCGGGCGTACATGATCCTCACCCACAGAATGCCTTGTTGGAGATGGTCTGTCCCCTGAGGGTTTGAGCCCACTGAATACTGAGGTTTCATGTGTGAGTAAAATTCTGCCTTGCTGGAGATGCCCATGCTCATGCTCATCGTTAGGTCGAAGAGGTTGGCGGGAGTGGGAAAAGCGAACAGGGAGGAGCCACTGCCGATGACCGCTGTGTTTCAATCTCCGACCGAATCAGCTTTACGGGCGCCCCGAGTTGATCTGTTTGCCTTTTGAATCTTGACCAGCATGCCCATCGAAAACCATGACAGTATGCAGTCCACCAATTTCTCCTCTCCCAAGCGGTACCTCTCGAGTCAATCCGCCTATCATGCTGCCCGTAACGTCGGAAGGACAAAGCGCCGGGGTGCATATATGCGCTCGTGGATCAGAAGAATCACACTCCCGTTGACAGAATAAAAGAGGCACTGGCTCGCGATGCGGAAGGGCACCTCGCGTTCTAGGTACCATACACGCGGTTACACGATGGCGACGTCTCTCATTCGCAACTTTCACCGCCAGCCAGCTGCGTCATTTCTTACTCCTGCTGGACGCCCAAAACTGGAGACTTTACGACGGTGAGACTATACAGCGGCTCTACTAGACGAGGCTTGTGTGGTCGTTCCAAAGATATATGCGCCACAGGAAAACAAGGACACAAATAGCGCTTCTGATTGAAGCAAATCCCCACATAAGACCCGACTATCAAGCGGCGCACACAGCATCACGGCGTCTCGTGAAAGTCTTTGATCGACGCTGGCTGCCTCTGGTGCGTTTTCTTATCTTTGATAGGTGAGATATCAGTAATGAATTCATGAATCCTCTTGCGTTGCGCCTGTTCATGACACCATTTAAAATCCTGGGATTATTGTATGGTCGAGGGACACATTTGGTCCTCATTGTACCTCTCAAAGGCGCCAGAGTTGGGAATCCCACAACTTCTAGCACGCACCGACGGACGTGCTTGGTGCCGAGCAATATCACTGGTAGATAAGGTACCGTTGCTCCCCACAAATGAACATTAATACGCTTCGGCTCCAGGTGCCGTCAACACTCAAATGTCCTGAGAGGGCCCAAACACCTTCTGTTCGGCAGCCAATTCTCAACAAGTGCCTTCGACGATGATTGTACCTTGGTTATCTTTGTCTTGATCAGGTGCTCAACTCTCTGGTGTCCTATTGGTCGAGTTCTAGCGGCTGAACGACGGCCAGACAAACAAACGACAGATTGACGCGCTTTACTCGGGATATGAGCACAATACGATTTCTCCCATTGGCTGTTCAAGATTGTACGCCAGCCTTCACACAGCGACATCGCTTATCTGAGTCACCGACTTTGAGAATTGTCCAAGATCGTGCACCATGGTGATTATCCTATCCAGGTCTTCTTGCCATCCCCATGCACGACGATCCATGCACTCCTTCAAATTAAATTTGAGATTATGTCGCAACATGGAACAGTACGTCTCTGAAGCCCCGGATTTCCATTCTTTGTTCCTTTCCGCAGCTCTATTCTTTAGACAAGAATTGACCTCTGACTCTTGCCCTTCGATTGGCTGGTTCTCTCCCACTCCTCGTCCTCTCTTCTTCTCATTGGCTTGCGATGCCACTGTTTTTCCGCCCGCCGATCATCGTCCAAGGGAAGGCATCATCCCTGCGTTATTAACTTGCCGTACTCGTGTTGCGACCTGCCATAAATACAGGTAAGTATTGCCGGATTAGCTCGTCGCCAGCAGAGCGGCATACGACGTGGATCTGCGACGTCGTCGGTGACGGTGTCACCGATATCTCTCCATCGGCTCCAACGACTCTCTCATGGAGGGTTCTGATAAAACCGTCTCTGCGTACGCTGCACTCGGAAGAGAACGACGAGGCAAAGAGGAACTATCGCGACTGGTTTCGGAGCCTTCGAAGGGAGCCCCAGCAAGCGGAAGCTAAAACACTAGAATCATGATGTCTCCATTTGGCTAGGCCGCTGCCGAGATGAGACAGGAGCGTCCTAAAATTGGAAGGTGCACCCTTTTTCACGCCCAAATACGAAATCGGCAATAAGAACAAGACCAAGAACATAGACTTGAAACGTGCTCCGGTCAGCTCTATATCCATTGGCCCAGATGAAAAATGAAAAAAGGACGGTGCGTGCTAAAAATGACTCCACCTAACGGGAAAAGAAGTTTGATATGACAGCACTTCTCTATTAGTTCAATGGGCAAACCGGGCCCAACGGCGGGACGTTGATATAAAGTCAGCTCACTCAGCAGTCAAACTCTGACCCCAAGCTCTTTTGCTTTTCGACCTTTCCTTTCCACCGTCGTCGTCGCCGTTTTCCTCCTCGCCCACCATGAAAGTCGCTTTCATTACCGCCACTCTTTTCTCTTTCCTTTTCGCCTTCGTGGCTGCCCTCCCAGGAGGCC
The DNA here is from genome assembly GCA_020736565.1 of Coprinopsis sp. MPI-PUGE-AT-0042. Lineage (NCBI taxonomy): Eukaryota > Fungi > Basidiomycota > Agaricomycetes > Agaricales > Psathyrellaceae > Coprinopsis > Coprinopsis sp. MPI-PUGE-AT-0042. The sequence goes on along the minus strand of JAHBOF010000044.1, from coordinate 361,260 downwards.
AAAACGCGCAACGAATGGCTCGTGGCTTGGCTCCTCTGCCACCAGTTCGACGACAGCCCACTCCTGCTCCAGTTGGTATGTGGGAGTCTTTTCTTTGAAATGCGCAGTAGATACTGATGGGACTCGAACAGTCGAGGCCCGTAGCCCGCGACCTTCGAACACCCCCCAGTGCAACGGCGGAAGTGTCAAGTGCTGTGAGTATCGCCTTGTCCCATCCGTCAGCGTCGGGTGTCTAATGCCGTGTCTGCAGGCAACTCGCTCCTGTCTTCCACCGAGGCGACGAAGGTCTACGGTCTGCTTTTGGGTCTGCTTGGTATCACCATTCCCGCCAACACTATCGTCGGTGTTCACTGCAGTGGCGTCAACGTCATCGGTGGCGGCGGAAAGTCCTGCACCCAGCAGACTGTCTGCTGCAACGGTAACACCTTCAGCGGCCTTATCACCCTTGGCTGCACACCCAGTAAGCTTCGTCGGTCGTTTAACGTTTCGTTCCATGCTAACGGTATCTTGCAGTCTCCCTCGGCTAATAAGCTAAACGCCACATTATGCCTCCCTTTCTTCCTCTCCCCTCGCTTTTCTTGTCAACTCGACCCTCTTGGCACTGCGAACCGACACCGACTGACACACGTACTCTCCTCATCTTTGTTCTAGCTATCCTACTTTCCTTGTCCTGAGTACACTCTATTCCTCAGCTTACACGCCACCATAGTAATACAGATGTACCCTCGCTTAGAACTCCGTCGTGCATACTGGAATAGAAAACAACCTTGTGAACTCGAACGCTAAATTAAACAATATGATGACCGCCTTCTCGGAGTACGGCGATGTAACGCCAGATAATAATCTGAATCGCCGTGACTGTGCACATCTGAAAATGCAGGGACGCCACCTGATGGTAAAGCAGCCTCTACTAGCCTCCTTTGGCTCAACCGCTCGGTAACGCTCACTTGACGCTATGCCACAGCGAGCCTAAATCATTTTCAAAACTTACTTTGATGGCATTCATTTCGAAATTCAAATAGCCTGTCTCCTCCATTCAACGCATGCCCCTTTGTTGGGAAGCGTTGACGGTAGGACTTGGCTCAGGGTCGCCAGAGGAAGAGTCAGCCCCTATCTCGAGCTCTTCGAAAGTTCTGCGCAACCTTCAGCTTCGCAACGACCAAGTTGCGAGAAGGCCTTTGGAGAAGAGGGGAAGACTGTGGAAGCGAACAATCTCTCAGGAACCTCTTTTTGGGCAAGGTCGTTACCTTTTCCGGATCCATTCAGTCTGTCAACATCGATTTCGCACAATCGGTTGCGGTAAGCAGCTTGATGTCTGATATCTCTGTTAGCGTATCAGCAAAAAATTTCAAGGGGTTCTGAAGGGACTGAATTGGCGTTCTATAGAGAAGGATTTTGGACAGAGAAAAAGAGGGAAGCGAGCTGTCGGGTCGGCGGAGAGTGCATGAATCGCGCCATTCCTACTGCTAAAACTTTGAAGGCTATCGAGTTCTGTCTGTTTCGATCCGTAGCCGTCGTAACACGGGCTTCGAACAACAGTGGCATACCTGTCATGAAGTAGGCTAACTTACACAGCGATAGCTGGAGGTCCTCGGCTGAAACTGAGGTCCCCTGATACAGGTTACCATGAAGCAGACGAAGTCAAATTCAGGCGATCGAAAAGAGCCTTATCGTCGCGATGTGTGTTGTGTGAGGAAGAGAAAATGCATAATAACCCAGGGGCACCTAGTATAGCGAATCGAGATACTGTACAAAATAATGATAAAACAGAAGATGCAACGGCCATTAGTGGAAACGATGGATAATGTCAAAGAAATGATGTCTAAGAGTAGCACAAACCAAAAAACGCCTAGAGCTTGAATCCGCCGGTCAAGCTGATGATATCGTCGGGGTCTACCCTGCTCTTCACCTCCTTCAGCCATGCCATGTTGGGCCCATAGATCATGCTAGACGGTGTGATGCCCATCGAGTAGTTGGGAGGGTAGTACACTTCACTGCCCTGTCGGTTCGAGACCCCAAGCGAGACAGCCTTCTCATGGATCTTGGTGTGGTACTCCTCAGTGAGTGTTCGTGCAATCTCGTCGTCTTCGGGGTCGCTCCACATGAACAAACCATTGAAGGTGTTGTAGGGCGACGAGGGATCGTGGGGCCATGCCGACCCACGGTTGAAACTGTATGCCTGCGGGCCAAAGGGTTCAATGTTACCGCTGACGAGCTTGATGCTCTTGCTCTGCTGGGCTGCTTTGATTGAGTATTCTGTGGCCATCTCACCGATGTATTCGACGATTTCGCGAGTCCATGAAAGGACAGGCGCAGAGTACCAGGTAGCACTGAGTAGAGGCTATTAGGTGAGGAAAGCAGCAGCAGGGCCGGGCACATACCGATTGTTAGGGTCACCCTCAACTTCACCGCTGCCAGAGACAAAGGATAGGAATGTGTCGTGGGTCTTGACCTCGCCACTTGCACCTGGAACGTTGAGGAAAGCATCAAACAGACCTTCAGGCGGGGTCTCCCCGTTGTAGAATATGACTGGATTGGGGATCAGAAAACAAAGCTGATAGTGTAAAGAAAAGCTACTCACTGGCAGTTCCAGTCGTTGTGCCGTTGGTCGCAAAGAACTGGGTGGCGAGAGTAGCTTTGGGCACAGATGGCTTAGCCGAATACTCGACCGTCGCGTCGATCATGGCATTGAGCTGGTCAGCTGGGTACTGGATGGTACCTCCCCAGACCTTACCGATCGGGAAGGTCCTGAGAGTGAAACTGGTGACGATACCAAAGTTGTTTGTGCCACCCTGGAGGGCATAGAAGATATCTGAGCCCTCTGTCTCAGACACAGTGGTAAATGTGCCATTGGGGAGCACAATGTCTAGATGCGTGATAAGCAGTTGTCAAAGCGTCGATGGGCAGACGGCTTACCAGCAGAAATGATGTTGTCGATGGCGAAACCGACTTCATTGGAGGTCCACGCGTAGCCACTGCTAAGCAGAAGGCCAGCAACACCTGGGTGAACGTGCATGAGCACTTACTTGTAATTCAAGGGAGAGAGGGTGCACTTACCGACCATGGGCGATCGACCTCCAACCACGACAAGCCCGTGAGGCGCCAATGCCGAGTAGACCTGTCCCCAGTCAAGACCCGTTCCTATCTTTACAGACTTCTTGTCAGCTGCCAGCTCGATCTGGCTGAACTCGGACATCGCGATCTGCAGTCCGTTTGTAGAACTCATGTGATTGTTGTTGCAATGACCTTTTCCCTTGACCTGGTTATGAATCCTCGTCAGTAGCTGTTGTGCAACAAGGTGGAGGTAGTGACTTACAGCCCATGGAGTGCGTGTCGTCTTGATGATTTCAAACTGTGTCTCTTGTCAGCCCCGCGTTATCTCTCAGCGTCAAAAAGAAGTATACCAAGCGTTGAATATCCTCAGGACTGTCCGGCTGGACAGAACACATTGATGGCAGGCTGCTTGCGTTGGACCAGTGCGACATGTCATTATTGTACTGGACCGTACCTTGACAAGGCTCAGCGAAAATGAAAGTCAACTCATGAATGAAAGGACGTACCAGCAAACGCAGGGCTCAGATCGGGACTGTCCCGAATCATGTCACATGCCGAAACTGCCGCAGCATGGGACTGCATGTCAAGGGCTGGGGCAGGTGCAGCATTGACTAGCCATGTGGCAGATGCTACGAGAGAGATCAGTACCTTCCTTGAGGAGATCATTGTGAATGCAGATAATGTCAAGGGAGTCCAGAGGAAGCCTGTGTCTGAAGGAGAAAGAGAAGAGGAAGATGAGGATGGTTCTCTCTCGATAGAACAAGACAGTCTTTATACTACGTAGACGTCCGAGTCGCCTCAGAGAGCCCATCGTCATTCAGTCCGAGATGGAGTCCGAGCGCAGACGTCCTTGTGGAGAGTGCCTGAAATATACGCAAGGGGCCAGAAGATGCAGGTTGGGGCAAAGGCACAAAAGCCGATTTCGGGCAGGTCATTCAGCCATCTGATGCAATTGATTGCGGCAACACCCTTGAAAATGGCCTCCTCACGGGCGCTTATCCTCTGAAGCTAGATCCTTCTCCTGGACATTGTGAGCGAAAAGAGTGCACGGTTGAGGAACGGCTCCTCAATTCTCTGCAAAGGTGAAGACATGGAGGGTGGGTACTAGTTTATATCATGGATGACATGGAGCTGTCGTGGTTACGTCCTGATACCGATGAGCGCTGTGACTTCAAGCGGGCGGAAACCCGCCCGATCCTGCGAAAGAAATACCCATCGACTGAGCCTCGTCCCCAAGACTGTATGGGTGAACAAGATCTTGCAACAGAATACCGTTCGCCAGGGCCGTTTCGGAGGCTAGAATATTTCAGAGGGATTGATAATGATACAAAACACGGACCCTCCTTGCACATGATTACAATACACACATACTCCTATGAGAAGAACCTAAAGAGTGAGAATGGAGAGCTGTCGTCCCTGGAAGCCAATGGAATCATAAGTTATCTACCACCAAAACCATGCCGCTCGCCGTTTGTTCTTTTTCGTTCCAGCAAAGGGAGGAGCCTTGGTGAGCTCGTCTAGGTAGAAGCTGTACGAAGCACTTCGGCCAGTCAACATGCTGTAGGCGTGGAGACCAGCAATCGTGTGCTTGTAGACACCCGAGTTGGGATCAGATGGATCGACTGGTGGGTTTGAGCCGTACACGAAGCCCATTACATGCGTTCCGCTAAGGGGGATGCTGCCACCATTCCATGTCGTGCAATTCTGCATGCGAATAAGTCGACGGATCATGACGCATAAGGGCCAGCTAGCTTACCTGGCAGCGATAGACAATACGCTGAAGGGTACCATCGCTTCCCGAAGATCCAAGAATGGTGAGACGCGGCCCAGTGTAGGCGGCAGGTGGCGCATAGTCACTACGCATCCTTGTCAACGAATTCACCCTCGAAAGAGAAGAGCAGACTCACGTTGCCCAACGCGCAGAGACTCTGGCAGTAGTACCATCGACCCAACCGACGATCAGCGGATTGTTTTTCATGCTAGGCCCAAGACTGTTCCCGAGATACCCGGCAGCGACTGGAGCTTGCAGAATACCAATGAACTCATCGGTAGAGCCATTGGTGGGAGGGAAGATGTATCCGTATGTCGCTTGTAAGTTGGTGTTGTAGTACCTTCGGAAAGTAACATTGGTGACGCCATCGTACCAAGATCCAGCACTGATGCTGGGGATAGGAACCTGGGAAGTGCTGGTGGGAGGCACAATTGTCGTGCTCGGAGCGGTTGTAGGCGCAGTAGTCAAGGTGGATGTGGATGTAGGAGTGGTGGAAGAGGACGTAGGAACGGTAGGAGTGGATGCAGGAATGGTCACAGGTGTGGTCGTGGTAGCGGTAGTCGTGGTAGGGGCGATGGTCGATCCACCAGAAGGCTGAGGAATCGGACCAGTGGTCCCGCTCAATGGAGCAGCCTTTGTCAACTCATCAAGGTAGAATGTGTAAGAGGCACTACGGCCAGAGAGCATGCTGAAGGCGTGAAGTCCAGCTACTGTGTGCTTGTTGAGGCCTGAATATGGGTTTGAAGGGTCGATCGGAGGCTGAGAACCGAGGACGAATCCCATGACATGAGTCCCAGTGAGCGGGACACCTCCACCACCAGACCACGAGGTACAGCCCTACGTATTCGCGTCAGAGCTTGTTGGGGAAGAGATAGTGACCACTTACCTGGCAGCGATACACGATACGCTGAATGGTTCCATCGGTACCGGAAGATCCCAAAATGGTAAGACGGGGGCCAGCCAAAGGAGTTGGCGGTGCATAATCGCTGGATTTGACACCTCGTCAGTACCGTGTGATATTAACGTGTAAGGAGACTCACGTCGCCCAGCGAGCAGATATCCTCGGTTGGCCTGCATCTACCCAAGCAGAAAGCAACAAGTTGTTCTTCATACTGGGTCCAAGACTGTTTCCAATGTACCCAGCCGAGACAGGAGCTTGAAGAATACCAATAAACTCGTCCGTAGAGCTCACGTTGGAAGCCGGGAAGATGTATCCAAAGCTTGCCTGGGTGTCCGAGTTGTAATACCTTCGGAATGTGACATTGGTCACGGCATCGTACCACGAGGTGGCGGCAATCGTCGGGACAGGTCCTTGAGAGGTGGTGGTAATACCCGTGGCGGTGGTGGTTGAAGAAGGTGGAGGAGTGAGAGTGGGAGTAGTGGTCGGAGCAGTGGTAGGTGTGGTAGTCGGGGTAGGGGCAATAGTCGTTCCACCAGAAGGCTGGGGAATAGGACCAGTGGTCCCGCTCAACGGAGCAGCGTTTATCAACGCATCAAGGTAGAAGGTGTAGGAGGCGCTACGGCCAGTAAGCATGCTAAAAGAGTGAAGGCCGGCCAGAGAGTGTTTGTTGACACCTGAATATGGGTCTGAAGGGTCGATTGGGGGCTGAGAACCGAGGACGAAGCCCATGACGTGAGTCCCAGCGAGTGGGACACCTCCACCACCAGGCCACGAAGTACAGCCCTGAAGAGTTGCGTCAGAGCTTTTCAGAGAGGAGAGGATGGCTGCATACCTGGCATCGATACACGATACGTTGAATGGTTCCATCGGTACCAGAGGATCCTAGGATGGTAAGACGAGGCCCAGACAGAGGCACTGGTGGGGCATAGTCGCTAGATTCAACGATCAACAGTGTACGAGGCCAAGGCGAGAGGAAACCTACGTTGCCCAGCGAGCGGAGATCCTCGGCTGGCCTGCATCGACCCAAGCAGCCAGTAGCAAGTTATTCTTCATACTAGGTCCAAGACTGTTTCCAATGTACCCAGCAGAGACAGGAGCTTGGAGGATACCGATAAACTCGTCCGTAGAGCTCACGTTGGAAGCGGGGAAGATGTATCCAAAGCTCGCTTGGGTGTCCGAGTTGTAGTACCTTCGGAATGTAACGTTCGTCAAGGCGTCGTACCAAGACGTAGCACCAATCGTCGGAACAGGACCTTGCGAGGTAGTGGTGATAGGGCCCGTGATGGTAGGTCCCCCACTGGTTGGGGTGGTGGTGATGGTCGGTACAGTGGAAGTGGGAGGCAGGATTGTCGTGCCGATCGTAGGCTGGGGAATTGGGCCGGTACTACCACTGAGCGGCGGGGCGTTGGTCAATTGCTCAAGGTACCAGGTGTAGGATGCACTACGACCCGTGAGTAAGCTGAAGCCGAACAATCCTTGTGCACTGTGTTGGAAGACGCCTGAGTAAGGATCGGAAGGTTCGACGGGTGGTTGGCTGCCGAAGGCATATCCAAGGACGGTGGAGCCCGTCAGTGGAATGCTGCCTCCGTTCCAAGTGGTACAGCCCTACGCTTGGGGATTAGTTTATGCTCTGCGACATTGGCCGAAGACATACCTGGCAACGATAAACGATACGTTGAACGGTGCCGTCCGTACCCGAAGAGCCAAGGATAGTAAGACGGGGTCCAGCCAAAGGGACTGGCGGTGCATAATCCCTGATCAGGGAGATCAGTAAATACGTCCAATGAGTCGATATCCATAAACCTACGTCGCCCAGCGAGCCGACACCCTCGGTTGACCTCCATCGACCCAACCAAGAATCAGTGGGTTGTTCTTCATGCCTTGTCCGAGACTGTTGCCGATATATCCAGCAGCAGCAGGTGCCTGGAAGATACCAATGAACTCGTCGGTAGTGCTAACATTGGCAGCAGGGAAGAGGTATCCCCAAGTTGTGTCCAAGTCGGCGTTGTAATAACGGCGGAAGGTGACGTTGGTCAAGGCGTCCCACCATTGGCCAGTGCCAGTGGTAGGGTTGGGCAAAGGGATGCCAGATGAAGTGGTGGTGATGGGAGGTCTTGTCGAAGTGCTAGTCGGGGTGGAGGTTGGCGGGGTTGTAGTGGGAATACTACTCGTGGTCGAAGAAGTGGAGGTCGTCGAGGTGCTGGTACTGGACGTGGTGGTAGAAATGATGGGTGGCTCGACGGGACCGGCAGAACCGCTCAGAGGGGGTGCATTGGTAAGCTCTTGAAGGAAGAAGGTGTAAGAGCTGCTGCGGCCAGTTCGAAGGTCAAGTCCAAACTGTGACGCAGTGGTGTGTTGGTTCACGGGAGAGGTGGCAACGGAAGGGTTAATGGGTTTGTTTGTGCTGAAGGCGTATCCCAAGACCGTAGTACCGTTAAGTGGGACTCCGCCAGAACCTCCCGTCCAAGTGGTACAGTTCTAGAGTCATGTTAGTGGGCATGTCTTGGGAGTGAAGGTAGATAGCGGCATTACCTGACAGCGGTAGACAATGCGCTGGACTGTGCCGTCTGTCCCCGAAGATCCTAGAATGGTGAGGCGAGGGCCTGCATAGAGGGCCGGTGGCGCATAGTCACTGCATATCGTTTAGCGAGGGTCCTGGTATCTGGATGAACAACCTACGTCGCCCAACGAACCGAGAGCTTCGGGTTACCGCTATCGACCCAGCCCAAGAGAAGAGGAGCGTTGCGCATGCTACCGCCAAGACTGTTGCCCATCCATCCTGCAGATGCAGGGGCCTGGAAGATGCCAACAAACTCGTCGAGGGCACCGGTCGCAGGAGGGAAGATGTAACCCCAAGTAGTGTCAACGTCGGCATTATAGTATCTGCGGAAGGTGACACCGGTCAAATCATCATACCAGGCACTAGCGCTTTGTGCGTGCGCTGGAGAGAAGTCTCAACGTCAGAGGCGAAACATCAGGCGAACGTATTGGCTAACCAAGCGCAGCAAATCCGAGAGCCGAAGCGAGTTTCAGCAGCATCTCTGCTGCCCCAGTACCGTGAGGAACGTCTCAATGATATTCCGCGTGCTGAGGAGGCGTTTAGGTCTTTTTAAATACCAGATTTCCTTCACACCTGACGGTACAACGTCGGTCAAGGCCGTAAAAAATCTTCGGATATAGAATATGAGCTTCTCGAGGTACCTAGTCGCGTGGACCGGAGGAACCCCTCGTGTCGATCTGGTGTGAACGCTTCTCCCTTTCTGCCTGCGACAACTGAGAGCCGTTAGCCTCGAACAACCAAGTGTCGGTGGAGGCGGATCATGGACTTACAATGACCTGACGCGACGAGGCTTCGATTCACATCTACATCAGCGCGTATAGAACGCATGTTGAAGGACTTCTAACGTCCAAATCACCGGTGCTCGATTCCAACGACACGGGCTGGTAATTCTAAGTCCTTGATTGGATCCCTCCGGTAGTCGGCCAAGGGATGAGTTGCTCTAGTTCCTTCCAAACGCCTCTGTTCTGCGCGAGCCCTTTCCGATGGTTATTCCGGTTGCAGGACGAGGGGATAGGGCAGAAGCAAAACGGTTGAATCAATTGCCGAGAAGACACAGACAAGACGAAGCATCTCCGAAGTAAATGATCAGCAGGGATTGTGCAGTCGCAGGGAATGGCACAGATGTTCATGCAGAGGTTCAATGGGAAAAAAGCGCATATATGATAGTCCCTGAGTCATAGTTCAAGTCCAGAAGCGACAGAACGGCCTCTGGTCTTTTATATCCTCAAGGTCACGGTGGAGTTGATAGAAGCCAGGAATTCGTGACAGAATTGTGACAGAAGGAGCAAGAAGTCCATTCAATCTCCGACAAGCGGAGCCTGAACATGCCATCAAACCTTGTCTGTACAGTTTCGGGATCTCCCAGTCATCGGAGGAACTCTGAATTTGGGTGGTGGTGGTGACAAAAGAAAGAGCTCGTCGTCGAACGTCAAGATGGTCAAAGGTACGCCCGACAGCGACGCGATGTCGATGATGAGCTGACGACGTTCCCCAGTATACAAGCCCGGCAAGGTAGAGTCGTTGATCATCGTCTGGAACAGTCTCCAACCTATTATGTTAGGTCGCAATCGTCCTCCAAGGCCGTCAAGCCGGCAAAAAGGTCGTCGTCATCAAGCAGCTCGATGAGGGAACCAAGGAACGCCCCTACCCCCATGCCATCGTCGCCGGTGTTGAGCGCTACCCACGGAAAGTGACCCGCCGTATGGGCCAGAAGAAGCTAAAGAGGAGGAGCACTGTGAAGCCTTTCATCAAGGTGCGTCCTAGTAGTGGAAATGCGAGTGCGACGGGGAACTTATGCTGGTACAGGTTGTCAACTACTCCCATCTCTTCCCCACCCGTTACGCTCTCGAACTCGAAGGTCTCAAGGGATCTGTTTCCAACGACACCTTCAAGGAGCCATCACAGCGGGAGGATGCAAAGAAAAACCTCAAGAAGCTGTTGGAGGAGCGCTACCAGTCGGGAAAGAACAAGTGGTTCTTCCAGGCCCTCAGAGTGCGTCATGAATTTGGAATCAATGTATTCGTGACGACTGACTGTTTTACAGTTCTAAGATATTCACATCCTCGTTTCTGTTCACTACACTATCCAAAATGTATGCATGATGACCACATGACATTCGCATTCACATTGTCGGCCGTTGGGGGCTGTCAGACTCAGTCTACTCGAACGAATCAACGACGTCAGATATCGAAGCAATGGGTATGGGCTCCTGAGCGAGATGGGGCCTACGAGAATTCCTCGCGATCTGCATGCCTAAACCTATGTTGCAAGACTTGCTCTTCAGTAAACTCTGGCCACCTAGACTTAAGATCGCGAAGTTTTATACGCGCACGGTGCTAGACCTTCGACTTCAAGTGAAATATTTCATCTCTGCGGTGCGCTATCGCCCATGCATCGAGATGAATACCTGGATTATGCCGGTGGCAAATAGCATCGCACGCGATGAGCCTCAAGGTTCCCAGCCTGTACGAGTTCAACGAGTCTGGTATATTCCGGCTACTCCGAATCTCTGCCCCAGAAGACTGTGAAGCGACCAATCATTGCCTCGTCATTGTATAAACACGACGAGCCAGTAGTGTTGGGTAAATAGACTATGGTTGAACGGTCAAAGTCAATGACCCTCCACTTGTGAGTAGCACGGTGCCTTGAGCAGAGCCTTGGTTTCGCCCTGACAGTACCTGGGGCGTCCGAATCGCAACCATCGTCCGACTGCAAGACGTTGAACCCTGTGAGGTCAGAATGCCAGACGCCAGCTTTAGATAAATCGTCGACAACAGGCGAAATCTCTTGACTATCAAGGGGGGGAGCTGTTGGTCAATGTCCGATGAGGGAAGACTTGTAAGACCAACTTACTGTAAATCAGGTCGCTTCTCCCACTGTGTCCAGATCTTCGCACAGGGAGTGCCCAGAAGTTCCATAATATGAACCGCAATAATAGGATTCCCTTCATCCAAGTTCCATGCGTTCCAAGGCGAACGAGATTTGAAATCTGATATGCCCGGCTCGATATAGCGTGGCGGATTATGCTTCTCGTCGTCCGGCAGCCAGTCCATGGAAGACGACCATTCTGAAACCTCTGGGTCATGCTTCGGAATGGACCTGTATCCCTGCCAAGGAACAAAATCGGCCTCGAAAGTGCCTTGGTTCTCAATGTCCTGCTCTTTGACAGTCGAAGTGTAGAAGCCATAGCTTTGAGCGATCGCGACTCCTTGCAAGTCTTGCAGCTGCTCATAGAACCAAGCATCCCGAGCGAGGCTTCTACAGAATTCCTTCTTTGCAAACTTCAGGCAGAGGTTTTGGGGTAGGGTAGGGGTGATGTCGACGCCCCCTCGCGTCGCTGCTAAGATGGTGGCAGGATAGACCGTGCCGATGCGTCCTTCGGCCAGCCGCTCGAGAAGGCGTAGTTCGAGGCTTCCTTCAGCAGAGGTTATGTCCTTCGCGTCCCATGATGGTGGTAAGGCTTTATCTTTGTCTTTTATCTTGTAGGGGGCAGCTGGGAATGTTACCGAGGGCTTTAGCATGAGTGGGGGAGAAGAGTCTGAGTCGGAAGGAGACCTGCAGTCGTGAATGATAATCGTGGCAAAAGGCGGCAATTTAGGGCCTTCTCCCTCCATCGCTATAAAGCTGAGTTGGGTGGTCAAAGCAAAATATGCTGTCGGGAGCAAATTAGAGGCCACAAAACGCAAATTGCCCTCCAGCGCCTGATGGCATCATTATCAGCTGGCTCAAATAAGCGCCCAGCGTGCGCCGCTGAATGGAGGCAGGTCTGTCAATCCAATCCAGAGTGTAGATTTTGTCCCAGCACAGGTTTTACATACAGTTCCTCACGTGGTATGTACAGGGAGGTGGTGGTATCTCCTACTGATCTGGTATGATTCAATGAGGGCATTGATGTCCTCCCACAGAGCACCCGCCGATCCAGAAACACGAGAAAGCGAAGGAAATAGACAGTCCAAGAACATTGCAATTGCAAATTTCTGCCGGAGGGTAAGGTCAAATTGGTTGTCGCTAGCCTCGGTAACGATGTGCAACTCTTGAAGGGGGTGCGAACTCCTCTGGACGGGGAGCGGCGGCATGGTGTGGAATGAGGTGTCTTGAAATCGGAGCTCGAGTTGCTTGATGGTCTTGCATCCTTTGAAAGCTAGATCTTGAAGGGCTTCTGGTGTAGCATAGTATTTTTGATCCACACCGTGTCCCTGTGGTACATATCGAAAGCTTGTAAGACGCGACATGTTCTTCCCGCAGAGGCCCACTCTATATGCTTCGCGCGTAGAGATCCCGTTCAGAGGCAAGCCCGTCATACCCACCTGCGAGAGCTTTCCTTGACGTATCAGGCGTGAAACAAAAGCTGTAAAGGTATCCTGGTCTGATAGTTCCCCAAGGCCGTCGGCGTGGACGTTGTCTCTCGTGGCAATGTCAATGTGCTGAAGGTCTTCACTAACGCCGAGGAAATTGCTGAGATGGTAGAGGTAGTTGTTTCTGTACTGAAGATCGACGAGTCTATGCCGGAAGGATTTGAGGTTGGTAGGAGCAATGGCGAAGGTCAGAGCCTTCATGGTCCACGCACAGGCCACAACGTCAAGGTGGCGGAGAGAGGGGAGTGAGTCTACTGGAGGTTTTTGGACGGTTCTCCTGCTGAGGTTGTTCGGTCCCCAAGATGAAAGTATGCTGAGTTTGAGTGTTCGGAGATGTCTGAGATCATTCAAGCTGTACACATCGTTGACGTCGTTGTACGATGTGATTGTCAACTTGAGCTCTGTGAGCTGCGCCAAACTTGACAAGGATTGCATGACAGCCATCGTGATGGGCCCTTGATAGATGAGGCTCTCAATGTCTGAGGCAAACGACTTGACGTCGGCCAGTAACCCTGCTGTCTGGTCTCCATCGATGAGGTCGTGCTCATTCGATTCCCAATCGTCTGGTATTGCGTACGGGTGTCCATCGCTGGTCGCCGATCGAATCGCGAAAGAGAGCCGTTGAAGCTGTGGTCCGAAACCCAAGGGAAGAAGACGGACTGCCCCACGAGCCTCGTAGGAGCATGTGATGGTTTTTAAGGAAGGGAACAATGAGGTCCTGGCAGACTTGCGAAGCAAAAAAGATAGCCAATGCTCAGAGAGCTGCTCGAATGGAGAAGGGGATTCGAAGTTGAAGTGTTTGATATGGGTAGCATAGACATGGAACCGGTCCCACTCAGGATCGTGAATTCTGTCAAACGTCTGGGGTATTGAAGCTTAAGCCTGCGATCGAAGGGTCACAATGGGCTACCACGTACATATCCCGTGTCTTTCGCTTTGAAGGACGGTATCAATGAGAAGCAGGGGAGTAGGGAGTGCATGACCTCCCAAAGGAACTCGATTGTATTCTCGAAGAAGCTCTTGTTCACGAAGAGCAGCTGGTAGAGCTCCCTTTGGCATGATCTGCGAATATTTGCAATATCGGCAGCATCCAGAGAGTCCCGGAGCATTTCTAATATCTTGTGCACAAGATCCTGGTTGCTGAAGACGTCGAGAGGTGCAGAGGACACTGAGGTATCCACCGTAGTTCCGCCTTCGCAGCCGATGTTATGGTCCCTGCCTTTTGTAGGAGCTTCAGTATGGACAAAGCGGAGAGGAATGGGACTGACTCGGGGGACCTGGCTCAATGAACGAGCCCGAATTGCTATCCATCTCTATTTCTCAATTCAAAAGACAGCAGAGGACTGCGAGCGTGCAACACAGCGAATGTCGCCCAGGACTCAATGGGACAGATAAGGTTTGCCTCTAAGATGGAGACCCAACCTCAACGCCAGCAGATTGCAGCGGTGGCGGTGAAGTTAGGTCACTGTCCCCTTCAAGTTCCGAGTAATGTTTACATCGACAGGCGCTAGGTGCGAAGGCTTTCCATTGCATCACCCTTTGTCAGTTACACGCACATGCGGTGAGCCTTTCGCAGAGTTGTAAAATAGTGTAGTCGAATCAGCCGCCAAGAAGTATACAAAATCTTTTTTCACCATCTCTCTTCCTTATAAAACTCCTCAATCGTAACAAGGCCCATCTTCTCAAACACCTCTGCAACGGCCTCCAGCTTTGCGATATCGGCAGTGGGTGGGAAGTCCTCCTCCTGCAGACGCTCCAAGAAGGCTGAAAACGGAAGTATTTCCACTGTGTCCCCAGTGATGTCGCTGTGAGAGGGATCCTGGCTGTGAAACCCAGAACGGGTGAAGAATCTTTGGAGGTAAAGCCCCTCCTTTGCGTCACCAGAGGGTTTGCTTCCATCCGTGTCTGAGCTCTTCTGAATCGGCGCTAGGAATCCATATGAGAACGGTGGCATTTCATCTGACTTCAGCTCCACTCCTCGGTGAGGACGTAGGTAGAATATGAAACTTTTCTTCTTGTTGCCGGCCACATAACCCATCTTGGGTAGAAGAGGTATCAAGCGGTCGTCCCAAGCTTCATTCTGCCTTTGGAAGCATGCGATGACCATCCCGAAGACTGCCTCCAAATGTTCAAAGCCGTACCTAGCTCTTGGGTAATAATCGAGCTTGGAACTGAGTTCCAAGAACTCCGAAATCATCTGAATGGCGGCGTCGGAGGAGAGTATGGGCATAGTCGACGCGAAAGAGCCAAGTTGAACAGTCTGGCTGGCATTGAGCGGTTGTTCTGGATCGGTAAAGAAGGGATGCAGAATCGTTTTGATGTGAGGTAAGGTGGGCGGTTTGTGCGACAGAAGGGAAGAGATATCTTCGTTGGACAAGGTCGTCCCGATGAGATTGAGCAGCTTTAGGTGTGGAAAAAAAGGTAAGATAGTGAGAAGGTCGGCCTTGGTGATGACAGAATCGAAGGAGATGTCGAGTTCCTCGGGATCCGACGCCGAGCTCACGGTCTCGTATACTTGTGGTCCTGTCAACATGTAGCCAGAAAGGTCGACCTTCTTCGGATGACCAGGTGCCTTCTCGAGAACCTTACGTAGCAAGCTCAAAAAGCTCGCAGGGAAGCACGAACTGTCCTTCAGGCGAGCGAGGATGGTCTCGTTTACGCCTGGGACATTTCCAACATGCAAGAGGTGCTCGAAACCTTCCCCATCCTTGATGCATTGACCCAGCGCCGCGTCGAGAGCGATATCAACCAAGGATGGGAGCTTGGAGGGTCTGGAGCTAGGAGAGTCGCAAGACGGAATTGTCGAATCGGAGTCATCGGGCTCAGGATAGTCTTCTACCTTGAATTCGCTAGGCCAGGCCTCGGATAAGGCTTGAGGTGTCAGTAGGGGAATATGCTCAACTTGTGAGATTATTTCCCTGTCGCGGTCGTCGAAGACCGGCTCTGGAGAAGCGGTAAGCCCCATTTTCAATAACTGAGGATGCAAGGAAAGAAGCTAGCGGGTCTTACCATAGTCATAGTCTTCGTCGTCTTCGTCTTCGTCTTCGTCAATGTCGTAAGGGCAGGAAATATGCCTGCATGTACGCGTAGGGACTCATGATATTCATGTCACCGAGGAACATGAGGCACAGCGATATCTTGTATGGATCTGTAACGTCTACAACCGTGATCCCATCGTTGTTAACTATACCAGAGGAATAAGTCTAGGCTGGAGACGTCTTGCTTTAAGGGGTGACGTACAGCGGCTGATGACACCCTCATTAACTTTGAGTAAATAAGGCTGTGCTTAAAGACAAAAACGCCCTATCATCAATATCTGCAGATGAAAAAGCGTTTTGGAGAATCCATTCTGCATAAGGGCAGGGATGCGCCGGGTCGACGTCGTTCCTCCGTGAGAATCTGAGTAGATCCTCACGGACAAGTGAGGCAATTTCTGTTTGCTTCAAAAGTCGGTCGAGCTTACGGATAGCCTGCAGAGTGAATTCCCGATAACAGTATTGATGGTGCACGGCGGCCACGCAGCGATACGCAGTTGTACTCTCCCCCGACTTGGGTGTAACCCTGGCGATGAGATATGCCTGATGACGCCGACCCATAGTGAGGTGGTGGTGGTGGTACAAAGTCAACCAAGGACCTCCAACGCCTCAGAAGCGCGAGGCTTTTATTTGGATTTGGATCCTTCGGCCACGAGGTCATTGGCTTGTTCGAATCGAAGCCTGGAGTTTATCGATTATCACTGCAAAGTGGAATAGGGCCTTGTTCTGGATAGCATAATGTTACTCAGCATGCCACCTGCGTGCATCCGCCAGCTGTCCTTAAATTATGCTACCATTGCCGATAGCACTCCTCGTGCCCAGCTACCATCACGACTGATAGGCGCCGAACGTGCATTGTTTGCCCGAACTGCTTAGGTTCTTACGCCTTTTAGATGCACATTTTGGATCAAAATTCTACAGTAAGTAGACTTCAGAAGAGGATATTTGAACCACATGGTCGAAGCAAGACATGCTAGGGTTTCACCAAGTACATAGAGACATACAAGTAGTACGGTGGAAGAATAGACTGGAATCCAATCGCCAAGACGCATAAAACGGATAATCGTCACTTCCATCATCGTGCTCAAGTTGTTTTAATAAATATCCTCCTTGTAGCAGTCTTCAACCGAAACAAGGTCCATCTTTTCAAAAGCCTCTGCAAGGGCCTCCAGCCTTGCGGTATCAGAAGGGGGTGCGAAACCCTCTTCCTGCAATCGCTCCAAGAAGGCCGAAAACGACAATATTTCCACCATGTCTCCAGGGATAACACTCCGAGACGGGCTCTTATATGCGAAGCTGCCAAGTCGGTCAAAGAAATGTTCCAGCGAAAGCACTTCGATATATTTGCCACTTCCTTCCACCTCGCTCTGCCTAGCTGGCGCGAGGAAACCGTACGAGAATGGAGGCTTGGTCTCTTGGATCCGGGAGGCCATAGAGGGGGGACGTAAATAGAAGATGAAACTTTTCTTCTTATTCCCGGCCACGTACCCCGGCTTAGGAAGGAGGGAGACGAATCGATCGTCCCAAGCCACATCCTGCCTTCGGAAACTCGCAATGACCATTGAGAAAGCTGCCTCCAGATGGTTAAAGCGGTTCATCGAACGTGGGTATTTATCGGGCTTTGTATTGAGCTGCAAGAAGTTCCAGATCATCTGAACGCCAGCGTCAGAGGAGAGAAGGGGGACAGTGGATGCTGCCTCGCCCACATGAACGGTAAGGCTGGCATCGAAGGGGTGCTCTGTGTCAATAAGGATGGGATGCAGAAGTGATTCAATGTGTGGGAGGATGGATGGCGTTTGCGACAGGAGCGACGTGAGATCCTCATTCGATGGAGGCGTCCCCACGAGATTGAGAACTTTGAGGTGTGTAAGAGAGGGTAAATAGTATTGAGGTCGGCGCTGGTGATGACTGCATTGAAGGAGATATCAAGTTCCTCAACCTCCTGCGCCGAGCTCAGAACCTCGCCAATCTGCTCCCCCGTCAACTGGTAGCCAGAGAGGTTGACTTTCTTTGGGTAGTCAGCCGCCTTCTTCAGGAGGTTACGGAGGAACGTCAAGGAGCTGGCAGAGAAGGAAGGTTTATCCTTCAAACGAGTGAGGATGGTCGCGGTTGCGCCTGGCAGATTGGCAATATGTTCAAGATGCTCCAGGCCCTCTTCGTCCTTGACAAATTGGTTCAGCGCCGCCTCGAGAGCGATATCAACAAGGGACGGGAGCTTCGAGGGCCCGGAACTGGAAGGAGTGGCAGCCAAATTCACCGAGCCGTTGGGCCTTGCGACGTCCTCAACCTGAAACTCGTCAGGCCATGCCTCAACTATTGGCCCCATGGTGATTAGTGGCATATGGTCGAGTTTTGAGATCAACTCCCTGTCAGGATCGCTGAAGAGCGGCTCTGAAAGAAAGTGAGCTACGAATTCCGATAATAGAGCTACTATCGTCCCTTACCCCAGTCGTCATTGACATCATCTTCATCGATTTCGTTGGGGCATGAGTATGCCCGCATATACTCGTATGGGCTTATAATCTTCGTGCTACCCAGGAACATGAAACCAATAGTCATTCTTTGCGGATCTGTAATGTCAACGATCGTGATCCCGTCGTCGTTCCCTACATAAAAACAATGAGTTATCTCCGTAAGGTTTCTACTCCAAGTTAAAACGTACAGATGGTTTCGACCGGCTCGCCGACTTTGAGTATACTGGCACAATCCACATGCCTCGATTCGCCATCATCAATATCTATGGACGAAAAGGCGTTCTGGAGGACCCATTCTGCATAAGGGCAAGGGTGTTCAGGGTTGATTCCGCTTCTCTGTGGGTATTTGCGAAGCTCCTCGCGTATAAGCAGGCTGGCTTCCGCCTGCTTCACGAGGCGCTCGAACTTATGGACACCCCGCAGAGGCGCCGTCCGATAACACCATTGATGATGCACAGCCGCTACGCAGCGATACGCAGTTGCAGTCTCCCCCGGCTTGGGCGTAACGCGGGCGACGAGATACACCTGATGGCGTTGACCCATGGCAATGTGGTGGTACAAAGTCAACCAAGGAATTGCCAGGAGAGCGGGCTTTTGTTTGTATTTGGACCCTTCGGCCACGAGGTCGAGTCGCGTCGTGACTCGAATTGAAGTTTAACACTTCAACTCATGCCCAGCTAGTACTGAGTTCCATCACGGCTGATTGGCGCCCAAGATGCATTGGTTGCCAAGTAAATAGAAGTAATACAACTGAAGAATAGATGTAGTAAAATCGGTCGCCAAGAATAATACAAGGATATTCATCATTCATACGTCGGGTGTCTTTAGAGTCTCTCCTCCTTGTAACACTCCTCGAGCGAAACAAGGTCCATCTTTCCAAACGCCTCTGCAACGGCCCCCAGCTTTCCGGAATCGAGAGTGGGTGAAAGCCCCTCTTGCTGTAACCGTTCCAAGAAGGCTGGGAACGAAATGACTTCCCGCATCTCCGCCACAGCTACCCTGCTGCGATATGGGTTCTTGCATTTGGCGAAGAACCGGCTGAAGAACCTGTGGAGTGAAAGCCCTTCCGACTCTGCGCCTCTCGATTTAGGTCTATCGCTTCCACCGCCATCGTCCGACCATTGAACCGGTGCAAGGAATCCGTATGAGAACTTGACCGGGCTCCCACCATCCTCAGGGAATCCATCGTTCGAGCGAGGGCGTAGATAGAGGATGAAATTATTATTTCCGGCCACGTATCCTGGTTTGGGGAGAAAGGGGATCAAACGGTCATCCCAAGCCTCGTTACCCCTTCGGAAGCATGCTGTAGCTATCCCTAACAAATCCTCCGAGAGATTAGAGAAACATGATCCCCTAGGGTAGGCTTTATACTGAACTCTAAAAAGTTCCAAATCATCTGGATCGCAGCGTCAGAGGAGATTAGGGGCGCAGTGGATGCGACGTGACCAAGATGGACGGTTAAGCTTGCATCGAGGGTCTGTTCCGGATTGGTGAGAATGGGGTGGATAAGACATTGGACGTGATGTAGGATAGATGGCATGCGCCACAGAAGCGAGGAGACATCCTCGTTCGACAAGGCTGTTTCCACGAGGTTGAGCAGCTTTAGATGGGGATGAGAAGGTAAGATGCTGAGCAGGCCGGCCTTGGTGATAGCCGAATTAAAGGAGATATCGAGTTCCTCGACTCCTTGCGGTGGGTCCAGTATCTCATTCAACTGCTGTGCTGTTAGTCTATAGCCGGAGAGGTTGATCTTTCTCGGATAGCTAGGTGCCTTCTCGAGCCTGAGGAGCTTACGGAGCAGGGCGAACGAGCCCGTGGAGAAGGAAGGGCGATCTTTCAGATGAGCGAGGATGGTTGTATTCGCACCTGCAACATTAGCGACATGCTCGAGATGCTCCCAGCCGTCTTCGTCTTCGATACAATGCTTGAGCGCCGCGTCGAGAGCGAGGTCAACCAGAGACAGGAGCTTCGAGGGCTTGGGGGTGGAAGAGGCGCAAGCACGATTCGGCAATTCACTTTGCCCAATGGTATCTTGTATCTCGAACTCTTGAGGCCATACCTCGAGGAGTGGCTCAAGCCTGAGCAAGGGAATATGGTCAAATTGGGAGATTATTTCCCTGTCACGGTCGTTGAAGACCGGCTCTGGAACACAGTCAGCCACGAAGACGGGTGGGGCATAGAAAACCATTACCCCAGTCATCATCATCTGAGTCCTCGAGATCATTAGGGTATGAGTATGCCCGCATATAGGCATACGGGCTCATGATCTTGTTGGTGCCCGGCCACATCAAACACAACGACATTCTCCGTGGATCGGTAATATCCACAATTGTGACCCCCTCGTCGTTCGCTATATTCAAGAAAAATGAGCACAGGCTAAGCTGTGTGTGTGAGAGTGCTCGAGAGGGGAGAACTCGAAGGGACTCGAGTCTCGTGCAGGAGAGAGAGAGTTCCCGGAGAACAGAGTCTCAGAGGGGAGGTCAACGAGTCACTGAGACTCGGGATCTATTCTTACTGAAGGATCGATGGAAACTCGTATCCAAGATTGATTCTTGGCCCGAGTTTCCACGTTCCCGGGACTTCTTTGACGTTGATGGAGAGAGGGGACGATTGGAAGTGTGAGCCAAGAATGCTTTCAACCTGGGAGGGGGAGAAGGGGCCATCCATTCTACCCGAGTCCACCTCTTCGGCGAAATACTCATCAATGAAACCGAGATGATCGTTGATGGATGACGTGTTAGGAAAGATGATATTTTGGGAGAGGGGAGGGAAGATTCCCATGGGAAATCCGTTGCGAAGCTTAAACGAGAGGTGGGGAAACTGTGACGTGAGAGAGTGATGAGCGAGGAGGGAGTCAAAGGCATCTGCGTTGTAAGGGGTGCAAATTTTGAGTAGGATCTCCGGATGCGACGAACCACGGTCCACTGGTTGACAAGACAGGAGGAGGGAGAAGTTCCCCTGTCGTCGCAGAGCGAGCCACAGATGACTCAATCCGCAGCGGTCCTGTCCTTGCACTTGAAGGAGAAGGCGTTGTGATCCTGGGAGCCGCAAAAGGAGCAGCGGTGGGAGGCAGAGGTGTGCTCGGTGCACTTGGCCTTTGTCTGCCCGGAGACGTTCCACATGGTGCAGATGAAACCTTCACCGTTAGCCTCGTGAAGGGATTTCGAAGAAGTGACCCATCTGGAATAGAAGGGTGTGCCATCTGGAAAGGAACGATGTGTGCAGTCCTGCGCTCCGTGACCTCTGCGGGAGCAAAGAAGGCACTCCAAGGGCTTTCGCTCTCTCGTCTTCTGTTCCTCTCGAAAAAACTGACCCTCGGTCGCGGTCGACGTGGGTGCTGAAGGGGCCTGCTTGGAAAAGGAGGAGGAAGTGGATCTAGACCCAGCTGCACCCTTTGTTACCGCCCTAATTCTCGCCATCTCCTCGTCCTGTATATCTCTCCTGAGGTCGTTCAACTGCTCCTTGTAGAAGTTGACGTCCGCGACAAACGGAGTTCTGTGATAGAGTCTCCGTAGTCTGATATCCAGCCTCCTAACCACCTCGAAAGCGATGCCACTCTGCTCCAGAAATAGATCCTTAAGGATCCTGAAGTGCGCCATGTTGTGTGCATGGAGGATATTGTCCAGACGAGCATGCTCGGACCACGTCACCAACGCTTCCGAAGCGGAATTCCACTCTTGGAAGGTCATCTCGTTCTCATCGATGAAGAGGGCACTCGAAGCGTCAATGATCTGAACGGTTCTGGAGGAGCCGTCGGGATCGTGAACCGAAGTGTTCACCCTGATCTTCGATCCCTGGTCTGCCATGATGACGATGGCCGACCGGTGCAGAAGCCCAAGAGGCGCATAAACGCCGGCGCTCAGGCTGTCAAGGCGCATGAGCTCCTCCCATGCGATCTGGGTGCCGGGAGCAGAAGTGCTAGAAAGAGCAACTTCTGGCTGCGAGTAGAATCTCGCCCTCTTAACCCTCTCACTGGGTTCTCCAGCAATGAGAGGACGCATCCTCTTTTCACCAACATCAGGTCCATCTTCAAATCGTTCTCTCTCTCCGTAGCTCCTGCTGCCGCCTCCACCACGTGCATGCATGTCCTCTCTGGCATCTCCGCCACCACGTGCGTACAAATCCTCTCTGGCACCTCCGCCACGCGCATACAGGTCCTCCCTGGCAGCACCGTGTGCTCCGTTGGAACCATACGAGCCTCCTTGCGTTCCACCCGGGTAACCACGGTTACCGCCCCATCTTTCTCGTGCTCCGTGCGTTCCGTTAGAACCATGTGAGCCTCCCCGGCCATGAAGACCTCCCTGTGATCCACCAGACGGGCTCCGAGTCTCTCGAGCACTCTCTCCATCGACAAGAGGAATCAGAAGCTCGTCATCACCGATCCTTTCCATTTCCAGCATAGAGGCCGCCCTGCTCCTCTGAATGCGACGCACCGCATTACGACCTTTGATGATGTCATTCTCGTCTTCCCTTCTCTCTCTCGACCAGAAACGATACTCTGAGAAAGGGACGGAACGCGGAGCACCTGATGACAAGACGGGAGGGGGCGGCTGGCGATTAGGGGCAGAAGCCGGCTGATTGGCGCCTGAGGACGCGCGCGTCTGAGGGGTGTTCGCCTGATGAGAAGCGCCCTGAGGCGTGGGACGCTGCCATCGAGGACGGTCGGGGAGAGGGTGACGAAGCTGCTCAGCTCTCGCCCTGTTAGTGTCGTCCCAATCAGCGGTCTGCGAGTTCTCGCCCAAACTTGTGTTTAGACCAGAACCTAGGGGCCTGCCCTTGGCGGGCCTAACTTCGACACCACCTACAGTGTAGGCGGGTGAGGGGGCTCTGTTCAACAAATCCTGGAACCGGAGCTGTTTGTGCTGGGTCGACGGTACTTGGGATTGGGATTGGGCAGTGGTCTGGGATGACCCGCCTTGAGTCAGATTCGAGATCCTAGTCGCCGGAGGTGATGCGGAGCAAGAGCGCGGGGAGGACCGAGAGTCATCGCGAGCGCCGCGACGAGATCCAGTGCCGAGACCGAAGTTATGAGGTTGGAATTGGGCAGAAGGAAGGGGAAGACGACCTCCCGCGAATAGCGAGCCTCGCGATGTACCGACATCGCCAGAACCTGACCCGGCGGGGGCAGGGCCAGCAGGACCAGAGCCAGAACCAGAGACAGCACCAGGACCTCCCGAAGAACCAGAGCCGGTCATGTCGACGTCGAAGGAGACAGATGAGTGGCGAGAAGAAGCGCAGAAGACGCCGTTGGCAACGGCGAGGAGGGCTGGCGACGATGTCGAGGCCAGATGGCGGGAGGAGGAGAAGAGCCATCGCGTATACGCGATGCTGCCAATGGAAATGGCAGCGCGTCGGCGACGGAACACTCCTCGGATCAGACTTAGCCTGTCCGGGGATCTTGTTGCTCTCCGCTGCGCCGTGCTCCGCTGGGCACCGATCCTACATATCTCTGAGGAAGTTCCAATGAAAAACTCAGTGACGTACTCCAATATGAAATGCTTTTGCTGACTTCGAGAGCGAACGCTAGGGCAAATAAGGACTCCTCGTTATCATCGATGTCTAGACGCGAAAAGGCATTCTGGAGGATCCATTCAGCGTAAGGACAGGGATGTGCCGGGTCGACTTTGTTCCTCTGTGAGTATGTTCGAAGATCCTCACGCACAAGCAAAGCAATCTCCGCCTGATTCAAAAGCCTCTCGAGTCTACGGATAGCCAGCAGAGCGATCTCCCGACGGCACCATTGATGGTGCACGGCGGCCACGCAACGATACGCAGTTTTCATCTCACCCTGATTGAGAGTAACACGGGCGATGAGATATGCCTGATGACGCAGACCCATGGCGAGGGGGTAGTGCGAGTTCGACGAAGGAATTGCGAGAAGAGCGGGCCTTATATTTGTATCTGGACCCTTCGGCCACGAGGTCGGGTTCGCATCTTGACTCGAATCGAAGCTACAGCTTGGCGCTGAGGGCTTGATCAAAGGAGGCCATGATGGACCTTTACCTTCTACATATGCGCGCCAACGCAAACATCCATTTTGACGGCATTTTGAACGGCCTTATGAACACGTAAAATCCCGAAAAGTAAGTAATCTCTCTCTCGCCCAACGGTACTTAGAAAGGAGCTTTCGTGTATCTGCGAGCGCTGGAACACTCCCCAGTTATTCTTTTCACGTTGCTTGCGTCCAACAGCTCCTGCTGCTAGTTTATTTACGAATGCCATTGCCATATCCAGAATGTCTCAAATTGAATCGAGTTACTCAAGATGACTCATGTCACTTGAGTGCATTCGAACGTCTATGTCTTCTCGCTACATCAGCCAACATTTTCAGCACTAACTAGGATGCTGGCTTTCTGATAGGCGCTGAAGATCTTTGTTTGCCCGAGAAGGGTATGCCAAACCACAGTGCCTGGCGCGTGGGACAGACGCGCTCCTGGTTCAGCCAGAGCCGTGATCATCATCGACCGCGACGGCGCCGTCGTTTCGAACGGACGTTCATAAATAATCTGGCTCTCAGAGGCTTTGTCTAAAGTGAGTTCTATCGATGATCTTTCAAACCTGATCTCAAGCCATTCACCTCAGCTTCTTACACCCAATCACGATGTCGCTTTTTGGAGGTTTCGGTGCTTCGAACAACCAGACTACAGGAGCCACTGGAGGAGGACTGTTTGGGAATAACCAACAGCAACAGCAACAACAACAACAGCAGCCCAGCTTGTTTGGAGGAGGTGCAGCAACAGGTGGTACCGCGCCTCTTTCAGCCCAAGCAACACAACCTGTGATTGGTGCTCCTCAACAGGCGACCGCAGGAGGGCTCTTTGGCAACACTGGAGCACAGAATACTGGAGGTGGTGGTGGCCTCTTTGGATCAACAGCCAATACTGGGACGACAGGTGGCCTATTCGGAAACACTGCGAGCAATGCTCAACAGCAGCAGCAGCAGCAGCAGCAGCAACCTGCACAAACGGGAGGGTTGTTCGGGAACACCCAAAATACTGGTGGTACCACTGGGGGGCTGTTTGGGAGCACGAACCAGAATGCAGGGAACGCTGGAGGAGGGCTGTTCGGGAATACTCAGAATACCAACTCGAACACGACAGGGACGACAGGAGGGTTGTTTGGGAGCACAGCAGGAGGAGGTGGAGGGCTCTTCGGAGGCAACAATGCTGCCAATCAAAACCAGAATCAGCAGCAACAGCAACCGGCAAACACTGGAGGTCTCTTTGGTTCAACCAACAATCAACAGCAGCAGCAAGGGCCGGGTGGCCTGTTTGGAAGCACGGCAGGAACCAACCAACCTGCAGGCGGTGGAAACCTCTTTGGTAGCACTGCGAACACCCAGGCGTCTGGAGGGCTTTTTGGCAGCAAACCAGCCACCGGTGGGCTCTTTGGCTCAACGAATACCGGGACGACGAACAATGTAGGAGGAGGACTCTTTGGGAACCAGCAGCAACAGCAACAACCACAGCAACAGCAGCAGGGCTCGGGTGGGCTCTTCGGTAGTCAGGCTGCGCAACCAAACAACAATGGAGGGCTGTTTGGGAACAAGAGCACGCTTGGAACGAGCGCTTTGGGACAACCGGGTCCCTCAGCGAGTACGCTCCTTGGCTCGAAGTTGGGTGGCGGCGCATCCCAGAACCAGGGCGAAAACTACCAGCAGAAGATCGAGGCAGTCTACAATGCCTGGAATCCTTCCTCCCCACATTGCCGATTCCAGGTGAGTTCTTGTGACGCGTCCTCAGTCAACATGATACTGATATTCGGAGCGTCTAGTATCCCTTTTATAACTTGGTAGATCCTAACCAGGTCAACTTGTACGGCCGACCACCAAACGCGTTGAACGACGCCGTCTGGGAGAAAGCCGTCAAAGAGAACCCAGACCGGACATGGTACGACCTCCTTCCTTTTCCAAACCACTGAACCAACTAACCCATATCTTCCACCGCTTAGCTTCGTACCCGTCGTCGCCATCGGATTCGACGACCTCCGCGAACGCGTCGAAGCCCAATCCAAACAATCAACTGACCACACCCAAAAACTCACCGACCTCTCCTCCCGGCTCTCCGCTCTCCAAACCAAACACAAGCTAACCAACACCTCGCGTCTCCAAAAAGCCACATTGCAACAAGCGCAAATCACCCATCGGCTGTTAAAGTTGATCCAGCATATGCATTTGTTGATTCCTAATGTGAGGAGCAGTAGTATTCGACCGGAGGAGGAAGAGTTGAGAGGCAAGTTGGAGGAGGTGGAGGAGGAGTTGAGGAGGGGACGGATGAAGGCCAAGTTGAATGAGCTGTGGGCATTGCTTGGGGCTGTTATGGCCGGTATTGAGAAGGGGAGAGGGTCGTCTGGAGGAGAATGGGCTGTCGTGGATGAAGAAGGGATGTCACAGATCGTACAGGTTAGTTTCTTTCGTTGTCGTTTGCCATCTCATGCGTAGAGACTGACGCGCTTGAATTACAGGTCCTCAAAGACCAACAGATGGGTCTTGCACATCTCACGAGCATTCTGCAGAAAGACCAGAAGGACTTGGCCGTTGTTATGGGTACAACGAATGCGGAGGAGCTCGAGCTCAAGGAAGGAGAGAATTTATGGAACTCGACTGCCACTCTCCGGGCTAGTCATCTAAGATAGATTCTCTTTTGTATCCACTTTACTTGGTCTATTCCATTGATGCTCTCCATCTCGAATCAAGTCCAGAATTGGCCTGGATGGCAGGGGCGAGTTGGAGGTCCACCTTGCGATGAACACGAACAGTAGTCTGCTCGTCCCTGCATACACGAGGGTG
This sequence comes from Coprinopsis sp. MPI-PUGE-AT-0042, assembly GCA_020736565.1. Taxonomy (NCBI): domain Eukaryota; kingdom Fungi; phylum Basidiomycota; class Agaricomycetes; order Agaricales; family Psathyrellaceae; genus Coprinopsis; species Coprinopsis sp. MPI-PUGE-AT-0042. Next base: position 334,322 of record JAHBOF010000044.1, on the reverse strand, counting down.
AACTCCAACGGGACTTGCAGGGTCAGGGAGCCTTTGATGTGCATTGCAAACCTGACGCGTTGAGAATTGAAGGAATGGGTCTGGCAAAGGAATGTCTATAGATGTAGTAATTTACTCAGCACTCAAGGTATCTACGGCTCCCAAACAGGCGTTTACAGAGCAGAGGCACCAGTAATAATATCGACGAGCTCGTTGGTAATGGCAGCTTGACGACCACGGTTGTACTGCATCTGGAGGGACGAAATCATGTCGGAAGCGTTCTTGGAGGCATTGTCCATGGCGTTTCGTCTATGGAGAGAAGGGGTGCATTAGAATAAGGGTTTCCCCGGGTAAAGAGGAACAAAACATACCGGGCACTCTGCTCGCAGGCGTGACCTTCGACGAGGGCAGCATAGATAGCGTTGGCCAACGAGAACTCGGCAAGGTCCTTGGTGGCATCATCCTCGTTCTCGTAGACCTTGAAGGCATCGCTCTCCCTGAGAGACTCCTCACCCTTGACCTGCATAACGGCAGCCTCGTAGGACAGAGCCGAGACGAACTTGTTGTAGACAAGGAAGACCGAGTCGTACTTGATACCGCTCTTGGTGATCAAGTCGGCAACGGAAGCGGCATCGGCAAAGGTAGGAATGTCACGACCAATCTGGTTGAAGGTCATGGAGAAGTTGGGTGCGAGGGTACGCAAGAGCTGCTGCTTGGACTTGTCACCAATGACGGCAATGGGTGAGTCGGCGTCGACCTGGACGTCCTTGGCGAAGAGGGAGTCGGGTGCATGGTTGAGAATCTTGCGGGTGGATTTTGAGACGGAGGAATGGATACCACCGCAGAGACCCTTGTCGGAGGACACGACGATGAACAGCTTCTTGCCGGCAGGCTTGTCAGTGGCGACGTGTTCAAAGACCTCTACACGTCGTGTTCAGTTCCTACTTCCTCGCTGTCTGACCCGGGTTGAATGACGCACCAGCATTGGCCAAACCATACTCCTTTCCAGACTGCATTGCTCTCTGTGCCTTGGCGAGTTTGGTGGAAGCAATCATTTTCATGGACTGAGAGCCAGAGATTCACAGTCAGCTCGTCGTGCTCGTCGTCGCCAGAACCTCCAATAACAGACCTTGGTGATTTTCTCAATGTTCCGCACAGACTTCAACCGCAACTCGATTTCACGGAGGGTGGCCATGTTGCGGGCACCAGCGGGGGCGGCACCAACGGCCGGGGCGCGTGCTGCAGCGCGGGCAAGTGACTGGCGGGCGAGCATCGTGGAGAATGGGGGACAACGACGAGGAAAGGGTGTTGGGGGACGTGTAAATTGTTGCTGGCAAGCAAAATCGGGCGTGCTCGGCCCCTTGCCAAACAGTTTCCCACGCCAAGTAAACCCCCGCAATCCGAGTCGGTTCCTGTCTCGAATTCGAAGTACCCCCACTGCGTGATAGACCCTCGATTGTCGTTCAAGTGGCAATTAAGATCTTCCTTGTTGAGCTAAAATCTCTCTGGGTGAGCTCCAGGATTTTTTTTTTCCTCGCTTGCGCCATCGGCAACTCTTGCTTTGAGGCATCAAAGACCCCTACTGTTACTTACGTTGACTATGGTTTTCCAGGAAGAGTCGGTCACACCAAGACGTTCGACAAGATCGGGACGTATCAATGCTACTCAGAATCCCTGCCCCAAAAAACCGTGAATCGACCAACCATCCCCCGGTTATCACATAAACACGATAGACCAGTGGTGTTAGGCCTAAACACCATAGTTGAACGGTCAAAGTCCACCACCCTCCACTTGTGAATAACGCGGTGATTTGGACAGAGCCTTGACACTGTTACTTGGACGTCTCCATTGCCACCGTCCTCCGACTGCAAGATATTGAACGCTGTTATGTCGGAATGCCAGGCGCCTGCTTTGGATAAATCGTCGGCAACATGTGAAATCTCTTGACTGAGGAAGGTAGCAGGTTATCGATGAGCGATTCAGATGTGGGGCTGGAACCTTGAGACCAACTTACTGTAAATCAGGCCGCTTCTCGCCCTGTTCCCAGATCTTCGCACACGGAATACCCAGCAGTTCCATGACATGGACCGCAATGACGGGATTCTCCCGATCCCAATTCCATTCATTCCATGACGAACGAGATTTGAACCCTGAGATGTCGATGTAGCGTGGCGGATCATGTTTCTCATCGTCCGGTAGCCAGTCCAAGGAGGGCGACCACTCCGCTATCTTGGGGTCATACTTCGGAGTGGACCTATAATCCTGCCAAGGAGAAAAATGCTCTCGAAGGCGCCTAAATGCTTGGATTCTTGCTCCTTGAGAGTTGAAGTGTAAAAGCCATAGCTATGAGCGATCGCCGCTCCCTGCAAGTCTTGGAGTTGTTCATAGAACCAAGCATCCCGAGCTAAGCTCCTACAGAATTGCTTCTTTGCAAACTTGAGGCATAGCTTCGGTGGCAGAGTAGATGTGATGTCGATGCCTCCTCGCGTCGCTGCCACAACGGCAGCGGAATAGACCGTACCGATGCGGCCTTCAGCTAGACGCTCCAAAAGGCGCAGTTCAAGGTGTCCTTCAGCAGAGGATATGTCTTTTGCGTCCCAGGATGGTGGCAGAGGCTTGCCCTTGTCTTCAACCCTGTACGGAGCCGCAGGGAATGATGCTGAAGGCTTCAGCACGAGCGAATGAAAAGAGCCCGAAGCCTGCATGTCGTGAATCACAACCGTGGCAAACGTTGACGAGTCCACAGGAGCCATTATAAAAAATGAGAAGAATGGGAAGACGGTAGAGATGAAAGTTGCAAACTCGCCAATGCCCGTGAGAAGGCATCAGAACTCGAAAACTCCGCGCGCCTTTTCAACCGCCTACTAATACCATCTTGGCTAGGACCGTTGGACCTTGAAATCGTACCACTGAATGAAGCTCTAAGCGATAACCTTAACTCCCCAAACAACAGCGATGGCCGACTCCACGCCTCTCCTATTCTCCACATTGGTCATCAACGACTGCAGACATCCCAGTGGCTCTTCTCTATCGCTGAAGCCAACCTTGTCATTCCCAGCTCCTCCGTACACTCTAGAAGATCAAGATAAACCCCTGCCAGCGTCTCGGGTGCCGAAGGACCCGTCTCGCGCTGAAGGCTGCCTGGAGCTACGCCTCCTGGACTTCATCGCTGAAGGACGAATTAGCACAGTCTATGCTGCCACCGTCGTTTCAGCCACACACCAAGGGATTGATATAACTTCAACCATGCCAAAGAAAGTGTGCATCAAGTTTGCGAAGAAGCACTCTTGCAGAAGCCTTGCTCGCGATGCATGGTTCTATGAGCAGCTGCAAGACTGGCAGGGGATCATGACGCCCCAGAGCTTTGGATTCTACACCTCTACCGCCGACGAACAGCCGGATAGCCCCAAGTCCTTTACAAACGACTTCATTCCCTGGCAGAACCATCGAGTGCATGTGCGATACGATCCATATGTCGCAAGTTGGGGAATTTCGATGGATTGGGTCCCAGACGACCAGCCTTCTGCAAAAATCGACTATATTGACGCTGGAGGTATAAAAACCAGTTCACATTGGTATCATTGGGCCGTGAACGACGCGAACCCAGTTATTGCGGTGCAGGTCATGGAATTACTGGGTGACCCTTGCGAAAAGATTTGGAAGAAGTATGTCATTCGCCCCGATCTAGTGTACGTTGGGCGCATTCGTGTCTTGAGGCTCTCAGAAGCTTGGTGATTGACCGACATCCTTTTTTCAGGAAGGAAATCCTAGAAGTCGTCGATGACATGAACCATGTTGGTGTCTACCACAGCGATTTATCGGCGTGGAACGTTCTCGAAGCCAACCATGATAACCAAGATACCACAAGGCTCTGTCCTCGTCACAAGACTGTACACAGATGGAGGATTATTGACTTCGATCGTGCAAGCGTGGTGAACAGAGCAAATACTACGAGTACTGGGTAATGGGCCTTGACCCATTGGGACAAGAGCGAAATTGGACGGGACAGTACCTTCTGGGGGGTAGATCGGGAATGAGATGTAGCCTAACGGTATGGCGAAACGATTCAGCATATCCTTGTGGCCGATTTCAGGTCTTTTCACAACGTTTGTCATTAATTAGTTAAGCATTGACGGACATCCGAAGGCGATCATGATCACGATGCTGGCCCAATCATCCACAGACACTTCGTTAGGAGCATGTTGCGGCTATATTCAAAGCCCCAAGGGCTACCCCCCTCGCCCCCAGGGCCACGTCCTTGTCATGGGTAGCTGGGCTCTGATGGTGGACTTTCATCTTAAACGAATCTATGCCATAGGCATTTTTGTTCAGTAGAGTGATACGATCAATTTTGTATCTTCGAACATTGCAAATTCAAGCCTTTCTTTGTGTTTGCGCATCTCAACTAGTTACTCTCGTACCCACAGGCTGGCAGCTTCGAGCCTACTTTTTACGGCCAAAACGCGTTCTTAGGTATGACTCTACCAGTCTCGCCCTTTTTCGCCACCGTTGTTGTCCACAACTCGAGGCGCACTGGCTCAGACGACCCCCGTCCACTTGTGCTACGACCTTCGGTGTCATTCCCGGCTCCACCATACACTCTCGACGATAAAGATAAGCCCCTTCCAGCGTCCTGGGCACCGAAGGAGACAGCGTGCGCTGATGGCCGCCTGGAGCTACGCCTTCTCGACTTTATCGCCGAAGGACGAATTAGCACAGTCTACGCTGCCACTGTCGTTTCAGCCACACAACAAGGGCTTGATATCACCCCGAATCTTCCCAAGAAATTCTGCATTAAATTTGCAAAGAAGCACTCTTGCAGAAGCCTCGCACGCGATGCATGGTTCTATGAGCAGCTCCAAGACTGGCAGGGGATCATGACAGCCCAGAGCTATGGGTTTTACACCTCTAACGCCAACGAACAGCCGAACAGCCCAAAAACCTTTTTGGATGAGTTTACTCCGTGGCAAAACCATAGAGTTCCGGTGCGATACGATTCCACTGTCGCAGACTGGGGTATTTCCATGGATTGGCTCCCAGACGACCGGCCCTGTGTTCAACGGGACTATATTGATGCTGCAGATATGAAAGCCAACTCGCTGTGGAATCTTTGGGCTGTGGACGAGGCGAACCCGGTTATTGCGGCTTACATCATGGAACTACCGGGAGACGTATGCGACAAGAGCCGGAAACAGAAGGAGATTCGCCCTGACTTGCAGTATGTTGTTCGCTTCTGTCGATGGGTCTTGACTGACACCCTCTCACAGGAAAGAAATCCTAGAAGTCGTCGATGACATGAACCACGCTGGCGTCTATCACAGCGACGTATCGGCATGGAACGTTCTACAGTCCAACGATGACGAGGGTAACGATGCCACCAGGCTCTGTCCTCGTCACATCGTAAAAAGGGCCGTCAGTAGGTCTACCGAGAGCCACTAGCTTTACGTAGACATGCTCCAAAGCTACGTCAGTTCTGCGGTAGATAGCTGTAGTTCTAGCACATATCTATAGTTCTGTAACGCACTCATAGATCTATGATAGGTCTATGAGCGGCCCTTTTTACGATGGCCACAACACTGTACACAAATGGAGGATTTTTGATTTTGATCGTGCAAGAATGGTCGACAGAGCAAACACCGCTCACGACTCGGAGGGCATATGGGCCCTAACATACTTTGACAAGAACGAGGTTGGACGGGACACCACCTTTTGGGGGATTGAACGTGAATGAGATCCTGTCGCCAGTGGAAAGCCAAATGAAATCAAACTTCACCTTAACAGCATCTTACTGTATCTCCTACCAAACTCGACAATTCAACCGCCTTTACCGATCCCAAATATATCATCAATTTATATGAGTCCAAGAACTTCAAATTTCTACAGGGAGCAGATAAAAACTACAAATGAGCATAAACGCCAGCTTCTTCCTCTGTTTCGTCATTGCTGCAAAGAGACCGCACATCAGGATCATGCCTTCTTCGCACGAAGGTAAAGGGGTGGAGAACGTACCTGCGATGATGGCACTGCCTACACCGCTACCATCTTCAGCGTGATGAGTGAGGATGTTCCTGTTGGATGAAGAAAGTGAATGAGCAAGTCTTCCACAGCATAAATGGCGACATCACGAACCTTCCCCGCTCGCCAAAGATATCAACCAGGCCTTCATGAATCCTCTCCGCAAAGCCAGGGTATTTCTACAATTCAGCACCCAAACGTCAGTCACCTTGATCAATCCGCACACCAGCGCAGGCAAAAGGCAGTGTGCCTGCCAACACCCCATGACCAACTCACGTTGTACAAAGAACCATCAGCACCAACAGAACACCCCTCATCCAAGTATCCCATTCGGGACACGATCGAGGCGATACCACAAGCGCTCAGCCTCGCTGCACGTCGGCCGACAAGACGGGCAATGGCACGCAGGAACTGCCTCTCTGCCAATGTCGTCTCTAGTGCAAAGAAATGTGAAAAGATGCCGATGATCATGAGCAGTTCGTCTGTCGGGTCACTGTTTGGGGGCAGTTCATTCATCAGTTGGTCGAATTTCATTGGATGGGTGTTGAGCGGGGGATGTGTATGGTATGGGCGCTTGGAGGTGGTGGTATGGGGAAAAGACGCACCTTTCCATAAGCGATAACAAGGCAGTGTCAAACGCATAGGTGACCTCGAGTTTGTACGTGTTCTGGCCGAGGAATAACACGCCTTCGTCTATCAGTTCGCAGATGATAAGCCGGACGATTTCACCCAAGTATCGTCCCGAGATGAGTTTCTAAGAATGGGCGTCGTCAGAACATATTACAACGAGGCAAAAAGGCGATGCGTGCGGGTGTGTGGGGAATGAATAAATGAATGAACGAATGAATGAATGGATCAACTTGTAACGATGGAAGGCTGAAAGGATAATGGAAGAGAGACGGACACGCACTTCGAAAGCTTGTTCAGCGGGCTTGTTGGAACTTTCATCAATGATGATGTCGTATGGTGTACGCGGAAGATGTTCATGCTCAAAAGAATCGAATGCGCCCTGTGCAATGGTCGACCCAATTTAGATTAGATTAGATATTCGGAGCATGAGGTGGACGGAGTGCAAGTTCCAGTGTGAGATAAGATTAGATATCCGGACCATGCATGTAAGCAAGGAGGAGAGACGACGAACCCATTCGCAGTTGATAGCCATGTCAATTTGGTCGTCAATTCCGAGGTTCTTCATCTTTGGAATGTCCTTGACGTGCTCCATGTACGCGGCATTACATCCCGTTCCAAAGATACATGCGATCTTGGTGTTGGGGTTGACGTAGTGTGAGGCGATGAGGGTTCCTGTTGTGTCGTTGATCAGGGCGGTGAGTTCGACTGGGAGATCCTATTCAAAGAAGCAGAAGTATCAGCGACGGGGGAAGACGGGAGGTGATAAGGAGGACACGAACGTGGTTGTCGAGGGATTTCTGGAACATCTCGGCTACATTCTTGCCTTCTGTGTTGGCTGCAGCCGAAGCCTTTGGTCCATCGAATGAGAACTCCAGTGATCAATCTTCTCTTGTCTGTGCACGTTCGTTTCAGCTGATCTAGAGAAATGAAAGAACGCCTTACTTGCAAGGGTACGAGAACTGAAAAAGGCAGTGAGTAACACCACACCCAGGTATGACATCAACCCACCGTGAATCCAAGCGGGAGCTTCTGCCCCGGCTCAAGCCTCAAGATCCCATCTTCCCCCGAATTAGCCTCAATGAACGTCTTGAGACACTCTGCACAGAAATCAAACAGCTTCTGCCCATCATCTTGCTTCTGTTCTTCCGAGAGCCGGTACTTGCTTTGTGTGATTTCGAATTTGCCTTCGCCTTGGAGGTTGAGGAGGCACACGCGTAGGTTTGTTCCGCCTAAGTAGGGAAGGGGGTTGGTTCATGTGACTGCTTGGAGATGCGATGACATGAATCACCGACCAAGGTCGATTGCTAGGTATTCTCCCTTTTCGTTTCCTGATGGCCAACCGAATACAAACGTGGGGATCATAGGCTGGGAAAAGAAGGGTGTATTAGTATATGGAAGGAGGTTCGTGTAGGTCACTGGCTAGAAGTAGCCATGCCGTCGCAATCGCAGCCAGGTACGCGGCAACGTGTACACTGGTTCAGTTTCACAAACAAAGATTCAGGAACCAGTGCCTCGTTGTGTGATCTACAAAGATCGTGCCGTGAAGCAAGTGATGCAAACCACTTACGACGACTTGATCTGGTTTCTCCAGTCCGAGCTCAAGTGTTTCCTTGAATGCTTCCACGATTATCCGCATGCGTTGGGGCGTCAATGTGAACCTGGGTTGAACACACTGCCCATCAGCCCCGTTCAAACTGTTGTATTTTCCGCATTCAAGCACGCTCACAGTGTTTCGAGCCTCCGCAAGTGGTCGGCCATCGTCTATATGTACAATTAATTATTGACTCGGTTAGTCCTTTGCCCCACAAAGGATAACGAGCTGACCGACCTCTTGGTAGCATGGGGTAGATACTCCTCATCGTTGGTCCTTGTGTGCTGAGCCAGGGTCTGGCCACTGGGCAAGACAACAGAACCACTTCCTCGTCGTGAGAGAGGCATGCTGGTCGCTGTAGACAGACGATGGTGATGATAAGGAAGAACAATGGCCAAAGCGTTTAGAAGTCTCCGAAATTGGATTAGGAGGGCGTGGGAACGTCGAGCTGCTTTGAGAAATGTTTGATCGCCACGGAGGACGTGCCTGCCAGCTGTGGGTTTTGCTCTTTACTCGTTCCTCATCGCATTCTGGACTCATGATTGGCCTCAAGAGTACACTTAATGTGCGTTCACACGTCGGGCAAAGGCGATGTTGACAGCACTTTGCCTGCTGTGTTCAAGTTTCTGGAATGACATGATTCTAACTGTTCACTACCAGGTCATTGACAACTCTGGCGCCCTGCTCGTCGAGTGCGTCAACGTGCTCAAAAACAAGGTCAACAACGGGCACGGCTCCATAGGCGACGAAATCGTCTGTGTCGTCAAACGCGCCAGACCCATCTCCGCCGCTGCCCAAGCCTCTGTCAACGCCGTCAAGGTCCGCAAGGGCGACGTTCGACGCGCTGTCATTGTTCCGCACACGGAAACAGATCCAACGGCCAGATGGCACGTTTGTGCGGTTTGACGACAATGCGGCGGTGCTGTTGAATAATAAAAAGGAGATGTTGGGCACGAGGATTGGTGGGATTGTCAGTGCGGATTTGAGGCTAAAGGGATGGTCAAAGATTGTTAGTTTGGCGCCTAGGGTGAGTTGTATTTGATCTTCTTGAATTGAGGTGTGCTAATGGGAATTTGAATAGGTTGCTTAAGGATACACCTTTTTTATTGCTGTTTTTACCCGAAACGAATACGCTCGTCTTAATTCTAATTCACCAGTTACCGTCGGCTATTTCAACTGGGCACTCTTGGTACGCGCTTCGCGGTAAGCTCAAGTCTACAAACACCCAGGTTGGAAGGGCGAACCGGCCATACCAGTTCATGGTATTATTACCTCGAACTCCGGCTCTTCCTCATCATGAATAGCTCCCTGTGATGAAACCGTTGACGCTCATTGTGCAACACCGGTTGACGGTTGCAGCTTCCATCACATCCGTTCTTCCACTTCGGCCGAAACATCTAGCAGGTGCCACTCCCTTGTTCAGGACTGCTGTTAAACCTCATGTCAGAGGCAGTCCCTTCACTCCCTTACATTTTGCCTTATCTCGGGAAACCACCTGTGTTGGTCCTCACCTTCCCATTTCAAGGCCCATTGCAGGCAACCTAACACGTGTTTATGGGCGTCTATGTAACGCCCTACCCGCTTGCTGTGCATCACGAGCTGCTGCGCATCCGTTCAAGGCGAAAACCGAGAACGTACCCGGAAAGTAAACCGGAACCCCGTTACGTGAAGTTGACGTGAAGACCCCTTTTTGTGGTCATGTCGCCCCCGTCCATGGCGTTATATGATTTATAGACTCGTGTCGCTATATATGCCTCCCCACATGGATTTATAAACATCCCCTCTTGTTTTCGATAATTCCGTCCACATCAGAATACAACCACGCGACGCTCGAGTCAAATATTTCTTTCGAAACGTAACGGTCGACTAGAAATAAACCTCTACCGCTACCCACCCCAGCCTCTTGCTTCTTGTCAGTCATCGTTTCTGATGGCGTCTAACCACCATTCGAGCAACAATGCAGTCGCAGGTCCTTCTACGTATAATCAAGGACACCCTCGAGGACGAGGAACATATGTAGGGACAGGCCTGTAGTGTGTGCAGACACAAGTAAGCGCTCAGCGGTCGTAGTCCCATACATCCAATACGATTCCTCATATATGTGACCTCTCTCAAGGAAGACCAAATGTGACGGAAAGAAACCCATCTGTGGAGGATGTATAACGTCGAAACGGGGCAATGAGGTGAGCGCTATCGCCAGGCACTATTGATCTCCAATCCCAACTCATTCTCCATCCACCACCATTACCTCCACCACCATCTACCATCCACCCTCACTAGTGCTCCTGGGGTAAAGACCCAACACCCTCTCCGCAAGAACCGCAACGAGGCCTTTCTTTCGAAGCTCTCAAGAAACGAAACGACGCTCTCAAAGAATACGCAACATACCTCGAATCTCTCCTCGAGCGCTGTCGACGCGAACATGGCGGGCTTTCGGATAGTGTATGGCTGCAACGACGTCCAGGCGGACGATACCACTCTCGAATGCACGGGCGAATTGATATCATTTGACGACGCTTCTGAGCCTATGGAGGGTATTGGATCGAGCGATCAGGGAGAGCTCTCGGAGGTGGATGGGACGGAGGAGGCTATTCAGGGATTGATTGCACCTATTCAGAAGCTTACGGTGAGTCTCAATCTTATATGCATTTGAGTGAAATCTGAATGAGGGTTGGGATGTAGCTCGTATGTGGATCGCTTATGACCTATGGGAGCACAGCGGTGTACAGGTTTAGGCCTGTCGTGGTCAACAAGCTCCCTACACGGTTCCCAAAGGTCATCGAGAACCCAAAGGACGCCTACATCCTCCTCGTCGAAGGCGCCGACAAGCGCTGCTACAACCCCAGCTTTGAATGGAACAGGTACCTGCCCAAGGACGTCCCTCTAACACGTCTGCAACACGACAAGTGAGTTGCTATCCTCTCACGGCAAGCTTTCCACCAGATCGCTAACCCTTTAACAGAGCACTGGATTTGATGTTCAAATTCTGCCTATCATGGTGTCTCCGAATCATCCCCACCTTCTTCCTGCGCGACATGTGTCAAGTCCTCAACGCACCCGCCGACCAAAAACCACCTCCTCAAACAGCCCACTACTCGCCCATGCTACACAACGTCCTCGTCGCCCTCGCCCTCAACCTCCTCGACGACCCCGTCCTCAAAGCGACCGAGACGAAAGAACTGTATATTGCAGAAGCAAAGAAGTATATCGACAAGGAGTGTGGTCAGCCGAATTTGTCAACGGTGCATGCGTTGTCGACGTTGGGGACGTATCATTCGTCGCAGGGTGATCAGACGTTGGGGTTCATGTACTTTGGAATGAGCGCGAGGGTGTCACAGGCTTGTAAGTCTTTCCTTCCTCTTCCCCTCCTCCTCCCTCTTCCCTCCTCCTCCCTCTGCCACCCCAAGTCTAACATACCCTCCCCAGTGGGCCTTGACGTCGACTGCTCAGAATGGATCAAATCAGGCCTCATCGAAGAATCCGACGTCCTCGATCGCTACTGGACATTCTGGACCATATTCGCACAAGACGTCAACTGGTCCTTGTACGTCGGACGCGATTTCTGCGTACGCGGTCCTACGGAGAGCGATTTCAAGGATATGCCTGTGCCATTTTGTCGATTCGGAATTCGACCAGATGCCGTTCCATCATCCGCCGACGAATCTGCCTGCGAGACCGGCGTATCCTGTCAAAGAACTTTCGCGTCGGCTTGTGAGTTGTTGGTTATTGCGAGGAGGATTATGGCTGTTGTGTAGGTTTTCCTTTTCTAGATTTGGGAAGACTACCACGCTGATTGAGGTTTACAGGAACTGGAATTTCGAAGACGAGGATTAGGGCGTCTGTGATTGATGAGATGATCAGTGACATTGAGTGAGTCTAGCCCTAGTTTTCACTGGGACACCTTGCTGAGCGTGTTACAGCCTCCAGCTGAACACATGGAAGGATTCCCTGCCACCAGAGGTCGATATTACGCCCAAGACCGAGGAATATGGCCACACCACATCAACTTGATGGTGCACATTGCCTACTGGTGGTTCTTCATTCTTCTCCATCGACCCTACTTCCATCGCAAACCCGAGAGTCATCCACAGCTCTGACAAGGATATCGACCATGTCAAGGTATGGGGCTCTCCAATTTCTACATCAAGGTCATTTTTGCTGATCTTTCGACCATAGCTCTGCAAGCGCGGTGCAGAGAACATCATGGAACTCACCAAGACCTGGCACGAACTCTACGGCCTCCGCTATTGCCCTCTCAACATCGTCCAACCCCTCTTTGCAGCCGGCACCATCTATCTCCTCTCAGGCATCCAAGCCGCCTCTGGCGTCCGCATAGCCAAGAAGGAACTCAAACACTCTTTCGACTCGCTCAAATTGTGCATTCAGCACCTCCGGGAGATCGGCAAGTCGTGGCGTTGCGCTTCAACCGTCGAGTCGATCCTGCGGGGGTTGATTGAAGAAAGGTTGAAGCCTGTCGTGGAGAAGCGCAAGGCGGCAGCTCCGAAACCACATCATGGACGGAGTACGTCCGAGGGTGATGGGAGCATTTATTTGGCGAACCCGCCTTCCAGTTCGAGGCGCCCGACGAGCTTGAGGAGGTCGAGGGTGCATCAGACGGGGAATTCGTCGTCGATCTGCGGGTCGCGGGATGATATGGGGGTTGTGACCTCGCCTCTGCATTCGCCCACGATCTCGGTTCATCCTGCGATGGACGACTTTTCCCACCATGTACGCCAACATGGTGGCTTTGGTTCGCAGCCTGGTTCTGCGAGCCAATCGAATCAGGAGTTGCTCTCCCCGTGGAGCGCGCATGGTTCTCCGACGCAGCCAATCCCTATCCGTGGTGGTGGCAGCAGCTCGAATGGGAGTTCGTCGTCGGGGTCGCCGGTATCGGTTAGGATGTCTGCGTCGCCGGGTCGCCAGAACGCATCGATGGTGTCGTCGTCGCCTACTACGCCTGAACTTCAACATGCCTCCCCGTCGGGGTCGTTCAATGCGGGTAGCAGCATGCCGCAAAGCTTTGCAAACCAAGATAATTCCGACCCCTTCTTTGGGCTCTTTAACAACTCCTCTTTCGACCAGCATCATACCTCTGCTGGAGCGTCGATATCGGGAGGCGGACAAGACAACCACCAACCCCACCAGGCTGACTTTTCAGCGATCGAGATGTCGCGGTATTTTGCCATGCTGGGCGGCCAGCCGCTCTCTGCTATGCCGTTCGTTGGACCAATACCGAACAACAACTCCGAGTCTGCTGTGGGGATCTTTGATCAGCAATGGCAGATGCAACAGCAACAGCAGCATCAAGGGCGACCGACAGGAAACTCGATGGATCTCTCAGATTTGGATTTCTCGCAATTCCAGACTGGAGCACCAGAGCATTTGACGGGCGAGGCGACAACGAATGGTGTAGTCAGTGCCGATATATTGGGAGGATACTACCCTCCGTTCGGTGGTGGGTTGCCGTCGACTACGGGTGATTTCTCGTTTGCGCACAGGAGAGCGGCTTCGGAGAACTTTAGGACGGGGGCGGCGTCGAATGGCCACAATGCGACTCAGACGAATGCGATGGAGTTGTTTCAAAGTGATTTTGATTTCACGGCGGATTATCAGTAGGGGATTCGGTGTCGTTGGGCTTTTGCTACTGTTATCTATTCTACCACCACTTCGTCGTATTTCACGAGGCTATATGTATACCTCGACCTATATATACCGTCTACTCTAATCACGATTACATTTGTCCCCCAAGGAAAGAGAGGAGCTCGAGCCGGCTTGGGTTGGGAACAGGGGGTGGGCATTCTCCTCCATATCAGGTCTGAGTGGCTGTGCCCAATGTTATCGAGAGGATCGAGTCAAGGACCGTGGCGCTCCTGCTCGTACCTATACCACCGCGTACACCAGGCACCTACACATAATCAGCAGCCATGTCTGAACCACTCTTCGATCCATCTCTAAAGAAGAAAAAGAAAAAGGCCGTAGCCTTTACGGAGGATCCTCTAGGCGCCGAGGCAGACCCCACCGCACCAGCACCCGACACCATCGAGAGCACGACGATCAGCGGCGAGGTGGTGGATTTGGGACCCAAGACGGCCCATGAGCAGATGTTGGCGGCTTCGGAGAATGGGGATGCAGGAAAAGCCAAGGAGGACGATGATTTCAAGGCCATGTTTGGAGATGTGAAGAAGAAGAAAAAGAAGAAGGAAATCCCTCTTGATTTCGTATGTCTTTCTTCCTTTCGACTGTGAAAGGGTTTGAAATCTGACTGCGATACATTTGGCCGCGTGCTTTTGTATTTGTAGGGTGACGATTCTGCTGCTACACCAGCGCCAGCACCTGCACCTGCAGCCGATGGCGCAGAACCCACTGCTGACGGCGACGACCTTGACTTTTCCGATCTGAAGAAGAAAAAGAAGAAAAAGGCCAAGGCTGCATTTGACATGGAGGCTTTCGAGAAGGAGCTCAAGGCGAAACCTACGTCGACTGCTGATGATGAGGAAGATGAGGAAGGCGGTCCTGTTGATACCTCACATCTCGACAACATCGACGAAGCTGAGCTAGGAGAGGATCCTTTCGCTATGGCTGATGCTCCTAGTGGTATCGATACTGGCTCAGAACCTTGGCTAGGCAGCGATCGTGACTATTCATACCAGGAGGTAAGTTATTCCTCGAACAAGCTAGAGGATTCCTAACTAAAGGCCCACAGCTCTTGTCCCGATTCTACAGCTCCCTTCATGCCGCGAACCCTGCTCTTGCCTCTTCATCTAGGAAGCGTTACACTATTGCTCCTCCACAACTGTTCCGAGAAGGAAACAAAAAGTCCATCTTTGCCAACGTCACGGAGATCTGCAAGAAGATGCACAGACAGGTGACGTTTGATCGACTCTTTCACGCGTCACAGTGAGACTGATTTGGGAATTCTAGCCTGAGCACGTTATTCAATTCTTATTCGCGGAAATGGGTACCACTGGAAGCGTTGATGGTGCAGGCCGTCTGGTTATCAAGGGTCGTTTCCAGCAGAAGCAGATAGAGAACGTGCTTCGACGCTACCTGGGTAAATATCCATCAATTCTGCTTCCAAGTCATTGCATTGACCTTTGCGTCTTTTTTGCAGTCGAATACGTCACCTGCAAGACTTGCAAATCACCCGATACCCTTCTCACAAAGGAAAACCGTATCTTCTTCGTCGCCTGCGAGTCCTGTGGCAGTCGAAGATCCGTCAACGCTATCAAGAGCGGTTTCCAGGCCCAGGTCGGAAAACGAAGCAAGAACAAGACGGGTTGAGGTATATGATACAGGGCTCTTGCTGGATAACTATGCTAGAAGCGAGTCGTATCATACAATATCCTCTCGAGAATCCACTCTCTCTTCATCTTCGATAACTTGGACTGCATGCCATTATCAGTAACGCAGCTCTCCGACCAGGGTGTAACGAACCTTGGGATGACTGTGGATGCTGGCTAGATGAGTCCATGGGTAGCTGAGCCTGATCAGCCTCAGCTTCCACCTCTGCTCTATGTTGTCCTAACGCCTCGTGTTCGACAGTTTGTATAGATGGCTGTCTCGGAGAGCCTTTCGCATCCTGGCCTGCGCGCGATCATCAGTAATGTATCGCCACGACGAAAGTGCAACGAACTTTGGGACGGCTGTGGCTGCTCCTCAAGATATTGTTCGATAGCTAGCCAAGCCTCGGCTTCTGCCGCCGTTCCATGCCTTCCAAATGCCGCATACTCAAATGCGCGTGTCAGCTCTGCAAGGCAGTAACTAGACCGGTCCGGGATTTGGATTTGGGTTTGGTAATGGAGCGACAGCGAAGTAAGAATCAACGGTCGGTGAAGGTTTGTTCCTGAAGTGCCCTTCAGCGCGAGCGATGAAGAAATAAGGAGCAAGAGATAGTCTAATGGGACATTTGGATTCAGTTGCTCTGGAAGGGTGGGGCATTGTTAGTTATGGACTCTGCACAACCGTATGAATAAAGGATAACGCACTCTTGCTGACGAGCTCGGAGAGCAGACTAAGAATACCATGTTCGAGGTTCGAAGGGATATCTCGAGCTATCACAACTTTGTCAATTATCCAAATGCCAATCTGTTCATTGGCTACGAAATGTTTGATTAGACGAGCAACTCTTGGTAGCGTTGCGATCGCCAGAGGCGCATCAGCGTACCTTGCACAAATTGGTGGAGCCCACCAAGGAGTCGAGCAACATTCGTGCTGAGTGGCCTCGGCAAAGACAAGAGCTCCAGGAACCTTTGAATGTTGACCGGGGTTGCCAACTCACGTCCTGCAAAATAATCTTACAGACTTTATGTCTGGAGTAGAAATGATGTATGTGAGCAACGTGACGTACCTGAAGCGCAGATGAAACAAAGCAACTCTGCCGCTTCATTGCGTAAACCGTCATCGGGGTCGTCAAAGACCACCGAGATAAGAAGAGGGACCATGACATCAGCACTACCAGCGTAGTGATCTATGTTTTGTAAGGAGTATGGACGGGCATAGGTAACCGTGCTCGACTTACTTTCTCCAAAAAAGATAAGGGAAAGAAAATCCACAGCTGCAGCACGTACGTGCTTCGAGGCGTGGTGGAACAATGGTGGTAGCCAGACAGCGAAGGGCCCGGGGTCGATTGGCCAAGACCACCCTGAGCTTTGCCTTACTGTTGAATAAAACTCTGTGAGCCTTGAGGTCATACAAACACAGCCATACTCACTGCGAGACACCAATTCCATCACCTTAGTAGCCCCGTACGGGCTACTGGAGCTAAGATTCTCTACCACGCACTTTAAGATGATTTTGTGATGATCTGTAAAAGGGAGACTCAACGCTCGGGTCCACACCTCAGAGATATGTCCATACGCACCTAGGTTTGCATAGAGGGCAATGGACTTCAGAGTCTGATCTAACGAGTAAGAACCCCCCGAATCTACCAGAACCTGCTTGATCAGGGGGCACAAAAAAGCGGATGTAAGATCGATGCTTAAGCTCAGCATGTAAGATTGATTGCCTCCTGGGCTGCCCAAGTCTGCGAAGGAGAGTGTGTGGTAACTGTCCTTCCTGTAAATGCGTTCGAAAGCGCTAGTCAAACAAGCCAAAGTTGCAGCAGCGCGATCGGCTATTGTGAAAGATCATTCGACGCACGTGAGGATGACTGGAATTCTAATTACCTCCTCCACGCAACAGCGTGTCAATCTCGCAATAAGCCTGATACCGAACCTCACGTTCAGGGTCACGCAATGCCATCTCGATGAGTGCTTCCTGCCCTTCTTTCCACTGGCCTGAGTAACGGTCTGGTTAACTGGCGTAGATAGAGAGTATCAAGGCGCATTTGCTTACTCATTCTTAACAAATGGCTTAGAGTTGAAGCCCAAGCCTTGCGTGCTTGAGACATAGCGCCCCATAGCCATAAATTTACATTCCGCGCAAGGCTTGTCCTCGTGATGATGGCCTCTGAGTGATCACCTACAACCCTTCATTCAGCTGATCGTCTCAGGTTGTAGAAAACACATCTCGCCTACCTGCCAATCTACTGAGAGATTGCATCGCCGCCACTCTCACCTCCCAGAGTTCATCCGTCTGTGAAATCTGCACAAGCGCAGTAAGACCATCCGTATAAGTCCCTGGTTGCAACGTGAGCTCACGGAAGGCTGGGGGCTGACTGACTGACCGTGCCGAGAGATTGTGCTCAGAAAAGTCACCCAATCTTTGCGCCAGGAAACATCCGACATGGAATAAAACTTCTCCAAATCTACAGCCGTAATAGCGGTAACCATAGGCAGGATTGACTTGACTGACCAGATCAACCAGTTAAAACAACACCTTTGAGTGATAGGCGTGCGTACATACCACTTGAGGCGATCTCAACGAGTGTACCTATGCATGATCGTCTGAAATGTTCATTGGGGTCGTTGAAGGCAAGTGCTATCACTTTCTTTACTATGTCCGTCGCGTCCGAGTCAGCTGAAGATGATTAGCGGTTTGTAACTGCGCAGCGAGGACACACGGGCAGGTTGACATACATTCAGCGACAGTTTTTGCCAAGGATCCCAGGGCTGCTTGTCGAATGTGCGAATTGTGGTAGAGACTGAGTTCCTCTACCTGCTTCGTGTAGCTTGCTAGAGCAACTTGTGGAATTAGGTCAAGATTCTGGTCTGCGATATTCTCATCGTCGATGTGGTTGAGAACAAATGAGCAGAAATCTCTCGTTGAGGCTAAAAGAAATGGGTGAATCAGCAAATTCAAATTGTACCCTCAAGCAACCATACCGATTGTGGAGATGGAAACCAAAAGTGCTTTCCAATTGTCCCTTGCGGAATCATGGCCGATCTCGTCTCCCGTTTTCCGTCCCGAAGCCAACATCTGAATCCTAGACTTCATCCCGTTCTCAATGATTGCCCATAAATCTGGGGGTTCAAATATAAATTTCCTGCCAACACGGCGATTGAAAGACACATATGTACCTTTTTTATTCGACAAGAAGCTCAGCGACCTGATCGCTGCATCGCGAGTATCAATAATGGTATAGTGAAGGGCCAGATCGAGGAGAAGGTCGATGCCATCACTCCAGCCTGGGCTTAGAGGTTCAGTAGGCAAAGACACCTAGGAGAAACTCGGACTTGCCTCGGACCACTAGGGACTGGATAAGGTCTGCCACCAATGGTACTGCACCAGCGTGGCCACTTGCGTCCTCGTTCCAGATGTCTTTGACCTCTTTGGGAAAACAACTGATAACTGCGTTGTTGTAGTCACCTGAAGGGAGTGTGTGAGGCTGAAATGGACACCTCCGCTATATCTGCATGCTTACCATCTGATATCAAGTCTAGAAGAAATTCTACGGCCTCAACATTGTTCCATCTATACTTAATAAAGCATTGGAGCAGCTTTGCAACCACTGCTTCCAACCCTCGTGTCACAGTTGTATTGGTCGTTCCGGCTGCCTCTTCGCCACTTGATTTCGACTCGCCGCTCGGAGCGTTTATGGCTTCACTCCTTTCAATCTCTATCAACGAGGATTAGCAAAGTATGGATGAACCGTTGTGACGGACGACAAACGCTTCATTTGAGTCAGGAGACAGTACAGAAACCCGACAGGTGCTTCACGATCAAGGTTGATCTGGAGGGATGCCTGCAATGTCCGATAAACTTCTGCTTGAACCTCAGCCGACGGTGATGCACCATAACTGCTATCCCCGGGAGCCCAAGAGATGCTTTGGTGCCACTTCTCAGACAAAGCTAGCAGAACGGAAACCCCTGCATAAGCTGCCTGTTCAGGTGCCGGTCGAAGCACGAGTGCAATTAGAATTGCTATATTCGGAGCGAGGGCTTGCTCCAGCGTTTCGACTATCAACATGAGTGCCACATCCTGGTAAGGAGGAAAGATCAAGTCTCTCACAATCTAGCACTGGCATCTGGTTTGGCCACGAGAAAACTCTGAAAGATAACAGATCCGCCAGTGAATCAAGGAGTACATCTCGGTCTATGATCGAGCCTTGACCGCCCATTGGACCTGCTCCTGGGCTCTCTGAATCAACCTCAAACCTGAATACCTTTACCAGCTCCAAGAGGAGAGCTTCACGGATCCGACTACGGTATCGCAGCTCTTGGTCACCTGCGTTGTGATTTGTCCAGATCAATGTCAGCCCTTGGCAAAATTGTAAATTGTACCCACCGCTTGACATAGATAACAAAGCCTTGAGCCAGCGCCATTGCTGGAACGGGAGGGGAAATTTGACAGTAAGGTCGATCTCGATGAGGCGAGGAGCTACGATCCACAAAGCTTCCTCTATCCCTAACGAGGAAACCAGGTCAGAAGCCTCCCCTGCAAACAAAGAATGTAATTACCCTGAACCTCGCTTCCAGGCAGGGGTGGCCGCGACTGGTGAGAAATCTGCTCTACAGCTTCCAGAGCCCTCTGTAAGTCAGGGTTCTCTGGCAGATTACTTTCCAGCGCCTTGCGGATTCGCCCTGAGAGAGTCTTGACTGCTACCTCTTTGTAAATTGCTGAAATGAATTGAGTGATAGAACTGTATTTTGTGCCACCAGACCTACTTTCACAGATATCCGCGGCGGTCCTAATTGATTGCATGACAGTGTTGGGTTTGTACGCAAAGTCGAACATTGTTTCGAACAACGCCGATAGCAAGGTCTCCATTTTGCTTGGTTCGACATGTCCTTCAGGCGTATGAGATGCCTTGAATAACAAGGTCACGATTTAGACTAGGACGTTACCTTGCTCCGCCAAGGACACCAGAATGGCATTCCCCTGGCTCCGCACCCCAAACTCCGGCGAGGTGAGAGCATACAGCAAGTTGGCTGGAGGATAACCGGGAGTGGACAACGCCGACAACTTCAGGGCATACTTCGAGGCATATTGCCCCTCTGCAGCTTCGATGGTAGGTGGGAGCTGCACCCAACTGGGAATTAGAAGAAAGGTGGCTGGCGCTTCTTTCCACATCGGGGCTAGCAGCAATGCATCAGAACCCTAAATTCAAGAGGAAACACGACACTCGAACCAATGTTTTTGGAAAGTATTTCCAGATAATCGCCGCACAGGAGGCGCACTCGGTCCTCGTAATTCGGCGAGTTCCACTCAGTACGTCGGCGCTGGCTTGTATGAATATAGCCTACAACATTCAGCTCGATCGTCACGTCTGTCGGATTCAAAAAGCGACATACCCTGTGCCATGAGATGGGCAATTGAAAACAAGCTGACTAGTTGGATATTCGGTTTACCCTGCACGGTCCCCCGACAAGCGCTCAGAACAAACCTGAGACGATACGTCGGTTGCACGTAGTGAACTATCGTCTCCCATTCCCTGCCAGGCGACACGTTGTTTTCGAAATCACGGTCGGAAGCCAGGTACAGGGGCACCCTCACAGCGTACGCCAGAGGCCTTAGTGACTCTGGCAGAGTGTCCCAACGGCCCAAGATACCAGTCTGAGTTATCAATCTCTGGAAGCGGGCACCTATCACCTTGTCGCGACCATTGTCTTCCCATGAGGCTACAAGCCGTAAGAGAACTTGCAGATGTGCGCCGATGATTTCATCGCGTCGCAAATGGTCTTCGAAGCGCATTGAGGTGCACTCCCGTATTCTTTGCACGCATATAGCTGGAGTATCAGAGGCGGCGAAAAACTCCAGGCGCTTTTGTTGAGGAGGCCGACGGCTGAGCTCCAATATCGCTTCGTCTGTAAGCTCGGGTTTGCGGGAATTGATCAAGTCTTCGTAGAGAATCTTGGTCAGTGTGTCGGCAAAGGCTTCCGGGGCAGAGCCTGGCTGAGGCCCGTATCTTGGCCGAAACCAGGAAGCAACCAGCGCTGTCAGGTCGCGCAAGATTTCCGAGAGCGGCGTTTGGAATGGGCAGGAGTCGGGTGGGAGCAAAAGGGGGAGAGCCGTCACCACAAGGTAAAACAGTGTACCGCCTGCAACCAGTAGAAGGACAAAGATGCCCAACGTCTCGTTGTCGTTATAGGCTTGAATGGCCAGCCCAAAGGAAAAGAGAAAGAAGGCGAGCTGCACCAGGAGTGGGATACCGGTGATGACCTTCTGGAGTTTCCACCGCTCAGCTCTCTCGTCCAACCTCCATCGTCTGTAGGCGTCCGCGGCTTCCTTGCGGTTCGAGATTGGTAGGTGGTTGACGAGCCAAGAACGCGCCAGTACACCCACAATGGCACTGAATAGGGTTATCAGGAGACTGGTGAACCAGAGCCCGTTCACCCATAGTTGGGCGGGCGTCGGTTTGTATGCAACGTTCGAAGGGGGTTCGTTACGCAAAGCACTTCGGATGTCCATGAGCAAAGCCTCCTGGTCTTCGAGGCGAAGCTTCTTTCGTGATTCAGCCAGGAAAGATGTGATGACGCCGGCGAATAAACCCGCCTGTGACCCAGTTCAGCATCAACCTACCTCGAGGAAAGCTCAGAACCCACAAATATCAAGAGGGATTCGAGACCCGTTTTCCACACTTCTGCCTGGTCCTTGGCATTCTCTTCTGCCTCCTGTAGGTACATTGCCCACGTCTTTGCATTTCGACTGAACTCTTCATAGGGTTTATGCTGTTCTGGATTAGGGCTGTCAGACTCGGCATACGAGCCTTTCTCAGCCTGGTCATCATCTGGGGGAAACTGAGGAGGATCATTAGCCAGTGGACAACGATAGCTTACTCGAAAGCAGCTACCTTGTCCTGTGGTTCGGACATGTTTTTGACCGTACTTCGAGGTAGTGATCAAGCAGGAAAACCCTTTCTGAGATCCCAATTGCCTGACGTCGCAGACTCTCGCGATGTAATTGAGTAACTCACCCGGGGACGTCGGTGCTAAATATACTGAGCGCTTGGATGGTCAACATACTCAGATGATTCTTGAAGCCCTTTTTCATGGTGGTCAACGTGCCACATAAGTACGTGTAATGAAATGAGAATTAAATTCGCAAAACAAAAAACGACGATGAACGGGAGCGACGAACAAGAACAGATTCCTCGGAGAATCTCACGACGAAACTCACACTGTCTGATTTGGTGATGTGAACGAGGGCATCCTGTTTTTGCAAGAGGCGGCAAATCGCCAGAATTGCCAGCTAGATCTTGTGCTAGTTTGCCCGAACTGTTGGTCAACCGGAGCGGTCAGTGGACGCTGATCATCACTCGGATCGCGTCGACTGCACGGCAAGAGGCGGCAGATCCTCCGATCTACCGCCCGTTCCCACGGCACCCCCCTCCCCCCCCTCCCCCCAAAATGGGGTTATCTGTATGAAAGTTCCGATGATTGGATCATGGACGGCAAGTCGACGGCAGTCATGAGTTTGCGCACTGTCGCTGCGTTTTGTGTCCCAGGAGAAGCACGAAACGTCTTTGTCGCAATCCTAGCATATCCTAATAGTAGCTTGAAAGTGGTGCTGCTGGTCAGTATTGGGCACCCTCGAGGTTCATGCAGCTTAAGACCCGCATTCACGCAGGCGAGCCTTGAGAGACCGGCAGTTTTGACAACCCACCCCCGTCAGGGAAAAGTGCAAACCAGCACACAATCCCGGGCCACCAGCGATAATTGTCCTCTATTGACCTAGTCTCGCAGTGAAGATTTTAGCATTCAGCAGGTGCTCGAGTGCGAGCCGCACGTGGCCAAATGCGTTATATTTCAAAGTTATACAGATTGGGCTGAAATATATGGCGTAAAAAAAGACTGGTGCTTCTCGCTTCTAAATGTATGAACTAATGCATTGGAGGACGAGGGAGAGGTCAAGCATTCTCGCTCGTGCCGTGCAGTCGACGCGATCCGAGTGATGATCAGTGTCCACTGACCGCTCTGGTTGACCAACAGTTCGGACAAACTAGCACGAGATCCAGCTGGCAATTCTGGCAATTTGCCGCCTCTTGCTGCACAGCATGGGCGCGACTGCGAGACCTCTCCCTCGTCCCCCAACGCAGCAGTTCATACATTTAGAAGCAAGAAAGTTGTAGTCAGTTGTGTTTGGTGCAATGCAAATTTAACTCAACCTCTTTGACCGAATATAACACAGCCTTGCAACTCGCACTTAAGCATCTGCTGAGCGCTACAAACCTCAAATGCGAGAATAACCACTCGTCTCTATCGATACTGGGAGGGTCGGTCGATAGAGGATAAAGGTCGCTGGTGGTCTGTTGCACTTCAACTCCCTGACGGGGGCGTAGTGTAGATTGTTACACTACCAGCCTTTCGCCTGCATGAATGTGGGTCTTGCTTAACCTGCATGGACTTTGAGGATGCCCAAGACAAGCTAGGTGCGCTGGAAACTTTCAAGCTACGAATAGGATGTGCTTGGATTGCGAGAAAGAGGTTTTGTGCTTCATAAACGCAGCGACAATGTGTAGACTTGGGACTGCCGTCGACTTGCCGCCCATGATCCAATCATCGGAACTTTCATGTAGATAACCCCATTTTGGGGGAGGGGGGGGGGGAGGGGTGTGCCGTGGGATTGGGCGGTAGATCGGAGGATCTGACGCCTCTTGTGTTTTTGCCAAATCCCGCAACCCGCTGACCCGCAGCCCGCAACCCGCAATCACGAGACCTGCGGCCTGGCTACGGCTTGGCGAGCGTCTATTCGCTCAGACACTTGTCGGCTTTCATAGCATACTGTTTTCTAAAATAAATATGAACGCCCAGAAGAGGTAGTGCGGTGACTTCGGTGCATCGCCAGAGTACTTGAGCAAAGGTATGGAAGAGGGAGAGGGCGTATACCCAAAAGTTGACGGTCTTGAACAAGTTGCATCGAGCACTGAGATGAGTGGAATATCAATGCATATCGCATCGAGGCCATAAGTAATATGTCCTATAATATTAGCACGACGAAATATCGCGTTGGAGTGTGTGTCGGGCAAGAGCAGCAGCTAACGCTGTGGCCGAGATGAGCTACTAGCCAAGTGGAAGGTTACAACCCCGCGCTGGCCTGGATGGAAGGGATACAATGTACTTATATCAAGATGTATTCATTATTTACATAAATCAACGGTAAATATACCTCTTTGAAATGTACTGAGGGCAATGGTATGGTGTTCCTATAGGAAATATACACGGCATGCGTGCGGTCGAAGCTCCAGCTCGTGCCCTCCCCCAAAAACGAGAAACACCAAACGTGAAGTGGATATGAAGGATAGATATGAGTGTTGTTTCGTGTCGCCATTGTTGAAGGAATTGGAGGAGAACGCGAAGGAACGTGAATAGGGGATGATTTGATTCTATTTGCGGCAGCACGTGCGTGCGGGTCTGCGGGCTGGCGGGTTGCGGGTTTGCGGGAGTTGGCAGTTATTGGATGTTCTGATGTGAACGCTGGAACGCTGGAACAGCGATTTTCGATGTCCGCTCCCACAGCTCCTTCTGCTCCCCCTGCAACTGCACCTTAAACAGCCTTGCCCCAATCTGGGCCTCTGGAAAAAGATGTACACTGTTTGCTGTTTGGCGTGCTTCTTTGTACCGGCACACTACAGCGCTGGCGCAAGTCACCTTGATACCCCTGTGCTTTCGTCTCCCCTTCCTCGCCCACATAAAAGCCACTTGCCCTGCTTGGTACTTTCTTTGCCGGCACTTGACGTCCCCCTTGGCTATGCATCAGGGGACCCTCATTGACTGCTGATGACGACGAGGGTATTAGAATACAATGCGCATGTCATGTACATACGGTTCCACTCTATCTCCCTTGTATTCTCTTTGCTCTTGTTCAACGAACAATAGCCGGTCTATATTTAGAACAATGGACTCTCACTACTACATTGTACTATATCGTTCTATTGTTCTCCCTTGTTACTTATTGTTCTCTTATTTATGGACAACTCTATTGTACTCTTAAGCTATTGTACTTACATGTATATAAGTAGCTACTGCAAGTGACTAGTTCCTTATCGAACTATCTCCCACTTGCAGGTACGTCTCAGAGCATGTCTTTTCTTTATTCTCTCTAATCTTATCGAACTATCTCCCACTTGCAGTGTGATCTATTTGAGGTTTTAATAGGTTATGAGCCCTGGAGCACAGTGCTAAAGACTAGTCATCAACGCACAGCTACCACTCAACCTTTCCTCTCTAACGTTCGGTCAAGCCTACCCTTGGTAGCATCGTCTTTCGACATCACTGTCCACTGACACGGTACAGAGCACCCAGCTTGTCTCACAACTACACTTGTGGTTGCTTGAACAGCTATTCTATCTCTTCACCTCTTCACACGGACGGCTTCGTCCCCCTTCTCATTTATCTCACACGTCCTTCGCACGGCGTTCGCCACATTGAGAGTACTCTCCCTTTAGAACACTGAACGTATCCGGACTGGTCCTGATCCTTACTGGGAAAAGGTTACCGTGAGAGGTTGAGAACACTAGGTTCAAAAAACCACGTAGGAGATAGCAGACCACCAACATTGCATCTCGAGCGAGAGAGTTGGAGAACGGTGCAACACCCGGGGTCTTATATATATAACTACAGAAACGTATAAGCCACTACATACTTCACGTTCGCTTGCCCACGTGCACATTGCTTTACCTTACCGTTTTGCTTTTGAACCCTTTTTACTACCTACGCTCATACCATGTCGACGACCATCGTCAACCCTCTTTCTCCTGCAACCGTCACTTGATGGAAGCAGAACGTGATCAACCACGCACTCACTATCAATGCTCGCGACATCCTGTCCGGCAAAGAAAGGGTGCCAGATCGCGATTCATCTGACAAAGATGAGAGAAAGGCATGGGACAGTTATCGGAAAAGGCAGACGGCCCTCGCAGGCTTCATCCGCCAGAATCTTGACAGTGCTCAAACTGACTCGATTCTCCGAGACATCGAGGACGACTCTGACCCAAAGGCTCAGTACGACACCCTTCTAAAGTACTACCAACCCCAGACCGCTCAGTCCCGCACTGCAGCCTTCCAAGAACTCCTCACTGCTCGCAAGACAGATGACGAGTCCTACAGCGATTTTGGTTCGCGCATCATTGCCCTCGGCCAGCAGATCAAAGACAGGCTCCCCACTCTCCACAAATACACCAAGGAGACTACATACGCCAACAACGTCACAGCAGGAACTGCCTCTGGCGGCCCTTCCACTGGACAAATGTCGATCATGCTCACACCATCTGAGTTCAAGGAGTTCTACTCTGTCTACGATGTTATCCATGACATCATGTCTGCTGTCGCCATTATGGGTCTTCCCCATGATGAAGACTCCAAATACCTTCGCAACACGCTCACCCACCTTGACACCATCAAGGGTCCTGACCAGATCCTCGATCATCTCCGCACTGCTGATGTTTCTCGCAAGAACTATTAAAACCTCAAATAGATCACACTGCAAGTGGGAGATAGTTCGATTAGATTAGAGAGAATAAAGAAAAGACATGCTCTGAGACGTACCTGCAAGTGGGAGATAGTTCGATAAGGAACTAGTCACTTGCAGTAGCTACTTATATATGTGTAAGTACAATAGCTTAAGAGTACAATAGAGTTGTCCATAAATAAGAGAACAATAAGTAACAAGGGAGAACAATAGAACGATATAGTACAATGTAGTAGTGAGAGTCCATTGTTCTAAATATAGACCGGCTATTGTTCGTTGAACAAGAGCAAAGAGAATACAAGGGAGATAGAGTGGAACCGTATGTACATGACATGCGCATTGTATTCTAATACACCCCCTCAATGCAATGTCCATGGACTACATGAGTCCGAGAGCCAAACGGTGACGTTCGACTGCGAGTCGAGGAAGAGGTTTGGTGAGGATGTCCGCAACCATATCGCCTGTAGGAAGGAAGTGGACTTCGATGTTGCGGCGACGAATTTCTTGTCTAATCCAATGCATTTTGATGTCGATGTGCTTCATCTTGCTATGGTGCTCGGGATTCTTAAGGACTTTGAGTGCCGATTGGTTGTCAACCATGAGAGGTGAAGGTTTGTCCAATTTCAGTCCAAGTTCTCCTAGCAGACTACGCATCCAGATGACTTCGCGTCCTGCAGATGATGCTGAGATGTATTCAGCTTTGGTTGACGAGTTTGCAATGGTGGCTTGCTTCTTGGAAGACCAACTGATCGCTCCAGTGCCCATCTTCATCACAAAGCCGCTGGTGGACTTGCGAGTGTCAAGGCATCCTCCATAGTCTGCGTCGCTGTACGTTTGGAACAGTTCGGATGTAAGGACGTGTTCAGAAGAGGTTCTGTAGGTGAGCTTTAGGTCCTTCGTTCCTTGAAGGTAGCGGAACAAGTGTTTGACGGCTTTCCAATGTGCGATCCCTGGGCAGGAGTTGAACTGGGCAAGTTTGGACACTGAGTATGCAATGTCGGGGCGAGTGCCAATTGCAAGGTACATTAGGGCACCAACTGCGTTCATGTAGGGAACATTGCGCATCTCCTCCTTCTCGGCATTGGTAACTGGGGATAGACTCCTGTTGAGGATGACTCCAGGTTCCATTGGTGTAGTGACTGGTTTGCAGTCTGAAAGGTGGAAGCGAGCAAGCATGTCGACAATGTATTGTGTTTGGGAGAGGCAGAGCACTTTGTCAGCTCGGTTGTACTCGACTTTTATGCCAAGGAGATATGTGGTTGGGCCGAGATCCTTAAGCTTGAAGACTTTTGCCAGCGATGCTTTGACTCCTGCAATCTTTTTCTTTGACTTGGACGTAATGGTAATGTCGTCGACGAAAACAGGGAGTGTGATGCGGATGCCGTCTTTTGCCCATACATAGATGCTTGGATCGGAGAGAAGTTGTGTGAAGCCAATGTGTTCAAGTTCGTCAGCTAGCTTTTGGTACCAAAGGCGTCCACTTTGTTTTAGCCCGTATAGTCCCTTCTTCAGCTTGCAAACCCATTGTCCTCCATCAGGATGAGGTACCTCAAATCCTTCAGGTTGCTTCATGTAGACTTCGTATTCGTCCTCGATCTTGCCATTGAGGTAAGCATTGGAAATGTCTATGGACTCGATGTGATCGCCGTTTATGGCTGCATGTGCCAGTATAGTACGGATTGATGCAAGTCGCGTAGTAGGGGCAAAGACTTCGTCATAGTCAATGCCATGGGATTGACCGTAACCTTGTCCAACCAATCGTGCTTTGTAGCGCTCGATTTTCCCGTCTGCGTCTCGTTTGATCAGGAAGACCCATCGGGAGCCAATGGGCTTGCGTCTGTCAGGGAGGTTCACCAGTTCCCATGTGCCATTCTCAGTAAGGGCATCGATCTCAGCTTGGGCTGCAGCTCTCCATTGTTCAGCATCTGGCCTTGATAAGGCTTCCCTGAAGTTGCGTGGAGCATCTCCTGGTCTCGTTGCAGCCCCAAAAGCTTTCTCGCTTGCAATCTCAAATGCCATTTCATATCCCATCGGTACAGGAATTTGGTCGTCTGCTATTCCATAGATTTGGAACACAGATTCCATGACTGGTGTGGCAAGGAGTGCTGACTGAAGAGTGGGTTCTTCGTCGTCGTCTGGCATATCATTTGCAGTGAGTGGTGCATATCGATTTCCTGATGCAGGGGAGTAGTTGAGATCTCCTGAGTTGGCAGGGAGATGGGCAAAGATGGTTGGATTGGGATTTGAGGGTGATCGAATGTCCATAATGCCATAGCTGCCTGGTCGTGAAGCAGGTGTAGTTGCAGGGCTTGGAGCTGGTGCTCGTGATGGTGCTCGTGAGGATATTGGAGTTGGAATGCGTGAAGGTGCCGGAGTGATATTTTGTGCACCCCCTCGATCTGGTATAGAACGAATTCCAGATGTTCCAATGACTGTTGTAGTTGCATCTTCCTCAGCCGGTATCATTTGCCTGCTGCTTTCCCCTCGTCTCGCCACAGGTGCTGTTGTTCGACGTTTGCCTCCTCCCGCGGTTTGAGAGTAGTCTGAGACCTTCTTGGATCGGATGGGACGATCGCCTTGGGCAGGTACAAAAGGCTTGTTTGGGTTGGATTTTGGCGCTGCAGGTTTTGGTTGCCTGGGAGCTGCCGTCTTCTTCTGCGGTGGTGCAGGAGTAGGAGTCGCCGTTGGTGGCGGAGTAGGTGCCCGTTGTTGGGCAGGTACAGGTGTCTTGTCTTTAGGCGCTGGGACACTTTTCGCCTTTGGTGTTGGAGATGCACCTTCCGAAGGAGTAAACCATTGATCCTTGCCTTTCTTGGGAGCCTTTATGTCTGTAGGGTCTCTTGGCCGTGGAGGTGGTGTCTTAGGAACATTATGCTCTGGGTGTTCGTCATCGTCATCTGAGCTGTCGTCGTCTGAATCTGATGAGTCAGGGGCAGGAGGAGTGGCAGGAGGATGTTGGTCACTGGGAGACTGATGTTCGTCGTTGTCATTGCTATCGTCTTTGTGAAACCAGAGGTCGGAAAACTTGGCAGGTGGAACGTCAACCTTTCTGTTCTTGGTTGATAGACCAGGGAAAGAGTGTTCATCGAAGATAACATCGCGAGAGATAATCTCCTTGCGGCTTACTGGGTCATAGCATAGCCATCCCTTATATCCCTTTGCGAACCCAATGAAGATGCAGGGTCGTGTATGGGAGTCAAGGTTTTTGCGATCTTTCCGTGCAATGTTTACCCATGCTCTGCACCCGTATACTCTGAACATAGAGAGATCGGGTTTCCGTCCATTCCAGACTTCGTGTGAGGTTTTCTCAGCAATAGATGACGTTGGGGTAACGTTCAGGATTTCGGTGTAGTAGAGGACAGCGGTTTTCCACCAACTAACTGGCAGTCCTGCGTGATTGAGCATGGCGACCACCCCCTCAGCTAGAGTGCGGTTGAGTCGTTCTGCGATGCCGTTCTGTTGAGGAGTACCTTTGACTGTGTGGCGTCGTTTGATACCCCGTGCCTTCATCCATTCGTCCCATTCCTTTGACATGAATTCACCTCCTTTGTCCTCCATAAATTCCTTGAGCTTTTTGCCTGTTGCCAACTCCACTTCAGCAACCCATTCCTTGAATCGCGCAAAGGCCTCACTCTTCTTCTTAAGGTTGTACACCCCCTTTATCCGGCTGCTCTCGTCTGTGAATGTGATCCAATAGAGATAGCCATCGATGGTTCGAGGAAGAGGACCGTGGAGGTCACTGTGTGCCCGTTCAAGGAGCTCGGTGGAGCGGTTCTGGGATACCTTTGGGAATGGCAGGCGATGCTGCTTTCCTGCTATGCATGCTTCGCAGAAGTCGTTGACTTCCGTCCCTGGTTTGACCACAATGCCATCTGCAAGGTTCTGTGAAAGAAGCCTGTCGAGACGGTCTTTCCCAATGTGCCCTAGTCGCTCGTGCCAAATGGACTTGTCTGCTGCAACGACAAATGCCTGCTCGTTATTCCCCAGTGTGATGCCGTCAAGTGTGCCTGTAGTGCCTATGATGCTGGCAGTGAAGAGTTCTTTCCCGTTTTTGAGAAGTCGAGTGAATCGCCTTCTATCACGACTCGGGCTCTGTTCCTTTTGACAGCGTAGAGAATGGAAAATAGATTGTTTCGGAGCGATGGGACATATAGTACATTATCGAAGATGACAGACTCTCTGTTGCCTGAGGGTTTAAATACAACGTTGCCTCGACCCCGTGCATAAACTACATGATCATTTGCAAGTGTGATGGGTATCTTGCATTTCTTCATGTTGCGCATCCAGTTGAGGTGTGGGGTCATATGTGAGGTAGCACCCGAGTCTGTATTCCACGAGCTGTCAGCAGTCATGTTTCGAGTACGAAGTTGGGGTTTACTTGCGATGTGTGCAACTCCAGCCATCAAGGCCTGTTGGTCGGCATCCAGTTCGTCGTCAGAGTCTGAATCCTCCTGTGCGACGTTGGCCTTGCTCCTCTTCTTGCTCTTCTCTCTCAACTGCGCAATGCAATGGTCGTCATCGTGCGAGTTGTTATCACCATGCTCCTTGCAGGTGAACCTGTACTTCTTCTTCTCAGATGGAGTCGAAGACGATGAGGCGAGAGCTTTGGAAGATTTCTTCCTCCTGTTAGGAGACTTCTTCTTCTTTGAAGGGCCGGAGGCAGCGTTGGCAGCTTCTTCAGCAAGTTCGTCGTTCTTGCGAGAAACATCAGCAGTGCGGAGATGATCGAGGATCTGGTCAGGACCCTTGACGGTGTCGAGGTGGGTGAGCGTGTTGCGAAGGTATTTGGAGTCTTCATCATGGGGAAGACCCATAATGGCGACAGCAGACATGATGTCATGGATAACATCGTAGACAGAGTAGAACTCCTTGAACTCAGATGGTGTGAGCATGATCGACATTTGTCCAGTGGAAGGGCCGCCAGAGGCAGTTCCTGCTGTGACGTTGTTGGCGTATGTAGTCTCCTTGGTGTATTTGTGGAGAGTGGGGAGCCTGTCTTTGATCTGCTGGCCGAGGGCAATGATGCGCGAACCAAAATCGCTGTAGGACTCGTCATCTGTCTTGCGAGCAGTGAGGAGTTCTTGGAAGGCTGCAGTGCGGGACTGAGCGGTCTGGGGTTGGTAGTACTTTAGAAGGGTGTCGTACTGAGCCTTTGGGTCAGAGTCGTCCTCGATGTCTCGGAGAATCGAGTCAGTTTGAGCACTGTCAAGATTCTGGCGGATGAAGCCTGCGAGGGCCGTCTGCCTTTTCCGATAACTGTCCCATGCCTTTCTCTCATCTTTGTCAGATGAATCGCGATCTGGCACCCTTTCTTTGCCGGACAGGATGTCGCGAGCATTGATAGTGAGTGCGTGGTTGATCACGTTCTGCTTCCATCGAGTGACGGTTGCAGGAGAAAGAGGGTTGACGATGGTCGTCGACATGGTATGAGCGTAGGTAGTAAAAAGGGTTCAAAGGCAAAACGGTAAGGTAAAGCAATGTGCACGTGGGCAAGCGAACGTGAAGTATGTAGTGGCTTATACGTTTCTGTAGTTATATATATAAGACCCCGGGTGTTGCACCGTTCTCCAACTCTCTCGCTCGAGATGCAATGTTGTTGGTGGTCTGCTATCTCCTACGTGGTTTTTTGAACCTAGTGTTCTCAACCTCTCGCGGTAACCTTTTCCCAGTAAGGATCAGGACCAGTCCGGATACGTTCAGTGTTCTAAAGGGAGAGTACTCCCAATGTGGCGAACGCCGTGCGAAGGACGTGTGAGATAAACGAGAAGGGGGACGAAGCCGTCCGTGTGAAGAGGTGAAGAGATAGAATAGCTGTTCAAGCAACCACAAGTGTAGTTGTGAGACAAGCTGGGTGCTCTGTACCGTGTCAGTGGACAGTGATGTCGAAAGACGATGCTACCAAGGGTAGGCTTGACCGAACGTTAGAGAGGAAAGGTTGAGTGGTAGCTGTGCGTTGATGACTAGTCTTTAGCACTGTGCTCCAGGGCTCATAACCTATTAAAACCTCAAATAGATCACACTGCAAGTGGGAGATAGTTCGATAAGATTAGAGAGAATAAAGAAAAGACATGCTCTGAGACGTACCTGCAAGTGGGAGATAGTTCGATAAGGAACTAGTCACTTGCAGTAGCTACTTATATACATGTAAGTACAATAGCTTAAGAGTACAATAGAGTTGTCCATAAATAAGAGAACAATAAGTAACAAGGGAGAACAATAGAACGATATAGTACAATGTAGTAGTGAGAGTCCATTGTTCTAAATATAGACCGGCTATTGTTCGTTGAACAAGAGCAAAGAGAATACAAGGGAGATAGAGTGGAACCGTATGTACATGACATGCGCATTGTATTCTAATAAGAACGACGAACTTGCTGAAGAAGCTGCCAACGCTGCCTCCGGCCCTTCAAAGAAGAAGAAGTCTCCTAACAGGAGGAAGAAATCTTCCAAAGCTCTCGCCTCATCGTCTTCGACTCCATCTGAGAAGAAGAAGTACAGGTTCACCTGCAAGGAGCATGGTGATAACAACTCGCACGATGACGACCATTGCATTGCGCAGTTGAGAGAGAAGAGCAAGAAGAGGAGCAAGGCCAACGTCGCACAGGAGGATTCAGACTCTGACGACGAACTGGATGCCGACCAACAGGCCTTGATGGCTGGAGTTGCACACATCGCAAGTAAACCCCAACTTCGTACTCGAAACATGACTGCTGACAGCTCGTGGAATACAGACTCGGGTGCTACCTCACATATGACCCCACACCTCAACTGGATGCGCAACATGAAGAAATGCAAGATACCCATCACACTTGCAAATGATCATGTAGTTTATGCACGGGGTCGAGGCAACGTTGTATTTAAACCCTCAGGCAACAGAGAGTCTGTCATCTTCGATAATGTACTATATGTCCCATCGCTCCGAAACAATCTATTTTCCATTCTCTACGCTGTCAAAAGGAACAGAGCCCGAGTCGTGATAGAAGGCGATTCACTCGACTTCTCAAAAAACGGGAAAGAACTCTTCACTGCCAGCATCATAGGCACTACAGGCACACTTGACGGCATCACACTGGGGAATAACGAGCAGGCATTTGTCGTTGCAGCAGACAAGTCCATTTGGCACGAGCGACTAGGGCACATTGGGAAAGACCGTCTCGACAGGCTTCTTTCACAGAACCTTGCAGATGGCATTGTGGTCAAACCAGGGACGGAAGTCAACGACTTCTGCGAAGCATGCATAGCAGGAAAGCAGCATCGCCTGCCATTCCCAAAGGTATCCCAGAACCGCTCCACCGAGCTCCTTGAACGGGCACACAGTGACCTCCACGGTCCTCTTCCTCGAACCATCGATGGCTATCTCTATTGGATCACATTCACAGACGAGAGCAGCCGGATAAAGGGGGTGTACAACCTTAAGAAGAAGAGTGAGGCCTTTGCGCGATTCAAGGAATGGGTTGCTGAAGTGGAGTTGGCAACAGGCAAAAAGCTCAAGGAATTTATGGAGGACAAAGGAGGTGAATTCATGTCAAAGGAATGGGACGAATGGATGAAGGCACGGGGTATCAAACGACGCCACACAGTCAAAGGTACTCCTCAACAGAACGGCATCGCAGAACGACTCAACCGCACTCTAGCTGAGGGGGTGGTCGCCATGCTCAATCACGCAGGACTGCCAGTTAGTTGGTGGAAAACCGCTGTCCTCTACTACAACCGAAATCCTGAACGTTACCCCAACGTCATCTATTGCTGAGAAAACCTCACACGAAGTCTGGAATGGACGGAAACCCGATCTCTCTATGTTCAGAGTATACGGGTGCAGAGCATGGGTAAACATTGCACGGAAAGATCGCAAAAACCTTGACTCCCATACACGACCCTGCATCTTCATTGGGTTCGCAAAGGGATATAAGGGATGGCTATGCTATGACCCAGTAAGCCGCAAGGAGATTATCTCTCGCGATGTTATCTTCGATGAACACTCTTTCCCTGGTCTATCAACCAAGAACAGAAAGGTTGACGTTCCACCTGCCAAGTTTTCCGACCTCTGGTTTCACAAAGACGATAGCAATGACAACGACGAACATCAGTCTCCCAGTGACCAACATCCTCCTGCCACTCCTCCTGCCCCTGACTCATCAGATTCAGACGACGACAGCTCAGATGACGATGACGAACACCCAGAGCATAATGTTCCTAAGACACCACCTCCACGGCCAAGAGACCCTACAGACATAAAGGCTCCCAAGAAAGGCAAGGATCAATGGTTTACTCCTTCGGAAGGTGCATCTCCAACACCAAAGGCGAAAAGTGTCCCAGCGCCTAAAGACAAGACACCTGTACCTGCCCAACAACGGGCACCTACTCCGCCACCAACGGCGACTCCTACTCCTGCACCACCGCAGAAGAAGACGGCAGCTCCCAGGCAACCAAAACCTGCAGCGCCAAAATCCAACCCAAACAAGCCTTTTGTACCTGCCCAAGGCGATCGTCCCATCCGATCCAAGAAGGTCTCAGACTACTCTCAAACCGCGGGAGGAGGCAAACGTCGAACAACAGCACCTGTGGCGAGACGAGGGGAAAGCAGCAGGCAAATGATACCGGCTGAGGAAGATGCAACTACAACAGTCATTGGAACATCTGGAATTCGTTCTATACCAGATCGAGGGGGTGCACAAAATATCACTCCGGCACCTTCACGCATTCCAACTCCAATATCCTCACGAGCACCATCACGAGCACCAGCTCCAAGCCCTGCAACTACACCTGCTTCACGACCAGGCAGCTATGGCATTATGGACATTCGATCACCCTCAAATCCCAATCCAACCATCTTTGCCCATCTCCCTGCCAACTCAGGAGATCTCAACTACTCCCCTGCATCAGGAAATCGATATGCACCACTCACTGCAAATGATATGCCAGACGACGACGAAGAACCCACTCTTCAGTCAGCACTCCTTGCCACACCAGTCATGGAATCTGTGTTCCAAATCTATGGAATAGCAGACGACCAAATTCCTGTACCGATGGGATATGAAATGGCATTTGAGATTGCAAGCGAGAAAGCTTTTGGGGCTGCAACGAGACCAGGAGATGCTCCACGCAACTTCAGGGAAGCCTTATCAAGGCCAGATGCTGAACAATGGAGAGCTGCAGCCCAAGCTGAGATCGATGCCCTTACTGAGAATGGCACATGGGAACTGGTGAACCTCCCTGACAGACGCAAGCCCATTGGCTCCCGATGGGTCTTCCTGATCAAACGAGACGCAGACGGGAAAATCGAGCGCTACAAAGCACGATTGGTTGGACAAGGTTACGGTCAATCCCATGGCATTGACTATGACGAAGTCTTTGCCCCTACTACGCGACTTGCATCAATCCGTACTATACTGGCACATGCAGCCATAAACGGCGATCACATCGAGTCCATAGACATTTCCAATGCTTACCTCAATGGCAAGATCGAGGACGAATACGAAGTCTACATGAAGCAACCTGAAGGATTTGAGGTACCTCATCCTGATGGAGGACAATGGGTTTGCAAGCTGAAGAAGGGACTATACGGGCTAAAACAAAGTGGACGCCTTTGGTACCAAAAGCTAGCTGACGAACTTGAACACATTGGCTTCACACAACTTCTCTCCGATCCAAGCATCTATGTATGGGCAAAAGACGGCATCCGCATCACACTCCCTGTTTTCGTCGACGACATTACCATTACGTCCAAGTCAAAGAAAAAGATTGCAGGAGTCAAAGCATCGCTGGCAAAAGTCTTCAAGCTTAAGGATCTCGGCCCAACCACATATCTCCTTGGCATAAAAGTCGAGTACAACCGAGCTGACAAAGTGCTCTGCCTCTCCCAAACACAATACATTGTCGACATGCTTGCTCGCTTCCACCTTTCAGACTGCAAACCAGTCACTACACCAATGGAACCTGGAGTCATCCTCAACAGGAGTCTATCCCCAGTTACCAATGCCGAGAAGGAGGAGATGCGCAATGTTCCCTACATGAACGCAGTTGGTGCCCTAATGTACCTTGCAATTGGCACTCGCCCCGACATTGCATACTCAGTGTCCAAACTTGCCCAGTTCAACTCCTGCCCAGGGATCGCACATTGGAAAGCCGTCAAACACTTGTTCCGCTACCTTCAAGGAACGAAGGACCTAAAGCTCACCTACAGAACCTCTTCTGAACACGTCCTTACATCCGAACTGTTCCAAACGTACAGCGACGCAGACTATGGAGGATGCCTTGACACTCGCAAGTCCACCAGCGGCTTTGTGATGAAGATGGGCACTGGAGCGATCAGTTGGTCTTCCAAGAAGCAAGCCACCATTGCAAACTCGTCAACCAAAGCTGAATACATCTCAGCATCATCTGCAGGACGCGAAGTCATCTGGATGCGTAGTCTGCTAGGAGAACTTGGACTGAAATTGGACAAACCTTCACCTCTCATGGTTGACAACCAATCGGCACTCAAAGTCCTTAAGAATCCCGAGCACCATAGCAAGATGAAGCACATCGACATCAAAATGCATTGGATTAGACAAGAAATTCGTCGCCGCAACATCGAAGTCCACTTCCTTCCTACAGGCGATATGGTTGCGGACATCCTCACCAAACCTCTTCCTCGACTCGCAGTCGAACGTCACCGTTTGGCTCTCGGACTCATGTAGTCCATGGACATTGCATTGAGGGGGTGTATTAGAATACAATGCGCATGTCATGTACATACGGTTCCACTCTATCTCCCTTGTATTCTCTTTGCTCTTGTTCAACGAACAATAGCCGGTCTATATTTAGAACAATGGACTCTCACTACTACATTGTACTATATCGTTCTATTGTTCTCCCTTGTTACTTATTGTTCTCTTATTTATGGACAACTCTATTGTACTCTTAAGCTATTGTACTTACACATATATAAGTAGCTACTGCAAGTGACTAGTTCCTTATCGAACTATCTCCCACTTGCAGGTACGTCTCAGAGCATGTCTTTTCTTTATTCTCTCTAATCTTATCGAACTATCTCCCACTTGCAGTGTGATCTATTTGAGGTTTTAATAGAGGGTGAGGAGGGTGGTCCCATCGGTACCCCCGCATCTCGATAACATCGACGAGGCTAAACTCGGAGAGGATTGCTCGCCATGGATGATGCTCCTACTGGCATTGATACCGGCTCGGAACCACAGCTAGCCGGCGATCGTGACTATTCTTGCCAGGAGGTAGGTTATTTGGTGAACAAGTTAAAGGATTCCTAGTGAAAGGCCCACAGCTCTTGTCCCGATTCTACAGCTCGCCCCACGCAGCAAACCCTGCTCTGGCTTCCTCGTCCAGGAAGCGTTACACTATTGCCCTTCAACAGCTGTTCAGAGAAAGAAACAAAAAGTTCATTCCTGCCAACGTTACCGAAATCTGCAAGAAGATGCACGGATAGGTAAGGTTTGATCGACTCTTTCAGAGGGGATGCTGTCGTGATTGTCCACAAAGTCCCTACACTTGCAGTAAACTTTGTGGACAATCTCGCTGCAACTGCAGCAAAAAAAATTGTCCACAATGCCCAGCAGAAGCCCATTGGACACGTGCTTGAGAAGCAATGTCGCTTTCGGCGTCTGATGCACACATCGTTCCCCGGCATCAAATGCTCCCTCGGTCGGCTTCGTTGGCGGCGGTATAGGGCGGCGGCGTCGCGTCAATAGGGGCTTGAGCCAATTAGGCGCCTGCACTGCCACGTCTCAGAATGTCATTTACTCATTTGCAGCAGGAGTACTATGAATAGCGGCTCGAGAATATAGTGAAACAGTTTGAATTCAACATAGCTTCGGAATTCACCACATTTCATCCCTTCCGACTGCATATTGGCCTTGCTATCAACGAAATACAATTGCCCTTGCTTGCGGCTTTTGTAGCAGATTCCGGGGATCCAGACTAGCACAGGAGCCTCAACGCTTGGCGTGCATGGGGCTCCCGTACTTACCCTTTCGAACGCAGCCCGAATCGAGTCTAACGGCGTTGATTTGACCGAGTTATGGGGAAAACATCAAAATGGCACATTGGGCAAGCTCTAATACAGCTTGGATATGGGCGGCGAGGGTATTCTATTGGCATATTAGGATATAGTAGCACGTTTAAATACTCTACATACTCTAAGAGCCTTTTTACTGCAGATAAATTGAGCGTACCCTGTGATCACTGAATCTCAGGTGATAAACCAGGTGGAAACTCGATGCTCGAATGCGAGATCAAAGGGC
This sequence comes from Coprinopsis sp. MPI-PUGE-AT-0042, assembly GCA_020736565.1. Classification (NCBI taxonomy): domain Eukaryota; kingdom Fungi; phylum Basidiomycota; class Agaricomycetes; order Agaricales; family Psathyrellaceae; genus Coprinopsis; species Coprinopsis sp. MPI-PUGE-AT-0042. Next base: position 295,066 of record JAHBOF010000044.1, on the reverse strand, counting down.
CATTGTCTGACTTTTTTCGTCGTCTATTAACTTACCCTCAAAGCCATATCAAACGAAAGCTTTTTTTCGCCCCAGAATTATGGTGCATTTCGCTTAATTCTGTCTATTCATCAGGTGAGCGAAATTCGCGAAACATTCCAACCAACGACTTTGATCAACCATCCGAGAGGTTCGGAATTCTATGGCGCCTAGCAGCCGCATGGCAACCGCAGTGTTCGAGAGTCCATGGGCAACATCAACCACTCAGGCTCTGTCGGAAGTAGGGTAAAGGTAAGACATAATGGCTACCAAAGTGCTGCTGGATGCAAAGCCCATTTGAGCCGTGCAGGACCGGAGCCGCAACCGAGCTCCCAGACTTTGGGTAGAAAAATAATACTTATTTGTGTTTATAGCAACCCGAGCACGTACCTATTGCACAAGCATGGTCATGAGTCTCGGTTAAGCAAGGTTTAAAGCAACGGGATGAACAATAGCCCTCTATGGCAGGCGGCTCTACAAGCAGAGGATTAAGCGCCCATTCAAGTTGCCGTGCACAGACCCGGTTGTGGCAGCGAGCGCTGACATGACGCTTGGTCCCAAAGTGAATATGCCGACATCCGCCCAGCGCCGAGTCCCGCCGACCGCTTAGACCAGTGGCCGAAGACTGATGCCAATCCAACCAAAAGGTACCGGGACTCTAAGACGAGGTTTTTTTCGTCGCACGTGAAGTGCGTCGTGAAGAGCTCGCAGGCGTAAGCCCCATGTATGATATGGGTACCTGCGGCCGGGGCTCTCTCGCCAATGGCTGGAGGCAGCCAGTGGCGATGCACCGTACCATGTGGCTGTGTGGTTGCATTCGCGTTCCCCAGGACAATAGGGGCTTCGCCCCAAATAGCAAAGCATGAGCCAATAGGAACACATGTCAATCCAGTGCTTCTGCAGGAGGATTGTGGACAAGATCTGCGGGATATGCTTGTAGGGTTTTGTGGACAAGGTTTTGTTGGAGTTGTAGGGACTTTGTGGACAAACACAGCACACTCTGGTGTCTTTCACGGGTTACGGTGAGACCGACTTTTCGTGTCGTAGCCCGAGCACGTCATTCAGTTCCCGTTCGCCGAAATGGGTACCACTGGAAATCTTGGTGGTGCGGGCCGTCTTGTTATCAAGGCTCGGTTCCAGCAGGAGCAGATCGAGAACGTACTTCGACTCTGGGTACGTGTCCCTTATATCTGTCCTCCTTCGCGATCTCTGATAACTGACACGGCATTTCCAGTCGAATAAGTCACTTGCAAGACTTGCAAATCACCCGACACCCTCCTCACAGAGGAAAACCGTATCTTCTTCGTCGCCTGCGAGTCCTGTGGTAGTCGAAGATCCGCCAACGCTACAAGAGCGGTTTCCAGGCCCAGGTCGGAAAACGAAGCAAGAACAAGACGGGTTGAGGTATCTGATACATGGCTTTTATCGGTTAAATATGGTAGTGAATGGTATCATATAACATCCTCTCGGGACTTCACACTGTCCTCATCGTCAGTAGGTGAACCTGTGTGATCATCAGTAATCTGGTCCTCCGCTAGAGGTCTGACGAACTTTGAGGCGGCTGTGGTTGCTCCTTGAGATACTGGCCCATGGCCAGCCACGCTTTAGCTTCCGCCTCTGTACCATGTCTTGCAAATGCTGCATACTCAAAAGCACGCTTTAGATCTTCAAGGCACGCGCTCGACTTTTCTGGGATTTCATTTTGGTAGAAGAGCGACAGGGAGGTGAGGATCAATGGCCGATGTGGCTCTGTTGCTGGAGTACCCTTCATCGCGAGGGACGAAGCAAGAAGCAGCAAGAGATAATCCATAGCGACGGTCGGTCGCAGTACCTCTGCCAGATTGGGGCTCCATTAGTTATGGATAGGACCGTCGATGGAGAAGAACGCACTATTGCCAATCAGCTCGGAGAGTAGGGTAAGGATGCCTTGCTCAAGGTTTGAAGGTATATCTCTGGATATTACCGCTTTGTTAATTATCCATGAGCCAATGCGTTCGCAAGCTGAGAGGCGGGCAATTAGTACGAAAGTTCTGGTAATATCGCGGCCGATAGAAGCACATCAACTCACTGTCTTCACGTCTGTAGAGCACACCAAGGAGTCGAGCAACTGTCGTGTTGAGTGGCCGTGGCGCAGATAAGAGTTCCAGGAACCGATCGATGTTAACCTGGGCTGCTAGTTCACGTCCTATGGACCACAGTCTTTCGGACCAGTAATCTTAACAACTGTTAGTTGGAGCAATCCTGAGGTATCTTAGCAGGAAATCGTACCTGCCGTGACAACACGAAGCCAGTCTGCCGCTTCTACGCGTAGACCTTCATCGTGGTCCTCGAGGGCCATCGAGATAAGGTGAGGGATCACGACATCAGTTCTGTCAACATAGTCGTCTGTCGAGTGTTAGAATGAACCCAGAAGAGCATGTTGGGTTTTCTGCAGCTTACAATCGTAGAGATAGATTGTGGAAAAGAGGTGCAGAGCTGCGACGCGTACATGCTTTGAGGTGTGTTGGAAAAGCGGTGGTAGAGAGGCGAGGAAAGGGTTCAGTAGCCCTGATGTTCGCCCCACTGTAGGAGTGAGTTTGTGGGATCTTAAGGCGATAAGGGCAACAATAGAACTCACTCTGACGAACCAAGTCTATGGCCTTCTTGGCTCCGTGAGGGCTGCTAGCACCAAGATTCTCTATCACGCACGTCAAGATGCCTTTGTGATGACCTGGGAAATAGAGCTCAACGCCTAAGCTTGCGCCGCATGAACTTATGCCTACGCACCAGAATTTGTATGTTTGGCAACAAGGTCTAGGGCTCTGTCTATCCAGTAGGATGCATCTGAGTGTACCAGAGCCTGCTTGATCAGGGGATACAGCAGGGCGGACGCAAGATCTTTGCTCATGGTCAACGGACTGACAAGGCCTTCACCTCCCACACTGCCGAGATCGGTGAAACAGTAACTGTAATAGATGTCCTCCTTCAATGTGCCTTCGAGAGCGCTGGTCAAAGTGGTTGAAATTGAGGCAGCGTGGTCAACTATGGGACAAAGATCAACGCGACACCAGCCAATATGACCCCAACGTCTCTCACCTCCTAGATTCAACAGCACGACAACCTCTTGATAGGCATGGTGCCGGACACCTTGGTCGTAGTCGTGTAATGCCATATCGATCAGTGCGTCCTGTCCTTTTTTCCAACGACCTGGCGACGGATCTAATCAACCGTCGATGCAGAAGGCGAAGTGCATCTACTGACCCTTGCTTGATAGGAGGCCTAGAGTTGAAGCCCAAGCTTTGCGTGCTTGAGAAGAAGGGTCGCCCAACCTCAATACCTCCGCATTCTCTGCAAAGATGGTCCTCATTACAATGGCGTCTGAATGATCGTCTACAATCCTTCGTTCAAGCTATGTCAGTCCCAAGCAAGCAAGATTCTCCTACCGGCGAGCTCAGTGAGAGATTGCATAGCGGCGACCCTTACCTCCCAGAGCTCATCTGTCTTTGCAATGCGCAAGAGCGCGGCTAGGCCATCTGCGTAAGTCCCTGGTGGCTCCATGAGCTCACACGCGAGTAGTGAAGGGTAAAACTGTACCGTGCCGAGAGACCGCTCTCAATAACGCCACCCATTCTTTGCGCCACGCAACGTCTGACACGGAATCCACCTTCTTCTGATCGATTTCCTTCATACCATTAATCACGGGTAGGATTAGCTTGGCTGACAAGACCAATTAGTTAAAGCAAACAGCTTGTTAAGAATAGCGTGATTGTACATACTGTTTGATGCCATGCCGACAAGTCGAGTTAAGCAAGATCGTCTGAGGCGCTCGTCGGGGTCGTTGAGAGCAAGTCCTACCAGTCTTTCTACGATAAGCGTCGCGGACGCTGGAGGATATTAGCGATAGGTAAATGAGGGTGTAGGATCACATACATTCAAAGACGGTTTGTGTCAGGAATTCCAGCGCTGCTTGCCGGATGGGCACCCCAGAATGGAGACTGAGGTCCTCTATCTGCTTCGCATGGCTTGAGAATGTCACCTGTGGGAGATTGGTAGGTAGGATGAGATCCTGGTCGGCGAGGTTCTCCTTGGCTATATGGTCAAGGACGAATGAACAGAAATCCCTCGCTGCCGCTACGTAACAGAGGTGAATCGGGGAATCCAAATCACATCTTCAAGCACTATACCGTTTATAGAGATCACGATCAGCAGCCCTTTCCAGTCGTCCGTAGCGGTATCTTGCTTCATCTTGTCTAGTTTCAACGTCTGAATTCTCGACATGATTCCATCCATGATTTTCTCCCATAAACCTATGGCGTCCAATAAGCATAATCTAAAAATGCAAGCAGCAAACAGTCATGCCTGGTTTGTATGACAAGGAAAGTAGCTCTTTGATCGCTGCATCACGAGTATCAATGGAGGTGCTGTTGAGAGCCAGACCGAGTAGAAGGTTGACCCCGTCTCTCCAACCTAAGCTTAGGGCATTGTGCATCAGGTCTCCTGCAGGGAGCATCCCAGACTCACCTTTGTCTACAAGAGATTTAACCAGGGATGTCACCGACGGCACAACAACACTTAAACCGCCCAGGCTCTCGTTCCAGATATCGTCGCCCTTGGGTAAACAGGACACAACCGCGTCAAAAACATCATCTGGCGGGGGGTTAGGCTAACATCAGCACTCTTGTCAACTCCTCATGCTCGCCTTTTGAGGTTAGTTGGTCAAGAAACTGTACGGAATCGACGTCGTCCCATCTGGTCTTGATAAAGCACCTGAGCAGCTCCGCAACCATAGGTTTCAACCTTTGTGATTGAGCTGTAGTGGTCGCTCCAGCACCTGATGCCTCTTTGTCACCCGCTTCCGATTCATTGTTCGGAGCGTCGACTGCGACCTCATCCTCTTCATTCTCTGCGAACCAGTAATTAGTAACACACAAATAGGTATTGGAAGTGGGAACCAACGCTTCATCCCCTCCAGGAGCAGGCGCATAAATTCGACAGGTGGTTCGCGAAGATCAACTTGGAGGAACGTCTGAAGTGTCCGATACACTTCTTCTCGGACTTGAGTTGACGGCAGCGCAGCATCAGTTCGACAATACTTGGGCCATCTTTCAGATAAAGCCAGCAGAACGGAAACTGCAGCAAGGATCGAGTCAGGTGCTGCTTGGAGCGCCAACGTGACTACATTTGCTATATTCGGAGCAAATGCTTGCTCCAACATGTCAACTGCAACCACAATAAGCGCCGCACCCGATACAGGAGATAGTAAGCTCTTACAGTCTAGTACTGAGTGCCCCGTGTGGATTCTAATAGATAGCAGATCCGCCACAGGGTTGAAGAGCTCATGGTGGTACAATACCGCTTTGTTCTTGTATGAGGTGTCGTCTTCCGAGTCCCCAGACTTGAAGCTGAAGACCTCCATTAGCTTCAGACGGAGAGGTTCCTGCACCCGATCCCGGCGTCGCAACTGCTCATCCTCTGTGTTGTAATATTCTCAAATCAAAGCCCAATATAGATCCGTTTCTAGATTGAACCCACCGCTTGGAAAAACAAATAAATGCCTCAGCCAATCCCACCGCTCGAGCGAGGGGGGAAATCTGACAGTGAGATCAATCTCGATGAGACGAGGAGCTACATTCCACAAAGCCTCTACTATTTCTAACAAACGAACCAGGTCAAATGTTTCCCCCATGGGTAAATAACGAACTCACCCTGAGACCCCCTTCTTCGCGCCGATGCAAGGATACATTCTACAACCTCCAGGCATCTCTGCAAGTCGAAGTACTCGAGCAAAGCATTGCTCTTCAGCGCCTTGAGAATTCGCTCTGAAAGAATCTTGATTGTTACCTCTTTATAGATCGCTACATTGGAAGGTAAGTGATAGAGCTACAGCTTGTCAATTAGGACCTACTTCCACATAGAACCGTGGCGGTTTCAAGACAATCTATGACCGTGTTCGGTTTGTATGAAAAGTCGAACATAGTTCCGAACAACCCTGACAGTAAGGTCTCCATTTTGCTTGGTTCGACAAGCGCTGCAATTGCATCGATCTCCTTGAGTAACATCGCTAAGATTTAGATTTGAATTACCTTTCCGAGCACAACTCAGGAGAATGGTGTGACCCTGACTCCGCACCCCGAGCTCCGCCGCAGTGAGAGCAGAGAGCAGGTTGGTTGGAGGAAAGCCAGGCGTGGTGACGACATATGGCAGGGCGTTCGGCGCCCCTGTCGATGGAAAGCTGACTTGGGGCTGCGGGCCACTCGGGATTGAGAGGAAGGCGTCAGGCCCTTCTTCCCACATCAAAGCTAGCATCCATGGGTTAGAATTGTGACGGTAAGAGAAACAGGCTTCAAACCGATATTTTTGAAGAGTCTACCCAAGTATTCATCGCATAGGTGGCGCACTGGGTTTTGGGATCCTGCCTGATTCCACACGGTGCGTTGACCCTGATTGACGGCAATGGAGCCTACAAGGTTATCAGTTAAGCTCAGGCATCGAATTTGAGGGATTCGAATATGACATACCGCGTGCTATGAGATGGACAACTGAAAACGAGCTGACCTTCCGCATATTTTGTTTCCCTTGCACGGACCCCCGGCAAGCGCTTATCACATAAGCGAGACGATAGGAAGGCTGAACGAAATGGATCCGGGATTCCCATTCCTTTCCCGGTGATGCATTGTCTTCAAAATCACGGCCGGAAGTTAGGTACAGAGGTACCCTCACAGTGTACGCCAAAGCCCTTAGTGACTCCGGGAGGAAGTCCCAACGCCCAAGGATGCCAGCCCGGCCTGTTAACTCCTGGATGAGAGGACCTATCGCCTCCTTGCGACCATTTTCTTCCCATGAAGCTACAAGCCATAAGATAACTTGTAGATGTGCACCGATGATCTCACACCGTCGGGACGACTCTTCGAATCGCATCGATGTGCACTCCCAAATTCGTTGTACACATACCTTGGAGGTATGAGAGGCTAGGAAGACTTCAAGATGCCGCGATGGAGGCGGGCGGCGGCTGATTTCGAATGCTGCTCCGTCTGCAAGCTCCGGTTTGTGGGAGTTGAGTAGGCCCTTGCAAAGGATCTTCGCTAGTATGTCGGGAGAGGCTTCGGGAGCGGAGCGCAATTGAGGGCCGGATTTTGGTTGAAGCCTGCAAAGGACCAGTTCTTGTAGATCGCGCAAGATTTCTGAGAGTGGGGTTTGAAATGGACAGGAGTCGGGAGGGAGCACGAGGGGAAGGGCGGTTACCACAAGGTAAAGCAGCGTGCCCCCCACGACAAGCGAGAGGATAAAAGCACCCAAAGTCTTGTTATCGTGATAGACCTGAATTCCCAGCCCGAGGGAGAAAAGAAAGAAGGCGAGTTGCACTAGCTGCGGGATAACAGTGATCACCTTTTGAAGCTTCCACCGTTCGGCTCTCTCGTCCAATATCCATCGTTTGTGGGCGTCTTTAGCTTCCTTGCGGTTCGAGATCGGCACGTAGCTGACCAGCCAAGAGCGGGCCAAAACGGCCACGATGGCACTGAATAGGGTTACAAGGAGACTGGTAAACCAGAGCCCGTTCACCCAAAGCTGATCTGTAGTCGGCTGGTATGCAACGTCTGACGGGCGCTCGTTACGCAAAGCACTCCGGATGTCTAGGAGCAATGCTTCCTGGTATCCCAAGCGAAGCTTTTTTCGTGACTCGCCCAGGAACGATGTGATGACGCCCGCAAACAAACCTGCCTGTGGCCCAGGTCAGTATTGCCAGGCTCCAGCCTGCGATCAAGGAATCTCACAAAGATTAGGAGGGATTCAAGCCCTGTTTTCCAGACTTCTGCTTGTTCCTTCGCGTTCTCCTCTGCTTCCTGTAGGTACATTGCCCAAGCCTTGGAATTTTCATTGAACTCCTTCTTGGATCCTTTCTCCTGGGGATCAGTGCTGGAAGACTCTGGGTACGAGCCTCTCTCAGCCAGATCGACATCTGGAGGAAACTAGAAAGAGTTGTGAGCCAGTAGACAGCGGCCGTATTTAAGTCTAGATACCTTGTCTTTTGTATCGGACATCGTCTTGGTTGTAGGCTATCGCAGAAGGCAAGCAGAAAAAAGGCCTGGGCACACCGCACGGACCCAGATCACCTGAAGTCACAAGATGTTCGTGCGTTCTCGAGCAACTTCCTGTTGCTAAATTTAACGCCCTCTTTCAGTGGTCACAGGCTTCCCTTGAGGATAAATGGTTCTTGAACCATTTCCTCGCAGACGCTGTTGTCCTAGGTCTTCATACAGGTTACATCTTGAAGACCGAATTCGACAATGATGATGGGCGTAAATAACAAGGAACGATTGAAACCGAGCGCAAAGTTTCATCGGATACCGAACACTGATATCAGCGCATCACAGCGGGAGAAGATTTTAAGCGCTCAAGCATGTTCACCACATTCTGTCCTTCCTGACATGTAAACGACGAGCAGTGATCTCACGTACCTTTCTTCTTGTCTATTGGCCGACACTGTACTTGGAGTCCGACGCAAAACCTGCGTCAAGAGGTAGGGAGGGCTCGCAGTTCAAAAATTGATGCAAAACGCGTCGTTGATTCATACGCATTAGCCCCTATTTATCGCGTCTGTGGATTCTTTGACCATGTCACCCCCTCCCGAGGGGGAAGAGAGCCCAAATTAAACCAGTTTGAAATTTCAAAAAGCCTCTTATATCAGTAATATGTATCTGGCGCACGACCGGCCAGTGTGCGAGCGGAGAGTATGGATTTGTTTGGATTTCTCAAATATGTATTAAGCATTAGGATACTGATGAGACCAGTCTGATACACGTTTAGCTACAAGGCTGCCACCCAAGTTTTCACTCTCTCATAGTGTTGGGGGTCAAGAAGTAAGGAAAGAGCGACAAAGGTGAGACCGGGAGGAAATTCACGTTTACCCAGCCCGAGCTTGACTGAGCTGAGTGTCAGTCCTCGCGATCTCTGAATTGTCGCAGCCGATGCTAGATCGAGTGACATCTCCTTGCTTGAGCAAGCATGCCTGACAGCTGCTATGGAGAAGGCCATTCGGATCTCTGCATTCAGCCTCAGTGACTTCACGTCCTTTAGCGCAGTACCGAAGCCTTGTATCTTGTATTATCGAATGTCATCAAATAATGTAGTTTGACTCGCCATGCTCCTGGGCCCGAGTGACGTCTTTTGTCAGGCACTTGCTGCAAGTTTGCCGATCGTCGTGGTACTCATTGAGTTTTCGAAAATGCTTTCTACTCTTGATATGGTTGCCTCGCCGACAGTACTCCTTCGGTGGTCTTCGCATCGATCCATGTCCCTGCTCTCGATGCGACGTCTACCAGGAGGCTGCGCAATGAAACGCGAGCGACAAGTCTCAGGCTACACTGCTTCATCACTGGTAGACGAATACGAGGGATGGCATTTCCTTCAGGTTCAACCCTACGAAACAGATGCTTTCAGCGCGCAGAACGCCAGGGAGACCCCCCCAGCGTGTTCCATGGTAGAATCAACGTGTACGAGCCGAGAATGGGTCCTCAGCGGGCAAAAACTGTTACTCTACACTCACCCATGAACCCCCATCTCCTCTCTGAGCTGCAGAGCGTTGTGTTTCGACAGGCATTTGGACGAATATGGGGGGAGGAGGGCGCGACGCGTTCTATCAGTTGGTCGTGATCAATGGAAAACTCAGTCTGCAGGCCAGAAACCCCATTGTATACGCGATTTCTACAATTTTTTCTGCATAATACTAAATTCCGCCTGTATGGCCACACTCATGCCGATCCTCAAGTCTATAGCCCTACGGGAAGATACCTAAAAAGACCAAAAGGACACTTTTTCCAGGCGCGCCGATTTGGCGTTGTTTGGTCGCGACCTCTGGCCGCTCTCAAACCCCATTCTCCGTGTTAGCCAGGAAGCTCACTCCGCTGCGCTCCGCTCGCAATGAACTTGAACGCGCGGCATGTACTAATGGGGCCCACCAGACACTCCCAGAAAGACACTCCTGCGCCTCTCTCTGCAACTGTGTAAGCGGTGGCGAGCTATGTGACAGCTGAGTTAACCGGTCCTCGGTTCACGCTGCGAGAGATACAAACGAGCAATTTCTTTATTGGAACTGGGGTACGTGATATGAGGTAGGCTAGGGGAAACACTGTGGGAAGCGCAGACCGTGATATTCACGGTCTCCGCCGGTTGATGTTGACATTTCACGGTTTGCGACCGTGATTTTCAGGGCTGAAAAATCGGGAAATATTTTCGTTCGTGAAAATCAGGGTCACGGACCGTGAATTATGACACTTCACGCTCTACGACCCTGATATTTCACGGGTTTGGGCCGTGAATTTCACTGGAATCACTTCCCATAGTGGAAAGGTACCAAGAGAAGGATGCCAAGACGCGGCTGACGTCGAGTACAAACAAGGCCAAGCATGGACGTCTGGAGGTGCCCTCTGGTAAACTAAATTCTCCTCTCTTGTCTTCTCCCTTGCGTGTTACGAACTGCGCTCTCAACACCCTTGCGCCAATCAGGATCTCCGGAAATATCTACACTGGTTGGCGTACCCGTATGGTGCCGTTCGTACCGGTACAGCATACAGCGTTGACACAAGTTGCCTCAACACCCCTGCTTCTCTCCTTCTTCGCCTTCACAAAAGCCACTGGCCAGGACGTTTCTTGGTGCATCCTTCACCAGCACTTAAGGGCCCCTTCGGCTATGCAAATACCAGCGTCGCTCCCCGCGCGCGTCAGGGAACCTTCATTGACCGCCGCCGCCGACGAAGGTGAGGAGGGTGATCCCGTCGGTACCCCCCCGCATCTCGATAACATCGACGAAGCTAAACCCGGAGAGGATCCGCTCGCCATGGCTGATGCTCCTAGTGGTATTGATACTGGCTCAGAACCTTGGCTAGGCAGCGATCGTGACTACTCGTACCAAGAGGTAGGCTATTCTTCGAACGAGCTGAAGGATTCGCCGCTAAAGATTCACAGCTCCTATCCCAATTCTACAGCTCCCTTCATACCGCAAACCCTGCTCTTGCCTCTTCGTCCAGGAAGCGTTACACTATCGCTCCTCCAAAGCTGTGCCGAGAAGCAAATCAAAAGTCCAACCTTGCCAACGTTACCAAGATCTGCAAGAAGATGCACAGACAGGTGACGCTTGATTGCCTATTTTCACGTGTTACGGTGAGATTGACTTTTCGTGCCGCAGCCCGAGCACGTCGTTCAGTTCCTATTCGCCAAAATGGGTACCACTGGAAGTGTCGACGGTGCAGGTCGTCTTGTTATCAAGGGTCGGTTCCAGCAGAAGGAACGTCCTCTGACGGTACCTGGGTATGTAGCGTCTGTTATCTGTCCGTCTTCGCGATCTCTGATAACTAACATGGCATTTCCAGTCGAATACGCCAATTACAAGACTTGCAAATCACCCGATACCTTTTGACAAAGGAAAACCGTATCTTCTTCGTAGCCAGCGAGTCTTGTGGCAGTCGAAGATCCGTCAACCCCATCAAGAGCGGTTTCCAAGCCCAGGTCGGAAAACGAAGCAAGAACAAGACTAGTTGAGGTATCTGATACACGGCTTTCGTTGGATAACTATGTTCGTATCGAATGGTATCATACAGCATTCTCTTGGGGATTTACCCTTTGTTCGCCTTCAGCATTTTGGCCTGCGAGTTATCGTCAGTAACGTGGCTCTCCGACAAAGGTGTGACAAACTTTGTGGCGGCTGTGGCGGCTCCTTGATATGCTCCTCCTCGGCCAGCCACGCTCGAGCTTCCTCCTCCGTTCCATGCATTCCAAATGCCGCATATTCAAACGCACGCGTTAGATCTCCAAAGCATTTACTTTCCCGGTCTGGAATTGCGTCTTGGTAGAAGAGCGCCAGCGAGGTGAGGATCAATGGTCGATGCGGCTCTGTCGCCGGCGTACCCTTCAATGCGAGTGATGCAGAAAGAAGCAGTAGGATATAGTCCAACGGGACACTCGGCGTCAATCTCTCTGGCAGAGTTGCGAAGCAGTGTTAGTTAAGAGTCCATAATTACAGATAAGGAACGACGCACTCTTATTAACGAGCTCGGAGAGAAGAGTAAGGATGCCTTGTTGGAGATTGGAGGCGATCTCCCGGGTTTCCACCACTTGATCGATGATCCATAAACCAATCCTTTCGCGGGCTGGGAGACAAATAGTTAGCCTGAAAACTAACCATGGAGACCACCAGAGGCGCCTTAGCCTACCATCGTCGTGCTGGTACAGCACACCAAGGAGTCGAGCCACTGTCGTGTTGAGTGGCTTCGGCGCAGATAACAGTTCCAGGAAGCTATTTACATTAACCAGGGTTGCCACTTCACTGTAGTCTTACAAACTAAAAGTTAGGTAGACCTTGTGTATTTTAGCAAGATAGCGTACCTTCGGTGGAGATCACACAAAGCAACTCTGCTGCGTCGTTGCGTAACCCGTAATCGTAGTCCTCAAGGGCCATTGAGATAAGAGGAGGGCACATGACATCGGCACTGCCGCCTGTGAAGATATCTATCAAGTGTTAGAATGAGCGTCAAAGTGCATGTTAGCCTGCCGTCAGCTTACATTCGCTAGAAACAATGGAAGAAAAGATATCGAGGGCAGCGGTACGCAAGTGCCTGGAGCTGTCCTTGAACAAGGGAGTCATCCGCATAAGCAAGGGGTCGATATCCCAATCAGAATGGCCCGGTCTTTGCGCAACTATCGAAGGAAGCTTGTTACTTGAATCTGAAGGAACAAAGATAGCAGTTTTGTACTCACTGCGGGATACCAATTCCATCGCTTCTTGAGCCCCCCAAGGGCTGCTGGATGCAAGATTCCCTGCCACGCACTTTACAATGACTTTGTAATGATCTACGAAAGCAACCGTCAGCGCTGAGCTTCCTTTCGCATCAGGGACCTGCCCTGCATACCGGGTTTTGCATGTTCAGCAACAGAGTCTAGAGCCTGTTCCATACAGTAGGAGAACTCTGACTCCACCAAAGCCTGCTTTATCAAGGTCTGCAGAAGAGCAGACATAAGCTCAATGCTCAAGTTTGGCTGACCTCTAACTCCGTGGCTTCTTCCCATAGTGCCAAAATCTGCTAAAGAGAAGTAGAAGGAGTCATTCCCTTTAAGCCTGCGTTCGAGGGTGTTGGTCAAGGAAGCCAAAATCGATGTAGCATGGTCGCCTATTGAAAAAGCTCAACCAACTGTCCAAGAAGACTGATACACCTCGTACCTCCTGCACCCAACAACATGTCAATCTCATGATAAGCTTGGTGTCGAACATCATCTTCATATTCACACAATGCCATTTCAATCAGTGCATCTTGCACTGGTCTCCAGTGACCTAAAAGGTCTGTTTAGCAGACAAAAATAGAGGATATCTCAATTCATTTGCTCACCCATTCTCGCCAAATGGCCTAGAGTTGAAGCCCAAGTTTTGCGTGCATGAGCAATAGGATCATTCCCCCCCACCTTTGCGTTCCGTGCAAGGCTCGTTCTTGTGACAATGGCTTCTGCATGACCATCTGCAATCCTACATTTAGGTTATGCTAGTTCTGGGGCAAGGAGATTTCTCCTACCTGCAAGCTCAGTGAGAGACTCCATAGCTGCTACCCTTACCTCCCAGAGTTCATCTGTCTCTGCAATTTGCACAAGTGAAGTTAGATCCGCCTGAGCTCCTAATAATGAGAGTATGAGCTCATGCAATGGTAGGTTATACTCTGACTGACCATACTGAGAGACCTTCTTAAGCAAAATCACCCATTGTTTGCCCCAGGAGACATCCCACACAGAATCCAACTTCTTTTGGTCTACTATGTCCTTTATCCCTTGTATGATCAAGGGTAAGAGCTTGTCTGAAAAGATCGACCTGTTATAATCAAGTGACTAACATGAATCATGATTCAGAGCACATACCACTTGAAGCCATGTTAACCAGCCGTGTCAAGCAAGACAGGCTGAAACGCTCATTGGAGTTGTCGAGGGCAAGCCCTATCAATTGATTCACAACTTCACCTGCCACATCAGCTGAAAGATATTAGTGGCATGCAGATGAGAATTAGGTTTGCATACATTCAGGGACAGATTTTGCCAGGAATTCCAGGGCGACTTGTCGAATGTGCACATTGGGATGAAGACTGAGGTCCTCTACCTGCTTTGAAAAGTCTGGCAGGGACACTTGTGGAAAGTTGGTGGGTAGGTTCAGGTCCCCGTCAGTGATATTCTTGTTGGCTAGGTGACCAAGAACAAATGAACAGAAATCCCTCGCTATATCTAATAAAAAAGAAGTAAATTTGTGGATTCAAATTGCATCTGCAAGCAACCGTACCGTGCATAGAGATCACAAGCAAGAGCATTTTCCAATTGTCTTGTATGGCATCTTGCTCAGTCTTTTCTAGTGTTTGCTGGTTCAAAGCCAGCATCACAATTCTTGTCTTAATCCCATTCATGACACTCTCCCAAATATCTGTAGCCTCGGATGTGGATGTTCTGAAAACATGATTGAAGAACAAAACATACCTTGTTTGTCCAACAGGGAAAGCAATGACCAAGCTGCCTCATTGCGAGTATCAATGCAAGTACTGTTAAGCCCCAAATCAATGAGCAGGTCGACCCCATCCCTCCAACCTAAGCTCAAGGGGTTACTGGTATAGACTACAGGGAGGGATTCAGACTTACCTCTGACCACAAGGGATTTGACAAGGGACACCACTAATGATACAGCACTGCCAGATTCACTGAGGGTCTCACTCCAGACATTTTCGACCTTGGGTAAACAGGCAACAACTGCCTCAAAATACCCATCTAAGGCCTGTGTGAGGCTAACATTGATACCCCTGTCAGCTCAAAATGCTTGCCTTTGGACATCAGCTCCAGAAGTAGTTGTACAGCCTGAGGATCGCTCCACCGATTTTTGATAAAACATTTGAGCAGCTCGGTGACTGTAGGTCCCAACCTTCGTGATCCAGCTGTAGTGATCATTGCAGCGACCTCGTTATCACCTGATTCCGAGACCTCATACTCTTCAATCACTACCAGCAATTAGTAGAGCACAACTGGATTGTTATGGCCAGTGACCAACCATTCATTTGTTCCAGGAGAAGGCGCAGAAAGCCTACAGGTGCTTCACAAGCAAGATCGTCTTGGAGGAGTGTCTGTAGTGTCTGATACACTTCTTCCCTGACTTGAGCTGTCGGGGTTTCAGTACCCCTGTAATCAGAGAGATATGTGTTCCAATTTTCGGACAAAGCAAGCAGAATGTCAACTCCTGCACAGGACACTGGTCCTAGGCCTGATTGCTTGTGGGCTGGGGCTCGAAGTGCCAAAGCAACCAACTTTGCTATATTCGGAGCAAAAGCCTGCTCTAACGTTTTGACTATGATTATGGTGAGCCTCGCACTCAAAGAGGTATCGGGTCCCTTACAGTCTAGGACCGAGATCGAACGCCCTGCAATGATAGTCGTATCAAATAGTAAGTCGATCACTGGACCGAGGAGCTCATCTTCCTCCAAGGTCGGATTTTCGGTGGCACTCCTTGTCGTTCTGTCTTTTGGGTCCCCTGAATAGAGCTCGCAGACCTCCATGAGCTTTAGACGGAGGGGTACCTGCAACTGTCGTCGGAATCGCAACAGCTGTGCTTCTGCATTGCTCACATCAAATGTCTGGTTGAATATGGTTCTGGATTGTACCCACCGCTTGACGACTCGGAGTGGAATAGAGGCTTCAACCAAAGCCACCGGTCCAGCGAAGGGGGATATTTGAGGGTGAGATCAATCTCGACAAGGCGAGGAGCTACAATCCACAGGGTTTCTTCTATCCCTAAATGCGGAAACAGGTCAGGTGTCCGCCCTGTGGAATGATAATGAACGTACCCCGAGACTCGGTTCCACTGAGTCCGGACATTTGCACTTGGTCAGCAATGCACTGTATAACCTTGAAGGCCCCTCTCATCCCCTTCTCCTTGTCCTCGTCCTCGTCCTTGTCCTTGTCCTCAAGCAAATCATTCCTTTCCAAGGCCTTGTGAATTTGCTCTGAAAGAGTCTTGGTCACCACATCTTTATAAGCCGCTATGATAGAAGGTTGGCGATTGAACCACAACTTGTCCACAGGGACCTACTGTCACAGATACACACGGCCGTTTCAATACTTGGCCTGACAGTGCTAGGTTGGTATGAAGAGTCAAACATGGTTTCGAATAACCCTGAAAGCAGAGTTTCCATTGTGCTTGATTCAACATTGCCTTGATAGGATTGATTCGCTTCATTAACAAACGGTCATTTTGATTGAGATTCTGCATTACCTCGTTGAGCCAGAGCCACGAGAATGGCATTACCCTGACTCCGCACCCCAAGCTCCAGCGCAGTGAGAGCATAGAGTAAGCTGGCCGGAGGATAGCCTTCAAGGGTGGACACCAAGAGTTTTGGAACATAAGTGTTTGCCACCTCTGTTGCAGAAAGTCTACTTGGCGCCTCTGGCCCACTCGGAATAGAGAGAAAGGCCTTGGGCACTCCCTTCCACGTTGAAGCTAACCAGTGGGTCAGAATCATGACTACAAGTGAACTGGGGTACTCAAACCAATGCTTTCAAAGAGATTCCCCAGATAATCTCTGCACAAGTTATCCACTTGGCCTTGGTAGTTTGGCAAGTGGTTCCAATCAGTCCGTCGACCCTGTTTTATAGAAAGGTAGCCTACAAGATTTAGTTCAGATACTGAGTTTGCGGGCTTGAAATGCAACACACCTCGTGTCACGAGATGGACAGCCGAAAACGAGCTGACCTTCTGCATATTCGGTTTTCTTTGCATAGTTCCCCGACAAGCGCTTATGACAAAACCGAGACGATAAGTAGGCTGAACGTAGTGGATCACAGTCTCCCATTCCTTGCCAGGTGATACGTTGTCCTCGAAATCAAGGCCTGATGCTAGGTACAGAGGTACCCTCACAGCGTACGCCAAAGCCCTCAGTGACTCTGGTAGAAAGTCCCAGCGACCAAGAATACCGCTCCGCCCAATTAGCTCTTGGAAGCGAGCACCTATCTCCTTGTTGTGACCCTTTGCTTCCCATGAGGCTATAAGCCGTGAGAGCGCTTGAAGATGTGCGCCAATGATTTCATCGCGTTGGGAAGATTTGTCAAAGCGCGTGAATGTGCACTCCCGAATTCTTCGCATACATGCATTTGGCGTATCCTGAGAGTTCACGAAATTTTTGAGGTGCGGCGATCGAGGCGAGAGATGGCTGAGTACGGATGCTGCCTCGTCTGCATGCTCCGGCTTGCGGGACTTGATCAAGCCTTTGAGAAGGATCGTCGCTAAAATGTCGGAAGACACTTTGGGAGCGGAGCCTGATTGGCGGCGGCTTTTGGGTCGAAGCAGCGCTTGCAGGTCGCGCAAGATGTCCGAGAGCGGGGTTTGGAATGGGCAGGAGTCGGGAGGGA
This sequence comes from Coprinopsis sp. MPI-PUGE-AT-0042, assembly GCA_020736565.1. Lineage (NCBI taxonomy): Eukaryota > Fungi > Basidiomycota > Agaricomycetes > Agaricales > Psathyrellaceae > Coprinopsis > Coprinopsis sp. MPI-PUGE-AT-0042. The sequence goes on along the minus strand of JAHBOF010000044.1, from coordinate 277,660 downwards.
GCACAAGGGGGAGAGCCGTTACCACAAGGTAAAGCACTGTACCCCCTGCGATCATTGACAGGACAAAAATACCCAGAATCTTGTTGTCGTGATAGGTCTGTATTCCCAGTCCCAGAGAAAAGAGAAAGAAGGCGAGTTGCACCAGGAGTGGAATGCCAGTGATGACCTTCTCGAGCTTCCACTCTTTAGCTCTCTCATCCAATATCCATCGTTTGTGGGCCTCTTCGGCATCGGCGTCTTTGCGGTTCGAGATTGGTAGGTGGTTGACAACCCACGAGCGGGCCAAAACGCCCATAATAGCACTGAACAGGGTTACAAGGAGACTGGCAAACCAGAGTCCGTTTACCCAAAGCTGGGTGGGCGTCGGTTGGTGTGCGACGTTGACGGGGGCTCGTTACGCAAAGCGCTCCGGATGTCCATGAGCAAAGCCTCCTGGTCTTCGAGGCGAAGCTTCTTTCGCGATTCAGCCAGGAAAGACGTTATAACGCCGGCGAATAGACCTGCCTACGAGACTGTTTCAGTACCGTCAGTCTACAGCCTGCAACTAAGGAGGCTCACAAAGATCAGAAGGGATTCAACACCTGTTTTCCACAATTCTCCCTGTTCATTGGCTTTCTTCTCCGCCTCCTGTAGGTACATCGCCCACGCCTTTGCATTTTCATCGAAGTCCGTCTTGTATCCTTTCTCCCCTGGATCGGCACTGGCAAAATCCGTGTACGAGCCTTTCTCAGCCAGATCGATATCAGGGGGAACCTAGAAAGTCATGAGCTGGGAGACAGCTCCCCCGTATTCGAGTCCACCTACCTTGCCATTTGAATCGGCCATCTTCTCGACTGTAGGCTAGCGCAGTAGGGAATCAGGAAGAGCCTTAGTGATACCGCACGGACCCAGATCGCCTGAAGTCACAAGATGTTTGTGCGTTCTCGAGTAGCTTCTTGGTGCTAAATTTAACGCCCCCTTCGAATGGTCAAAGGCTTCCCTCGGGGATGAAATAATTCTTGAGGCATTTCCTCGCGCATTTAGGTTTTGTAGGTGTCGCATACATGTTGGATTCTTGAAGATTAAATTTGAAAACGATGACAGACGCAAGTAACCAACAAGGTACGATGGGAAGCGAGCGCACACCGTGGCTTCAATAGGTGGGAACGCTGACATCAGCGCGCATCCCAGCGGTAAAAAGGTTTTAAGCGCTCAAGCATTGACCATATCCAGAGCTTTGACATATTTCATGATATGACCGCAATCTAACCTCCCTTTCTTGATGCCTTTTGGCCGTACTCCCCACATCAACATTCAGCCAAACGATTAGACTGCTTATGCCGGTACAACATATAGCGCTGGCCCAAGTTGCATCGACACCGCGTACCTCCTTCTCCCCTTCCTCGCCTTCATGAAATTGACTAGCTTTGTGGACCTTTCTTGGTGCATTCTTTGCCGGTACTTGAAAAACCCCTTGACTATGATCCAAGCCAAGACCAACGTGGCTCCTGTGCGTCGGGGAACCTATTCCCTCTCTTCTCGGAGTAGCAGATGTCCCAGAAGCAGACACCTTGGATTTGGAAGCTGGTGAGCAAGGTGCGCATGCAACATACCTCTATTTACTTCGTGGTGTACTATGTGATTTTATACTCTGCCTAGACTTTACTTGACCACACCGTAAGTCCAGCATGCTCCAATTCACGAACGCGGTCACAGACAAGAAACGTTGGCGTACCAAAGTGAGCTGCCCATTGACGGCTTTGTTCTCCTTTGGCCTTTGCTAAACTACGATAGATCCTTTGACTACCGGATTGAGGCAAATGGAAGAAAGGAGTTGTCAACTTGTTACCCCGCTTTCGCCAAAGAACGGGACTCTTGCTCTTCCCGCTCTGGCTATCCCCACGATGAAAGGGCGGGCCCATTGGGATAGTCTACTCGCACACCGTCCCACCACCACCCGGGATCCTCTGGGAGCCGATCCAGGCACCAACGCGCCAGCACCTGATGCCACCGAGAGCGCGACGAGCAGTGAGGATTTGGACTCAAGACGGTCCATGAGCGGGTGGTGGTGGCCTCGGAGAACGATTGGGGAGGCCAGGGAGGATGATGGTTACAAGGCCATGTTCGGAGATGTGAAGAAAAAGAAGAAAGAAATCCCTTTTGATTTCGTATGTTCTTTTCCCTTTGACCAAAGAAGTCTGATCGTGATACGCCTTATTGCGCGTTTTGCCTCTGTAGGGTGACGATTCTTGCTGCTGCTGCTGCAGGTGGCGCGGTAGAACCTACCGCTGACGGCGACGACCTCGACTTGGGCTTTACAAAAGGATGTCAAGTCAAAGCCGACATCAACTGCTGATCATGATGAAGATGATGAAGGCGGCCCTGTTGATACCTCGCGTCTCGATGGCATCGACGAAGCTGAGCTTACAGAGGATCCGTTCGCCATGGCTGATGCTCCTAGTGGCGTCGATATAGGCCTTGAACTATGGCTAGGCAGCGATGGTGACTACTCGTCCCAGGAGGTAGGCTATACTTCATCCGAGCTCGAGCATCCTTTGCTAACGGCCACAGCTCCTGTCCCGATTCTACAGCCCGCTGCAGGCGGCACACCCTGTTCTTGCTTCTTCGTTAAGGAAACGTTTCACGGTCGCCCCTCCACAACTCTTCCGAGAAGGAATGAAAAAGTCCACCTTTGCCAACATCCCCGAGATCTGCAAGAACATGCACAGACAGGTGACGTTTGGTTGACTCTTGTACGCATTACCGTGTGACCGACTTTCGCGTTATAGGACCAGGATATCGTTCAGTTCCTGTTGTCCGAAATGGGTACTGCTGAAAGCGTCAATGGTGCTGGTCATCTGGTTATCGGTTTCAACAGAAGCAAATCGAAAACGTGGTTCGACGCTACTCAGTATGTGGTATCTTATATCTGTCCTTCGCAGTCTTTGATAACTGACGTCGCATTTCCAGTCGAATGCGTCACTCGCAAGACTTGAAAATCACCCGACACCTCCTCACAAAGGAAACCGTATCTTTTCGTCGCCTGCGAGTCTTTTGTCAGTCGAAGATCCGCATCCGCCAACGCCATCAAGAGCGGTTTCCAGGCCCAGGGTCGGAAAACGAAGCAAGAACAAGACGGGTTGAAGTGTCTCACACATGGCTTTTGTTGATTAAGTCTGTTCGTATCGAACGGTATCATATAGCATCCTCTCGAGACTTTACACTCTCTTCATCTTCGACAACTTGGACTGCATTCAATCATTAGTAATGGGGCTCTCCGACAAAGGTGTGACGAACTTTGAGGTGGCTGCGGCTACTGGCGGAATGGGTTCTGGGATAGCCGACTCGGTTGGCGATATGGGTTCTTGGATAGCCCCGCCTTCGTTTGGGATAAACGCTTCGGAGAACTCCCTCCACCCTCAGCATCTTGCCCTGTGTGCAGTCATCAGTAACGTGGCACCCCGAAACGAGTGCGACGAACTTTGGGACGGCTGTGGCTGCTCCTTAAGATATTGCTCCATAGCTAGCCAAGCCTTGGCTTCTGCCGGCGTTCCATGCCTTCCAAATGCCGCATACTCGAAGGCCTGCGATAGTTTCCTGAATTCACTAGACCGTTGGGGGACTTCGTTTCGGTAATGGAGTGATAGTGAGGTGAGGATCAATGGTCGATGCGGCTCTGTCGCCGTAGTGCCCTTCAATGCGAATGATGAAGAAAGAAGCAGCAAGAGATAATCCAATGCGACATTCGTGTTCAGTGTCCCTGCCAAATTTTGGGACAATGTTAATGATGTATACACAACCGTTGTATAAGGGATAACATACTCTTGCAAACGAGCTCGGAGAGCAAAGTAAGGATGCCTTGTTCGAGGCTGGAAGCGATCTTTCGGGCTATTACCGCGTTATCGATGATCCATGAGCCGATCGGCTCGCGGGCTAGAACGAATAATTAGTCGAAAGGCCCTGGTGAGCATCGCGATCACTAGAGACGCATTAGCTTACCTTCTTTGCGTTGGTACAGAAGACCAAGGAGTCGAGCGACTGACGTGTTGAGCGGCCGCGGTGCAGACAAGAGCTCCAGAAACCTATGGACGTTAGCCGGGGTTGCTACTTCGCGTTGCGCGGGCCCATCTTAAAATTGTAAGTCGGACAGGAACTTAGGCAAGATACCAGAGCAGCGTACATTCGGCGCAGATGACGCTAAGGAGCACTGATGCCCTGTCGCGCAAACTTTCATCTTGGTCTTCAAGGGCCATTGAGACAAGGAGAGGAACCATGACGTCGGTACTGCGATTGTAGTTATCTGTCAAGTGTCAGAAGGAGCATTAAAGAGCATGGTGAATTGTCTTAGGCACACATTCGCCGGAAACAATGGTGGAGAAAAGACCCAGAATCGCGGCGCGTACGTGCTTCGAAGTATGTTGGAACAAGGGCGGTAACCAAGCAGCGAAGGGGTCCATCATCCAGGTGCGATCTGAGATTCGCTTGACTAACCAGCAAAGATCGTCAAGTCTTGAGTTGAAAAGGCGCAATTGAACTCACTGCGAGAAACCAATCTCATCGCCTTCTCAGCCCCTCGAGAGCTACTGGAACCAAGATTTTCTATCACACACCGCAAAATGACGTTGTGATGACCTGTGACTCGGAGGGCGAACCTCAGGCCTCAACGCTCAATCCCACGCCCAAAAAAATCATTGTATACATACCTGATTTTGCGTAGTTAGCTACTTCGTCTAGAATTTCATCCGAGGAGTTGGAGACACCTGAGTCTACCAAGACCTGCTTGATCAGGGCTTGCAAGAAAGCAGATGCAAGTGAGATGCTCAAAGTTAGCGGGCTGCCTCGACCTGTCAAACCCGTAAATTCTATGGCACAGTTGCGACCATCATAGTTGGCCCGAAATATACGTTCGAGGGCGTTGGTCAACGACGCCAAAGTAGAAACGCGGTCGGCTATTAGGAAGAAATCAACTTGACGTCCGCCTAGAGAACTGGGGCGTCTCTCACCTCCTGCATGCAACAGCATGTCAATCTCGCAATAAGCCTGGCCCCGAACATCACTCTCGGAGTCATGTAATGCCATGTCGATTAGTGCCTCCTGCCCTTGTTTCCAGTGACCTGAAAAGAACTCAGTTAATTAGCGCAGACAGGGGGGCATATCGGTGCATTCGCTTACCTGTTTTTGACAACTTGCCTAAAGTTGAAACCCAAGCTCGGCGCACGTGAGAGATGGGATCCCCAGACCCTGCCTTTGCGTTCTGGGTAAGGATTGTTCTGGTTATAATGGTCTCTGAGTGACCGTCTACAATCTATCATTCAAGATATGCCAGTCCCGAACGAGAAAAATTCCCGCACCCGCAAGTTCACTAAGAGATTGTATTGCTGCCACTCTCACCTCCCAGAACTCGTCTATTTCTGCGATCCGCACGAGTGCGATCAGACCATCCAGGTATGTCCCTAACAGTAAAATGAATTCACGCAAGGCTAGGGAGTAGATTGACTAACCGTGCCGAGAGACAGTTTTCAGTAAAGTGACCCAGTCCTTGCGCCAGGAGACATCTGGAATGGAACCCACCTTCTTTTGGTCTATGTCCTTGATAGCGGTAATCATTGGCAGAATCAACTTGTCTAACCAGATCAATTAGTCGAAACAAAAATCATTGGGTGATGGCAGTGAGTGCATACCATTCGAGGCCATGTCAATGAGTTGGGTCAAGCATGATCGCTTGAGGCGCTCGTCAGAGTCGTCAAGAGCAAGCACCAGTAATCTCTTCACAATGGCTATCGCGTTAACAGGAGAATATTAGCGGCATGCATGAGGTTGAAAAGATGGGATTGCACACATGCAGGGTTAATTTTCGCCAGAAATGCTAAGGCCGCTTGTCGAATGCGCACATTGGAATGAAGACTGAGGCCTTCTATCTGCTGTGTAAAGTCTGGTAATGCCACTGGAGGAAGTTTGGTAGGTAGGTCCAAATTCTGGCCAGAACTAGTGTCACTGCTTATGTATTCGAGGACACATGAGCAGAAATCCCTCGCTGTAGCTAGAGAAAGTGACATGAATCGGTGAATATGGTTATCTTTGTAGGTAACCGTACCGTTTGTAGCGATCACGATCAGAAGCTCTTTCCAAATGTCCGCCATGGAATATTGTTCGGCTTTGTCTCCTGTTGACGTCTGAATTTTTGATTTGATCCCATCCATGATCGTCTCCCAGAAACCTGCGGCCTCGAATATGTACATCTGACCATGCGACCAGCAAAGAAACATACCTTGGTTGTTCGACAAAAAAAGCAGCTCCCTTATCGCCGCATCGCGGGTGTCAACGCAGGAACTGGTAACCAGTTCAAGGAGAAGGTGGATGCCTTCTCCCCAACCTAGGATAAAGCCTTGAGTACGCCAGACTACCAGGGTCAACTCAAACTTGCCTCTATCCACAAGAGATTGGACAAGGGTCGCTATCAACGGTACTGCGCCGGCGCAGCCACCTTGCCCTTCATTCCAGACTTCGGCCTTAGGCACGCAGGCAACGACCGCATCGAAATATACATCTGAGATGGCTGCGTTAGGCTGACATCAATACCCCGTCGACTCAAAATCCCCACCTTCGGACACCAGGTCCACAAGGAGCTGTACGGCGTGAATGTCACCCCATCTCGTCTTGATGAAACATTTTAGCAGCTCTGCAACCACGAGTCCCAATCTTGGTCCGCCTCTAGTGATTGATCCGGCAGCCTCTGTATTGCCTGATCCCGATACTACGGGAGCCGGAAGGTTTGTTATTTTTGCATACTCTTCAATCCCTGAGATACAGTCATTAGCAACATACATTTGGATTGCTGTGGCCGGAGACCAACCCTTCATTCCGGCTAGGAGAAGACGCATAAAGCTTACAGGTGCTTCGCAAGAGATACCATCCTGGAGGGATGTCTGTATGGTCCCATACACTGCTTCGCGGACTGAAGCTGATGGTGTTGCATTATAGGCCCAGCCTGGACCCTCAAGGAACTGTGAATGCCATCTTTCGGACAAAGCCAGCAGAACAGAAACTCCTGCAGAGATGATCGAGTCAGATGTTGCTCGAAGCGCCAATGAAACCACATTTGCTATATTGGGAGCAAGTGCTGCCTCCAATGTTTCGACTATGAGCATGGTAAGCATTGAACTCTCAGCCAGTATTTAATCCCTCACAGTCTAGGACCAGATAATTTGGATCTGGCTCCGCATTGATTGAGAATGACAGGAGCTTTGCCACTGAATCGAGGGTATAATTGCCCAATACCAAACCATCGTTGCCTCCCTCGCGCTTAAACACTTTCGTTAACGTTAGACGAAGAGGTCCCTGCACCTGCATTACATATCGATGCAGCTGATTCCCTGTATTGCGATATGCACGAATCAAAATCCAATCTAGATGCAGTCATGGGTTGTACTCACCGGAATATTTGAGTAAGCAGTCCAGCCAGTGCCACCGCTCCAACGAGGGGTAAACAACGGCAGTGAGATCAATCTCAGTGAGACGAGGAGCCACGATCCAGAGAACCTCTTCTATCCCTAAGAAACACATCAAGTCAGATACTTCTCCCGTGGACAAATAACCAGCTTACCGTGAAACCCTTCTTTTTGCGCCCAGATGATGATACAATCTACAACCTCCAGACCTCTCTTCAGAGATTCATGGCTTTGGTCAAAGTGTGTACCCTTCAGAGCCGTTTGGATTCGCTCTGAGAGAATCTTGATCACCAGCTCGTTATAAGTTGCTGCAATAGAAGGTGTGTGATCATGCTACAGCTTTATCCACTGGGACCTACTTGCACAGATAAAGGCGGCGACCCCAATACTTTCTTTGACAGTGCTGGTATTGTACGAGGAATCGAATATAGTTTCGAAGAACTCTGCTAACAGGGTCTTCATGTTGCTGGACTCGACACACCCTTCAAATTTATCATCATGGTCAAGCAGCAAATCACTATTTGGATTAAATTTAGACGCTACCTTGCTTTGCCAGCGCTGCGAGAATGACACCCCCTTGACTCCGCACGCCGGCCTCTAGCGAGGTGAGAGCATAGCGCAAGTTGGGTGGAGGATAACCAGAAGATCTGAAGCCCTGGGGCTTCAGGGCAAACATTGGGGCATATGGTATGTCTGGTGCTGCACCGCTAGCTTGGATCTGCCGCCCGCCGAGGATGGAGAGAAAGGAGCCAGGCTTTTCTTCCCACGTCGAAGCTAGCACTGGTAGGTGAGGAACATGACTGGGAGAAGGAAGGCACACGAACCAATGCTTTTGAAGAGTCTCCCCAAATAATCTCCGCATAGTCGACGCACCCGATCTTCGTCCTTCTGGTGGTTCCACTCAGTATGGTGACCCTGACTTACGGCGGGAATATAACCTGCAAGGTTTAGCTCCATTATTGAGGTATTGACTAAATGGGTCATACCTTGCGCCATGAGATGGACAACTGAGAACAAGCTGACTCTCCGGATGTTCTGTTCTCCTTGCACGGTCCCCCGACAAGCGCTTATTACAAAACCGAGGCGATAAGTAGGCTGAATGTGACGGGTTATGGTCTCCCACTCTTGGCCAGGCGATACAATTTCTTCAAAGTCGCGATTAGAAGCCAGGTAAAGAGGCACCCTCACAGCGTAGGCAAGAGCCCTCTGTGAATCTGGCAGGAAGTCCCAACGGCCGAGGATACCTATCCGACCTATTAGTTTCTGGAAGCGGGCGCCAATTGCCTTGTCATGGCCATTTTCTTCCCATGAAGCCACAAGCCACAAGAGAACTTGCAGATGTGCGCCGATGATTTCATCGCGTCGCGAAGAGTCTTGGAACCGCATCGATGTGCAATCCTGGATTCTTTGAACGCACACCTCTGGGGTATCAGAGTCCAGGAAAACCTGGAGATGCCGCGATGGAGGAGGGTGACGGCTGAGCTCGAATGCTGCTTCGTCTGCAAGGTCCGCTTTGCGGGACTCGATCAAACCTTTGCACAGGATATTCGCTAGTGAGTCGGGAGGGGCTTCGGGAGTATCGCCTGATTCGGGGCCACCTTTAGGTCGAAGTCCATGAAGGAACCGGGCTTGCAGGCCGTGCAAAAGTTCCGAGAGCGGGGTTTGGAATGGGCAGGAGTCGGGAGGGTGCATAAGGGGAAGCGCCGTTACCACAAGGTAAAGCAGTGTGCTACCTGCTACCAGTGAAAGAACAACAACGCCCAGCGTCTTGTTATCGACATAGGTTTGAATCGCCAGCCCGAAGGAAAAGAGGAAGAAGGCGACTTGCACCAGGAGCGGGATGCCCGTGATAACCCTCTGGAGCTTCCACCGCTCGGCTCGCTCGTCCAACGTCCATCTTTTATGGGCATCTTTGGCTTCTTTGCGGTTGGAGACTGGCAGATGGTTGACGAGCCAAGAGCGGGCCAAAACACCTACAATGGCACTGAATAGTGTTAGGAGAAGACTGGTGAACCAGAGCCCGTTCACCCAGACTTGGGCCGGAGTTGGCTTGTACGCAACGTCGGATTGGGTCTCGTTGCGCAAAGCACTACGGATGTCCATGAGCAAGGCCTCCGAATCTTCCAGGCGGAGCTTCTTTCGCGATTCGGCCAGGAAAGATGTTATGACGCTGGCGAATAAACCTGCCTAGAGCCCAATTCAGTACCGATAGGCTCCAATCCGCGTTAAGGAAAACTCAGGACTCACAAAGATTAAGAGGGATTCGAGACCTGTTTTCCACACCTCTGCCTGTTCCTTGGCATTCTCCTCCGCCTCCTGGAGGTACATGGCCCATGCCTTCGCGTTGTGATTGAACTCCTCATTGGATCGATTCTTCTGTGGATTAGCGCTGGTAGACTCCGCATACGAGCCTCTCTCAGCCTCGTCTGCGTCTAGAGGAAGCTGCGACGAGTCGTTAGCCAGTAGACAACGCCCTCGTATTCGAAAGCAGCTACCTTGTCTCTTGTATCGGACATGCTCTTGACTGTAGGTCAGAGCAGAAAGAAAGCAGGGCAGGCCTTGCTAAGGCCGCATGCTCCCAGGTCAACTGGAGTCCGAGCAGGCTGTCAATTCATTATTGGATATATTGCTCTGCCAGTGGGATGGCGGTGCCAAAGTTAAGGTTCTCCCCGAATAGCTGGCTGTCCCAGTTGATTCTTGAAGCGCTTTCTCGTGTATCTGGGTACTCCAAGTGGCGCGAACGTGTCACAACTTGAAGATTAAATTCGAAAATGACGATGACTGCAAGTTGAAGGGAGGAACACAGAACGATTTGCCAGACAATTTGTGGGAACTCCGGCAACAGCGCATCACAAACAAAGCTTTAAGCGCTCAGCGCCCAAGCTCTTTGAAGTCGTGAGGAGCTCCCAAGTCATCGGTATCTTGGGTCCAATCAAACAGCTGTGAGCACATTCAGGAGCCTCCAAAAATAATAGTAAGCCTATGAACAGCTGTAGTGAGCTGACTTCCCCTGTCACGGACGGTGGAGTACGCCTTGGGCGTAATCATTAATTTTTTGAAATTTCACCTCCCAAGCCGGCTGCTAATCTCGCACCGATTAACAGCCAGTGCAGAAAGTTCGTCCTTGGTCCACTCCCTTCCTGGAGCAGCTTTCCTTGGGACTTCTTCGCCGTTTCTTGTCTTCATGAAAGCCACTGAAGCTGTGGACTTTTCTCTGGTGCATTCTCTGCCCGGTCTCGACAAACCGCTCGACTATGATCCCAGCAAAGACAGGCGTGGCCCCCTAAGTCTTGGAGAGCTTATTCCGTCTCTTCTCAGAGAAGTAGACATCTCTGAAGCAACCATCTCAGATTTCGACAACGATGGCAGTGGTAGAGCAACGTAAGTGTACAGCATGCCATAACTTCCCCCATGTCTTACTCATATCTAGGCTTCCATTGACTACGCTTCGTGAATTCAGCATGCCGCAATTCATGAACGCGGTCACCGACAAAAAAGATTGGCATATCAAAGTAGGTTGCTCATCGAGGTCTTAGCTATGCTTCAGACATTCCTGAATCACTCTAGGTGTTTGACGATCATATTACAGACAAGTGGAAGAAAGAAGTGGTTGACTCTGCCATCGCCGCATTCATAGAGGAGCGTAGCTCTCACTCTGATGACGACGACGACCGGTCGGGATACTCTGTTCGATGGCGAATCCATACCGTTCCACGCAACGAGTCGCGCATGACAGACCAGATGGCGACCGAGTGTATCGCTGAATTGCGACATAGGGCAAAGACATTCAAGGATTCGCCCAATGGCGCTGTATTCGTCTACAACGGCGACGTGTTCAAGTCTGACTCTGCTGTGTCAGAAAAGGTCAGACTGGCCCTTGAAGAGCACGTTAGGCCTTTGGAGGACGTACCAGGGAAGCTGAAGGACTGGCATCCAGGATCTGATGGTAAAGTTCTAGACTTGGTGCACCCTAGTTTGTTCCCGCTGATCTATGGGAAGACAAAGGTGCTTCCCGTTGGCGCGAAGGTCACCAGTCTCCTTGCCCAGGACTGTGTGAAGCGCTGTGGAGAAGGTGTTATCATTGACGACCCAGCAGGGGAAGACCCCCGCTTACAGCACAAAATTCCAGTGGTTGCCTTGCGAAGTCGACATCAATGGTGAAAAAGCAAGGTTCGTTCCACATGCGATATTTACATGGCAGGAACATTAATCGCACAACGCGTAGGATCCTCTCCTATATCAACAATCTCCATCCAGAAGAACACCCAGAGCTCTATTCGACCATCGAGGATGTTCTCACCGCAGCCATCCCCCTCTGGGAGCTTACCTTGGCGGGGCTCGTAGACGAAGATTATCGCTACACTCGAGGTTACAGGGCCTTTTGTTCAGAGCCCGAGTACGACCCGGACCCAGAGACTCTCGATGATACGTGGGGCTTCCAGTTGTCTGAGCTTGCAGCCGAATACGGCGAGCCCGAAGAGTATCTGGAAGACCACCTCGTCGAAGTTCGTGGCGAATGGGCTCGTGGGACACGAAGACTGGTGCTACCAGAGGCGGCGGAGTTTAGCCCCAAGGGGCTCGTCAGGCCTGCACCGTTTTCACTTCGGCAGCATGTCGCGAAGGATGGACGGCCATTGCAGGTGATTGTCAAGTTGGCCAACATTCACCTCACCCCAGAGAAACCAGAGTACGAAGGAGGTACCTGGCACGTTGAAGGGAAACTCGTGAGTAACCTTTGGCACTCTTCCACTACGACTGACAAACCTTTCTGCAGAATGAGCACATCGTCGCAACTGCTCTCTATTACTACTCTTCGGACAATATCACCTCATCTTCTCTTGCCTTTCGCCAGCTTTCTGAGCATGGGAGAGATGCCGACGGAGTGCGCCATAATCTTGACGATTACGGCTGGCTCAAGCCTGTCTTCGGACTCGCCAACTACGAGTCAGCGGTTCAACACGTTGGGAGCGTGGAGACACGGCAAGGGCGCCTCCTCACGTTCCCCAACATCCTCCAGCACCGCGTCGAGCCATTTAGATTGGAGGATAGAACCAAACTGGGACATCGCAAGATTCTCGCCGTCTTTCTCGTCGACCCTAATGTCAGAGTGATCAGTACTGCGCATGTTCCAGTGCAGCGAAAGGACTGGTGGGCCCGAGAGATCGACCAGTCAGGCCCTCCCAAGTTTCCACTTCGTGACCTGCCCAACGAGCTCAAAGATTGCATCTACGGTGGAGTGGAGGGATTTCCTATCAGTCTGGAGGAAGCAAAGACGGCGCGGGAGGAGCTTATGGAGGAGAGAAAGGCGTTCCTTGTGACGCACGCATCCGATCTTCAAGATGCTACCATCTCCTTATGCGAACACTAGGCAGCTGTGTCCTGAAATATGATGATATTACTCGGCTGTTGGGCACAGAGAGAGTTTGATGCGATGTATCCTGAGTATGGAACATCAATGAGTAAAAAGGTGTCCGCGGTTGCAAGCCTGATTCCTCCATCCGTAGCAGTATGAAAAGGAAAACATGACGAAAGTAAATGTTCGTGTAGATCAAGGCGGAGCCCGAAGATTCGTAGGTAGTCGTAGATTGAGGTCTGTAAAGACCCGATAAATGAGCTGGGCCGAGACGCCCTCATCGACAAGGAATTCGGGTGCAACACCCCAGCCCAGCAGGTCAAGCACAAGGTTTTTGGCGTGATCCAGCTCTTGGACTGATACTGAAATATGGTAGGTATCAGAACAAGCAGGAATAGCAGCAGAAGTAACGGTAGCGGCGCAGGACAAGTCAGTCAGACAATCACTCTTTGTGAGAGGTGGCTGTTTCGTACAGTTTGTATAAGGATCGTAGAGAGGAATATCAGCAGGTAGAGTAGATTCAGGGGGGACAGTTGTCGCTTCTGGGGCAGCAGGAGGTACGGGGGTTGTCGGGGTACTGGGATATGAGTCTGGAGGTGGATCCGGATTGGATGTGAATGAAGCATCGGGCTTCAGCGGCGAAGACCGCAGTTTCCGAGGAGGTAAAGGTGGCTCTACAGGGTTTGTGGAGGCTTGGAAGGCAGCCAAAGATGGTCTTGCTCTCAGTCTCGGTGGTCCTGAAGCTTTCCCACCGCCTTCCTGATCCAAGATTTCGCTTTTCGCTGGTTTCGTGGGTGATGAGGGTACAGTGGCATTATCACTTGAAGGTGTCTCTTCATTTGTCTCCTTTAGGGACCCCTGCTCCAGCGCTGATAGCTCTTGCTGAGCTTTGTACTGCTTCATCTTCCCCTTGAATTTGTAGGAATTTCGGACATCCAGATGTTTTGCTTTCGTTGGTGAAGGAGGCTCTGGTGGTGGTGCCCGCTTAGCCTTGGGTGGAGAGGCCTTCTTTGGTGACTGACGGCCTGAGCTCGAAGCAATAGAACTGGGGGAAGACATGATGGTGGTGGTCGAGGTCGAAGCTGAATTGGCGCCTGGCCAGTGCCACTTTCCACGTTTGATCGCCGGCTAGGGGTTGCGTCCCAGCTCGTCTGGTATAATTACCAGCGACAAGCGTCTTGAAATGCTCAACACGCCAGTAGGCAGGTTGTATCAGTTATCGCCTACAATTAGCCATTGGTAAAACCATTGTGTGTGTTGACTTCACCACAATAAGACCGGCCAAGGCCATGAGCTATTGTTGTACAATTCAGCATCCCCTTTCTTCATCTGAATTCGTAACGTTTCCAAGCAACTCTAGTAGGCTTTTGAAGCTTGTATTGTGTCAACCCTCGTCGTGGTCCGTGTGCAGTCGCCGCCTTATATCAATCAGACTTTGATGAGGCCCAATTTCTAGACTGAACGCGGCCCCTGTTCTCTAACGACGACGGCGACGACAACTACGATTGGTCAACCTCACAGAGCTTAACCGCCAACGCCCACGTACTCAAAGAGGACGAAATGCGTTTCAGGACCCTCGAAATCCGGTGGCACGATAGCAAGCCCATCTCGACCTGCGACTTCCAGCCTGTTCCATTCAAAAAGGCGCGTCCGCCAGCAGGGCAGGACAAAAACTATGCAGGACATGCGTATAGGCTAGCGACGGGAGGAGAGGATAACCATGTTCGCGTAAGTTTTGCTCTAGGCGATGGTCTTTAGCGCGTTTCGCTCATTAGCGGTCGGGCAGCTTTGGATGGTTCACCCCCATATACGCCCGACAAGCGTGGTCGACGAGGCAGACCAGTGCAATGGACCACGGGCGCCACGCGTGGAGTATCTTGCGACGCTGAGCAGGCATTCTGCAGCAGTGAACGTTGTGCGTTTCTCGCCCAACGGTACGTGCATGGGATCATTCGGGTCGGGGCCATTTCTGAAAGGGTATTCATTGTAGGCGAATGCATTGCTTCAGCGGGCGACGGTGAGTCGTAGAATGTCGGCACGATTTGCTTGAAACTCATACGGCAGAGCAGATGGCATGATAATCATCTGGGCACCGTCTTCGAGCCCTCAGGCGGCGACATACGGCAGCGACCTGAGCACTGAAGACTTGCAGCACGAAAAGGAATACTGGAAACCGCGCACCTCTTTTAGGTGCACCCAAATGCAGGTCTACGATCTTGCCTGGGGTCCAACTTGCGAGTATATCATCGCAGGGAGCACAGACAATACGGCCCGAGTCTTTTCTGCCGCAGACGGTGAGCGTTGTTCTTAGTTTATCGACAAATGTATCCTCATACTTCGTAGGCAAGTGCGTCTACGAGATCGCTGAACACTCTCACTTTGTGCAGGGCGTTGCGTGGGACCCCATGAACGAATACATTGCGACCCAGAGCAGTGACCGTTCCATGCATATCTACCGCATCTCCACCAAGAACGGCTCCTTCGAGGCCCACGCTGTAGGCAAGAACACCCGCATGCCTCACAGACACTCTCGTACCCCCAGCCACGCAAGCAGGAGCCATCATGCCCGCGCACCCTCACAAAGCGACACAGAATCCGTGATTATGGACGACGCGAGTGCAGACGCCCCTCCAACCCCAGCCATGTCAGTTCACAGCACCCCATCCATGTTCCCACCTCCATCTATCGAAGCGTCGTCCCGGCGATCTTCTTTCAGTGGGTCGAATGCCCCAGGGTCACCCTCCACATTCAGTCGTTACGGCCGATCACCGTCCCCTATGCCGCCTCTCCCGGCCATTCGAAGTAACCCCTGGTCAAATATCAAGCTGTACGGAGATGAAAGCTATACCAACTTCTTCAGGAGGTTGACGTTCAGCCCGGATGGAGGGCTTCTACTCACCCCGGCTGGTCAGTTCGAAGACCCCACTGTCAATGTGCCTTCGAGGGGCAGGAAAGGGAAACCGACTGGAAACGACGCTGCTGCATCATCAAGCACAGAGAAGAACTCGACGGCCTCTTCATCCTCTGTTTTCATCTACTCCCGAGCCAATTTTGCTAGGCCACCGATCGCCCAGCTACCCGGCCACAAGAAGGCAAGCGTTGCGGTGCGATTTTCGCCCGTCTTGTACGAGCTGCGGTCAAACGTCGAGGGAGGGGAGGAGACAAAGACAGCGGCATTGGAGCGAGGTTTGGAGGGATCTCTGAAAGTGGACCTCACCGGCCCTACAGTCTCGGAGGGCAACGCATTGCTCACACCTCAGCGAACCCCTCAAAGTCTCTCTGCGATCGATGCACCGGCCCCCAAGCTCTCTCTCTCCACCTCGACCTCGAGTATGAGCCCTGTAAAAGCATCGCCTGCTCCGTCGCCTATGGACCTCCAACCTCCTACGCCGAGGTCGAAACCCCCCACGCCAAGTCCTTCGCAGGAGCCTCCAATGGCAACACCAAAGACAGGGGCGATCTTTTCACTCCCGTACAGGATGCTATATGCAGTTGTGACGATGGACACCGTGGCCGTGTATGATACCCAGCAAGCGGGCCCAGTGGCACTCCTCACGAAGCTGCACTATGACGAGTTTACAGATATGACATGGTGAGTTCATACTCTTCCTTGACAAGCCGCATACATTAACAATCTATACCCCAAGGTCACCCGACGGTCAATGCCTCATGCTATCTTCTCGAGACGGATACTGCACCATCATCATCTTTGACGAGATCCTCGCAGCACACCATACCCAGCAACATACCCTCCAAATGCAGTCCATTGCGCAGCACCACTCGGTTCCTCTCCTGACGTCCACCTCTTCGTCAGGAGGTCTAGGAGGCCCTTCAACGGGTAGCACACCCGCCGCTACAACCGCTCTCTGCCAGCATAGGACTCCCTCCGTTTGGCGTCGCACCAAGTCCGAACCAGTTGATCCCAAAGAAGCGGGTCAAGGACAGCGCGGAGCCTCCGCTGACGCCAGCGGCCAGTGTGGATGGTGGAGATTCGCAGCAGAGTTACTTTGGGTCTGCGCAACAGGAATATCATCCAAAGGCCTCGTCTTCCTCTTCTAGCGCTGCAGGTCCATCGATGTCAGCGTCAGGGTTCGTTTCACCCTCAACGTCAGCGGATGTTGGACCGAGTGCATCCACGAGTGAGGTTGAGAGGGGACCTACGGAGGAGAAGGAGCCGCCAAAGAAGAAACGGAGGGTGGCTTTGACAAAAGTGTCAGATTTGGGTGCCTGAGGTGTTGCAGTTCGGTCTTGACAATCCAAAGCTTAGCCATATATTCAATCATTCTTCCGAGTTCCTTTCCGTTTCGTTGCCTTTCTTTGTCTCACATCGCTGCTACTACGCCCGGGCTTTGCCTCTGAATTAGTAAATTCTTCGCTGTAATGACTTTTTCATCTGCCTTTGTAATTCTTCTCGTCTTCAAGTACCCAGTATCTCTAGTTTAACGCTGTATATCGCAAATTCACCTTTGGTCTAAATGTCACCCACGGTGGGAATTAACCCAATCTCTGATCGCGCGCCTCAATTTGACCTCAATATCTCTTTTCTACTTACTGCCACCAGCCAAAACACCAGCCACTGAAGACAGCTTCAGAACTCGCTCGCTGCAGCCAATTGGTACCTTGGATAAATCAAAGGTGTTTCATCACCGACTGTGTAACCTCTGGTTCTACCAACAAGCCGGGCGTGGAAGCAGTGCCAACGGGTTCTACGGTGGCCCAGACGGGATGCAAAGTGCTCGTGCCCCGCCCGCCTCATGGCACTGCCATCAAAAGAGGTTCGTATATAAGGCCAGGGCATAGGGATAATCGACTCAAATCCCCAACGCCCCCATCACCTTCATGGCATCCACTATTACCGTGGACTACTCTGTGGTTCACCCTTTACCTGGACTCAAGAAACGCCTCGACTATGATCCCAGCGAGGATGAAAACTGCCCATCGTGTATAGGGAAGCCTTTACCATCTCTACTCAGAGAGCAAGACATTGAATCTGACGGCCCTGCGACGTAAGCTTATGTCCACTTCTTGTCTCGGTCGTATGGACCTCATGAAACCATGACATAGCCTTCCCTTGACCACCCTCCGTGAATTCAGCATGCTGCAATTCATGAACGCGGTCACAGATAAAGTGGATTGGCATATTAAAGTGAGTCATGCGTGAAGAACTCCCTTTTGGTGGTGTTACTAAACTGCTGCAGGTGTTTGACGATGACATTGCAGCAAAGTGGCAGCAAGAGATGGTCGACGCCGCTATCGCTGCATTCATCAAAGAACGCGACGCTCGGGATGAGGATGAGGGCCTTCCCTCTCAATGGCCAATCCAAACCGTTCCCAGGAACGAGTCGTTGATGACAGAAGAAATGGCCACTGCGTGCATCGCCGAATTGCGTCACAGAGCTCGATCATTCGCAAACTCACCCAATGGCGCTGTCTTTGTCTACAACGGCGACGTGTTCAAGTCTGACTTTGCAGTACCAGAAGAGGCTCGGCTGGCCCTTGAAGAGCACGTTAGACCTTTGGAGGCCGTCCCAGATAAGCTGAAGGATTGGCATCCAGGATCGGATGGCAAGGTTTTGGACTTGGCACATCCAAGCCTGTTCCCTCTGATCTATGGGAGAACAAAGGTTCTTCCTGTTGGTGCAAAAGTTACAAGTCTGCAGGCGCAGGACTGTGTGAAGCGCTGCGGAGAAGGGGTTGCTATTCGACCTCCGAAATGTCCGAAAACGTATGGCTTTGGGGAACCAGAGGAAGCGTACAGCACGAAATTCCAATGGTTACCTTGTGAAGTTGATATCAGTGGCGAGAAAGCAAGGTCAGTCGCCATCCGCTCTTTCTGCTCAATCACATTAACGTATGAGCGACTAGGATCCTTTCCTACATCAATAATCTCCACCCCGAGGTGCACCCAGAGCTCTATTCGATCATAGAGGACATCATCACTGCAGCCATTCCCCTCTGGGAGCAAACCCTCGCTGGGCTTGTAGACGAAGACCATCGCAATAACCGAATGTCCAGAACGTATTACTCTGGCCCCGAGTATGACCCAGACCCCGAAGACTTCGACGACGAGTGTGGGCCACAGATATCTGACCTTGACCTTCAAGACGAACCTAGAGAGTACTGGGATGACTATCTCCACGAGGCCCGTGAAGCATGGATTGAGGAAACTCGGAGACTCGTCCTACCAGAAGCTTGGGAATTCAACCCGGATGACTGCGTCGCGCCTTCACCCTTCTCACTCAAGCAGCATGTAGGAAAGGATGGACGGCCACTGCAAGTGATCGTCAAATTGGCCAATATTCACCTCACGCCAGACAAACCAGAGTACGAAGGAGGTACATGGCATGTTGAAGGAAAGCTCGTGAGTCACTCTTGGTCCGCTTCTGCTGCGATCACCAATCTGTCGGCAGAATGAACACATTGTCGCCACAGCTCTCTATTACTACTCTTCAGCCAACATCACCACGTCTTCTCTAGCCTTCCGCCAGCTTTCCGAGCATGGACACGAGGTGAGCGGACTGCGGGAGGGTCTTAAAGACTACAACTGGATCGCACCCGTCTATGGAACCGGTAACTACGACTCTGCGATCCAAGATGTCGGGAGTGTCGAGACCCGACAAGGACGCCTCCTCACCTTCCCCAACATTCTCCAGCACCGAGTTGAGCCGTTCTCTTTGGAGGATAAAACTAAACCGGGACATCGCAAGATTCTTGCCCTCTTTTTGGTCGACCCTAACGTCAGGGTGATCAGCACCGCACATGTTCCGGCGCAGCGAATGGATTGGTGGATCCAAGACCTCGAGCAGTCAGACGCCAGAACATCTTTGCTTGGGGACTTACCCAACGAGCTCAAAGAGTGTATCTACGGCGAAGTCGATGGATTTCCCATCAGTCTTGAAGAGGCAGAGAAGGCACGGGAGGACCTTATGGAGGAGAGGAAGGCGTTTGTCGTGAAGCACGAATACACTTTGAACCGTGCCACTATCTCCCTATGCGAACACTAACCAGCAGTCCCGGATTCCCCCCTTGGCGTTTCTGCTTGTAGCCTTGTCATAGAGCACGACGTAGAAGCAAGATAAAATGGATTAAGATACTGGCACAATAACGCTGGATACATTGCGAAACATATGACCCTATTAATTCTGTCTCCTGCTTGCTTGGTAAGATTCAACTAGGGCGTTGACATCTTCCCAAAGAGCGGTAGCTGTACCATCAACTTTAACAAGGGAAGGAAACAGGCGGTCCAAGAAGACAGCGATGGCGATCTTGTGTCGGACGGAATAATCCAGGTGCTCGTCATCCACGAATGTGATGATAGACAAGTATTGCAGGGGATGGGTGCTTTTCTGAGTCGGGAGCAACGGAGCTTGGCTGAATGAGTCGTCTTGAAAGTGAAGTTCAAGTGTCTTCAGGTTCTTGCAACCCTTCAGAGCAAGGTCTTGGAGGGTATCCGCGGTTGCAAAATACCTCTCGTCTCCTTCGAAGGAAAGTTCACCGGGGAGTGAGAAGCGGAATAGTTCCAACCGTGTATTCGCTTCACTCTTGAGACTGCTAGCATATGCACGTTGCACAAAGGGCCCACTAAAGTGAAGTCCCGTGATATCCAAATGCACCAGCTTTCCTCCCTTTATTGAACGGGAGAGCGCCGTTAAGTATGCTTCTTGCCCTGCTTCCGCCCATTCATGACCGCTTAGTTCGTCGGTGGATAGCGTCATAGCGAGGTTGACTAGACCATTGTTGAGAGTGATAAACTCGGTCAGCTTCGTGAGGTAAATATTGGAATCAACCTCGACGATTTGGCTGCGAAAGGTAATGAGAGCCGGCGGGGCAATGACCTGTGTCAAAGCAGCCATGTCCCATGAAGTTGACACAACTTCGAGACAGCGGAGGGAGGGCAGCGAGGTGGAAGGCGAGGGCTTGACGGTGATATCGTTAAGATCGTCGGGACCCCATGACGAGAGAATCAGGAACTTGAGTTTACGGAGGTTACTCAGCCGATTCAATTTGTATACATCGCAAACGTCGTTGTACGATGTGATGGTTAAATCGAGTTCGGTGAGTTCGGACAACCCTGAGATTGATCGTATGACGCCCTTTGTGATAGGTCCTCGATAGCGGAGAGACCTAAGTGCAGCTGCAAATGACGCGACAGCAGCCATAAGCCCAGACATCGGGTCTGCCTCGATAGGGTCA
Source organism: Coprinopsis sp. MPI-PUGE-AT-0042 (assembly GCA_020736565.1). Taxonomy (NCBI): domain Eukaryota; kingdom Fungi; phylum Basidiomycota; class Agaricomycetes; order Agaricales; family Psathyrellaceae; genus Coprinopsis; species Coprinopsis sp. MPI-PUGE-AT-0042. The sequence continues at coordinate 256,687 of JAHBOF010000044.1, read as the reverse complement.
TCACTGCTAGACTCCCAATCCTTGGGGATGACGTGTTCATTGTTGGTTGCTGACCGGATAGCGAGCGAGAGTTGCTGCAAGTGTGGCGTAAAGAGCGGCGGGAAGAAGGCGTATCCCTCCTCGTGCTGCAAAAGAGGAAGATATCGTCTTCAAGGAAGGGAACAATGGGGTCCCGGCAGACTTTCTGAGCAGAAAGGTCAGCCAATGTTCAGGAAGTTGTTCGAACGGACAGGGAACTTCGAACACGAAGTGCCTGATTTGTGCAGCGTAAAACTGAAAGCGGCCCCATTCGGCGGAATGCGTTCCGTCGAAGGTCTGTACTCTCGAGCTGATGAGTCTGGGTACGCTAAGAAGGCTGACATACTCACGTATCCAGTATCCTCCGCTTTGAAGGACGGGACCAGTGAAAAGACAGGGAGAAGAGAGTACATGGTTTGCCATAGGAATTCCACCGTTGTTTCGAAGAAGCTCTTGTTGACAAATAACAGGCGCCGAAGCTCTTTCTGCCACAGAGGTGTCTTTGATGGCAGAACGCCCTCGACGTTTGAGATGTTGAGGGAGTCACGAAGCATGCCGAAAATCATATGGATAAGCTCTTGGTTACTGATGACTTGCATGCAGGCAGATGGGAGCTGCACCGAGGTTTTTTGATCTGCCGCAGCATTGGTCCCTGTTGAAAGAAGTTCTTTGCATTAGCAACGGGGAAGCAGTGCCAAAGCACCTTTAAGTCGGGATTCATATTGACCGACCTGAAGCCACCGACATAATGGCCACCACAGCAGGGGCTTCAGCCACGCTCGATAGGAGCCTTTTGGACTAGGTTGATGTGTTGATCGTCCAGGTATTGAACGATGAGCCAGCCAGCCAGAACGCGTCTTGGTTGAAGATGGCAGAAATGCATATCAGCGGAACGAGCCGGTGGCTGTGTAACGGATCAAGTAAGTCCACATCAGAGGTGCGGTTGGTCATTGCAAGTGCTTGTACAGTGTACGGGCGAACTAATAACACAAGCAGTCATTGTATTAGAGCAGAAATCCTACCGAATGGTCGCCACCTGAGCGACCCGCCGGCCTTTCTGGTAGGACTTTACAAGTACGTTAACATCCGACCAGAGTGTTTGAGAAGACCCTGAGACTTCGTCAAGGAAAGGAAACAACCTATCGAGGAACATTGCAATGGCAACCTTGTGAGAAAGAGGATAGTTCAGATCTGCCACATCCGTCAGAATATGCAACTGCTCCAGGGCGTGGCTACCCTCTTGCGTGGGGAACGGGGGCTCCTGGTCAAAGGCGTCGTCGCGAAATTGGAGTTGGAGGTGCTTCGAGGTGGTGCATCCTCGGAGTGATAAATCTTGGAGAGTGTCGAGTGTGGCGAAATGTTCTTGATCGCCCTCGAATGCCAATCGTCGGGGCATTTCGAATCGGAAGGATTCTAGCACGGAGTTGCTTCGTGCTAGTGCATTGTGATACACTTGGCGTATCCATACCCCCGAAAGAGGGATCCCCGTCGACTTCAACTCCACAAGTCGACCGTCCTTGATCTTGTTTGCAAGAAACGTGAGATAATTTTCCTGAGCTTCCTCTGGCCCTCTTTCCGACGTTCCTAGCACTCGCCGTCATAATAAGGCGGTTTAGATGTGGGTTTTTGGATATGAAGCCAATTTGTTGAGCAACAATTAAAGGGTGAGGGGCATAATCCACTCGTGTAGTTTGATGGCGGAAGAACTTGAGATTTTCGACTGAGATGCAGTAGGTGAGGCAAAACATGACCCACACCGTTGAGATAACGTCAAGGTGCCTGAGGTTCGGTAAAGAATTAGGGGGTGGGGATGGGATCGCAGCCCCTGCTTCATTCGGCCCCCATGTGGGCAGAATCACCAGCTTGAGGGTCTGAAGGACGGAAAGGTCATTCAGAGACCGTATATCTCGAACGTCGTTCCAAGACGATATAGTCAGAGATAAGTGGGCGAGCTGAGATAGGTCAGATAGGGTAGCCACGATACCCATTGTTATAGGGCCCCGGTAATAGAGATGCTTCAGCCCAGGTATGATGAAAGGAGCGCTGGCGAATAACGCGGAGCTAGGCTCTGCGTCGATCGGGTCTCCCTCTTTGGACTCCCAGTCCGGTGGGATGGCGAAGTCTTCCCCGGGCCGTGAACGGATGCAGAGGGAAAGGCTTTCAACCTGCGGCTTGAGAACAACGGGGAGTAGACGAACAGCCCCTCGAGCCGAATAGGAGCATGTTACTGCTTTAAGGGCGGGAAAGAGGGGTTTGGAGGCGGATCGGTGGAGCAGAAACAACAGCCATGGCTCGGGAAGCTGCTCGAAAGGGCACGCGAATTCAAAGGAGAAGCGCCTGACTTGGCAAGCATAGAGCTCGAACCGGTCCCACTCCGCTTCGCAAATGCCGTCGAAGGTCTGTAGAGCGGTGGTCAGCGTACTAACCCAGAAGCGGAAGGAAGGGGGACAAGAAACGTACGAATCCAGTGTCGTCTGCTTTGAAAGAAGGCAACAGGCGAAAGGCCGGGAGGAAAGAATTCAAGGTCTCCCAGAGAAATTCGACTGTCGTTTCGAAGAGGCTCTTATTGACACATAAAATGCGATGTAGTTCATGCCTCCAGTGTCATTCCCTGCGAGGCCCCTGGATCTGAGGCCCTTCCAACGATGTTTGCAGCATGGCGAAGATTATGTGCATTAACTCTCGATTTTTGATGACTTGAATACAAGGGGGGGGTTCGTGGCGCCAACGGTGAAGAAGTTAGTTGTTGAGAGGTGCCCGTAGGTCCCAATTCCGTGACATCGCTCATATCGCTGTCCATGTTGTCCTGAGCAGGTTTTGTCCCCGTTGTAAGGGCCTAAGAAATGAAAGAAATGTTTGGTGGTAGAAACAGAGTTAAAATGATGTATACTCACAGACCTCAGAGCGGCGCGTCCTGAGATATGACGAACACGTCGATGCGTATGCGAGGGCTGTATCAAAGTGGCCTCCGCCGCACATCCTAACGCGCCAGATCAGCGACGGATCAATGCAAATGTTGCCACGGCCCCCGCAGTGCAACCTTCGAATACCATGCGTTCTAACTTCCAAGTACAGGGAAAACACGAGACAAACGTCGGGAAGACTACAAGAAAGCAAGCCTAGTTCTACCATGGTCTTTTTGAATCCCTACAGGCCTTCAACGCAGTGTTGTTCAAGTTAACGGTCAAGTTATGGTTGTCGTAACATAACCGAGTTACGGTTATGACCATAACTTTTGATGTAACCGACGACCGTCGGCAGGTGCGACGGCACAGCGAAGAGCGATCAGCCCCATCACTGAGTCCTGCCGCCACGGTATGCTGGAAGAGACGCAAGAGAATAAGTTACAGGATAGCATTCAAGTACGAGAAGCTCGGGTATATACAGGCGTGAAATATGAAAAGCTAATCCATGTGTCCATGCTGAAGAATGTCCTGGGCCATTGGTTCTCGAGGCTCAGTATCTTCCTCTCCTTCCGCGTCCATATCGAGAAAGTCGTAGAGTGCGAGTTCCTCATCGAAGTTGATGTTCAGGTGATGCTCATGCATCCGAATCCACACGTCGCTATTGAAGTCAAACCGATCATGAAGTGCGATCTTGACCCAGCCCTCACTGCGTCCTGATGTGCCAACATCACTGTTCAAGTTGAGGATGTTTGCTGCGGAGGCGTTGTTAACGTGTTTCTGGGTGATTGCTTGGAACTCAGATGGAGGGACTGGCTCATAGCTCTCTGGTTGTGGCTCGGGCCGTGGGGCTGCACGACAGTACGTGTTCTCGAATACATCTAGTGGTGACAGAGAGGAGTTCAAGCTGTAGATGTTAAGCTTCTAACTGGGTTGAACAGATAACTATCACATTCTTGATTGACTAGAGCACTCTTCTATGATCCTTAGCAGCTTCAACGGGCTACAGGAACACTCTGAGGCAGGACGTGCCCTTCCTTTGGTAGATGCACGCACGATTGATCTCTCATCAACGCTCGAGATGCCGGGGGTGGGAGCTTTGCTCGGCATCCCCTATTGCCGCCATGGGAAAGTTACTGGTTGCATAACCAGTCGTTAACCGTAACCATGATTAACCCATCAACGAACTTGACTTCTAACTCTAGTCATTAACCAGACAACACTGCTTCAACGAGACGAGGGTTATCCCTTTGAGGATATCTGTAACATTCTGCACCTTCATAAGGTCAGCTCTCCAAGCGGCTCAGAAAGGTTAAAAACGCAATGACCTCCTCGTCACTACTATCCTTCTTGCTAATTTTTTGGCTCTTTCTGATGATATCGTACGAACGTCGCTTGTAGTTGACGAGAAATGGGTTAATAGGCTTCATCTCACGAGAGAAACAAAGCAAATTGATGTTCATCGGATCAGTTACGTCGATAACGGCTATCCCTTCGTTACTGTCTGTTGAACGATCGCACTGAGCGGCGAGTAGCATGAGCTAGGTATCATGGACACTACTTCCCAAGTTGGCGTCGATGATTTCAGCCCCGGAGACATAGCCGCCTTCTTCACTGTTGGTCCTGGAGAACTGCAGCATCCATGCGGCGTATGGGCAAAATAGCTTAGGAGTCTCTGCGTTACGCTCTGGGTAGAGGCGAAGGTCTTCAAGAACAAGGGATGCATTATCCTTTTACTTATCGAGGCGCTCGAGTCGATGAGCAGCTTGCAGAGGCCTTTCGGCGTAATACCACTGGTGGCGGATAGCCGCGACGCATCAGTATTCGAGGGGTTTCGCCCCTTGTTTGGGAACAACGAGAAAGGCCTGGTGTCGCGCGCCCATAATCGTAGCGTGGCGGTGGCTTAGACCTGAGAGAGAACGTGTTGGGATACTTGGGATTTATATATCCAAGCAGAACCCCGTGGTCACGGGGTTGATCACTTTGTGGTCACTCATCCGCTGGTGTCTTGTCCTTGGATGCCATATGATCAAAGAACCCTCCTCTCTCAGCCACAATCTGGATCTAAGCCTTGTAGACAGTTGAACGACGGGGACCAGAAAAACTGAGTGTGGCACTGCTGACAGCCCTGGAAGATTGCAAGGCTGACTGGACCCGAGTCGGATGCCCGTAGCTGCTTGACTGGCCAGAGAACTACTGAATCAAAAGGTATCAGAAGTTTCCGAGACACAGAAAAAGCTACATCCTTCGCACCGGGGGTTTCATGCAATATTTGAAGAATAATTGATCATAAGAGATAACATTACATTTGGTGGTACAAGAGTAAAAGTCGCGAGCACAACATACAACACGAAAATCAAAAGGTCAGAGAATTGAGATGGAAGGCATGCGTGAAATGGCGTAGGAATCATGGAAGGATCGTATGTGTCGTCATCAAGGTGTCAAACGGAACGAGAGTGCAAAGGTATGGCTCTAGGAAAGCGGGAAAACGATGCGGAAAATCTAGTCGTGGGGGGAGGGGTCTTGACAAACCGAAAAGTGTCTTGTTTTTAGCCAAGGCATGGCTAGACCTACGGTTTCTTCACTTGGGTCCACTCCACGCCGCGCCAACACCGACACCGACAGCAAACCCAGCAGTGACTAAACCGCCCAGAGCGATCATTCGCATCGTCTTCTTCTCTGCTCTGCCTGCCTCGCGTCTGGCTTGGAATGCCCGTCTCGGGTGGTCATCATCCAAGTAACCTTGTGCTATGGCCTTGACACAGTCCAGGACGCGATTCTTGAGAGGTCCAAGGATTGAAACAGTGAAGAGTAGCAGTGAAGGAAGGTGAAGAGGATCAAAAGGTTGAGAGTGAGGGAGGAGATTGGGGTGAAACGGGGCAGGTGATGCGGGCCTCTCAGGCCTTTCACTCTCTGATGAGGGAGTCACAGAGTGAGACCGATCGGCATCGTCCTCTTCATAGTTGGGAACCAGGGGCGACCGCTGATGAGGCTCATACTGCCTTCGATCTTGCAGAGCCACGTAAACATCTTTCGAGAGATTCTCCATCCAATCCCTTTCCCACTTTTCCTTGTCCCATCCTGCCCGAGGTCGATGTCGCGGTGAGAAGTATTCAGTTTCATCGGTTCTGTGCTGAACTACGCCATCCACGGCACGCTCTACCTCCCGCCAACGCATGAAGCGCTCTGCAGCTTCGATTCTCAGCCGTCCGATCGTCTCTGGCGAGTGGAAAAGTCCGTCTTTCAAGCTAAGCGCATTGGAAGGCCGGAATCCGGATAGCTTCGAAGTAATTTGGGTCGGCAAAGACTCGGGCGAAAGGACGATGATTGGGACATCTCCCCCAAGCGAATCAATGATCGAGCGCTCCAGAGGGGAAGGTGCTACCAAAAATCGTCAGCACAATATCTTGACCACTCGAAAAGCACTCACAAGATTGGAGGAGGAAAACAAGGGCGGTGAACAAGGGAGACGCTGGAGATGACAGCATGTTCGCTAGAAGCATTGATGGTTGGATGTCGGGTCGAAGAAGGGATGTCAGAGCACGGAATGGGCTTCGGATTATGCTCCTCAGTGTGTTGGCTAGTTCGGTACCCTTTCAAGGGGTTAGATTGGGCACACTCTAGAAGGGATTGTACTCACATCAGTAGCACCGTCATAACTGGGGAGCTCGACCATCTCCACGTTCCTCGCAGGTTCGAACTTATCCAGTCCATGTCGGTCGCTGTGCTGTATCCAGCTCGTCGAGGCCCTCAGCACTTTGGCTCCTGCCATGGCCATCGCATTCATTTCTTCGTCTACTTCCCCATCTTCACCTCTTGGACCTACCCAGCTCCCGGCTTCCACAATGTCTTCGTTGTCCTCGAGCAATAGCCTCACCAAGGAGCGTTTGTCGACTCCTTGTCGTCCGAGAACTAGTAGTCTGACTTCCCCTAGCGTCTGTCCATATGGTGTCGAGCGCCTCAGAGCAGGAGGCAGGGTCAGAGATGGGATAATTAACCCCCTCGTGGCATTCCTAGCCGTCGATTCATGCGAGCCTTCCGAGTGATTGTCGTCGTGATGATCGAGTGGTCTGAGCACATGCCCAGGGCTTGCTGCTGCAGAGCTGAAGAAAAAAGAGGAGGTAACGGATGGTAGAGACGATACGGATCCTGCAGGACTATCAGGGGGTGACGGCAGAGCCCCAGAACGAGGCGACGATGGCAAAGAGAGGTTCAGGGTACTTGTGCTTTCTGTGCGCTGCATATCGCTGGCCTTTTCCAGCTCTGAGACGAGTCGAGCTGGCAGTTGTCGTACTGTGGATGCGCTCTGGCTGACGCCCTCCATGACTGCGGGATGGCAAGAAAGGTTTTGCTCAAGCGCCGAGGCCTGGGGCCCACAGGGGCTTACATGTACACCACGTGGAACAATCTTATCTGCCATCATTGCTGACAACGATGGCGAGTCTCTCGACGACGACGACGACGAGCTTGACATTGTCACTCGACGAGCAGGATTTTGTTCTCTTCTCTCTGTATGCGATGCGAGCACCTTCACCCGTTTCGAGGGATTATCTTGAATCTGCGTAAGACCGCTGGAGGTAACCTCACCATATTTCCCAAAGCGGCCACCCGAGGTCTGGTGGTCAACAAGGATTCCTCAGGACTCAATTGCTAGTCAGTGCTGTCGAGAGCGCTCTTCTTTTGTTTCTGCGAGTAGCTCCGCGTCTTTCGCCGCCTCGAACCTGGTTTGGCACCCTTGCATGTCATGGCCCTGGAGACAACACCTTCTACTCAAGGCGGCCGTCAACAACCAGCGAATTTGCATTCGACATACAGCAGAGTCATTGGAGTTGACTTATCAGGTTCCTTTACTCCAGTTATCTGACCTTCGAGCCTTGTATTTATCCCAACAGAGAAATTATCGAAAAAAAAAAAAACAAGGTATCCATCGCATCCTATAGTAAAGATGCCGACCCCTACAGCACGGCGCAAAAGAACAAACTGGTCAACAGAACAATGAAGCCCGAAGAAGTAGTATCAGCAACGGCTTCAGATGCTGAACGAGATTTAGTAAGGAGGTAGGTGGTATGTAAGGTATGAATGCAGCTTGGTTACATAGAAAAAAATAGTGGTTGATGCGATGAAATACAGATGCAGGATGTCAATGAGTAGTGTGGTCAAGTCCGAAGCCGAGGGGGAAGACATATGGCAAGCCCACGGAGTTCTGGATGCTAAAGGGTATGGGGGCTGTTGGCTGAACGAATGGGTTAACGAAGATCATGCAAGAATTCCACGGATATTAGAGTGAATATGTTGCTGCATCTGGCATGAAGGCCGAATAGTCCAGCTCTCCTTGCTGGAACACCGAGGGCTGCATGTGCATCGGGGAGTAGCCACAATGCGAGCCATCAACCTGGATCGAAACAGGTCCGTCGTATGTCGGCGTCAAGTCTTGATATGACCTGAAGTGTTCCATGTTGTTATAGTAGCTCAGCGGCTTGGGTTGCACTATACCGTCCGAACAGGGCTCGGCAGCGAGAGGGCTATACCGCTCGTTCGACGGTGTGCCCGAGTACACGGGCGTTGTGGGCATGCTGGGAGCGTTGGTCGAAGGCGACTCGGTTGGACTGTGGGAGGACGACCAGCCACTGATATCCAGGAGAGAAGGTAGGACAAGCTGCGGGCGGGGCTGGGAGATGCCGAAGGACTGTTGGGGTTGAAGGAATGTACTGTCCAGGGGATGGACACCTTGGGAATGAGAATCCAATGGATACAGGGAATCCGAAGAAGGAGCGACAGAGTTGAACGAAAACGAGCCGAAATCCTAGATGGTTTGTGAGCAATAATCCGATGTCCAAGGTTTGGCTCAAACTTACAAATTGTTGGTCGTCTGTAGGGGAGACGCCAAAGGAAAATTGGTCGAAGGCAGGTGTAGAGAACTGCGGAGAGTGCTCCTGAGGATACAGCGAGGGTAATGGCAGCATCTCGGTCGATAGGGGCGAGGGCAGGTATGAGCCAGATGAACTGGGACCCTGGGACCGTCTTGCGCTGGACGACCTCGATCTGGGTATGACCTCAACCTCTTCCTCCTTGACACGAACCTTTCCTGACGAACCAACTTGAAACGACTCCTCCGTTATGGGGGCCTCGAATCGCGTCACGATCTCTGGGACGTGGTACTTGTCGAACTCTTTGACCGCGTCGTCGAGCTCCTTGCCTTTCTTCCCCTGAACAAGTAGCTCTGCAATCTTGGCGCAGCGCTTCTCATCCTTCGGACCTACTTCACGAACTTTTCGCTTGGTAGACGCCTCCTTCCGTTTATGCAGCGGTCTGAAGGCATATTCGGGGAACCGTCGGCGATGCTGCTCCTCCGCGAGCTTGGCCTTTCGGTGCCAGACATCGCGTTCGTCGTTGGGAAGATTTTGCCAGGTCAAGCCGATGATCTTTGACAGGGTGCTGTGGTTGGTCTCGACTCCAGTTGAGACGTGTCGGTTCTTAATGAACGACGAACGGAACAGGATGAACGCGTTGGGAGGACGAGGGATATGGTTGTCGGGTTTCTTCCTCCCGTGCGTTTTCTTGAGCGACAAAGTGTCGCCTTCCTGAGATGGGAACAGCATAGAGTCTTCGTCTATTGCAACGAGAGGCGGGAGGGATGGTTCGTCGAATGTACCGGGGGTTACGTTGGGGGCAAACGCGAACCCGGTGGTCGCATCTCCAACTTATAACGCGAACGCGGGTCGGTCAGAACCACCTAATGGAAAAATACCAGCTGTCTTTATCTCACCATTACCGGAGCCAGCCTGGATGTTTGATGATCTGTCGGCAGGCATAGTATGTGACTTGATTATGACGGAGGAGTGTCGATCGACCAGCGCTCAGACAAAGGAAGGAGGGGAAGTAAAGTATCGTGGCTTTACAAGGCATTCGTTGCCTACCTTATATCATCCCCTTCTATTCGCGGGGTCTCCGTGAAGTCACTAATACGATTTGGGCAACATACAACGATCCCCGAATCAAGGAAGGAAGGTCAGATCTATCGGGCTACCGTTCAGCGATGGGAATATATCAGATCACCATCAGACCAAAATAGGGGTGCCGAGGTTCCTTCAAAGAGCCAAAGAAGTGTTGTATTCAGGACGGTGTGCTCCAATATACTGACCTATGAGCATAAGGACCTGGAAGCACAGTGGGGTACTGTCCAATCGCACCCCCATATCGATGATATCATAACCCTGCTCTCCCAGTCAAACCTGGGCTCCGTAAGCTAAAGCGTTCCTTCCCCCGACGTCAATTTGAGCATTCGCCTCATCAATGCCACCTTTCCCCTGACAACTTGGCAACGATAGGATGAGAGAAATAATAATTACTTACATGCGAACGTGCAGCGCTCCAACCTCTGATCAGGATGTGGCGGTTTTGGTGGCGGTCAACGAATTTGCTTCTGTTTAGCGCTGTTCGTGGGTATTCCATCTCCATCTGGGTAGCGCGCACTGGGCGTCAATCCTCTGTACGAATGATTCCTCCTGACTTTCAACAAATGGGAGAGATTGAGGGCCAAGGCCCTCACCTCAAGTGTGAACACTTTCCGACATCCCAACTGGAACCGTCACCCATTCCAAAGTTCGCACGCATCCCGAAAAGGCGAGCGTAAACACTTTTCTTCAAAGGCCAGTCTTAGAGTTGAAATACAAGACGCACTCATCGCGTGTGGCTTCGTTATGCTATAGCAACGTACAGCTGCGCCCGACACTATCAAGTGGATCGTGTCTCTGTATTCAAATTTCTCTTTAAATGCTGAAGCGTGCAAGTAGGATCATTTACATCGCTATCTCAAGAACCTGCATAGCGGCTTGATCTCAAAGGTCTATCTCAGAGATGCTGTTGCATACATACATACTGTAATCCCTTCAATTTATGAACGTGTATTTTGCTCTGTAACAGTACAACACCTGGGGTCGTCACAGAGGTAAAGTGACCTCAGCAACAAAGGCCTGTTGCTACTAGGTCTTCATCAAATCAGTCTTTCTGAGTCCTTCGCGCTCTCGACTCATGAGCACCTTCTATCTAAGATGCCGTATTTATTCAAATCTCCCGTCCTAGTAGGCTTTCCTATCCTCTTGTTCCTCTCGTGGAAAGTGGGGCAGGCAACTAGATGGTCTCCTCGTCCTTCGTTCCGGTCTACCAAAGTCAGCAACTTCAAGTTCTTTGGATAATACGCCGCCTTTGAATTGCCTATTCAGACTGATCGGCTCCGTGTGCTCTCTGATCTCAGGTACAGACATATCTTTTTGCGTCTTCGTCGTTTCTTTGACAGGGCTCCAAGAAAAATCAAGCCAAATTGCTGTCGGGAACCCTCAGAATGCGCAGCTTGTTTGAGCGACAGTAGTCGCAAAGATTGTCGCGCCATTGCCAAAGCAGCCTAATTGAACTTCGGCTGTTTCTTAGCTACAGAGTCTTCCTTCAAGTTCTCAATGGCAAGAGTTGAACCCATCCCCTGAATATTTCCCGTCCGAGGCGAACGCGAAATTTTGGTGTGGCACAACCGTTACACCCGAGGAAACCTGACAGCGAGTCACGATCACTACGGAGGCACAATACGCCCAAGTTTCTCGTCGACAGGCTGTTCAGTGACTCAATGGGCGGCGGAGATCGCGCTTTCGTAAACTTCTCCATATTCCATCATGCCCATCATAACTGTTGCGCCCTTGAGGGGACGGCGGCAAAGATTCAGGACCTTTTTGGGAGGGTCGACGCTTCCGACTAGCCAACGGCACTTCATATCGGCTTCAAAGCGAAGAGAGCGTTGCGCATCTCGGCGGAACTGAACTCTGACCCTTTTGACGATAATAATTTACCATGCGAAGGCAGCCTCGATGCTACCTTTCAAAGGCAAGTACCAGATGTTTTCTGCCAACAGAGTCTAATTTGCATGGATATAGTGCTCATTTGCCACTTCGCTCATGTTGACTTCTGTCATGCCGCAAGAGCGTAGGCCTAGAACCACGTTCAAAATGCCTTTGAGTCCGTTTGGGATCGTTTGCGCTTGAAGAGGTGCCGTTCATTCCGAAGAACCGAAGTCGCGGACATAAGTATGAGGATGGCATCCCTTACGGAAGCGTAATCAGTTCCTTGCGACGTGCAGAATGCTGAAGGCTTGACGTCGTGTCCCCTAGATCTTGAAATCTACTTCCACACAAATGCGCTATGGCCAAATGCCCGAGTCGTTGGATCAGCGATACGATCAAAATTAGTGGTCTAATTGCAATTAACGCGGAAAGCTTGACGCGTGTTTCGGACCCTTGACGTCGACTCAATGCACTGGCAGGGGAAAGGTCGAGGACACCGCGGGTCTGAATGGCTGACGACTAGTTGACGACGGCTAGAGTCGAACGTTAACGAGAGATTTTTGGATATCGGCAGCTCCTGGGTTTGTATGAGGTGCGCCTCGTTGTAAACTTGCCTTTAACGTGTCAACACTCCTTTTCACAGCTCCTTCAAGGTTCGCCACGCGCTTACCGACGCGTCTGACGGGTCATCATGGCCGGCCCGCTCAACTCGGAACGTCGATCGCCCATGACGTCCGTTGACGATGACGTCGACGACTTGGGCAATGCCACCATGGACACCGAAAGCCAACAACGAGCAGCGCAGAGCTTCCACCACAACGTCCTCGAGACCATCCCATTCCTATGCTCTCGAGAGCTTTGCACGGCACTTGGTCACGCTCTCGTAGCTTTCAGGCTCAAACCTATGCCATAAGGACGCAGCAATGCCATCGTCCATCGCGTCAACCAAGGGTCAGGGCCTTCCAGACGCACCCTATACGGAGAGCCGATGCAGCCCAGGACTCTGTGGAAAATTCCAACTTGGCAATTGGACACTCTCGGTTTCTTGCAGAAGCACCTGCTGACTCGGAATGGAAACATAAAGGGTTGGGGAGAATTAAACCCAACATGGAGGATTTGTCTCGGGACGAGTTTGACGGTGTAAAGAAGGGCAAAGGTATGACTTATCCTTAAGATCTTGAGGCGTTTTGAATTGATGGACGAGTCTCAGGGAAGATTTTGCCGACTTCTTCACACTTATTCAAGCTCATCCTTCCTCTTGGTGACCTCTCCCATCCAGCCAATGACAGGCTAAAGCCAGAGACACCGGGAGAGGCGGAGCCATCGAAGGCGTCGACTCCTCCCACCGTTATTCTTTTGCACCCTTCTCAACCATTATCCCATGTCAGCCGGCTAATAGCCATGTCCCTCGCACCTGCGACTCCTATCATTTCATTCCGTAGCACGTCGTCTGGAGGGCACGCCTACCAATGGTCAGACTCAACTGACATTGGTGACTTCATACGTGACGCTGCACATTCTTCTCAGTTCCTGATCTGCATCACGTACGAGCCTTCAGAAGCTCTCAAGCACTCTTTGTTACACCAAGAAGAGGGACGTCGAATTCCAGTCAACCCTGACTCGAGCACAAATCCAACTGATGTTGGCTCTAAGAAGGGGTTGGTCGAGACGGTCATTGAAGTCCAGGTTCCCACTTTTGCTGATAGGACGCGGTTTCTGAGGCGGAAACTCAGTCAAGTCGAGGAGCAAGTGAAGGAGATGGAGTCTCTGAAGCAGCTGTGCGATAACGAGGCACACAGAGGGGCTCGTAGGATGGCACTAACGGGATTTGCCGCACTCGTATCCTACTGGGGAGCTGTGGCCCGTCTCACGTTCTGGGACTATGGCTGGTATGCTAATCATATTCCCTATATTGAGCCTACTAATAACGGTACTCGTTTCCAGGGATGTTATGGAGCCTGTTACCTATCTCTCAGGGCTATCAACTGTTGTCTTGGGTTACCTATGGTTTGTCCTCTATTCATCTAACAAGTGAAGCACTGCCTAACTGCGCACATCTAGGTTCTTGTACCAAGGTCGCGAAGTATCTTACTCTTCCGTCCTTGCTCAGTCAATATCACGGCGCAGAGATGTCTTATACCGGTCGAAAGGTCTTGACATCACCAAATGGGAAGAGATGGTCAGCGAGCGCAGGGCCTTAAGGAAAGAGATCAGCCACATTGCTGAGGATTACGAAGATCGGATACCGCGAGACAATGGGGGAAAGGATGAGACTGACGAGGAGAAGAAAGAGGAGGTAAGGAAGGAGTCACCAGAGGCAAAAATCAAGGACGTAGCGAGCAAGATTGAGAAGGGTACATCGGAGTAGATGTTGCTCGGGTTTCTGCCCTTTAATTTACTTACGACCTAATTATGCTAGAGGATGCTATCTATATATTTATCTTATGCTTTCGAGCGGTTCGAAGTGGCATTGGATAAAGCAGTAAACACCCGCGCTTTCCTTCTGTCCAGTGAGGTGTGGTTCACGGAACTAGCGGGGTTTCAATTGCTTTTGCTCTCTGACTTCCATGTTCATGACCGCTCATCAAGCAAGAAAGCGGTACTGCTTTCCTTCTTTGTCTCAAGGTCGAACTATAGCTGTTAATCATTGGTATCTACAAGAGCCGAAGCCCGCGTATGTGGGACAGCCTAGTACTCTTTGGAATATTGGGCCACCTATCCACAGTCCGTGAAGAGCGGAGCGCCCAACATTGTTGAGGTTTTGGCGTGTGTTTGATGCGGTGACAGCAGAGGTCGTGGGCTGCCTGAAGGTTGTCACCTTCCTAACATCTCGTCTGCATCGAATATGGCGAAGATTCATGAGGCGGACACCGGGAATCAGGTGTGTTCCATTCTTTTTGTCTGTCGCAAAGTTATGGACGTTGCTTTCCAGTTCTCGGTGGATGAGAACCAGGCCGAGAAAGGTTCCAGTCCGGAGTCTCCTGACAATGGCGAAACCCCAGACGAAGTCGATGGGAAGGAAGAATTCCGACGGAATGCGAAGAGTTGGTCCATATACCTGGAGGAGGCTGGAGAGCATGCGAAGGAACAGGCAGAAGTTTGGAAGACGGGACTTGAATCCCTGCTACTTTTCGTGAGTTCTTTTATCTTCCAGACAGTTGTTTAAGTTCTCAAAGGTGTACAGGCTGGTCTTTTCGCCAGCGTGATCACTTCATTTCTCGTCGAGTCTTCAAAGAAGCTCCAATTGGAGGACCAGGAGGCGCTATTGATGGATATACGAAGTGTACTCCTGAATGAGCCCATCGCGGACCACGAATATGCACCTACCGCAAGCCAGCTTTGGGTGAATGGGTTGTGGTACTCAAGTCTCCTGGTCACCCTGTTCAGCGCCATTATTGGTGTCCTAGCTCGGTCGTGGATCGTAAACTATCTCCCTCTTGCTAGCCGGCAAGAAGCCGGGGATGCTTACAGGCGCTGGATGCTTGATAGGATGTCCGAACGCTGGAAGATGCAGAAGATCATCAGGGGGATCCCACTACTCGTTCAGGTGGCCTTCTTCCTCTTTTCCCTGGGACTGGGAATCCAGGCATATGAAAGCAACAGGACCATAGGCTTAGCTGTTTTGTCGTTGGTCGCTGCATGCACAATGATATATGTTGTGGTTACTATCCTTCCCCTCATTCTCCCTCCCGGTTCCTGCCCCTTTAAAACGCCACTCTCAGACGTCTTGCTAGACTTGTGGACCGTTTTCAAACGCGTCTTCCCCGGCACCACAGCTCCCCTAGCAGGGTTCTCTCCCCGCGACCTCTCGGATACGCTAGCAAGGGTACTTTACGAAGGTCTGGTCAAGTCGCCCAAAGCAGACAATGTTGATGAAGCAATATTCGAGCTGAATCGTAGGCCCCTCCAGATTGCCCGACGTCGATTCTTTGCGACCTCGGATACGCCCCGGATATGCGTTCAAAGGCTGCAGGAGTGCATGTCACCAAGGATGGACGATCCCTCTCGACGAGGCGAGATAATAGGCGCTCACCTACAAGCTCTATCCCAGATTATCTCTACCTGGGAGGACCACGGATATCAAGACGAGCTAGGTCTGGACTTGAAGAAAGCGGTGGGCCGGGGAAGCCCTCTCGATCGTTGGGACTTCTTTCCAGAGGCATTGCGAGGACCTGCGTTCACTGTCAGGGTCCCTCTGTACCTTGTCTCGAACATGGACTTTGAAAACGACGGCGGTGCAGTGCTTGGAGAACAATGGGCAGTCATCGCCCGCCATGTCCAGCCACACTATCGGCTCAAACTTGTATTAGCTGCGTGTCGCGGGGTCGCGCAGGGCAAACAGACACTACGACTAGTAAGCGGTTTGACACTCGTTCATCTCCTCGCTCAAAGTAAGGTCCTTGATATGTGCGGTGCTCGGATACTCATTCGGATGTAGACTATGAGCCGGCAAAGGCTACACAATGGGCTACATCGCGACATTCGGAACAACCCTCGATCCTCGCAACCTCGAAACAGTACATTCAGAAGTTACTTGTAACAATCGGTTGGATTTATTTATCCCATCTTCCAACTCGAGCTGACGAAAAAATCTACAGAAGCGACGTGGTCCCGTACACCTTACTTAGAGCTACCCACATGCACCAATGCAGCTAAGGAGCCCTCAAGAGCTTGTGCTACTTATCCCCCACCTCATTTGATTGAAGCGTTCGCGTCGGAGGATCCTATCATGAGGGCGCATGCTCTCGCTGCTCTGGGTTTTCTGGCCGAAGAAGGTTCGTGTTATGTATTACATTCTGCAGCGTCTAACTGTTTTCAAGGTCTTCACGAACCAACAATAATGGAGGGCATGCTCTCAGCGCTTTTTGATACACTGTTCAAGGAAAGAGACTCAATTCCAGTGTTCCTCCCCATGATCCTCTCTCTCTGCTCAAGTAAGTTGCTGTTGCAACGGTTTGCATTAGGACTTATCAGCTTTGTAACAGCCAAATATGCCGATATTATGGCAAACATGCTCTCCCAACGTCTGCACGATGACCTTAGCAGGTCCATTGGCGAGGTAAATGAAGAACCTTACCCATCATGGCAAATCATTACGGAGCTTGTCAAGCAAGTGGCACTTCCTGAACCGGAGGTTGAAGAGGTTTTACGCTCGATTGTTCCTAGGGTCGTTACCATGGGTTTAACTCACCTATTCCCTTCGTCGATTAAACGGTGGGCTCCTCTGGAGTCCTTGGTCTCACTTCATGGTCTGTTTCCTTTCCAAGGCTACTCAATAATCCCACTCATTTCAAGTTCTGCAGAGAGGAGTAAGCTCATTCGCGACGAGTTTAGAGACACATTGCATCAGCAACTCTCGAGTGTGTTTGACTTGACTTCCCAAGGCGATTGGGAGAAACAAAGTGCGACATGCCAGATGCTGAGCATGCATCAGCGCCTTGAGCCTGTGGCCGCTTTGCTCCTCATCACCGCTATCAGCCATGATGGCTTCAGCTGTACGCTGGTACATGGTACGTCCATCTGCTTCGTTAATGAAAACCCATCTGCTGACTGCCATGCTGGCTAGACAATACTCTTCAGGGCGCGCTGTTACCCCTTATCACAACCATTGCGAACCTGACTCTTCATAGCACCATTCCTGAACAGCGTTCGGCAGGGGTTACGATCCTCCTGGCGTTGGCGGAAGGATGGCGGGCTTCCTCGCGGTATTGGATTCATTCCTCTCCTCCTTCGCCAAATGCCAGAGAGGAGGCCTACCAGAGGGTTCAGGCAGTATTCAGGGCTGCATCCACTGAAGTGAAGACGGACATCGGAAGTCTGATCGATTTCTTACGATGTTTCATGCACCAAGTTGATGGTCAGTGATTCAATCCTCAGCTTCAGTATGGCAGGCTGAGAGCACCCTAGCCCACATACGTGACGAGGTACTTCCAGAGTCCATAGATTTTGCTCTCAAACTCCCTGCCACCAAAAGGCTTCAAGATGTTATCAAAGAGCTGCTTCCGCCTCTATTCAAGCCCTCGTGGAAAGACGCTGTTATTCCCTTCTTCACTGAACTGGCCGATGACGGTATGAGTGTTTGCTTGTTACTACTCCGTCAACGGCTGCTGACTTTACCTTTTCCAGATCGGTATCGAGATGGTATAGTGGCTTCCTTACCAAAAAAAAACCGACAGAACTCTTTGAAGGATGTAACAACATATCTGCCCTCGTAACACTGCTCAAGACCCTCGTTGCCAAAGGTGAGTCGCCAATTTCGATCCTAAAGGGCCCGCTGTCACCATACAAAGCCCCCGGCCTCGACGGTATACCCAATATTGCTCTTCAGAAGTGCGCTGAACTACTTGCACCCCACCTAGCGAGAATCTACACGGCGGCCATCGAACATGGATACTATCACCAGTCTTGGCGAGACTCGATCACATGCGTCCTACGAAAGCCTGGCAAACCCGACTACCAGATCCCAAAAGCGTACCGCCCTATTGCTCTACTATCCACGACGGCAAAGCTGCTATCAGCCATCGTGGCTGACGACATGACAAGGATCATCGAAAAGTACCAGCTCTTACCCCAGAATCACTTCGGAGGCAGACCAGGCCGAACCACAACAGATGCCATCCACTACTTGATCGACAAAGTCAAGAATGCCTGGAAACGGAAGAAGGTGGTATCGGTGCTATACCTGGATGTCGAAGGGGCATTCCCGAACGCTGTCACAGATAGGGTCATCCACAACATGCAAAAGAGACAGATACCAGCTAAGTACATCACGCTCATTCAGGCTATGCTGACGAACAGGAGAACGAAACTCAGGTTTGACGACTTCATATCTGACTTTACCCCAATCGACAACGGAATAGGTCAAGGATGCCCCCTATCCATGATCATCTACATCCTGTACAACGCTGACTTACTCAAAATCCCAGATGGAAGCCCTGACGAAGACGCCATAGGCTACGTGGATGATGCCATTCTAATCGCTATAGCAGACACATTCGAGGAAACAGTCGAGAGACTAACCAACATGATGGAGCGCGACGGCGGAGGCTTCTCGTGGTCAACTGCCCACAACTCGAGATTCGAGATATCAAAGCTAGCAGTCATGCACATGTCTAGGAAGATGACCGTGAACGCCAACGGCACTAGAACGAAAGTCAGAACAACAGCACCACCACTAACTCTCAGAGGCAACACCGTCACCGTCAGCGAGGCATACAAATACCTAGGGGTCCTGGTCGACAGCGAACTCAGATGGAATGCTCAAACCATGAGAGCGGTGGACAAGGCTACCAAATGGGTAATGCTATTCCGAAGGCTAACCAAACCAACCACAGGTGTCGGGATGAAGCTAATGCGGCAGCTATACTTGGCAGTCGGGATCCCCAAACTAACATACGCACTGGACACCTGGTACACTCCCCCTCACAAACAGGCTGGCAAGAAACGCAACAGTGGGTCTGTAAAAGCAACCAAGCTGATAACACGGGTACAACGGCTAGCCACCATCGCCATCACGGGCGCTCTGAAATCGACAAGCACAGACGCACTGGATGCCCATTCAGGCATCCCACCAGCCCCAATACTCCTCCGATACATCTGCGAACGCTCAACCATACGGCTAGCCACCCTCCAGGAACCACATCCCATATGCAAAATCCTCACCCGCCAAGGATCACTCCAACCACAACCACGACCCAACGAGTCTCCACTCAGCCAACTATTCAGACAAGCAAGGATTGAACCCAGCCAGGTGGAGAAGATAATCGTCAAACATCGGCTACCCAACTACACGCCACCATTCGCAACAGAGATCTCCGAAAGCAGAGAGGCCTCAATCGAGGAAGAAGCAAACGACAGGGCAGCAATACGGATATACACAGATGGATCAGGCTATGAAGGCAAAGTTGGTGCAGCAGCAGTGATGTACAAAGGTGAGCAGGAGGAACCATACCGAATGTTACGCTTTCACTTGGGAAGCGCACAGGAACATTCAACCTATGAAGGGGAAGCAGTGGGAGTCATCCTGGCAATATGGCTCCTATTCACCCATGGAGGACACCACGTAGGCAACGACAACATCACCATCTTCGTGGACAACCAGAGCGTCATCAAAACGCTAAACGGCAACGAGACGGGGCCTGGTCAATACCTATTCGACGAGATCCACAACCTAGCAGCCAAGCTCGGGGACAGGGGCACCAGAGACACAAAATTCACGATCAAATGGATCTCAGCACACAGCGATGTCAAGGGCAACGAGAAGGTAGATGAAGAGGCCAAAAGTGCTGCCCAAGGCCAGAGCACACCAACACCATGGCTACCACCCATACTGCGAAAGCGACTACCGATCAGCTCATCAGCACTCAAACAAGCAGCCAAGGCCCACGTCAAAGCAAGGTGGAACGAGCACTGGGAGAAATCCCTACAGCGCCCCAAGCTAGACCACCTAAACACATCACCGCCATTCAAGAGCTTCCAGAAGATGACAGAAGAGCTGAACCGGCACCAAATCAGTACAATGGTCCAACTCCGAACAGGCCACTTCCCTCTAAACGACTATCTCTTCAAGCGAAAGCTAACACCTACAGACAAGTGCAACAGATGCACCATGCGACGAAGAGAGACACTCGACCATGTCCTGAAGGAATGCCCAGCACATACCGAGCAAAGAAGGGCACTACAACGGATACTCAAAACCGACATGCGGAACCCACGCAAGGCGCTTGCGGACAAAGTAAAAGCAAAAGCCATCGTGACATTCATGGGGGCGACACGCCTTGGACTCCACCAAGGGCAGAATCGAAACCGAAGCTAAGTCCCCTAGCTACGTTCAACGAAGACACTGAGAAGCATAGACATCCACAGGGAACATCCGATGCCCAATATCTGGAAGGGGAGGAGGCGCGGCTGTGCCGCGCCTCCTCCCAAACAAACCCACCGAACAAACCAACACGAACGAGAACAAGCATACAATAAACCCAACTAATCAAAATACCCTAATCACCCGAATAATCCAAACATTCACCCTAATCACATATCCTCACCCGCATCCTCGTCGACTTCACAACCGACCTACCTGTCCCTACAAGGACCGGGTGCACAAACGATCAAACCGACACACCAGCCGGCAAGGAAGGAGGTCCATAAGCAGGAGGGACGCGAAACGGCGGTGCCCATTAGGGGGCATGCCGGACAATGGGGGGAACAACAAGCTCTTAAGGCTTGCCGTCCATTGATCACAGCGCTCCTCCAGGACCAAACATTTTAGAATTTGATACCCTACCATACATGTAATGTCTATAATGGGCTACGCCCAACAGGACAATAAACAAGACTTCAAAAAAAAAAAAAAAAAAAAGGGCCCGCTTTAATCTTTAATGGAGGCTGGCTGGAAGGACTGTCGTTGATCATGTACATCGCAATTGACAACATTTGGCCTGACGATCAAGACGCAGCAAGTCGAGCATTGACTACACTGTGCGAAGCTTCAGGTCGGCATGCGGTCGCGCTCCACAGCTTCCCTGATTTACCATTCAATAGATATACAGATGAACCTCCTCGCTGGGATCCAAATCAAGTTGCAGCTTGCTGACTGGGACATGGCTCTGCCACCCTTTGGGGAACAACCTAGTGTCGCACTTGGATGGAGAAAACTCCTCATCTTGCTGTCGCGAAATAGTGCGTTTCCCATTTGCATATCCCAAGCACTAAAGCTAACAGGTTGGTGTTTACGGTTTAGTTCACATGAGAGGATTGTGCTCAATTATGCTTACTCGTATAGAGGACATGCGCGCACCAGAAAAGCTTGTGCTCAATGCGGTAACCCAACTTGACATCGAAGCAGCTCTACTGCGATACAAGACTGACATTGCCGCTTATGCTGGCCACTCTCATCCTCAGCTTCGCAAGGCCGCAGCCGAACTTCTGGGAAATGTTGCAATTGAACGTGCGTAGAGGGGATGTAAGGCGTTGTGCTCTTTTAACGATCTTGTTTCAGTCAAAGACAGGGACGTTTTCGACAGGCTGTTTGAGTTGGCCTACACCGATCCCAACAATAAGATAAGGCTGTTTTGTGTGGAACGCCTTTGCCTTCTAGGGTCTAATAGTGATGGTACGTCTCCCTCTCTAACTCTGGTAAACCCCTAAACTCTTTATCCGACGTCCAGTTGAGGTTGGCTTGCTTAGTGAGGGGTCTATGCGCCGCGAGAATTATGGGGGAGCGGAACCAGTACCAGATGTTCCCTGGCGCCTGGAATGGTGTAAGCTGCTCGAAGGTCTGACTGTCCGGGGTGAGTTGCTTCTCCGATTCTCTGAGCTCCTCCCTCAAAGTTCTACGCTCGTCTAGGTCATTTCATGGCTGATGAACTCCTGACATTGACCGTGGAGGATGGAGATGGAGACGTACGAAAGGCCGCAGTTATGTCCCTTTGCCATCTTGCAGGTATGGCGTGCTCAACTTCCAACATGGTTGGTGTTGACATATTTTACAAGCAAGCGGAGAGTACGCCAAGGTCCTAGTCAAGCATGCTTCGCTCAACCGCAACCTTGATGCGGCGACAACTGACCTGGACTTTGATGTGCGAGCTGCATGGGCCTCGATGATCGCCGGCGTATCATCCAAAGGTCAGTAGTATTGCAATAACATTGTCTCCGTGCCCTTTGCAATGATAAACAACCGAGCAGAGCACACCTGGAGAGATGGACCGCAAACTTTGATCCACCTGGCACTTGAGGACGGGCACCGAAACGTGCGATTGGCTGCCTACGAAGGGCTTACCACACTGATCACGAAATGTGAGTGCACTTCCCGACAAGGGACATCTATAATGATAACTGAGGAACTCCTCCAGCCAAGCGGCATGACTTTGTTGGACCGTCCTTGACAAAGGCATTCGAAATGTACTTGAAAAATTCGTCATACAAGCCGGTGCTCGAGGACTTCCGCCCGGAATACCCCTATGGTATGATCTGATAGTGGATGCTTCGAGACCGTTCTTCACTCAGTATTCCCAGCTGTCCCTGTTGGCATTGTTGCATGCCTCATTCCACCGCTGGTGTCCTACGTCGTTGAGAGAGCTGACGATGACCCAAATGTCACGCCCGAAGAGACAGCCCTCATGCACATAGCGGAGGAAGGAGAACTAGGTCATGTGGAACCGGTACTTGATTGCGCCCGCCGCCTACTGATACGTCTGCTCCCACTATTAGTGCATCAGATTGCTTTGCTCACAAACTTGGTGGAAAGCCTGGCGGCAAGGATTCCAGGTAGTCGATGTGCAGACTTTGCTGGTAAACTAGCCACCCGCAGTACGTACTGTCTACTGGGCTCTGTCCGCTGATTGACCTTCCTTCTCCAATCCAGTCCATATCAGACAGCACCCCCTATATCCGATGATCCCCTATGTGAGGCCGCTGGCGCAGCGTCTGAAACACACTTCAAGAGAAGTAAGGTTGACATCACTCACGGTGCTTATTATCTACTACTGGGACTGTATGTGCATCTCCCGGCCTTAGGCCTTAACCTCCATGCATGTGGTGACACTTTTCAGGCGCCAGTGCTGCTGACATTTCGCCGTTATTGCACCCACTGATCAACATTGTCCTTGATAACTCGGAGCACACCGTCCCTCGTTTCCATGCTGCTCGCCTCTTACACAACTTGTGTAGCAATGGTAAGCGATGGTACTATCACGATAATAATTTTGTCTCATATTTTACCAGTTGCGGCATCAGCTATCCAGCTTTTGTCTTTGGGGCCAGATTATGTACTGCGACTCATGGCTCTCCTTCGAAGAGAGAACCCGCTGAGCTTGGCGGTCGCTCGCCTCATTGCCGCCATCTCTTATCACTCCGGTGACATCAATGGTAATGTTGTTTATCCAACGAATGTGTACTTGCGAAGCTGAACACTGTTCATAACTAGGTCAAATTTTACGGTGGATTGCGGCCGAACTCACCTCAGAACGATTCGTCGAGGCGGACCTAGGCATTCTTCAACTTCTCTCTGAACTTATCGCCAGCAGTAAGTCTTCCACTCGCCTCTTCTTTCCCCAGAAATAACGTCTGAACCTTGCACAGGATATCTAAATTCAAAGGTCACAGCTGACTATATCCTGCTGCTCATAGCATCTGCTTTGGCCTCTCGAGGGTCACCAACAAGCGAAAAGTTCCGACCTCAGCTGCAGGCACACATGTGGCTCTACTACCGAGACCAAATACCCGCAACGGATAGCGAGGTTATGGCAGAGCTGGTCAAGGTATTCCAATTCACGGCCTTTGGGAATCACGGTACCGAGGCAGAAGCGGATGCTTGGCTGTCCATGGCCAAATACCTTGGAGGTCCTACGCAATAATCACCAGCCGAGTGGAATTGTCACTTTTCACAGTAGATAGATGATCCGTAGGCGCGCTGCTGAGTTTCACCGTCTGTTCATTCGTTTTGTAGCCTGAAATGGTATTGCTAGAGAAAAGGAGTTCATGCGAAGCATGCTTGATCGTGGACATCAATTAGACCTAACCATTCCATCGAGTCCTTGACAGTGGCTGAAGTTCGCGGTGTGACACTCCTCTTGGCACCCGCTTTCTCTCAAAATGTGCATCGACGTAAGCACACTGGAGAAAGGATCTATGTCATGGTACGTTTCTCACATACCCTCTGTTGATCCTGCAATTAAAGTTCTTCGTATTCAGGGACTTTATGGAGCCATTTCAACTGTTGTCCTGGGTTACCCATGGTTTGTCCACTCTTTCCTTGCCGATTGACTCACTGTTGGACTGTCCGGATTTAGGTTCTTGTACTAAGGTCGCGAAGTATCTTACTCTTCCGTCCCTGCTCAGTCGATATCACGGTGCAGAGACGTCTTATACCGATCGAAGGGTCTTGACATCACCAAATGGGAAGAGATGGTCAGCGAGCGCAGAGCCCTGAGGAAGGAGATCAGCCACATCGCTGAGGATTACGAAGATCGGATACTGCGCGACAATGAGGGAAAGGATGAGACTGACGAGGAGAAGAAAGAGGAGGTTAGGAAGGAGTCAACAGAGGCGAGCATCAAGGACGTGGCGAGCAAGATTGAGAAGGGTACATCAGAGTAGACGTTGCTGGGTTTCTGCCCATTACTTATGGCCTAATTTTACTAGATGACGCTATCTATACATTTATCTTATGCCTTCGGGCGGTTTGAAATGACATTGGATTAAGCACCGAGCATTCGCGCTTTCCTTCTACCTGATGAGGAGCAGGTCCGCAGAACTAGCGGGGTTTTAATTGCTTTCTTGCTTTCTAGCTTCCATGTTCACGACTGTTCAACGTTCACCAAGGGGTAAAGCGGTGCATCCCTTGTTTGTCTCGCGGTCCGTCGCTTACTGTCAACACTGTTTTTTTTTCAGGAGATGAAGCTTGAGTATTTGGGAAACCCGAATGCTAGGCTTTTTAAGGTATCGGACATTGACGCTCGACAAACGTCACGTGCCAATTTGATCTTCCCAGGGCCATTACCATTTCTGGCGAAGGAGGACTCGAAGGCGATTTGCAAAGGAGGGACGCATATATTGTAGACTTTGGCTCCATGGAACTGTATATATGACTTGGATACACCGTACATTCGCTCCACTAAACTGTCAGACTACTCAACGATTTCTGATTGAATTATTTGATCTTTACTGCAGTTAATAAATTTCCCCTCTTGAGGACCATCTTTCGTGTCAGATATACGGTTTATACTCACTGGAAAGGTGCATTGGTGTATTCTCAACAATTCCATATGGTAATAGTAGCTGTTCATTGACGTAGCAGGGGTGTAGTTCCTGAGCCTGATAGAGAAACCTTGGAACCAATATTTCGTGCATAGGGCACATATGGGGTATTTAAAGCTGAGAGATTTTCCCAATACACCTCCCCGGTGAGTATAAACCGTATACCTGCCACGAAAGATGGTCCTCAAGAGAGGAAATTTATTAACTGCAGTAAAGATCAAATAATTCAATCAGAAATCGTTGAGTAGTCTGATAGTTTAGTGGAGCGAGTATATGGTGTATCCAAGTCATGTATACAGTTCCATGGAGCCAAAGTCCACAATATATGCGTCCCTCCTTTGCAAATCGTCTTCGAGTCCTCCTTCGCCAGAAATGGTAATGGCCCTGGGAAGATCAAATTGGCACGTGACGTTTGTCGAGCGTCAATGTCCGATACCTTAGTATTCAGGCAACTGTCGACAGTCCGTGAAGAGCGGAGCGCTCGACATTTTTGGGTCTTGACGTTCGAGGCCTTCTGTCACTGTCAGCAGAGGGTTCGTGCGCTGCCTCGAGGCTGCCACTCTCCTAACATCTTGCTCTGCATCGAACATGGCGAAGATTGAGGCTGACACTGGGCAGCAGGTGCGTTTCATTCTTATCGTCGGTTACAGGGTTGTGGACATGATTGCTTTCCAGTTCTCAGTAGACGACAACCAAGCCGAGAAAGGACCCAGTCAAGACTCTTTCGAAAACCCAGATGAGCTAGAGGGGAAGGAGGAATTCAGAAGGAATGCAAAGAGCTGGGCTATCTATTTAGAAGAGGCAGGAGAGCATGCGAAGGAACAGGCAGAAGTGTGGAAGACAGGACTTGAATCCCTGTTACTTTTCGTGGGTCCAATTACATCCCATGTGGTAGTTGATATTCTCAATGCTTTACAGGCTGGTCTTTTTGCCAGCGTGATCACCTCGTTTCTCGTCGAGTCTTCAAAGAAGCTCCAATTGGAGGATCAAGAGGCCTTGTTGATGGATATAAGAAGTGTGCTCCTGAACAAGCCCATCGCCGACCACGAATATGCGCCCACCGCAGGCCAGCTTTGGGTGAATGGGTTGTGGTACGCGAGTCTGCTCGTCACCCTGTTCAGCGCCATCATTGGTGTTCTGGCTCGGTCATGGATTGTAAACTATCTTCCAATCGCAAGCCGGCAAGAGGCTGGGGATGCTTACAGGCGCTGGATGCTCGATAGGATGTCCGAGCGCTGGAAGATGCAGAAGATTATCAGGGGGATCCCGCTACTCGTTCAGGTAGCCTTCTTCCTCTTTTCCCTGGGGTTGGGAATCCAGGCATATGAAAGCAACAGGACCATAGGCTTAGCTGTTTTGTCGTTGGTCGCTGCATGCACAATGATATATGTTGTGGTTACTATCCTTCCCCTCATTCTCCCTCCCGGTTCCTGCCCCTTTAAAACGCCACTCTCAGACGTCTTGCTAGACTTGTGGACCGTTTTCAAACGCGTCTTCCCCGGCACCACAGCTCCCCTAGCAGGGTTCTCTCCCCGCGACCTCTCGGATACGCTAGCAAGGGTACTTTACGAAGGTCTGGTCAAGTCGCCCAAAGCAGACAATGTTGATGAAGCAATATTCGAGCTGAATCGTCGGCCCCTCCAGATAGCCCGGCTTCGCTTCTTTGCGATCTCGGACACGCCAAGGATATGCGTTCAAAGGCTGCAGGAGTGCATGTCACCAAGGATGGATGATCCTTCCCGACGTGGCGAGATAATAGGCGCTCATTTACAGGCTCTATCTCAGATTATCTCTACCTGGGAAGACTGTGGATGCCAGGACGAACTAGGTCTGGACATAGACAGGGCGGTGGGGTGGGGAAGCCCTCTCTACCGATGGGACTTTTTCCCTGAATCATTGCGAGGGCTTGCATTTTCTGTCAGAGTCCCTCTCTATCTGGTCTCGAACCTGGACTTCGACAACACTGACGGCGGTTCAGTGTTTGGAGAGCAATGGGCAGTCATCACCCGCCATGTCCAGCCACACTATCGGCTTAAGCTGGTGTCGTCTGCGTGCCGCGGGGTCGTTCAGGGCAAGCAGAGTCTGCAACAAGTCGGCAGCTTTGCACTCGTTTATCTCCTCGCTCAAAGTGCGTTCCTTTATATATGTGGTGCTGGAATACTCACTCGGATATAGACTATGGGCCGGCGAAAGATACACAATGGGCTATATCAAGACATTCGGAACAACCATCGATTCTTGCAATCTCGAGGCAATATCTGAACGAGTTGCTTGTAACAATTGGTTCGGTTCATTCATCCAGTCTGCCCACTCGGCTTGACAGAAACATCTACAGAAGCGATGCGTTTCCCCACACCTTACTTGGAGCTTCCCTCATGGGTCAGCACAGCAAAAGAACCCTCAAGAGCATATGCTGCTTATCCCTCACCTCATTTGGTTGAAGCACTCGTGTCAGAGGATCCCACCACGCGAGGTCATGCTGTTGCCGCTCTGGTTTGCTTGGCCGAAAAAGGTACGTAGAATGCACTACTTATCACACTGGCTGACTCCTTGAAGGTCTTCACGAACCAACAATTATAGAGACCATGCTGTCAGGGCTTTTTGATATAATGTTCAAGGAGAAAGACTCAATTCCGGTGCTCCTGCCCACAGTACTCGCTCTCTGCCGAAGTAAGATGTTGTCGCAACGGTTTGCGTTGGTCCTCATTAGCTCTATAACAGCCAGATATGCCGACATTATGGCGAAGATGCTCTCCCAGCGTCTGCATACTGACCTGAGTAGCCCTATTAACGAGGGAAATGAAGAACCTTGCCGGTCATGGGCAATCATTACGGAGCTTGTCAAGCAAGTGGCGCTTCCTGAACCAAAGGTTGAAGAGGTTTTACGCTCGATTGTTCCTAGGGTTATTACCATGGGTTTGACTCATCGATTCCCCTCATCGATAAAACGATGGGCCCTGCTGGAGTCCTTGGTCTCACTTCATGGTTCGGTTTCTTTCCTAGTCTACTCGACAATCGTACTCAGCTCAAGTTCTACAGAGAGGAGCGAACTCATTCGCAACGAGTGCAAAGACACTCTGGCCAAGCAACTCTCAAATGTGTTCACCTTGGATTCTCAGGGCGACGGGACAAACCAAGGCGCAGCATGCGAGATACTGAGTCTGCATGAGCGCCTTGAGCCTGTGGCCGCTTTGCTGCTCATCGAATATGTCGCCGACAGCTGTAGGCTGGTAGACAGTACGCGCATTCGCTTTGTGAATGACAGCCCCTCTGTTGACTGTTATGCCGGCGGCTAGAAAATACTCTTCAAGGCGCTCTGGGGCCCCATACCACGACCATTGCCAACCTGGCTCTTCACGGAACCACTTCGGAACAGCGTTCGGGAGCAGTTACCATCCTCCTGGAATTGGTGGAAGGTAGGCGTTTCCGGGTTTCCTCACGATTCAAAACTCATTCACCCCCTCCTTCAGCGAGTCCCCGGAACGAGGCCTACGAGAGGGTTCAGTCAGTGTTTCAAGTCGCTTCCACTGGCGGGACAGTGGATGTTGGAAGTTTGATCGACCTTTTACGATGCTTCATGCACCAAGTCGATGGTCAGTGCTTCACCTCTCAGCCTCGGCGTGGTAGACTAAGAGCACCCTAGCCCCCTCATTTAGCGAGGTAGTTCCATACACCGAAGGCTTTACTCTCAAATAACCTTCCACCAAAAAGTTTCCAGTGGTCATCGAAAAGCTGCTTCCGCTTATGTTTAAACCCTCATGGAAAGACCCTGTTCTTCCCTTCTTTACCCAACTGGCTCACAATGGTATGAGCGTTTGCTTTGTCACTCCTCTAAGAGTCGATCGCTGCTGACTTCTCCTACCAGATCGGTACCGAGATGGCGTAGTGGCTTCCCTACCGAAACCAATGGCAGAATTCTTTGAAGGATGCAACGACATGGTTGCCCTCGTAACATTGCTGGAGACCCTTGTTGCTAAGGGTGAGTCGTTAACCCCCAGTTCCAGAGGTCTCGTTTGTTTAAAATTTCAATGGAGGCTGGTTGGAAGGACTATCACTGATCATGGATATTGCAATCCATAATACCTCCCCTAACGGCCAAGATGCAGCAAGTCGAGCATTGGCTACGCTCTGCAGAGATCCGGGTAGGCACGCAGTTGTATGCCACAACTTTCCTGATTTACCATTCAACAGATATACAGACGAAGCTTCTAGCTGAGATTGATATCAAGCTGCAGCTCGCTGAATGGGACATGGGCCTGCCAACCATTGGGGGACAACCAAGTGCCGCACTTGGGTGGAGAAAACTCTTCATTCTGCTATCGCGAAATAGTGAGCACACATCCCGATCGTATCCCTCGAGAACTAAGGTAAAATGTTATTGCTTCCCATCGCTTGTTATTTAGTCGGCATGAGAGCACTGTGCTCCGTTATGCTTACCCGCATAGAGGATATGTGCTCACCAGGAAAACTTGTGCTCCAAGCAGTAGCCGAACCTGACATGGAAGCAGCTCTACTGCGGTACAGGACCGACATGGCCGCTTACGCTAGGCACTCTCATCCCGAACTTCGCAGGGCCGCAGCAGAACTTCTGGGGAACGTTGCAACCGAATGTGCGTAGAGGGGGTGTGTGCCATTGTGCTCTTTTAACACGCTTATTTCAGTGAGAGCCAGGGATTTGATCGACATGCTGTTTGAGTTGGCCCTCACTGATACCGACGATAAGATACGACTGTTTTGTATGGAACACCTTACCCATCTGGGGTCTGACGGTGTGCCACTGCTTTAAACCTGGTAGAACTCAAAGTACTGACCCGACGCCTAGTTAAAGCTCATCCGCTTTTTGTGGAGTGGATGGTCCCCTCGAATTACAGTCGATTGGAATGCGTGACAGATGCTCGCTGGCGCCTGCAATTGAGTAGGCTGTATGAAGCACTGCATATCCCGGGTGAGTAGACCACCCCAATCGTTTCCCTCTCCTCTCACATGTCTACGCCTCCAGGTGCCCTCCTGAGGTTGTCCGTGGGGGATGAAGACCAGGACGTACGAGAGGCTGCAATGACGTCCCTTGGCCGCGTAGTAGCAGGTATAGTATACTCAGCTTCTGACGTGGTTGTTGTTAACAAATCTTACAAGAAACGCGAGACTGGCTCGGGGTCTTAATCGACCATCTCAAGCGCTGTCTTGATGTGGCAACATCCGACTCGAACTCTAATGTACGAGCTGCTTGGGCATCGATGTTCACCAGCGTGTCATTCATAGGTCAGTAGCATTACATCTGCATTGTGCTATTCACAGCGATATACGATCGAATAGAGCCCAATTGGAGCGATGGACTGCAGGTTTTGGCTAACTTGGCCCTCGAGGACGAGAATCGAAAAGTACGATTGGCTGCTTACCACGGGCTCGACACACTGATCCTGAAATGTGAGCGCATGGGCTAAAATGTGCCATTTTGCAACGGATACTAACAAAAACGTTTAGCAAAGCGGCATGGCGGCCTCGCACCGTCCTTGACAAAAGCGTTCGAAGCTTGCTTGAAGAAGTCGTCACACAAGCCGGTGCTTGATGACTTTCACCCAGTATACCCCTACGGTAGGATCTGACAGTGAATATCGGCACGGTTCTAAACTCGGCGCACAGCTGTCCCCTTTAACGTTGTTGCCTGCTTCATTTCACCACTGGTGTCGTACGTCGTTGAGAGAGCTGACGATGACCCCAGCGTAACGCGCGAAGAGGGAGCCCTCATGCATATTGCGAAGGAAGGAGAGCTAGGTCTGGTGGAACTACTAGTACAATCGCACACTCCAAATGCTGATGCGTCTGGTCCCTTAGGGCACCAGGCCGCTTTGCTCACAAACCTGGTGGAAAACTTGGCATCAAGAATTCCAGGTACGCGATGCGGAGAATTCGCTCGGAAACTGGCCACCCGAAGTACGTACTGCCTACTTGGCCCTGTGCTCTGGCTGATCTTCCTTCTCCAACCAGTCCACAGCAGACAGCATCCACTGTATCCGAAGATTCCGTATAGGCCGCTGGTGCAGCGCCTGGTGCACCCTTCGAGAGAAGCAAGGTCGACGTCACTCGCACTGCTTGCTATCTTCTACTGGGACTGTATGTGCATCTCCCGGCCTAAACCTCCATGCCTGTGG
Organism: Coprinopsis sp. MPI-PUGE-AT-0042; assembly: GCA_020736565.1. Classification (NCBI taxonomy): domain Eukaryota; kingdom Fungi; phylum Basidiomycota; class Agaricomycetes; order Agaricales; family Psathyrellaceae; genus Coprinopsis; species Coprinopsis sp. MPI-PUGE-AT-0042. The sequence continues at coordinate 225,034 of JAHBOF010000044.1, read as the reverse complement.
TGACACCTTGCAGGTGCTATCGCTGCTGACACTTTGCCGTTATTGCACCCATTGATCAACATCATCCTCGATGACTCCGACACTGCCCTTAGTTTTTATGCTGCTCGCCTCTTGCATAATTTGTGTAGGAATGGTAAGCGGCGATTGTATCATGACGACAATTTTGTCTCATATTTTACCACCAGAGACATCAGCTACCCAGCTTTTGTCTTTGGAGCCAGATTATGTACCGCGACTCATGGTTCTCCTTCGAAGAGAGAACCCGCTGAGCTTGGCGGTCGCTCGACTCATTGCCGCCATCTCTTATCACTCCGGTGACATCAATGGTAATGTTGTTTATCCAACGAGTGTGTACCTGCGAAGCTGAACACCGTTCATAACTAGGTCAAATTTTACGGTGGATTGCGGCCGAACTCACCTCAGAACGATTCGTCGAGGCGGAGCTGGGCATTCTTCAACTTCTCTCTGAACTTATCGCCAGCAGTAAGTCTTCCACTCGCCTCTTATTTCCCCAGAAATAACGTCTGACCCTTGCACAGGATATCTGAACTCAAAGGTCACAACTGATTATATCCTGCTGCTCATAGCATCTGCTTTGGCCTCTCGAGGGTCACCAACAAGCGACAAGTTCCGCCCTCAACTACAGGCTTACATGTGGCTCTATTACCGAGACCAAATACCAGCAACGGATAGCGAGGTTATGGCAGAGCTGGTCAAGGTATTCCAATTCACGGCCTTCGGGAACCACGGTACAGAGGCAGAAGCGGATGCTTGGTTGTCCATGGCCAAATACCTTGGAGGTCCTACGCAACCATGATCAGCCGAGTGGAATTGTCACTTTTCCCCCAGCAATGGAGGAAAGGACGCGGAGGCGGGCTGTTGGGCTTCAGCTCCTGTTAACCACTTTGTCGCATGTAGTAGCACTGTTAAAGACAGGGAGTCCACAATCTAAAGCACATATTCTTAATTATGGACATCAATCGCCCCTCACCAATGCCCTACCAAGTCTTAGGCCTGGCGTTCAAATTCAAACGTTTAGGCTGCGGCGCCTTCTTTCAAAAGGTGCACCAACCTAAGCAGACTGGAGACAGGATCTATGTCAACAAAGTCACTGAAGGTGATTAGGTCCGTAGATGATTAAAAAAATGTCGTATGTATGTACTGTTCTGAGGGTATGTATAGGTAAGTAACAGAAAACTGAGAGCATCCAGAAGAAATAAAGATAAGCGAGCAACAGAAGGAGAAAAAGAGTCCAATTCTGTCCACTCATCCCTCCTCAATACCCATCAGAAGAAGCAGCAACACAATACCCCCAGGCGGCCACCACTCGGATCGAAGTGGTCATGATACATATAGCGTGACGAGTCGTACTAAAGCATGTTGAATGTCCAGGAGAGTCGTATCGTTTGCGTGTTTTGGCGGTCGTCGTCAAGACACTGGTTGGAGCGTCGCGGCGTGAACGGTGGATGAGGTAGGCGGGATGAGTAGATGCATAGATGCATGTGTGATGGGCGGTGTGGGGTGGCGCATAGGATTGGGTGGCATGAACGTTAAGAGAGAGGGAATCAGGTGTCGGTCCGTTGCTGACCTTGCAACGGACAACAGCACCATGGGAACAGAGGCAGAAGTAAAGGAAAAGAGTACGTCGAGAAAACGTCGAATGAATGTCGGGAAAGTGAAAGCGACATGTGATCGACAGCGTGCTCTGAGCCGTACGTCTGCCAAAAAGAGCTCCCGAACGGGGTATGGGTGCTGATGGGGAGGAAGATGAAAAGGGGAAAAAGTGATAAGAAGATCGAAGGAGGATGGGTGAATAAATAGATAAAGATATTGTCCTAGGTTCGATGAGAGACCATGCGGATTGGGGACAGCAAATAGATGTGGTCGTCGACCCCTTGTGCCGCCTTCTCATGCACACTTGCATCGTGCTTCGAATTTGGCTCACGAGGCGAACGATCGGAAGCAAAAAGGGAAGAAAAAAAATAGGTATAGGGAGAAATGAAAATGCGGGGTTTGGGACGTCGGGGAAATTTGATGGGTTCAAGGCTTCTCTTAGTCCCCGTTCAATTTCCCCAACGTTTTTCCATTAACACACACTGGGCAAGTGCAGTATCAGGTCCGAGTCGTTCTTTAGGTTGTCGGAAGATTGGATAGAAATACAACTTGTGCTTGATAACAGATGCAAGTGACTAGGATGTTAATGCAAAAATTCCGCAATCTAGACAATGGAGCCTGAGGATCGAAGGGCATCCTCTGTCATTGCCGGTGGTGGTATATGTGGTGGTGAAGGGGATCTTGAAGGTGGGCGGGAGGTCGGTGAGGGCGGTGACGGTGATCGGGTGGGCCTTGATAAGGATGACGAGGACTGCGCGGAGAGCGAAGGCATCTTTCGCTGGATCTGCACAGAATTCGCAGAGCGAGCAGGTGGTGGGCGTGATGTTGGTCGCCGGAAGGTCTAGAAAGAGACGTATCAGGACCGAAAGCATGATAGAAGCACTGATATGATATGGAAGATAATAATAGCAGCACTGATGAAACCATCGCCAAAAGACCGGCGGTCTGGTACACTCCGTCGAATGTGCAAGGCCACACCAATCGGCATTTCGCCCGATAGCAGTCAACAGCACTGCAGAGCATTTCAAAGTGCGTAGGGCACAGACGATAGAAAGGCATTGATAAAGCAATATCACTCACATGTCTAGACATGATCATCTTGGCCATTGAGACAGGAATATCAGATTCATAAAGCGTGGGAACTGGGCGATTGTCAGGGTGATATCGAGCAGAAGACACACGGCGCTACTCACGAGGACGGGCGAATGCAGGACCTGTGCGCCTGCCGACTTGGCTCATAGATGGTGCACGACGGTGCTCATACTGAGGCCAGGACTGCTTCTCGTTGCTGAAATTCGATTGGGCCGATGCGACGGGGTGGCGCTCCCATCGAACGAGGCCCCACAACCATGACGAGGTAACATTGCTGGTCTGTTCTGCAGGCTGAGGCAGGGCGCTCTTCTCCTGGGGTGGCATGAGAGACTGAGCGGGTATGGGGTGCTGCTGTTGCTGCTTCTTCTCCTGAACCAGGGCGAGGTGCTCTTGGAGACCAACCCAAAGAGCGCGCACAAAAGAGGCAAGGACAAAGACGGCGAAGAGCGAGAGCAGGATATTCGACGACGAAGGGAATCCTGACAGAGTCAGGTCGACGTCAGACATCGATACTGGGAGGGGCGGTATCGACATCCTGGGCATCTGGGGGAGCTGGGGCATGGTTGCTGGAAGTCTGACTCTGACGAGCATTATTATACTCAATGTCAACGCAATTGCAGCGACCTGAACGGCGGCAAATGAAGAGGGAGATGACGGTAAACGTTGAGTTTAATTGTCGCCTAGGCCAGACTGATAAACACGCACCGCTTGCAACTGACTGCCTGACTGGACCACGAGCAGGGATTCGACTGCAGCGACGACAGCGACGACGACGACGAGCGACGGCGGGCGGCGACGAGGACGGCAAGGATTCGAAAACCGGGAAAACCGAAAAACGTGTGCAGGGGGGAATATAAAGTAACAGAGAAAGACAGCGTGGGACTTCGGCGGAGCTGTCGTGGCGACGTTTGACATTCCCACCATACGGCCACGGGATGCCTTTTTGGGACGGAAGCCCCTGTTCCCATGGAGGTTTCACGGACGACTGTTGTTCGTCTGATTGCGCTTCTTTCTCTGAACCAGCCAGAATCTTGGGGCTCACAAGACCGACTTTCATCCGTCAAAACTTTGCATGAATGTTGCATGGTACAAGGCGTGTTGTGCCTCGTTTTCTGCCTCACCCTGGCAGAATGAACTGAACGTGGATGTAGGTAGGAACAAGCTCTCCGTCACCGACGGGAGTAAGCATCGTATATAGCGGTGATAAGAGCACTAGAGGAGCCTAGAGGCTCGATTTCCCTGTGCGCCTAAACTGCGGATAGCCTTGCGTGCTTAATTGATTTCCTCGTAGATGGTCCAAGGTGATCCTTGGGCGCTGCCATTGATTGGTCTGCCCTTGAGTTCATCTAATCTGTAGGTGCCATCCATCCAACTCGCAATCTATGAATGTCTAGCAACGGTAGGTGGTAACAGGTGGCAACCAGACGAGAAGGCAGAATGAGCACAATGTCCCATCACCGAAAGTGTGATAGAAGGCAGTAGCCCCTATTGCGCAATCCTCAAGTCGCGCGGTTGCAGGTCAGTGATTTCATTGGTTTTTCGCTTCGAGGACTCGACGTCGGGAAATGTGGGTCCTCTCAATACGTCGATTGTGCTCTCGAATCCCTTTCGTCATGCGCCGGTGGGCCATATGTCGGAATGCCGACCGCGCTAATAATTGTCGGGCAGGGACACACAGCGAGTAATCGCACATCACTAAGCGGCTCTCTGCTGCCCTCGCTCCGTGACTCTCGTAAGTATCGCAGCCAAAACACATTCTTTTATCTCGAGCTGATCCTTTTGCTACCCAATAGGCTTTGCGCTGCACTCAAATGAAGGTACCAGTAGATCCTTCGTTGCTTCTCCGAGGACGCTCCGACTGAGGTCTAAACACCCCCTTCTCGGTCGTTGATCATACGACGGTTCCGCATCCATTAGACTCGCTGGTTAGCACCTGAGCCAAGAAACGCAATACACACCGTGACCTTCGCTCGGACCGCATTAACCAATGGTTGGTGCGACGGCGACGTAGGCCTTTCAGGCCCGGGACCAAACCCCAGACCAAGAGGTCTTCTTAATTGACGCGACGTTAATGAGTGACGATTAGTTCTTCCGTCTTATCTTCCGTGTTCCTCTCTTGTGTTTGCTTATCCTCCATCTTCTTCTCGGTCCTAGCGCCACGTATGCACTTGCGCAATTAAAGGAAGCTCGGACATTCTTCGCCATTGTCTAGCTCATTGCTCCACAGCTCAGCTGAGGTCATGAATCTAGTCCTTCATGACGTGCCCAACACTCGCATGCATCCATTGTAGAGCAAGTGAATGGATAAGCTTTTGTTCCCTCGCTGCGCAACCAGGTTTGAACCATGCCATTTCAGCCCGTCACAAAATGGAGTGCGCACCGGTCCACATGACTGCTCTTAGACTTCATGAATATAACACGAGGACTCTACCGTGTATCCATTGTTAAATTGTTGTGAGACAAACGGTCTGAGCTTCCTGCAGCATGCAACATTCATACATGCCGCATGTCAGGACGGATTAGGTGACTTCCCTTCTTTAACCTCAATCCCAGCACGACAGCATGTTTTCTATCTTTGAAGAACCCTGTCCGGACTTGGCAATTGGTTATCTGAGCAGTTACTTACACTGCTTCCTCCTGGTACCCTTCTGATCTCGCGGATGGCGCCATAAACAATATTAGGTTGTCAGATTTGCCAGTGTCGCTCCCATCCTGCAAGCTGGAATGGCCGAGTCGTTAAGGCGAGTGATTTGAATTCAGTCCTTTGGATTTTCATTATCACTTGGTGTTTCACCGCGTAGGTTCAAATCCTGCTTCCAGCGAACTTTTTGTACATGTCTTGGCTCGGAGGCAAAGCTCCCTAGAAGACGTTTGCCGTATACTGTAGAAATTCGATCAATTCGTTGGTCACGCGTCACGCACCCTCTGAAAACAACGAAACCCCCTGGCCGTCACGCGTCCCATCTGGGACCAACGAATCTGAGGAGGTCTTGGCGCCCTCGCCCCTCCAAATTAAGCCATTTTTTCGGCGCCTACGGCGCCAAATTTCGTTGAGTCACGGTCCTTGACCCCCTTCAACGGAATATCAGGTTCGTTGGCAGTGTCACGCGTCACACCCTGCAACGAATTGATTGAATTACTACAGTACACTGGCTTGTTTGTCGTAGCTCAGAGAGGAGCGTTGGAATGCGCTAGGACTGTTATCAGAACCGTCGGTTGAGCTAGGATTGTCGAAGAGATGAATTAAGATCGAAAGTGCTCTATGATGATTGTACATGTACAGGGGCAATGATTAGGAAAATAATGATAAACGAATGTAATGATCGATGCTGCGAGGAATGTGGGGAAGGAGGTGTCTAATGAGGGAAACGTGCAAACCAATCTAGATCTTGAAACCACCAGTCAGGCTGATGATGTTGTCAGGGTCAAGCCGGGTCTTGAGCTCCTGCAGCCAGGGCATGTTGGGACCGTAGATCATGCTGGGAGGCGTGATGCCCATGGAGTAGTTAGGAGGGGAGTAGACCTCCGAGCCCTGGCGGTTCGAGACTCCCAGCGAGACAGCCTTCTCGTGGATCTTGTTGTGGTATTCCTCGGTGAGCTTGAAAGCAACTTCATCGTCAGCAGGATCAGTCCACATGAAGAGACCGTTGAAGGTGTTGAAAGGCTGGGAAGGATCATGAGGCCATGCAGAGCCACGGTTGAAGCTGTAAGCCTGGGGACCGAATGGCTCAATGTTCCCAGTGACGAGCTTGATGCTCTTGCCTTGCTGGGCAGCCTTGATCGAGTATTCTGTGGCCATCTCACCAATGTACTCGATGACCTCGCGGGTCCACGAGAGAACAGGCGCAGAATACCAGGTTGCACTGTCGATACCACATCAGAAGCGGCTCATCGATGCGAACAGATTACCACATACCGGTTGCTAGGATCGGTGTCAATTTCACCGCTTCCCGAGACGAAGGATAGGAACGAATCGTGGGTCTTGACCTCACCACTCACACCAGGGACGTTGAGGAAGGCATCAAACAAACCTTCGGGAGGGGTTTCGCCGTTGTAAAACATGACTAGAAGGGCAGTTCAGATGTCAGCTTCTCAGAAATGAAATGTCAGGACACTTACTGGCAGCGCCTGTCGTCGAGCCGTTGGCTGCATAGAACTGGGTGGCAAGGGTGGCCTTTGGAACAGAGGGTTTGGCCGAGTACTCAGCAGTGGCCTCGATCATCGCCTCGAGCTGATCAGCTGGGTATTGAAGGGTGCCTCCCCAGACCTTACCGATCGTGAAGGTGCGCAAAGTGAAGCTAGTGACGATACCAAAGTTGTTCAAGCCTCCTTGGAGAGCGAAGAAGATGTCAGGGTTCTGTGTCTCAGATACGGTGGTAAAGGTGCCGTTTGGAAGAACGATGTCTGGGTCAAAGGTCAGGACACAAACAGTGGTGATGAGAGGGAAGCGGCATACCAGCCGAGATGATGTTATCGATGGCGAAGCCAACCTCGTTGGAGATCCATGCATACCCACTGCTAAGTAGAAGGCCGGCAACACCTGGACGTACGAGCTTGAGCACTTGTTGCAACCCAAGCAAAAAGGTCTGTACTTACCAACCATGGGGGATCGACCTCCTACCACAACAAGACCGTGAGGTGCAAGCGCTGTGTATACTTGTCCCCAGTCAAGACCTGTTCCAATCTTCACAGATTTCTTGTCAGCGGCCAGCTCGATCTGGCTAAACTCGGACATTGCTATTTGCAAACCGTTGGTCGAGCTCATGTTATTATTGTTGCAATGTCCCTTGCCCTTGACCTGAAAGACAGAAGGCTGTCAGCAGTGCGTCAAACAGGAAGAGTGAATCGGCTCACAGCCCAAGGAGTACGCGTCGTCTTGATAATCTCAAACTGTCAAAAGCAGGTTAGAAAGCACATCCCTGATAAGATCCAGGAGCTACCCACCAAGCGCTGAATGTCCGCAGGACTGTCTGGCTGAACCGAACACATCGACGGCAGGCTGCTGGCGTTGGACCAGTGTGACATATCGTTGTTGTACTGCAAGGCACCTGAATCGAACGTCAGTCTGGGAATAGCACAGCCTATTGAAAGACGTACCAGCAAATGCGGGACTCAGATCAGGGCTCCCCCGAATCATGTCGCATGCAGAAACAGCCGCTGCATGGGATGCCATGTCCAGTGCGGGTGCAGGAGCAGCGTTCACAAGCCATGTTGCCGATGCGACGAGAAGAACAAGCTTCCGTGAGGAGAACATAGTAGATCGAGTGAAGGTAGGAGAGATGATAGGAGCTTGAAGCTGTTGAGGAACCTCGAGAGGATGAGGATGCCTTTCTCTGGCTGCAACGCGGCCACCTTTATACAGCCCTCGTATCCGAGTCGCCTCAGAGCACCCATTTGAAACCAATCCGACGCGGAGAATCGGATTGGGAACGTTGCAGAGTCTCTTCTCATTTTCAGAGGGCAACAGTTGTTCCTGTACGCGTTTAGACCCAGATGGAGGTTGGGAGCAAGAGGCACTCCATACTTCCGTGCATCGGGATGATTATTGATCCGTCAGATGGCACTCTGATCCCATCAGTCTCTTGAGGGACGGGCGCTAAAGGCACAAGAAGCATATCTATACGGCGAATGGGTCTTTAATCGGTTCATGATGTCCGTGAATTTCTCAAGGACAGAAAACAGAAGCATATAGAAAGCTCAGGATTTGGCATAGTGACGTACTGCCACCACAATACCCATCTTGTCGACGTATATGCATTGCAACAAACAGCGGGCGGTAAACCGCCCGATTTCGCAGCACGATGAGTTAGGCAGAGGATCCTCCCTAATCTCCATGGGTGTTCACAAGGAGTTATGGTAACATGCGCTTTCGGAGAGCCTAATTATTCACGTTTTATGCTTTCGCCGTGCAGGTAAACTAATGTTGCTGCTATGCTGGCCTCGATCATGTACACAAGCGCTTGACCAAACCTTGACTCCTGTATATTAGACTGCTGGTGCGGGTGCTGAAAGAGCCCAGGCACCAGATGTCATCCTTTAAATGGCCTTTGTACAGTCTCCCAAGTATGGACCGCCACCGTGAAGTTTTTCATACCAATCGGAGCCGTCAAGCTCCTAGATCCCCTAGATTCTGCACTGTTGTGTCAATCAATATCTGCAGGCGTCTAATTTTATCGTTTCGACTTTTGTTATGAGAGCTTTTCTGTGAAAACGGCGCCATCACATGGGAACTCGCTGCCAAAGATTTAGCATTCCGTTGATATGTGCTCCAGTTAGCCTAGCCATCGGAGCCCCGCTATCGGCACTTGCTCTCCAATTCCTAGAAGCATATCCGTTGTGCGGCATTTAGGTACTACGGAGAGGTGCAGCCGCGTCTCGACAAACTTCGGCCCCGTAAGTTCAAAGTACGCCGATCATGAGCACGGGGTATAGAAATCCAAAGTCTGCACCGAATGTGGATGAATGTGTCACTTACGAGCTCAGTTGAAACCTTCTACGCTCATGAAATTGAGTGAATTGGCTGTTCCACCTTCCGTTTCACAGAATGTCCCGTCTGGAAAGTCATGCTGCCACAGCTAACACCCCAGTGATGGGAACATCCTTCCTCTTTCGTCATTACGATCAGACCCCAGCTGGGCGCTACAAAGTATTCAACTGCTTCCTCTTGACCAACACCAGACGAAATGTCTCTGGAAGAGATCTTCTCAACCAGTGAGCTGGAAGTGGTCGTACCCGATACCTCTCTAGAATTTCCAACGTCCTCAGTATCGGTGGATGAATGGCTAGGCCGTGTAAAGATTGGCAAGGTTGAACGGAAGCAGGCTTTCTTCGGTGCGTATCAGATAGAGTTGAGCGGTGTTTTTGTTTATAGAACCACAGATGAACAGTTGCAGTCTCTTCTCGTGCTTAAAGTCAAGCATCCAACACCAGATACGCCTCCGAATGCCAGCAGTCCACCAGTGCTATTGCTCGAGTTTCTGAACTACTTGCAAATATCATTAGAGGCCAACTATCTGGCGCCTTTACCATCTGCGCCTACCCATCTGGAGACACCCAGAACTTCTCTGCTGTCAGCGCCTCCTCGCTTGGGTATCCCTCCAGCACGCTCAGCTCAGATTAGTGGGAGACATCCACCTATCTTTCCCCCAGCAACCCCAAATCCAACACCTTCGACGCAAGAGCAAGATCGGCAGTACGCTGGTGCTGAAGGGCCTTTCTTGGCTGCCATAATCTGGGGGAATAGCACTGCAGATGACTCCAAAGAGGCGTTTACCTTGTTGTGGTCATCGAAAGAGAAGGTCTGGATAGCTGTTTATCGCATGGTTTTGACCATCTGTGAGTGATAGACCACAATGATAACAGCGCAAAACTGACCGGGTCATAGCTTTCGTCAAGGCAATCAACTTCCCAAATCCCTTGCTGTCACTCACAGTATCAACAACACTAAGAGAGAAGCCTATTGCGACCTCTGATCGACACCCTCTAACAAAGTTCCTCCACACCCTCGGAGTGAAACCGCCATCGTCGCCTGTGGATGACGCTTCGGCAGATGGTAATCTAGAGCACGAAACCCTACTCGATGGCTTAGAAGAGATAAACTTGCTGGAGGGTCTCCTTGCCGGTAAGTTCATACGTCTATGATATTCAATCAAGGCGTCTCACAAGCTATCAGGTCCATCGTTCGCGAAGCTGGGCGCAGAGGAGATACATGTGCCCTCAATACGGCTAGGGGTTGTCTCGCGCCAGAAACTGTTCTCTTTGCCTCCGATGCTCGCCAACACGCCATTCCAGCCATCACCATCGCCCATGACAGCAGTTCGCAAGGCACATCCAACCCTTCGCAAGTCCCACAGAAGGACCCTTCCGACTGTCTCCTCTTTCGAGCTTCGAATGCGCACCGTCTTTGTGCCCTACGTTTTGCTTCCAGAGACGGAGGGGTCTGTTGCCGACATTGACGATGTAGAGAAGGAGCGCGAGAGACGAGAAGCAGGAAGTGCAGAAAGGACGGTCGTGCTTTGCATAGAAATCAAGAACTTTGGAGACCACCAGATCGGCTTCCTCATTGACAGTCTCAGCATCAAGATTGCAGGAGACGGGGCAAAGACGACGCTGATTGGCTGGGGCGACAAGGGATTATCGGCACAGGCGGTTAAATCAACCTTCCCCTTCAAACTAGGTCCTCTGGCGCAAGTCAACCTGCTTTATGCAGTGACGTTCCTGCGGGCCCCTGACGAGCTGGACGGCTTTTCATTTGCCAAACCAGAGGTCAAATCGAAATCGGAGCTGCGTCGCGGTGTATCAATCACAGTGAATGGCCAACCGTATCTGCCTTTGACACCTTCGGTGCGCGCTCATCTTACCGAGCCAGACGCAATCACATATCCCACTCGGATATTCTCCTCTGTATGGAGCACCGTTCTTGACCTCGACGCCAACCCCGCACCTGTCCTAGATCCTTTCGATCCATCAGACCCTCTAGGAGGGTACCCAAATACCCTTCCAGAGCCAGCGTCTCCCTTCCCCGGAATGGCTGTCAGCTCTGCACGAATGGGCGCAACCCCAATCACCCCATACTATCAATACTCTTCAGAAGTCACACCACAATCATCTGCATTCCCCGGACAGCGCAAATTCCCATTAACACCCGGAGGCTACTTTCAATCCAAGCTCAGCCGGACCAACACAACCTCCGCTCGTGCATCTGCCATACCTGTCCATTTACGAGAACATTCCCCTGCGCCTGCTGGTAGCCAAGGACGGTCGTACACGCCTCCTTCGTCTGTGTTGGGCGGGGGAGTGCACTACCTTCGTTCGCCCACCACATGGAGTGCGCCTACCCCTCATCCTAACTCACCCATGATCATGCATCCCCAATCGCCCAGTGGGTATGACGATCAAGTTCTTAGCGCCCCTGTGCCCGCTTTCGATATACCCCCTACACCAGCATACCCCGCTTTCCCGCAAAAGTCGACTTTACCTCCAAGCCCCAAGTCTCAGGGGCCCATCGCCTCTCAGGCTCAGAACAATGTTGGGCCAAGTGTGGAGATCCGTCGAGACCGTCCGCATTCTATACCGCTCCCAGCTGGATTGCCGCCTACACCTGTCCCACATGTTGGCGCTGCGTTTGGTGAACAACGTATGATTGCAAAGCTTGCGAATTCAGGTGCGACGGGGGAGAGCATTGTCGTTTCTGTCGGGCTTTTGCCTGTTGTGGAATTGGATCCTAGGAGGACGCGGAGACCCAAGACGGTAGGCGAAGTGGTGTTAGGACCTGACAAGATTTATCCGCTGGATACGTTTACGTTGGATATCTTTGTGTTCAACCAGAGTGCGTGGACAAGGAGGTTTGAAGTCACTTGTCCTGAGAGGCGAAGGCGGAGGAGAGGGGGTGCTCAGGTTGGGGTGTTTGGAGGTGGGGGAGAGGTTGCGAGAAAGTTGGGATATCCTGGTGTTCTGCCTATGGATAAGAGGGTCCGGATTGGGTGAGTAATAGCTCGTGGCTTGAACATTGGACGACGAACTGACAACTTTGATTGCTTGCAGACCTCTTCGTCCGTCTGCTTGTCAGTCGGTTAGGATGGACTTTCTTGCCGTGTCGCCTGGCGTTCATTCTATTGATACACTCATCCTAACCGACATCGAGTCTGGTTTCTCTATGAACTTGAGGTACGATTCCATTGGTTTATACAGTCTATGAAGCGTTGCTGATGCTAGATCATATACTTTAGGGCTGTTTTGGATATCGTAGTGCACGATCCCAATGATTGAATAGCAGAGGCATCGATATATAAAGTATAAAGTAGGGTGCCTGACCTGCAGCCTGGCATACGCGCATGATCTATGAAAAGCCTAGGTGGGCATAACAGCGATGAAATCAAATGGATGGGTAGTCCGCCAGCGGGTGGGCAAATGGATGCATAGTTATGGGTGTTGCGTTGCTGAAAGATACCGTCAGACCCCTAAACGTGGAATGCATTTCATTCACTTACCTAAATTCCCAGCAAGAAGCAACGAGGTCCAAAAAGCACTTGGAAAGACGCAAAACACATGGATGATGCATAGGGGAGAAGGCCTCTCTCGCCCCTCATGGGTGAGGCGAGCGACGTCGTCGACGCGTTGTTTGCACTTTCTCGTTTGCCTCCCGCAGTTGCGCTACGACTTTGGCCAAGGCTTGCTCCAAAGAGCTTAGGCCCTCTATGGCTGGAGGCTGGGCAACAGGCGGCTGGGTTTCGAGCATCGAACGTTTGAGATGGTGTGTTCCTCGAGCATTAAGGCCAGCGTGCTCTTTTGGGACTGGTGAGGCCTGCACGCTAAGTGCGGTGAGGAGGAAAAGGAACGATAGGCTCCTAGCGATGTGCATATCGGGAAGTTGGGATGCTGGGGGATTCTGTGTGGTGTAGGGAGAAGCGTCGATTGGTTCGAAAGGCTTCCACTGGAGGAGCACGAGCGGAGAAGACGAAGGGAAGTATGTTCGGATTGGCACGATACGTTGGTCTTTAAACGTCGCTGCTAGCGTCAGAATTCCAAGATGGTTTAGCCGGAGGCCTGTCTCGCTTTAACCCTTTTACGGGTAGGAAAGGGCTAAGGAAGGGAAGATCAGAGAAAGATTGGGCCAAGCTAGAGATAGTCGGCCTAAAGACGCCTTCCTTTATACACGCCCTAGTATCGCGGCATCGAAATAGCATCCCGAATATGATACACGTGGAACCTGCATGGTTCGTCGCTGGTTTCGATTTCACGAAAGAGCCTTGAACAACCCGTGTGTTTGTCATGGGGGCTCATGAGACCCCCCACGTTATGAACGGAAAGAAGCATGAGAAGGCCGGGAAGCAACCATAGGCTACATTTGCCTCAAAGGTTCCAGTCACGCTTTGCTCCAGGAGTCGTGTGATGGATCCCATGGCCCAAGGCAATCCTGAACGCCACAGAAGGCGACAATTAGGCTGAACGATTTTGGACGAATTACGATAGAAATTGTAGAAATCTCGATAGAATGGTGTACAGTTACAGGTATTCAGAGTAAGACTGAGTAAGATTTATGAGATTTACACGTCAGTCATTCAAGGTTTGTTTAGTTTTCTGAGTCTTCTCGCCTCTCCCCAGCCCAGCGCTGCTATGAAGCACAGGATGGCCGCCTGGCAGGCAGCAAGCCCTGAAATGCCCAATTGGAACTCCTTCTCGTCCAAATGATCTTGAAGACCCCATGTAGCAGCGGCTGCGACGCAGCCTCCCCAAGCCAACGCCAGAGCAGCGGCACAGGCAGCTAGCCTGTTTTCATTTATCTCGCTCCTGACCCTGACAACCGACTTGAGCAGGGAGAGCTTGCCATTGTGCTTCTTCTGCTCCAAGCGCGACGTCAAAGAGGCAAACATGTGATGCATCAGGGTGAGGCAGCTCAGAATGAAGGGGTACCACGACGAGGGCGCGGGCCATAGCACCGCAAGTGCAAGCACCGGGCCTAAGCCCATGCAGGAGAGGAAGCGGACGGGGTCGGCAACTTCCCCCCAGCCAAAGAGCCATTTCATATCCTCCACAAAGTTGTCGATGAGTTGGAATACCGCCACGATGAGGCCACCAAAGTATACCATCGCGACGGTAACGGTGAAGGCGACATCGTAATCGATGCAGAGGGAGACCATCGACGCCCCGGAGAGATTGAATGCGACAAACAAAAGGGCCATGCAGTACACGGCGCGTGAGCCCATGTCAGGGACCTTGGTCCTGTTGTTGGCGGTTAGGTGGGCGAGGCGACATGTCAGGGCTGCATTCGAGGCAGCGATCGCTGCCACACCGATGTGAACACATGCGGCGATGACACCAATCATGAGGCCTAGGGAGAAGAATGTGTATCGCTTGCCGCAGGCCAAGTCTCCAGTTTGGGGTCGATAAAGCTCCAGGTTGATAGAGTCTCCGGAAAAGAGATCGTTGATGAAGCTCAACACCGCAATCTGGAAGCCTCCAGTAAACGTCGCCTGACATCGTTAGAACGTGAGTGTTCAGCTGTGCTATCTCGCGTATATTCCACTTGCCATTAAGACAATGTTGCCAAAGTGGTTGTATGAAGTCAGCAAGTACTCATTTGAAGAGTGTTCTGCGAGGTTGCGTCAGCTTAACGCCCTGCCAGTTGTGTAGACTCATCACACACCTATGGATTTAGCCGAGCCCTTCGAATCCTGCCGTTCACGAGATTGAGAAGTGCGCGAAGTCGTGACTATCGCGTTTAAAGATTCCATCGATGAAAACAAAACCATTGGAGACAGAAGGATGGTGGGGATTGTCTAAAGGCTTTTTATCGATCGCTGGGCAAGGCTAGCCGTACGCCACCTATCCAGTACCTTGGATGCAGAGAACAATATTGTAGGTGCTTTGACAGCCACACTGGAACGCGGACAGAAGGTATAGCATTCAGAGCAGGCCAGACCAAGAGGCTCGTCGAAGGTACGACCCTCGACGGATGCCTGGAACCAGACCTGCCGAACAAGCGCAGATGCCCACAGTGCCTGACTGGGCGCTGACACTGTTGTATGTGAAACGCAAGGCCCACTATACTTAGCCCTATGTGCCTCGAACCAGAGCAGTTTATTAACTGTGACTTTGGTGCAATATGCCCAAGAACAGACATTACAGGTGTCAGAATGTCCGAAGGAGAAGCATCCCATTGTGTTGCCTGAGCTGTGTTCAACCACCACGAGTGCTCTGCGTGCATGCCAGTTGTCAGAATTAAACCAAATCGATGCAGAGCGATAGCAAAGAGCGCTAAAATCAATAGAACACTGGGGAGCCGTGGGCGGACGAGGGACGAAGGAGCTCAGGAGTTGTGAATGGAGAGCAAAATGTTATGCCCGTACGATGGTGGTCATGGTCTGAACCAATTTATTCATTTTATCCTCGATTTTCCTGAATATTGACGTGGGAGAAACTCTGCTGATCGCTGAATTCCCGCGAGTTCCTTGGTCTCCGCCCCTCACACTCTTGAGATACCTGTCGTTTCCAGTCCTCCAGAATGACCAAGCATAGCAAGAATAATACCGCATCGTCGATATTCAGTTATGCAGAATATAAGAAATTGGATTATGGCACGAAGAAGGTGAGCAGCAGGCCGGTCTTGGGGTCAATAAGGACTGATCATTCAGCGTGTTCTTTGCAGCAACGTCTAGGAAATGAATCTATGAGACGCTTCGATGCATGTTCTCTGTGCTTGAACCGGGCTAGAGATCCGGTAATCTGCAATGAAGGCCATTTGTTCTGCAAGGAGTGCGCTTACACCGACCTGTGTGAGTTTACTTGCCTGCGATCATCGTCGGTTGCAAGAACTGAATTGCTTAGTGACACAGAAGAAGGATATCAAGAAGCAGAAGGAACGACTTGAGGCTCTGAAGAAAGAGGCTGAAGCTGAGAAAAACAAAGCTCGGCAGGCAGCCAGGGAGAGAGTCTTGTTGGAGTTCGAGAAGGGGCAACTGGGTTTGGCTGCAGGACCTTCTTCCATTGGAACCAAGGCCAAGGAAGGAGACGAGCGTGCGTGTAGCCTTTATTCTCTATCAGGTCTTGTCTGACCCACAAGCTTACTTCCAGCACGAGGCCTGAAACGCAAGTTTGAATTCGACCCAAACGCGGTGGAAGACCTGGCCAAAGAAGCCGAGGAGGCTGCTCTAATACAAATAGAGAAAGAGCAAGCTGCCGCCCTCAAGGCCAAACTTCCAGACTTCTGGCTGCCATCGTTGACACCGACTTACACCTCGTCTGGACCACCACGAGGACTGGATGATGTGAAGGTGCAATCAACATGCAGAGGAGGGAACCCGGCCCATGCCCTAACGTACGTTCCGCGTTTTGAGGCCAGGTCGCGCATTAACCCGGATATAGACTCAAGAGCCTCGTTCCCGTCAACTTTACTGTATGGAGCCAGTCAGCAGCCTCAGCCCAATCGCCCGAGTCGACACCAGGCGAGGCGTCAACATCCAAGCCGGAAGAAGCGGACCCGATGTGCCCTTCGTGTAAGAAGAAGCTCTCGAACAACACCTTACTTTTCTGTGAGTTCCAGACTATCTTTCAGCTAAAGGCGCTCATTAGTGTTCAGTGGCTAAACCATGTGGACACGTTACCTGCAAGACTTGCACAGACACCCTAGTCAAACCTTCAAAACAGTGTATCGTCTGTGATGTAAGCGTCAAGGAGAAGGAAATTATTGAGCTGAAGCGAGAAGGTTCGTCCAATACTGGCCTTAATGAGCTCTCAGCTGACAGAGACAACAGGCACTGGATTTGCTGGTGGAGGGTTAGCGGAGACGTCAAAGACAGGCATCTCATTCCAAGGTTGAGCTGTGCAGCTTTGCAGCTTATCGGTTTTTTCGGTTTTTCCAATGCTCCGACATCTGGTCGCAGTTTGCATTCACAAGAGGAGTATGTCGTGCTATACCAAAGCTATTATACAAATCACAGTCCGCCAGGGCATTTTAACTCTCCGCATCACTCGTCGTCGCCTTCCTCATCAGATGGTGCAGGTCTCAGCCCAAAGTCAATGTTCAAATCAAGGTCATACTCTGCAGCAGTCTCGTACAAGGCATACATTGCCACTCTCATTTCTCTCCGACCGTCAAACATCGCTGAAACTTCTTGAAGTCTTCCGAGTCCACCCATTCCCTTGTCTGCAGACGAAAGGCGGTGGATAAGGAAGGAGAGGAGGTCGTCTGGGCCCGCCTCCCACTCGAACCGCAAGGTCCAGTTGATCCGCTCCAATCTTGGGAAGAGAGGTCTATCTGCTCGATGGAATCTTTTCAACACATCCGGCGTAAAGTATGCGTGGCCTTTCATGTCTTCTTCCCAATCCAGCTCTGGTTGTTCGTACCGAGGTCCCAGGTCTAGACTGCTGATCCCGCTGTTTGGCCCGCCAAGGATGGCAAGCAAGTCGTCAAATTCTGGTTCCTGGATCCAGTGGTAGGAGGTAAGGGTAATGTGGGTGAGGTTGGGGAGGTACGTTTGGTTGGCTTCTAGGAATGCCATGAACGGTAGCTTCCCTTGCCCCCTCGCGTGTTCCATCCCCCATGTATGCCTCAGGGTGGATAGTATCGGAGCGTGGATGAGGGCGAAATATTCGGAGTAGGGACGGCTGTCAGTGCGAGGGGCTTGAGTGATGATGTTCCCTTCTGTCAATCGAGGCAGGGAAACAATAGTTGTTGGCAATGGGATATCTTCCCCCGTAGGTTCCACGTCCACTTGAAGGAACTGAAGGGTATCGGCACAGAGACGCAGAATGCCAAACACCGTTGTAACAGGGATGGGGAAAGAGGGATCTCGATGGATCGTGAGGTGGGTGAGGCCCTCCCAAACACCAGAAGGAAAGAGCTTGAGCCTTGGACTCAGGTAAGTGCACATATTGCTGAGGCTCAGGCGTTTCAGAGAGGGTGCAGTCAATGCACCTCTCTCAATGATACTTCTGAGATGCCTTTCGCTTTCTTCGTGGATCTTCCGCATGTTTCCTATGTGTTTTCGCGCTGCATTTGAGTTCCATGCAATGAGTCGGCAGTTGAGATCAAGTCCCTCCAACGATTCCAATCTGCTGGCCGGTATATCCAGCAAGATGTGGAGGACGGGTGGTCCAAGGTCATCGAGTCGAAAATCCCGCCAATTCCTTGCGAACCTGTGAGCTGTAATCTCCTTGAGCATTTCAGCAACCGGGGCTTCCCATCTCTCCATGTTTTTCCCGTTGCAGCGAGCCCAAAGGATTTTCATCCCCTGGTCGCTGATGTTGACTGATAGTTTAGCTTCGCCGGAGTGGGAGAGCCATCGTAGCACGAGATCAGCGTATCGAGGGATGGCTCGAAGGGTGTCTGCGAAAAATGTCTCCGAGTCATCCGAGTCACTGGGTCCTTGCAGTGTGACCTCGAGCGAAGGGAGGGGAACAGTAATGTTGACAGGGGTCCATAGATGGGGGGTATTCTGAGCTACATCTCTCCATCTTTGGCACACTTGCGGGAGCAAGAGCTCTGTGGCATCTCGCTTTACTGATCTGCCGGGATAGTCAAACGGGGTAGCGAGGAGGAAGGTCAGACCTAATGTCTCTGGTGGAAAGTCGTGAATATGGCCATGATGAGTGGATGCCATTCGCACGGGTCCCAGTTTGAGGGGTTGCGATGATGGCAAGGGCTAATATCAACCTTGGCTGCAGGTCCTCTTCAAGTATGCTCGACCCGTTTTTCGGCCGAAGAGTCCACTCTATCACCCCACAATTAGGTGCAAGTGGAAGAGCACGAGACGTAGCCGTATGCTTGTGCGAGAGGAAACTCAAAATCGGCTAGTACTGATTCACCACTCCTTCTAGCGTTTGCTAATTTAGAAGAATATTCCTGTCTAATAGCTGCATAACTCGTAGATGTCAAAGGAGTCTGTCAAGGAAGCGCCACCAAGCCAAACTCAACGTTCACAACAACCCCGTATTGCGCAGCAACGGCAGACAGCGCGTCGTAGGGACCCGTACCCAATCACAAAACTTCACTGAAACTTCTTGAAGGCTTCCAAGCTCGCCACCTCGATTGCTTGTTGCTGAGAGGCGGTGGATGAGGAAGGCCAACAGGTCATCTGGCCCCACCTCGATTTTGTCCCGCAATTTCCAGCCAACACGTTCCAGTTTTGGGAAGAGCGGTGCATGGGCTCAGTGAAACCTTTCCAGCATCTTTGGCGTGAAGTATGCGTGGTCAATGGGCCGGGTAGTAGACCCCCACATCATACATCGGCTCTTGTTTCTTCGAACTCAAGTTCAGAGTGGTTATTCTGCTGCCAGCCCCGCCAAGGATGTCGAGTAACTCCTCGAAATCTGTTTGCTGAGTTGATTCGTAGGAGTCGAGGGATACGTGAGTAAGAGCAGGGAGATAGGCTTGGTTGGATTCGACGAGTGTAAGGACAGGTAACTTCCCTTCTCCGTGGTCCGCACCCCAAGTGTGCTTCAAAGTGGATAGCACTGGAGTTTGGATGAGGGCAAAGAACTGTGCATAGTGCTGGGTGCTGTTGCGAGGGCTCTTGATAACGATATCCAATTCGGTTAGCTGAGGCAGGAAAAGAGGAGATGTCGGAGCAGAGATGTTGCTATCTCCCCTAATGGGTTCCACGTTGAGCTGAATGTATTGAAGAGTATCGGCACAGCGACACAGAATGCCGAATGCATCAGATATCGTAATAAGGGCGGGAGAAGAGAGGCGTCGTCGGTGCATAGTCAGGTGGGTGAGGCCCTCCCAGACGACCGGCGGAAAGCATGCTACCCCCCCCATTCAAGCATACATCCTGAAGGTTTAGATTCAGACGCTTCAGACCAGGCGGTGAAGACCCCCCTTTCTAAGACATCCCTCCATCGCCCTTTGTCTACCTCTGATAGGAATGGCGTCCTCCGACCCAAGTCGCCGGCGTCTGCAGATCGCTCCCATACAAAGAGCCGATCTAAGACATGCAGCTCCTCTAGTGAACTTAGCTGATTGCCAGGAATTTTCAGCAGGATGGGGCGAGCGGTCTGCCCGATGAAGGATAACTTGAGGCTCCGCCAATTCCCGATAAACCTTTGAGCGGTGACCCTTCTGAGCATATCAAAAATCGGGCCGTCCCATGTGGTCCTTCGCATCCTATTGCTACCATTCTGAAGATCCAGCATAGCAAATTTGTCGATGTGTACTGACAATTTGGCTTCGCCCGCGAGGGAGAACCAACGTATAATGAGATCGGTGTGTTGGGATATGGCTCGGGACAAGGCTTGAAATCTGTCGTTTGAAGGGACCGAGCGGCCCAATTCAGAAGCTATCCGAGGAGGTAATGTTATTTTTACAGGCGTCCATAGGTCAGGGGTGTCCTGGGCGATCTCCTTCCATTTGTGGCACACTTGCGGAAGCAAAAGCTCTGTTGCGTTACGGTCAATGGTTCTTCCATCGGAATAGTTGAAAGGTGTGGCGAGGAGGAAGATAGGGCTGAGGATTTCTGGCGGAAGAGTGTTGTTGTGATTGGCAGAACCAGTAGAGGACGCCATTATCATCGATCCTGAGTGAAGGCAGATGGAAAGAAGGAACCTCACACAAAACCGCACAATAACGGCACCTCCCCGGAGACATATTCCCACGCATCTACTGCCACAGCAGGATACCATGAACGATCGTTCAAAGAGTACTGTTGGAGTCGCGACGCATCCATTGATAGATTTGTGAAAGAAGTATATTTTAAGCTGGTAGATCCTGAGCACTAACTATGTTCCCCATCTACTCCTTTTGACATCTGCACTTGGAGCAAGAGTCGGGCCTGTTTGCAGACCATTTGCACTTCTTGTCGCCCGGAACACAGTAGCTCTGGCAGGTCAAGACATTGCACTGCATTCCCTTGTAGTCCTTGGGGTTTCGTGCAACACATCCATTGGCGCGCTCCAACATCTCCTGGTAGTTATCTTCACGCTCCTGGAGGAAGTCTTCGTACTCTGCAATGAGAGAGCGGGCGAGGTTGCGCATGGCGTCTTGTCGATCGGCGGCGATTACTCCGCTGACGAGAGCGAGGGCAGCAACGACACAGGTGAACTTCATGTTTGTGATATGGAAGGATGAGTTGAAAGTCTACAAATGAGAAAACGATCAGTAAACAGATCATGTTCGGAAGATGCAGTGGGAGGGAAATCGCACTTTGTTTGGAGTTCGAGAGAGAGAGAAGGCGAGCTGCTGTGAGGTTCTCTGTCGAATCTGAAGAGCTCTTATATACTGCTCAGCGGCTCAGCCTCTCTGGGCCGTCATAAACCTTTAAGTAATTCGGTGGGCAATTCGGAAGGCGTGGGCGGCGGATGGGAGACCTGGGCGCTTGGGAAGTCTATCACTGGCAGACCGGCTGCCAAGCTGTGTGGGAGCAACACTGAAACAAAGATCCACAAGCCGAAACCAACCCACCAGATTTTCCGTCAAGGCACCACAGCGCGTATGATGTCTGCTAGACATACATGATATGCGCTAGTTTCTGCATTCAAGGGCCTCACCAACGCTAACACTCTGCAACGTACGGGACATTTAGCGACTTTTCGAGCAGAACGCCAACCACCCTTTCTTTGGAGGTTCCGCCCGAGTGCCAGGGGCAATTTGGGGGATTAAATTTAGCTCGTCTTCTGCCATAAACGCGTCTCCAGTACCGCGTGCAACCTGAAGCAGGACAACGTTGGTCCTCTCGGCATCGTCTGATGGGCGTTTCATGTCCGACTCGGCAGCAATGGAGGCTTCGTTGCAAGGCCTGTCTCATGTTTCCCAACGATTACGCCGCTGTCAAGCAAGCGATGCAGTCGGTAGGTAGGGAAGTTGTGATGATTAGATATGTATCATCCTTTGCCACTTGAAAGAATCTGTTGTACAATGATGTTGATTCGCAAATTCAAGATAGACATTGTTCAGTGCCGCCGGCCCAACTCTCGATGCGCGCGTTCGGAGTGAGGCCTATGGTCCTATTGCATGTTTCAATGCACTGGTCAGGAGGAGTATGCTATTAGATTTCTCGAAAGAGAACCATTGCTATGGCGTCACGCCTCAGATGTTCACACTGGGGTTAATCGAATACAACGGGCGCTGGGGTGAGCTGAGCTCTGGCCGTCGTGATCGTGTTGCTCGATATCAGGAAAGGTCAAAGGCTGCTCACGGACTGCCACCACGAGCCCACAAAAACTCGCACGGCACACTGGGGCGCGACGATCTTGCCGACAATGGGGACAATTATATCATGCCGGTGGCTGGAGGAAAACCAACGACGGCTAGGGGTCCATGTGTCCCAATGCAGGTCCCGTTGAGTATGACCAACTACCACAGTTCCAAAGTTTTCGTCTGCGCCTGTGCAGGTGTTCGGGGGCACACTCTTTCTCGTTTTCATCTTCAGCGCCGCCATGGTCGCACGTCATCAAGCGCTCGCCGGCAAAATCAAAATCACAACTGGGAAGTGGGTCCAAAGCTTTCTGCGCGGGGGCCTCTCGTTACTTGACAGGTTCATTCCCGACTCGGCCGCCTGACGAAAGACTCAACAAGGTTGTTCATGCTGACGAGTGTGAGTTAGGGTTACCCGTCTTCAGAGCTGCTCTGAAGGCTCAGACCTGCTGGCAGGAATCTGGGGAGCTTAGCACATACTTCGTCGTGGAGTCGTAGGGTTATCGAGTTGACACAGTCCCTTGATATACCCTTGATATGCTCACGTCACGGTCAACTAAGGACATAACACCCGCTTCCCAGCGCATCAAAGCCCTCTCCTGCGGAGCCGTTGCCTATCTCCCACGCGTGGAGGCACTACTATCCCACGCAATGGGTTGCAAAACCATATGGGAGTTGCAAAATCCTTTATCGCGACGATGAATGTCCCTCTGGACCCAGATTAACTGCGTATTAATGTACCGACAGGTGCATGAAATGCAGCTGTAAAAAGAATCTAGGATCATTGCGCACTCCGTCGTATATCGAACGTTATCATTCGCCAAAAAAGAGATGCAAACTGGAATTCTTGAAATGAGAGGGCCATTGCCCAGATTGGAGAGGGGTGAGCAGAAATCAAAGGCCATATTTCACTCCATAAGCATTCCAAGCTACCTTCCGGCCCGTTGAAACGTCTATTATCAGGTATTTTACAACAGAGAACGGCTATGGAAATCTCGAGGTACGAGCAAAAGCAAAACCGCGTGATGGCAATTCAGCTCCGATCGCGTCACCCGCCAAATTCTTCCTGACTTACTGATCGGAGCTAGAACAAGGCCCAGTTTGACGTGTGAATGGCAGCCACTTGTTGGCGGAGATTGATGTGACTTTTTGCAACTCCCTGGTTTCTGTGCTCTTCCTACCGGCGTGCCTCTGGCGGCTCCCCAAAGTCATGGATCCTCACCATATTTGGATATTATCTTCTTGAAACACTGTCCGAGCTCTGCCTAAAGTACCAGTGGGATATGATAGAAACTGGTTGAGACCGAGGACAAGTCCGAGATTTTTTGCAACTCCCTGATATGGATAGTATGTACACAGTCTGAGTAAGTAGTACTTATGACATGAGCGCCCGGGAGTCCATCATCGCCGTACCCGAAGTGCAAAGTTCCTCGGACAAGTGTAGATCAAAACAATGTCGACCTTGCAGCCCGCTTTTCGAACATGAGGCGAAGATCACGGTTGGTAACGCTTTTCCTAGTGGCCCAGTGGCGCAGTTCCCTACACCGCCAAAATGCCTAAACGTGGACCTGATGGGTGACACATACACCCAGCCCACCCCAGACTTCATGTGAGGTCAGCTGGACCTGACGTGGTGGCACTGTGGGCGCCAAAATATTTTGGGCGCGTTGTTCGGCAGGCGCTCACCATGTTTTTCGGACACATTGGTAAAATGTTTGGCCTCCGGAGGAAGTGGAGGCAGGATACAGAAGCATGTAGCCGTGTTTAGCTCATGAGAATTGAAAATTCTACTTTGAACACCCTTGTGTCCCATACTATGTACTTATTTAAGCGCTGAGAGGGCTATTGAGGGAGGGGCTCTAGAGCAACACGGCCTTGAGAAATTCGAGCGTCATTCAATTGAAGCTCCGCGCGAACTGTATTCACATTCGGCCAAAGTCGTGCCAGCAGCTCTCCACCCACCTTCCACCTCCTGCCTCTGTCCCACGTCGAACCACTAGTTTGAGACCTGGCCGTCGAACTGTGCAATCCCCCGCAGTAAGTACCCTCTATTTCTATTCTTTCCGTCACTTATCTCTTCATTGGAACAGGCTGTTACTGTGGGACAAGGTATGTTTTCTCCGACGTCTAGCATGCGTTCGATAAACTAATTCTCTTGTTCCTCAAGGGCGCTCTATATCTCATTGGGGCGAAGCCCCTTTGTCCTGGGGGAACGGGATTGCAAAGTGGCTGTGACATGGCTAGGTGCATCGCCACTGGCTGCCTCCCAGCCATGTCGAGAGAGCCCCGGCCGCAGGTACCCATATCACATATGGGGCTTACGCCTGCGAGCTTTCCACGACGCACTTCACGTGCGACGAAAACAACCTCGTGTTGTCTCAGCAGGTTGTCAGCGGGGTCGGAGGGGTAGAATGGATTCGGTTGGCTAGCGATGACAACGGTACGTCAGGTCCGTCTACTGGCGCCTTCATTATTTCAACCAACCGCATATCAGGTCACTAACGCTTGATTCGATTGCAGGCACGGCCCCGCATGCAACAATGCCTCACCCGGGAAGAGAAGCGAGGATGGAGAGGATGGAGTAGAATTCAGTAGCATACTAGTAGCATGTATGACACTGGCTGTACAGTACAAAATATGACCGTGGTACCTGAACAATACAATGGCCGTTTTCCTATTCATCCCCAATCGCATCCTGCCCCAGAAAAAAAAAAGCACCAGAATTCAAAAGAAAGAAGAGCGAAAATACGATTATTTCTGGCCGTCGTGCCAGTCCGCGATAAAACATGGGCACCATGTTTTAGAACACCTGGCGTAAACATGTATGTGGCCACAGGGTGCTATTAGACCGTCCGAATTCTGGTGGCCAGATGTTGATCTGCCTGACGCGTGCTGGATCTTACATGACCACACATTACGGCAAATACGTTTCGTCAACGTTTCGGTTTTTTGGCGGTGTACCATGAGGCGTCGTCTCCGATGAAAGGCCTTGGTGGCTGCATAAACCGACGTCAAGGTCTGCGTTATGCCAAAAGCATCACGTCTTGTTAGACGACTTCGGCCTGCGAGAGGCTGAAGCGTCACGTTCAATGGAAACCGAGTTCGGCCCCTTTGCTTCCAAGTATTTCCATTCGACGCGTGTCGTCTCTCCTATTGTATCCTATCAAAAGTTCAGACTGGCGTGTAAGTTCTAAGAAAGCTTCTTTCTAGTGCTTGGTGCTCAGCGAGAAAGGCAGAAAGTGAGAGATCTCGGAGTTCTCCCCCTCTTCGTGTCGGAAGAAAACGTGTCTGTATCAGAGCGCATCGCTTGGCGTTCTTATGAGCATTGTCGAATAAGGGGGATGTCTCGGCCAAAATATCCGGTGAGAAGAGATCATCTAATCCACTAGGGTCAAAGTTCGGCAACTCCGTTCGTCTTAGTGTGGAATACTAGGAAAAAGTAGGCTCAAAGAATATCTACCATGTTTGGGTTATGTCTCCCCGAGTTTCAGGGCCAAAGAAAGCCCTTACCGCCTTTCGGGACTGTTGAACGTCCCAGTCTTCCTCGGCTTCAGTAGATGAAGCGCGTCGCGAACCTTGTGAGTCTGTCAAGTTATGTGTCGAATGCCGAGACCAATTTGGATAAAAATGGAAGAAGCGCAAAGATATACCTCCCTTCATTCAGCTACCAGGATAACTTGAGGGATATACCTAGGCCCTTTAAAGGTGGAGGCGACTGCTACTGACAGGCTAGATGTCCACGCGAACGGCGAACCACGAATCATAAACGCCAAAATACAAACGCGAACCTTGATCCAAGCGGGCTCGATAACCTGAGTAAACAGCGCGCTTTGGCGACACCAGCGTACTGAACAGCTCAGCTCTGAAAGAGATAGAGGGGTAGTATTCAGTGGGTGATGAGGACTGCGTAGAGTGGGGTGTATTGGTTGAAGGAGCTCTCGCGTCAATGGCACGCTCCTGTTGACGGATGGGCGTTCTGAGTGCCAAGGATTTCCCTGGGCGACAGACCAGGGCGGAGAATCGAAGATAGTCTGGGGAGGCGTGAATTAGACGCCCAGGGTAGGTGTCAGAGAAGAAGCAGAAAGCTGCGTGTTGAAAGATCATGCTAGGGGGTCAAGAGCTCAGGAGAGAGGTTGAATGTGTTCATTTGAGATTGGGTGTTCTCAAGAGCGACGCTCGCGTTTCGATAAATTTCGAGAGTGCACTAGACAGAACAGGACATGGCTTCGAGGTTGGGGAAGATAATTTAGCAAAGGGAGGGGTAGTGCCTGTAGTAGGAGACCACAGAGCCTGGATGAATAGGATCCTCTTTCCATAGACCTCAGTATCGAACTTGAGGTGCGAGGGAGCGCTGGGCCTCTTTGAATGAGGATAGAGCAAGACAAGTCCAGGGTGGTCCCGTCGTCCAGAGGTGGATGTCAGCTGGGATGTGCAAAGACTCTGAACTGAATATGCGAATTATCGAAGCCGAAAGCGCAGGTGTCATTGGAAGGCGAGGTCGTTCATGAAATAGATTCTCGGTGATCGTCGTGGTTTCAAAGCAAGGAATATTGACATCAAACGCGCTCATCCCGACTTCTCACTCTTTCCACGATGGCAAAGACACCCCTTACACCGCAAGCCCAGCGTCTACGGACCATCATCGTTGCTCTTCCTATCCTTGTTGCTAGCTCAGGTGCGTCTACGGTTCCATCCTATATCAGTTCCAGCCGAAGGCTCATTCAATGACAGTCGTCCTGTACAAACGCGAAAAGCTGGGAGAACCGCGTCGAACACTACCTAAACCGACGGATGATCCTCAAACTCTCAAGTCGACTCAGTTAAACCCGCCGCCGTCACAGCAGAAGGACCTGTAGTCTTCGCAGCCCCAGGCTTCTTCTATCCCATCCAAAACGTCCAATCTAATAATGTTATAACGGCCTTGCTCTTGTCTAATAAACATTCGCGAAAGGAGATAGATATCGTGTAGGCTGGCTGGCAGAAGTGAGAGTGTCTAGACGGTGTGAGCGGGTGCAGCGGGTTCGACCACTGCTGGTGCTGGTGCTGCAGCTGCAGGTTCGGAGCGGGGAAGAACGCGGTAGCCGGAAAGTCGGGTTGGGTTGAAGGAGCGGTCGCAGTCTGCGTAGGCGATTCCACCACCGAAGCCTGTGGACAGGGCGATGGGCCATGTTCGTCCTGTTGTACGAGTTTGGTCAGGGGGAGACGAGAAGGAGGGATTTGGAGAACGCACTCCGGAAAAGAATGACGGATGCGACGACGCCTGCACCGAAACCGATACCGCTGTAAAGCTGTTAGCCAGAATTTGCCATTTGATACGAGATGAATTCGTACGTTTTAAGCATAAAGTCGGCCACTATGAATCCCTTAGCTTAATAGCCTTCCCTTGAAGTCATCTCGAACACTTACAACATTGGTCGTACTACAAGCTCAAATCAGCAAACGTCCTAAACAAAACTTAAAAATGCATACCTTCTTGCCAACAATATCCTCGCTAGACGTAGGCTTGCTGACTGGCGTCGTCGACATTTTGTTTCGTGGAAAGTAATAGGTGAGCTCGTCGTCGGGTCCAACCGCGCTGCTCGCTGCCAAGCCGTTGTTTGGCCCTCAACGCGGTGCACAACAACGCGACGTCATCCGAAGTGGACGGGTTGCCGCGGCCACCCCTGTCCTTTGGCCCATCATCATCATCGAAGCTGGATTAACTGCGGGATTCAGTCAGTCTGTCATCAACAGCTCTTTCAACTTGAGCGACGATGGCGAACCAATCTCCTATGATTTCGATTCCTAAGAAGGGGACAGACGAGGTCGACTGGACGTCACCGATTCGAAGTCTTATCGCTCAGTCGTACGGCGAAAGTCCAGACAACTATGCCCAGGAATGCGCTGCACTGCAGAGATGTCGGCAGGACGCTGTTCGAGGTGCAGGTAGCGATACAACCGGTGCGTCTCTCTCCTTCCTATCCAACTCTCACCCCTACTAACGTTTACATGCAGCCAGGGACCTGCTATACAAATACTTTGGCCAACTCGAACTACTCGAACTACGATTCTCAGAGATCAAAGTCAACTTTACCTGGCGCGATGCGTTTACCCAGAAAGCCATCACCCAAACCTCGATAGCCTACGAAAAGGCCTCCATCCTCTTCCAAATCGCCGCCACCCATTCCGCCATCGCTGCCGCCCAGAGTCGATCCGACCCCGAAGGCCTCAAGAGGTCGTTCTACTACTTTCGCAGCTGCGCAGGGATGTTGACGTATATCAACGAAAACTTTCTGCATGCACCTTCTACGGATCTGAGTAGAGAGGTGGTCAAGTTTCTCGTGAACGTGATATTGGCTCAGGCGACCGAGGTGTTTTTCGAAAAGTGCACGGATGAGCAGAAGGGGAATCAGCTGGTGGCAAAGATTGCGGCGCAGGCGGCTGCGATGTTTACTGCGCTTGGAGAGGAGGTGAAAGAGTTTATGGGCAAGGGTATCTTTGACCGTAACTGGGTCAGCTTGATTCAGGTTTGTCCTATTTCCCTTCACATGCTCCAAATTCATTCACTAATGAAAGGTTTAGATCAAAGCCAAGTACTTTAGCTCTCTGGCACAATACCACCGCGGACTAGCAGATGACGCAGCGGGCAAACACGGCGACGCCCTCGTCCGCTTCACCCAAGCCGAATCCCTCTCCAAAGAATCCAACCGCCTCGCCGTCGCCTTTGCCCTCGTCTTTTCCTCCACACTCTCACCTACCCTCCCCGTCGACGCAGGAACCACCATCCAAGAACGCACAAAGGCCCACATGGTGATCTGTACCGACAAGAAATCCGAAGCGGCGAGAGAGAACGACTTGATCTACAACGCCATCTTGCCTGCTGTGGAGACGTTACCGACGATTGATAAACTCGTCGTAGCGACCCCGGTACACATACACGAAGTGTACGGCGCACCCGACGTCCAAAAGACGATTGGACCGGATATCTTTATTAGGCTCATCCCGCTGAGCGTACACGAGAGCGCTTCCGTCTACTCGGAGGAAAAGGCCAAGCTGGTCAGAGGCGAGGTGGAAAAGGCGGATGCGGCTGAAGCAGAGGCTCGCTCGGCTGTAGATGGGTTGGGTATCAAGCAGGGGTTGAGCCGGTTCAAGGCGATGGCAGAGGGAGAAGTCAACGCGGACGACGAAATTCCGTCCGAAGTCCGACGGTGGAAAGACGATATCTCCGTCATCGAAGAACGGGAAGGCGTCGAACAGCTCATGCAACAGCTGCACAAACTCAAGGGAACGGTCCATCAAGACCTCCAGACCATCTCTCGAGACCTGGACATCGAATCAAGAGATTGTGAAGTCTTGCGTGTCAAATACGACCATCTCTGGACGCAAAACCCCAGTGGATCCCTCACCAAACATATCCGACAAGACTTGAAATCTCATTTCGGAGCCCTCGAAGCGGCGGGTGCGTCGGATAACCAAGTGTCGACGCTCTGGGAGTCGATCAAGGGTGATATCAAGCTCTTGAGAGGCCCGCAATCCCAGTTGGAACAGATCTTTAGAGATCAAGGTGGTGCGAACCCGGAGAGTTTGTTGGATTTGGATGTGGGTGGGGAGGCGGAGGAGGCCAAGGAGAGGTCCAAGATCAAGGGGTATGTCAAGGAGATTGAGGATCGGATGAAGAGGATTTCGTTGATTTCGAGGGAGAGAAACGAGGTTTTGAAGGATTTCAAGGACAAGGTGAGTATGCTTTAGTTGTTACTTTGTGAGTCGGTTGTTGAATGAGAGTGATAGGTCCAAGGAGATGATGTTTCGCATTTGTTGCTGTTGAATAAACGCAACACGGGTGTCGAACCTGCGCTCTTTGCGGCTGAGCTGGAGAAATTCAAGCCGTACCAGTCAAGGCTGGCTGCGACTGTGCATCACCAGGAGATTGCGATTCAAGAGCTTACGTCGCTCTGGAAGTCGTTGAAGGATCTGGCTGGACGAGGACAGGGCGCTCGGAAATGGGAGGAACGAGAAAGGCGGAAGAATGATACCGTTCGCAGGTTTTCGAGGGCGAGAGACGTGTATATGGAAGTGCATGATGGTCTTGCGTACGTCCCTTTTCTTTTTTCGTGGAACAGCCAAAGCTGACACTGTGATATAGCAAGGGACTCCAATTCTACAGAGAGCTAACCGATCTAACGAAGACGCTCAAAGACAACGCGCGCGCTTTCTTGAACGAGCGAAGGTCTGAACGAGAAGCTCTCGTTTCCAAGCTAGAGATGGAGAAGAAGCTGTCTGGAGCGTCGTCTACCGCTCCTCCTCCACCGCCTCCTGCAAAGCCACCTCGTCCACCTGGGAGTCTGGATGCGGCGTTTGGGAGTATGAGTATCTCGTCGCCGCCTGCTCAGGGCACTCCACCTCCTCAGTCGTGGCAGAGCCCAGGTCAACAGCAAGGGTATGGTGGGCAGACACAGTTACCACCACCGCCCCCACCGCCGTCGCAGTATTCTTCGCAGTATCAGCCACATCAGTATAGCTCTCCCCCACCTCCACCCCCTCAGAATCAATATACGCCTTCGGCTCCTCCACCACCTCCACCTTCGCAACAGGGTTCCTTCCCACCTCCGCCACCTCCACAGCAGGCCTCGTTCTTGCCTCCACCGCCGCCTCCTCGCCAATCGACGTTGACGCCATCAGCGCCTGCTGCAGACCCGTACGCAAGTCTTGCGATGTTTGGCTCTGCGTTCTCGACAGGAGGGACGCAGCCCTCCCAGCCGCTGCAGAGTCAACCTCAATATACGCAGCAATCTTCCCAACCTCAGTACTCGCAGGGCTCGCAGCCCCAATATTCGCAGCAACCACAGTACTCCCAGTCGCCTCCACCACCTCCGCCTAATGTTCAGTCAGCGCCTCCGCCGCCGCCTTCGCAGTACGGGCAGTATAGTGGGGGTGGGTTCCCGCCTCCGCCACCACCTCTGCCTCAGCAACAACAGCAGCAGGGAGGGTATGGGTATCAGTCTCCGCCGCCCCCTCCGCCACCACAGCAGCAACATTCGTATGGTGGGTATCCGGGAGGCCAGCCTCCTCAGCAGCAGCAGCCACAGTATAGTGGGCAACCACCACAGCAGCAGCAGCAATATCCTGGGCAATACCAGTATAGCCAGTATGGGGGTTATCAGCAGTAGGGCTTCGGTGGCACACCGGGAGTGGTTGTGATAGGGCGTCTGCGGACATGTTGTATTTATTAGCTATTAGTGGCTCGTACACACCAATTGTATCCTCTTTCTCTAAGCCTCCCCGAAGCTTGAATCAACCAATCAATCCCGCTTGCTTCCTTCACTAGAGGGTTTCGGCAACTTCTCGAGCAACTCTGTACCCCATTCCGCCGTCTGCCTCCCCCAAGCTCTAAACCCAGCAGCGAGGAACGCGACTTCCTGGTTCCATGTGTTCTTGAGTGTGGTTGTGAAATCGTGTTGGGCTATCCGGGTTGACGCTGGAGGAGGTGCCTGGATGTAAGTTGGTGTTTCGTGTAGACGGAGGGAGAGTCGGTGGAGGCTGTAGCCATGGAATCAGGGTTGCGAAGCTTGAGGTAGGAAGAGGGGAGAGGCTTACTCTCGTTGATGTTGTTCAGTCCTAGTGACACTCATATGAGCAAAAGGGACGATTGGAGTTAAATGAGAAATATCACGACGCACCGTTTGGAAATCAGGTTGGAGAACCCGTAGTAGATCTATTAGCTTCCTGTTCATGGGTGATGCTCAACGTGGAGAATAAGGAGAAGAGCTCACCCCTCCTGCTACGACGGCCCCTGATAGGGGACCTAGGAGAAAGGACATGGATTGGTGATGGATGGTGGAGGGCAAGTCTATTTGGCGCCCAAGAGGCTTGTTCGGAGCGTGGGATCGTGCGACTCGGGAGCTTTGAGCGGATCTGGCTGTCTTCAAGAGGCACTGTTCGTTGAGCTCAAATTCAAACGGCGTCGAGCGCCTGGTAATAATGCAACGCTATAGGAATCGGATTATGCTTTAAAGCACGATATCCAGACGTC
Source organism: Coprinopsis sp. MPI-PUGE-AT-0042 (assembly GCA_020736565.1). NCBI lineage: Eukaryota > Fungi > Basidiomycota > Agaricomycetes > Agaricales > Psathyrellaceae > Coprinopsis > Coprinopsis sp. MPI-PUGE-AT-0042. Next base: position 192,689 of record JAHBOF010000044.1, on the reverse strand, counting down.
TCCAAACCGTCATACTTTGCGGAACCTCTGTGCCGAAGGGATCGCTCATAAACCGTCGAAATGGCGCATAAACAAAGCAAAGCCGGTTTGTTGCATCGTAGAAGCAATTCAAAATGTATACGACTCCTTAAGAGACCACCATTAGTATCAAGTCGTACCTGAAACACTGTCGAAGCAAGGGCACCTCGGAGGCGGAGGATGAAAGTACATGCGCTCATAAGAGAAGCATCAAATAGGAAGACCACGGTTGCCATTCTGAGAAGGAGAACAGTGGAGAAAAATGAAAATGAGGGATGTCCAAGATCCCCGACAAAGAAAATATGCGCGGTATGCAAGATGGAAGGAGGAAGAGAAGCAAGGCACAGGTGATGCATTGATTGGGAGTTGATGGAAGATTGTATAGTGTGTCGGGAGGTATATCGCTCAAATGTGCTTAAAGACCCCAAGATTGTCATCGCGAATGAGCTAGTGATACCACCCAAAATCACCCATGGCGTCCCTTGAGCATATCCTCAACTGGTCTCTGCGCTTTACATTCGGTTATGCATCAGCGGCCATGTGTTGTTCAGGTATGGAACTTCAGCACCGCCAAGATGCCCTTTTCAAAAACATCCCCCAGCTATCCAGATCTTCATGTGGATCTACATGGCATCCTTCTATCTCGAAGCGCAGCCTGACGTCCGAAAACGACGTCTGCCGTACATGATCGCCAGCCTGGTTATCCTTCTGCTCTCTTGTGGTGCAGCAGTCGCCGAGGGGTTGTATATTTATACCGTCCTCTTGGAAGTCGCTCCGGGACCAGAAAACGCTGCAGAAGGACTCGGGATCACAGGAACGTACAATGTCAAACTCTTATCACTTGGAGGACTACTTCGTGACATCTCAACCCGATTTGCTGATGGTGTCCTGGTGAGTCTAACTTTGATTATCCTCGCTTCAAATTTCGAACGACAACGGACCGGTATAGCTGTACCGCTGCTATATCGTGTGGGCCAGTCCCTGGATAGTAACTGTACCGATTGTCATCTGGCTTGTGGGCGCAGGTGAGAAGGCCGCACAACTCTCGGTCGTCAGTGCTAACATGAACGCCTTGTCAGGCATCGGTCTTCGTACCTACATCCCCTTCGATTTTGACAACCCTACCCTCAACACTGTCGACCTGTCCCTACTCGTAGGACTTAACATCCTGATTACGGCCATCATATCTTTCCGCCTCATTCGAGCGCACAGGAAACTTGGAAAAGTCCTACCTCACACCAATCACAAACTGTATCTCAATATCGTGGCTATTCTTGTCGAATCTGCAGCACCTCTGGCAATATTTGGGATTGGACTCATCATTGTTCGGCATCTTTATCCGGGAAACATACCGGTCTGGAAGGCTGGTACAATCATTGAGATCTTTTACCTCATCGCTGCGGTGCGTGTCTTTAGTCCATCGTACTCGTCTTCCTTGTGCTGATCATGGAGTCCAACGGTCTATCTAGAGTCTTGCGCCGCAGCTCATCATCTTTCGCGTCGCGACCGGGTCTTCTTGGGCAAACAGGACGGACACAAATTCTGCTTTTTCGCGCGGGCTAGAATTCGCCGGCCCAGACGAGACTCAATCAGACGAAGAAAGCAAGTAAATGGAAAGCTCGCATAACGTTGCTGAGTGGACAAGTTGATGGGATTTAACTCCCTCATAAGTTAGTAACACCTTCTCTAATAGTAGCGGAATACATGGCGGGCCATCGAATCCAAAGCTTTACAGATGCATACAAGCGTGGGTGAAAAGAAGATCGGCAGCGTACCCATTTGTTTAAAGCTAATGCTTCCTTCGTGACTATTAATAACAGGCATCATCAGTGAGGGACTGCATCTACCAGCTGTTTGAAATTTGACACTAAATATAGCAATCGAAGCGCTTGGAGCTGAAGTCCATTGCGAGTTTTCCCAGTGCTAGACATTATTAGTTGGTCGGGCCCGCCATCGGGCCCGAATTCGAAGCGTTGCCTTGAAGGTTTGGAAGCCAAGTCCGATTGTACAGGAGCTCAGTAAAGGCTATACCGGACTTGTGGGTCCTGGAGGTGCAAATGCCATTCAGAAGCTCCACCTCAATAGAAGCAGAAGGTGGTGAGGACCTGGTGCCTTTGAGAAGCACACGATCTCGGCGTTAACAGCTGTGGGTGCAGATGGTTCTCTTCGCAGTGGTAATTTACGATATTCTTTTTGCTCAAGGATGAGCTTCGCCTCAAATAAATAAAATATTCTGCCATCCAGTAGTCTGGCTGGAGCTCACGACTTCTGGACATGCAGTAGTTGAAGTCGTTGGCGAGTAATGCCACTCCCTGACTCTAATACTGAAGAAGAAGATTTGGTATAGCACAGCAGCCAGGTCATTAGCTCTCAAAGGGGAAGAAGGAAATATTTATGGTTTGAAGGCCTCCGCGATCGCACTGTATTGCTGCTTGAGGAAAGATGCGTGCTACGGACGGGCGGTAAACCGCCCGCTGTTTGTTGCGATGCATATTGCAGAAAGGGACACCAAAGGAAGCCGTGATATGTCATTGAAGTTCGATTTGGGTGTGTATTCTATGGCTCATACTCCGTAACTTGGCGAAATATCAACGGAATGCGCTGATTTCAGGCGGTTTTGCCGCATGGACATGGTTAAGCGCGTGATTTTGAATCTCCGCCATCTAGCGGATCAAGGTTGCCATCGCCCGACACACGGAAGTATCTGGAAGTATGGAGTGCCTCTTGCTCCCAACCTCCATCTGGGTCTAAACGCGTACGGGAACAGGTTTTGCACAGTGAAGATGAGAAGAGACACCGTAACGTTCCCAATCCGAGTCTCCGCGTCGGATTGGTTGCAAATGGGTGCTCAGAGGCGACTCGGATGCCTGGGCTGTATAAAGGCGACCGCGTTGCTGCCGGAAAAGACATCCTCATCCTCCTCGAGGTTCCTCAACAGCTTCAAGCTCCTATCATCTCTCCTACTTTCACCTTTCTGCCATGTTCTCCTCTCGGAAGCTTGTTCTTCTCGTCGCATCGGCGACATGGCTTGTGAATGCTGCTCCTGCACCCGCACTGGACATGGCATCCCACGCAGCGGCTGTTTCTGCATGTGACATGATTCGGGGGAGCCCTGATCTGAGTCCCGTATTTGCTGGTACGCCTTTTAATACGCTGTGCTACCCTTGGGCTGACATTCGATCCAGGCGCCCTGCAATACGACAACGATATGTCGCACTGGTCTAACGCCAGCAGCTTGCCGTCGATGTGTTCGGTTCAGCCAGACAGTCCTGCGGACGTTCAGCGCTTGGTGGGTAGCTCCTGGAGCTTATCATGGATGTGCTTTCTAACCTGCTTTTGACAGTTTGAGATTATCAAGACGACGCGTACTCCTTGGGCTGTGAGTCGATTCACTCTTCCAGTTTGACACACTGCTGACAGCCTTCTGTCTTTCAGGTCAAGGGCAAAGGACACTGCAACAACAATAACATGAGCTCCACCAACGGTTTGCAAATTGCAATGTCCGAGTTTAGCCAGATCGAACTGGCTGCTGACAAGAAGTCTGTGAAGATTGGAACAGGTCTTGACTGGGGACAGGTATACACAGCGCTTGCACCTCACGGTCTTGTTGTGGTAGGAGGTCGATCCCCCATGGTTGGTAAGTGCAGACCTTTTTGCTTGGGTTGCAACAAGTGCTCAAGCTCGTACGTCCAGGTGTTGCCGGCCTTCTACTTAGCAGTGGGTATGCATGGATCTCCAACGAAGTTGGCTTCGCCATCGATAACATCATCTCAGCTGGTACGCCGCTTCCCTCTCATCAACACTGTTTGTGTCCTGACCTTTGACCCAGACATCGTTCTTCCAAACGGCACCTTCACTACCGTGTCCGAGACCCAAGACCCTGACATCTTCTTCGCTCTCCAAGGCGGTCTGAACAACTTTGGTATCGTCACTAGCTTCACTTTGCGCACCTTCCCGATCGGTAAGGTCTGGGGAGGCACCCTTCAGTACCCAGCTGATCAACTCGAGGCGATGATCGAGGCAACCGCCGAGTACTCGGCCAAACCATCTGTTCCAAAGGCCACTCTTGCCACCCAGTTCTATGCAGCTAACGGCTCGACGACAGGCGCTGCCAGTAAGTGTCGTGATATTTCATTTCTGAGACGCTGGCATCTGAACTGCCCTTCTAGTCATGTTTTACAACGGCGAAACTCCTCCCGAAGGTTTGTTTGATGCCTTCCTCAACGTCCCAGGTGTAAGTGGTGAGGTCAAGACCCACGATTCGTTCCTGTCCTTTGTCTCGGGAAGCGGTGAAATTGACACCGATCCTAGCAACCGGTATGTGCTAATATGTTCGCTTCGATGAATCGCTTCTGATCTGGCATCGACTCCAGTGCAACCTGGTATTCTGCACCTGTTCTCTCGTGGACCCGTGAGGTCATCGAGTACATTGGTGAGATGGCCACAGAATACTCGATCAAGGCTGCCCAGCAAGGCAAGAGCATCAAGCTCGTCACTGGGAACATTGAGCCATTCGGTCCCCAGGCTTACAGCTTCAACCGTGGCTCTGCATGGCCTCACGATCCTTCCCAGCCTTTCAACACCTTTAACGGTCTCTTCATGTGGACTGATCCTGCTGACGATGAAGTTGCTTTCAAGCTCACCGAAGAGTATCACAACAAGATCCACGAGAAGGCTGTCTCGCTCGGAGTCTCGAACCGCCAGGGTTCAGAGGTCTACTATCCTCCTAACTACTCCATGGGCATCACGCCTCCCAGCATGATCTACGGCCCCAACATGCCCTGGCTGCAGGAGCTCAAGACCCGGCTTGACCCTGACAACATCATCAGCCTCACTGGTGGTTTCAAGATCTAGATTGGTTTGTACGTTTCCCGTATTAGACGTCTCCTTCACCACATTCTTCGCAGCATTACTCATTCATTTATATTCGCTTATTATTATTTTCCTAATCATTGCCCGGGCCCTCCTACAATCATCATAGAGCAGTTTCATTCTTAATTCATCCCTTCTGAATGCTAAATCAACCAAAGAATCTGATAGCAGTTTCTGGCACATTTTGGACATTCCTTTGAGTTACGACAGATTACAGGTAGTAATCCAGAGGGTATCCTAGAATCTTGCACTGGTCCTTCTCGACCCATGGCGATGATGTAAATGGCACATTCATCAACCTCAAAGGCCTACTATTCGAAGTCGTTACCGGGTCCCATTTACCGCTTTGCTTGAGGGTTGAGATGGTATTCTGGTAGCCTCGAGCTTCGAGGAACCACTGAGTGGGATTGGGATCAAACGTGCGCGCAAAAGACCCCCAGAAGTCGACGACTGCCTGTGCCATGATGAGATCCTTCTCCTCGCGGAATGGCGTATCCTCTCCAAAATTGCCGAGGATGAAGGCAAGGTCGCCATCATGGCATCTGAAGGAAGGGAGTAATCAATACAACAAATCACCTATGGGTTAAGTAGTAGAAGAGATGACGAACTTGAAGTAAGGAAGGTTTGGATCTCCGTTAGGGTACTTTGGGCTGGAAGGTGGCCAACATGTGCCAGGGATACGGTCCCACCCACGACTTGTGTGCTCAAATTGGTACCCGTATACAGAGGGGAATACTTTCTTCTGAGCCCCTGCAATCAAGGTGGCTTGGTCGATACACCTTGAATGAAGGATATGAGCAAAGGTGGTGGGGGGAACAAAGATGCAGTCTTCCATACCTAAATTGACCATCTGTGCTGATTCTAGATGTCTGGTTGTGTAGATTCCAGGTCGCATTGCTCCCTGAAGGGAGGGGGAAGAGGCCAGATTCCAAGGCGCGCTGAGCAACTTTTGAATCCAAACTAGGATTCGTACGTCAATACGAGGGGAAGAGATCCGAACTCAACGAAAAGCGCGTTACCCTGCTGTGGTCAAGATTCCTAGGGCGGTGTCGTTTGCCCGCGGAAGGTTGTCACCAAGGAAGTCGGCACCATCATCTTTCGTCCACCCAAACATGACATGCGCGTTCGCCGCTTGGCCCTTTCCACCCAGCTGCAGTTCATCGCTGGTAATGTATTTGCCATCGACCACAATGTAGCTTCGCTGGAGATTAGTCGCAGAATCTGAGTCCAGTGAATGACACTTACCGAGGTGCTGTGGGTGCTTTTATCAACCTGTCCGCTGGGGCGTGACGAAGGCACTGCAGAACATTAGCTGCAGCCTCACAACCAACCTCCTGAATAACAGGGCTGGCAAACTCGGTGAATTGCTCCTGAATTGTGTAGTACTTCGAATATGCCTTTCCATAGCCGAAGCCTCCAAGATTACTTTGAGCAATACCGGCGTGGAAGAGACCGAACGCAGGTTTGGCGCCTAAGAGGGCTCTGACCGAGCCTGCACCTGCAGAGTTTCCAAGTATGGTGACGTGATTCGGGTCTCCTCCAAAGGCTGAGATGTGCTTGCGAACCCAGCGGAGGGCGGTGATCTTTACGGGGCATGTTCAAGACCAGAGCTCACAGAAAAATTGTTGTTTCATACCTGGTCGGCAATGCCAAAGTTGCCATTTGTAACACCGTCGTTGAGCGCCAAGAAACCGAGGGGGCCAAGCCTGCATCTCGAGCTAAATATCTGACCCAAAACGTCCAGAGGACTATGCAGCGTACCTGTAGTTGATGCCGACGAAAACCACATCACTGCGACTAGCCATATTTCCCCCATCGAATTGTGGTTGGCTAGAAGCACCTCCCACGAACCCACCCCCATGAATGAAGAACATCACAGGCTTCAACGCTTTGGGCTTTCGATCGCCACTAGGAAGGTAGGGAGTGTAGACATTGAGGAACAGACAATCCTCGCTCCCATTGAGGTCGATCGCGAGACATGGCTGCCCAAACGACAACGCGGGGAGACGCCCTGTCCCGCTATAGAGATCTGAATACGCAAAACGTTGAGTCGGATTGGCATAAGGAATTCCTAGGAACCGAAAGGATCGCTTATCACGCGTGCTAGAAACGAAACGGATGAGAAGGACGGAGAAATAAGAAGGTGAAATCCACATGCATACCCTGTGAACGTGAGTCCTGCAGAGTTAACTTCGACGTGGTAGCGCGGGTCGAGAGCGGATTCGGGGTTAGACCGAGTGAATTGCGCCGTCTGAGAGCACAGGGCTGGGAGGCGTGTTTCACAGCCCATTTCCACTGTCTCTCCCTGAAACGAAATGGCCTGACATTTCCTTGGGCTGGAACGCTTCGGGGAGGACCAAAAGTGGCGAGTCTTCAAGTCATTTACTCGATGAGTGTATCCTAGCAAGTAAGGCAGGTCCTTTTCCATAGACTTGTCACCGCCAGGTTCAAGGAGCGATTCCCCAATACTTTGGCATGCCTCCACCGCAGCCCGATAGGGTAGCTCCTTGTGCAGCAGAACGGTGCTGCTATGATTGGCAGTGGTTCTATCTAGAAGGTTTTCTTGGGCCTCAAACGAGGAAATGAATCAAGAAAGACGATTCGACTCACAGTCCAGGTCGTTTTGATATAGCACCGTGAGGTCCGAGCCAAGCGTAGATGGAGACGTGGCTGCCAAAGTTAATGCCGCAAGTTGAGAAATGCTCAGGAAGAGCTTTGACAGCGTCATAGTATCGCTGAAGCTTCGAGTACACTCAGTAACAGATGAGATGGGGTAGCTGCACAGTGGAAGAATTGCTTGCTCTCCAAACATCTTGACCGAATGTTATATTAGAGGTTTCCAAGAATAGAACGTCCGAGTCCTTCTCGAGGGGTTTGGGTGCAATGGAAAGAAGCTCTGGTTGCGGTGGTAATACGCATACCGAGATTGAAGCTATTCCCGTCGAACTTCTCGGTTTGAACTTGGTGTGTATTATTGAGATCGTGGGCAGACATGTTCGCAGCCCGCGGAGATCATGTCTTGGGTCTTGTGAGAGCGGAGTGCCGAAATTCGTGCACCGCCACATCTGGCGTGCCAGCAGCGAAGCGCCTGTCTTGTCAACAACATTACAGCGGTGAACGATTGGCACACAGCGACTAGTCGTCGCATCACCTCGGATTCTTCTCAAAACTCTTCGCTTATCTCTCTTTCTCGCCCTGTAATGCCTGTTCATAGGCAGAGGCGCAACGCCGTTGTGCTCACACTCGACCTTCCGGTTTCGAGACAGAAACGGGAGCAACTCTTGCTCCTAGCGGCCCACTTCGGACTGGAAACTGAAGACCTCACAGTGGCCGACATCCGTGCTCGTATCAACGAATACCTCGATGACAACTATCAGCAATACGCTACAGACGATCGCTACAAGAAGCTCTATGGCCGTCGTCTAAACATCCAGGAGCCCCAGCAACAGGTTCAACAGCAGCAGCAACAGCAACAACAAGACGAGCAGCGTCAGCGATCCGGAGCCGCCTCGTCTCATCGCTCCAGCAGCTCCTCGAGCTCTAGCAGTCAGGATGACGAGGAGAGCTGGCATGGCATAGGAGCTCGGGACTTGGTCACACCCCAAGGACCTCGACAGCCTACCCCACCTGGCTCGGTACGAAGGGAGGCTCAGAACAATCTTGTACATGGTACGTCAACCAGATCCTCACTCTAACTTGATAGCCCTTACTCTCAGCTTCGGTCATACATCGTTGCACTCTCCATTCACGCACGATTATGAACACCGTTTACGCAACCTTCATCATGGGTTTTATGCACCCTTTATCGTCTTGGGTTATATGCACCCTTATTGTCCTGGGTTATATGCACCCTCGTTATGCCGGGTTGTATGCACCCTTTTGATATATGGGTTTTATGCACCCCCCCCCCCCCTTCGTTGATATGGGTTTATGCACCCTCGGTTTCTGGGTTTTATGCACCTTCGTTATCCGGTTTATGCTTCCATCTTGTTTGCATGGGTTTATGCCCCCCGCCATTACTGTCCCAGCCTACGACTTCAGCATGTGCTGACCCAACGCTTCATGAATTTAGGATGGATCGCAAATCAGAGAACGGGTCCACCCGCCGCACAAGGAGCCGCCTTTCAGCCTATTCCAAACACGAACGTCATCGATACGACTATGGTGGCTGTTCCTCCAATCACCAACACCTCTGCGCATCATCGAAACCGCCCAGCTCGCGTTCGAGGACAGGTAGCATCCGGAGCGGGCTACCATATTCCGGAGTCTATTCGTAGGAACTTCATGGGCGGTTGGAAGAACCACGTCCCTCTTAATCAATTAACCGATGCCTACTGCATGTACAGGCATTCGTCTGCCCTTCCATCTCATGAAGATACCATTGTTCTTGACCCTCTTACTGGTCAAATCTCTTCAGCGGCTAAACCTATCGCAGCCGAAGAGGAGGAACGTCTATCCTTCGACGAGTGGTATCAAGCTCAACGTAGACTAATGGACTTGATTCGCGAGTTCGTACCCGAAGAATATGACGATTGGCGGGCACACTTTGACCGCATCCTGAACTCAGAAACTCGCGCCGAACATTGGCAGCTCTGGCTTCTGTACGACATTGAAATCCGTAACCGCGCGCACTCATCATCGATTGATCCTTCCCTATTCCATCTTCCTGTGTGGAATGACCTTGAGCTGCGATATCTCGCAAGGAAGGCACAGGCATCGTCAGTCAGACAATCGTCTTCATCATCTCAAAGCAATCAAGGCCATTTCGGAAACCCTTACAGCGGCAACCACAGTTCGTACGGCGACAACTTCACGGCGGGCCCTTCTCGGTACCCCCAGCAGCATCATTCCACTCGGCGCGATTCGCGCGATCATCGATTTCGCTCCAATACCTTTCGCCCATCCTATAACCAACAACCGAACAATTACAAGCTTGTCAAATGCATATTCTGCGGCGACAACAGCGGCCGGCATCCCCTCCGCAACTGCACCTCAACGGTTAACGTTGCAGGCAAACCATGTTTTCTCAGCCAACGGAACCCGGACGAGCCCCGCCGGGACGCCCAAGGCAGACAATACTGCTTCCATTGGAATGGAACCCGAGGATGTGGTCCCACGGATTGTCAATATGGAATCCACGCTTGCACCCTTTGCGGTTCCAGGCATCATAGCGCCCAGCGCTGCACCTCACTCTGAATTAACGCCGATAATCACTCCATTTATAGCAGACGCCTGGGAGTCGGCCATCCTAAAATTGGATACACAGTCACAGTTACGGTTTAAGAATATCCCCCATTCAATCCGAAATGGATTCGACATGGGCGTCAGCCCTTCTATCACCACTACATTCACACCACGCAACCACAAATCTGCCCTCCAACAACCCATCGCAGTTCAGAAACACATTCAGAAGGAATTATCCCTTCAGCGCTACACCGGCCCCTTCTCAAAATCGAGGCTAGAGCATCTTATAGGACCCTTTCGATCATCCCCCCCTTGGCGTCGTAGAGAAGGCTGGGTCACTGGACGAGTTCCGCATCATTCAGGATTTCTCCTATCCAAGGAATGATCCAGAACAGCTATCTGTCAACGCAGAGATCGACATTGATCAGTTTCAGTGTGACTGGGGCTCATTCTGCGAAATCGTCGCGTTGGTGATCAATGCGTCACCAGGTACAGAAGCCGCCACTCTTGACGTCGACTCAGCCTTCCGATGCTGCCCTATTCACCCCTCTCAACAACCACTTTTCATCGTTGGTTGGAACGGCACCTTTTACATCGACCACAATGCTCCCTTTGGTGCAAGGAGTTCCGGCGGAGTCTTTGGTCACGTCGCAGACGCGATGGTAGCAATCCTCGCATATCGAGGTATATCCCCATGTAAGAAATGGGTCGACGACTTTGTGTTCCTCCGCTCCATCACTGGTATCAATCCCGACAACTCTCCCGCCTTCAACTTCACCCTTAGCGACATCTACGACGTTGCGACAACCCTTGGCTGGCCGTGGAAACACTCCAAGACACGCCCATTCGCGACGACATTCAAATTCCTAGGTTTTCTATGGGATCTGGATGCTAAGACGGTGGAGATACCAGACGATAAACGGACCAAGTACTTGAAGAAACTGGATAAGTGGAAGCCCGGGGTCAAATTCACCCGAAAGGAGGCCGAAAACTTACACGGCACTCTTGTTCACTGCTCACTAGCCATCCCGGATGCACGGTCCCGCCTCCCAGCTCTATCGCGGTTTACCGCCTCATTTCCCCTCAATCGCCCAAATTCCGAATTCATTTCACGAACACCTAATCCCTCTGTCCTCTCCGACATTACCTGGTGGAAGAATACACTATCCTCGACATCACTCTGCAGATCGACGTTATCAAGACCACCGCCACCATCCGACATCGAAGTCTGGGTTGACGCTTCAACGTCTTGGGGGGTTGGAGTTGTTTTCGATGGTGAATGGGAAACCTGGAAGTTCAAGAAAGGATGGAAAACCAATGGCCGAGACATTGGTTGGGCTGAATTCGTCGCCATCGAACTTGGACTCCTCACGGCCGTATCACGCGGTCACCCTGACATTCATTTCGTCATCAAGTCCGATAATCAAGGAGTCATTGCCGCCCTGTCTGGTGGGAAGTCACGCAATCACGAACAGAATCGTGTCCTACAGCGCGTTGTCGCTATTATGCGGGAGCATTCAATCTGGGTCTCGTCCAAGTACGTCCAGTCCGAGACAAACTTGGCAGACCTACCATCGCGAGGTTATGCACCCCCAGAATTACCCCGTTACAAGATCCCGATTAGAATTCCGACTTTTCTTAAACCCTTTATAATTGATTCTCGCGTCGCCACCTTAGTCAAATCTTAACTGTGTCCTTTGAATATTTACCTATCCTAATTTCCTTAGATATCGCCCTTATTCTGTCGACTTCGCTCTAATGTTCCGAACTGACATAAATCAAGCGTGTTTGTTGGTATTTGTCTGAACTCAGATCAATCGCGTCGCTGGCAGAACAATCCATACCTTCCATTCACTCATTCATGCGATCCTTGTTCATTTGCTCGAATGGTATACGCATAGAACCATCCTCTGAAAATTCCACTACACGTTGGGCCAACTCTGATCACTATGCTGGCCAAAATCAGCCCGCAGCCCCAGCAACACCTCCACAACTGCAGCCACCTACAGCAATGTCGCCATGCCTGTTCCGAACCAACTCGGAACTGTCCAGAACCCCACTAGTGCTTTCAGAGAATGCGAGAGCAAAGGTCGAGCTCGCTCTCCAGCATAGTCTGGCACCTTCCACCACCAAAGGATACAATCACGCAGTCGATCAGTTTGTGTCGTTCTGCAGACGCGAAGCTGTACCAGCAGACATGCGCTTCCCAGCCTCAGAGGCATTAATTTGTGCCTTTGCTGCATCCAACGCTGGACGTCTATCAGCCAGCACTATCAGGAACCATATCGCCGGCCTTAGGAACTTCCACATCAAGAACGGCTTACCATGGAATGGCAGCCATCGTTTACAGTATATCCTCAACGGCGTGGATGCACTTGCTCCTGTCGATTCCTCCCGACAACCTCGCCCTCCAGTCACAGTCGACATGCTTGAGTCACTGCTACACAAACTAGACCTGAACGACCCCTTGGACGCCGCAGTGGCTGCTTGCGCCAGTGTCGCCTTTTGGGGCCAATGCCGCTTGGGTGAACTTCTCCAATCTTCGGTACTCAATACCAAGAACAATCTCATACCATCCCGCCGACACCTGACGCGATCCAAACACCACAAATCCTATAATCTACATCTCCCACGTACGAAAACCTCTCGCCACGGCCAAGACGTCACCCTGGTTCCACAACAAGGCTTATCGGATCCCATATCGATACTTTCCAATCACCTTCGCCTTAACGCAGTCTCCTCATCTCTCAACCTCTTCACCTATGTTTCACCCAAAGGGACACGAAACCTCACGAAGAACCATTTCTTGTCCAGATGCAATGAAATCTGGAAGCGACAAGGCTCTCCCCACATCACAGGTCACTGCTTCCGCATCGGTGGTACGACAGAACTCCTTCTTGCTGGAGTACCTCCCGACGTAGTCAAGAAGATGGGTCGTTGGAGTTCGGACAGCTATTTGCGCTACTGGAGATCAGTTGACCAATTGGCAAACCTACATGCAAAGGACATACAGCCTTGTCGTGCGGGGTAGGAGAACCTGAGCGAAACGCGATCTGGGGGCTAGCCGAAGGTGTCACCATCGGCTGGCGTTTCTTGGGGGTTAGCCGATGTCTCCTCCTTCGCCTGAAAGCCGTCGTGTGCGTGTCCGCATACCGGCTGGTCTTACGACCTGAAGCGTTGCGAGTTGGACTCGCCGCTTCACTCCCCCACTCCTCCTACTCCTACTACTACCTAACTCATGATTTCCTTCTCTAATAGAATTCTATTTGCATCCACAACCTTCCGGCTTGCGATATCAAGACTAACGAGCTAACGAACAAGATCCGATTCCGGATACCTTGGCTTGGAGGCGCGGCAATCAGATTGCAAACAATGGCACATTGTCATAATTTATTAGGTGCGGTAAGGTTGAGTTGAGGGTGTAGAAGATGCCTGGAGTTGTACATTCTTGAAAAAAGACAGAGAGCCTCCTACCAATTTAAGGGAATGGATAGGAAGGGAGAGTCACGCAAGGAGTAGTCCTTCGTTAGTGCCCGCACGCACCGCGGAATGTCCGACTTCCTCCCAATCCTCTGGACTGACTAAGTCACACAACTCCATTGCTGTCTCTTTCTCGAACCTGTTTTCCACTATATGGCCCACCAACCACACAAAGTTCCTGACACATTCCGTCATCCAACTAAGTTCACCCTTCATCTGTTTGCCAACCCAGGGAGCATCCACGAAAGAGACCAGGTCGTAGACTCCATCGGCAATGGGCACAGTCGAGTGACAAGGACGTTGCATGATACTGCCTGAGTGAGTATGCATGGTCGCCTGCCCCTGCCGCTTGACGCCTGCTTCCTGTTCCCCTAGTCCTTCGAGTCGACACCTGGGTATCGTACGCATCTCACTCGAAAGCTCCCGTTGCCCGTCCTTCCGGCGAACGAAGTTTCCCAGTAGCCGACCACATTGTTCACCCGCGCCCCATCCCCAGGCTGAAGGCTCTGACTCCATCACCTGTTTCCAAGAGGGAAGGAAACGGAATTTGCCCTCACCTGGGATCAGGAAGATCATCGAGATTATCATGACTGGCGCCTCATACATACCAGTAATAAGTCCTTCCCATGCACGCTCCAGGCTCCAACTGGGGTCGTACACCGGTAGCTCTAGACCCCCAAGTTGGAAGGCAAGCCCTGAGATGCGATCCATCGGACTCATACAGTGTCTGACCCGCATGGAGAGTAGGGCAGCTAAGATGCAATTTGGAGAGTCGTACTTGTCCTCCATGATGCTCGCAGCGGCTGCAAGCGTGTCGTAGAAGGGACCCCTCCCACCGTTTTCTCCCCATGGGTCTGGTGGGGATTCGTTGGTGATCCCTGCGGTCGCTCGACAACCCTCCGACCCAATTTCCTGCAATGTCCACGCTCGATTTAGCCAGTGTCTGTCGCTGCTCAAATCTCCCAAAACGAAAGGCTTGCCCAACCCACTGAAGTAGTGAACAACATCGAGCGAGTGATCGTAAAGGGCGCCGATGGTGGGCACGTCCAGGGCCCATTCGTCTTTACGGTACTTTTCGCCTTTGGCTGCCGCATCCTCTTGTCTTAGGCATAGGACGTCGAGCCAGGCGTACTCTGCCCCCATGTTTAGCAGTTCGACACGAACGCGTTCCAATGACGCATCGGAGGGGATGGGAACACGCCATTCGTAGCCGTTGATGGAGGTGGAGACGTTTGCTCGTTCATCTAGTCGAGCCCAGCTGTGAGAAACGGCGTAAATACCCACCCATTGGCTTGGGAGAATACAATGTATCCTGGTACCCGGCGCGCACGGGTATTTGTCTTGGAGTACACCGGGCCAGTGCCTCGAGATTAGTGACGAGTCAATGATCCTATTGCTGTAAAGATCCCAGAAGCGTCGAGGGGTAATGTCTGAGTGCTTTATGGTCCGCTTGAACAGCAACGACTGCCTGCATTGCTTCATGTCTTCGGCTGCCTTGATTCGTTTATCTTCGAAGTTGTCGAAGTCTTGTTTGTACCAGAACCTTCGGACACGGGAATAAAGTGTTCCAAAGTCTACTCTAGGTGTGTTGGCATAGTGTTGGAGAAGGTCCGACAAGGGGGAAGCCATGGGATATGTGGTATAGAGTAGGGTGTTTATAAAGAGCAGAAGGTGCTTGGGCCCGATCTTCGAGCAGGGTATGTCGGCCAGGACAGAAGGGATGACAGGTTTATGGCCAGTGTATTCACGCTGTAACGGAACTTTAATATTTTCAGTGTCTGGTTGTCGGAGGTGTATTAGGCTCCCATTGCCCAGGCGCCATGATATAGCGTCCATTGCGTTGAGTTCTTCCTCTATGAGATGTTCCCACTCAGCCATCGATTCGTGCCAGATGCGACCCAGGATCTCGAAGGCTGCCTTTCCCTGCACCTTCATCCGCTCCTCTGGGCTGAGATTTCCTGCCGCAGCTTGAGCTTGAGCTTCCATTCGTCTGAATCCGACGAGGATTGAGTGGGGCGAGTGGGCAGGGATCGAGTGATATGATTCAAGATGAAGAAAGATTTAGAGGACGCTAGGCACATTTGATCGCTAGCCTTCGGCCGACATTTTGGATTCACACCAGAGTCCAGACAAGTCTAATAACCTCTGTCCCCTGCTGCTCAGATCGCGGCAGGAGTGCATACAAGGGCGTGGGCTTGAATCTTATCCTTGTCGTGGGACTCAGTTGAAGGTTTCCTTAAGACAAACAGCCTTGGCTTGGTAACCATAGTAGGCCCGGCGAGGTTTAACTGACATTATGTAGAAAGGGGCGTAGCAGAGTGCTGTGGAGTTGTGTTCGCCTGACTGTATTCGGAGAAAGTCACAAAGCACTGCAAAAATGGAGGGGAAGTTATAGGAACAAGTCAAACTAAGAGCAGCCCCTCATTAGTGCCTTCACGGACCGCAGAATGTCCTACTTCTTCCCAATCCTCTGGACAAACCAGGTCACACAGCTCCAATGCCGTCTCCTTCTCGAACCTATTTTCCACTATCTGACCGACCAACCACACGAAGTCTCTGACAGACTCACGCATCCAAACGAGATCGTCTTCCTTTTGCTCGCCCACCCAGGTAGCGTAGACCAAGGACACCAGGTCGTAAACTCCATCGGCAATTGGTACAGTCGAGTGACAAGGTCGTTGCATACACCCACCTGAGCGGGTCTTCACGGTAGCCAATCCGCGTCGTTTTATGCCTGCTTCGTCTGCACCCAATCCCTCGACCCGACAGGTGGGTATAAAACGCATCCCACCTGAAAGCTCAAGCTGCCCATCCTTCCGAGGAAAGAAGTTTCCCAATAGTTGATCGCAGCGTGGATCCACAACCCCTCCCCAGGCTGACGTATCTGCTTCCATCACTTGCTTCCAAGAGGGCAAAGACCGGAATTTGCCCTCGCCTGGGATCAGGAACAGCATCGAGATCATCATGACCGACTTCTGGTGCAACCCAGAAATGAGTGCCTCCCATGCACGTTCAAGGCTCCAACCCGTGTCGTAGACTGGCAGCTCTTCGCCCCCCAGAGGATACGCGAGCCCGGAGATACGATCCATTGGGCTCACGCACTGTCTGACCCTCATGGAGAGTAGCGCAGCTAATATGCCTTCTGGAGAGTTTGTCGCGGCGGCCTTATTTGCCATGATACCATCGGCTGTGGCAAGCGTATCGTAGAAGGGACCACTCCCACTGGTGTCCCCCCAAGGGTCTGGCGGGGAATCGTCCGTGATACCAGCGGTCGTTCGAAACTCCTCTATTCCAACCTCCTGCAATGTCCATGCTCGATTTAGCCAGTGTCTGTCGCTGTTGAGATCTCCCAGGACAAAAGGTCTGCCCAGCCCACTGAAGTAGTGGACCACGTTGAACGAGTCCTCGTAAAGGGCTCCGATGGTGGGTACGTCCAGCGCCCATTCGTCTTTGCGGTACTTTTCGCCTTCGGCCTCCGCGTCTTCTTGCCTTAGGCAAAGGACGTCGAGCCAGGCGTATTCGGCTCCCAGGTTCAGTAACTCGACGCGCACGCGTTCCAATGTGACATCGGAGGGGATGGGGACACGCCATTGATAGCCATTGACGGAAGTAGAGATGTTCGCCCTTTCATCTAGCCGTGCCCAGCTATGAGAGACGGCGAAGATGTGTAGCCATTGATTTGGGTCGAGGCAGCGTATCATATTACCCGGATCGCAAGGATATATACCTTGGCGTGCACCGGGCCAGTGTCGCGAGACAAGCGACGAGGTGATGATCCTGTTGCTGTACAGATCCCAGAAGCGTCTTGGAGGAACTTCCGGGCGCTTGATGAATCGTTTAGTTACCATCGACTGCCTGCATCGATTCATATCTTCCTCTGCTTTGAGTCGTTTCTCCTCGAAATTGGCGAAATCTTGCTTGTGCCAGGACACTCGAATTCGTGAGTACAGTGTCCCAAAGTCTACTCCGGGTGTATCAGCGTAGTGTTGGAGGACATCCGACAAGGGGGGAGCCATAGGATATGTGGTGTAGAGGAGGGTATTTAAACAGAGTAGAAGATGCTTGGCTTCGAGTTTTGAGCAGGGTATGTCCGCTAGAGCAGAAGGAATAACAGGTTTCTGACCATTGTATTCGCGTTGTAAAGGGACTCGGATGTTCTCAGCGTCTGGCTGGCGGAGGTTAACTGGTTTTCCAGTATTGAGACACTGTGATATCGCTTTCAATGTGATGAGTTCATCTGCTGTGAGATGTCCCCACTCAGCCATTGAGTCGTGCCAGATGGGACCCAGGATGTCGAAAGCTGCCTGTCTCCGCAATTCCATCCCCTGTTCTGGGCTGAGGCTTTCATCGCCAGCAGTAGCCTCAGCTTGAGCCATTCAGCTAATTTCCACTACAAAGAGTGGGTAGACTGAGGTGGCAGGGTTTGACTGATATGGTTCAAGACGAAGAGCGGGGACAGTCACATAGGGGTTGCATCATTTGATTTGCAGCAGCGGGTGTCGACTCGGAAGCCATCAACGAGCCTTTGATTTTGTCGCCCCGCCCACCACAACGACATCTCTGCAACAGGGCGTTCACGCCTTCAATCCAGACCAGCCATGGGCGACACATCCAGCAGTCGGATCCTTCACCATTTCGTCAATCCTAATACTCATCAATCTTCATCCGTCTTGTGTCGCGTCTAAAACCTCTCTGTTGCCTCGTCATTCATTCAAATTTCTGGATCAATCATAACCCTCGAGATTTCAAACAGGCCCGGATTAGATTCGCCGCAAACTCAGGTTCGTTGCACTGGTGGGACCTTAGGGAGGTCTACAGGCTGAGATGCGAGTTGAGGATCGAATAAACCTACCATTACTCGCTTGAATTGCTTCGGGCTTTAAAATTCTTTTTGGCTGTCGACCTCACTTAATAAAGGGTGGCTAATTGCAAAACATCGTGCAAGCTTTAATGCAGGGATATACAGATGAAGCCAAGCTAAACCAACTGTAGCCCCTCATTAGTGCTTTTATTGACTGCGGAATATGTGACCTCTTTCCAATCCCCTGGAAAAACTAGATCAAACAACTCCAACGCTGTCTCCTTTTTAAACCTTTTTTCCGCTATATGACCCACTAACCATACAAAGTGGCTGACCGTTCCTCTCAGCGAAATGCGTTCCTCTTCCGACCAGGTTCGATAGCCTTCCTGAAGGTCGGTAGCATCCACAAAAGAAACTAGATCGTAGAATCCATCTGCAATGGGCACAGTCGAGCGACAAGGTCGTTTCATAACACCACCACGTGAACGAGTCTGCATGGTAGCCTGTCCCTGTCGTTTGATGCCCGCTTGTTCTTGGCCCAATCCCTCAATGTGGCAGCTGGGTATCACACTCATCCCACCTCCAAGCTCATGCTGCCTATCCTTCCTAGGGAGGAACCGTCCTAGCACCTGGTCGCAGCGTAGACCCTCGGGCCACCCCCATGCTGACGGCTCTGCCGCCATCACCTGTTTCCAAGAGGGGAGGAACCGGAATTTGCCCTCGCCTGGTATCAGGAAGAGCATTGCGATGATCATGGCCGACGTGTCGCTCAACCCGGCGATGAGCTCTTCCCATGCGCGCTCCATGCCCCAACTGGTGTCGTAGACCGGCAGCTCTTGACTCCCAAGGCAATATGCGAGCCCTGAGATACGATCCATTGGGCTCACACACTGTCTGACACTCATGGAGAGCAGTGCAGCTAAGATACCTTCTGGAGAGTTGGTAGTACCGAGTTTGTCGTCCATAACACTCCCTGCTGTGGCGAGTCTGTCATAGAAGGGACCACTTGCGCCAGTTTCCCCCCAAGGGTCTGGTGGAGAACCATCAGTGATACCGGCAGTCGTTCGATACCCATCCGTTCCAATCTCCTGCAATGTCCACGCTCGATTCAGCCAGTGTCTGTCACTGTTGAGATCTCCAAATACAAAAGGCCTGCCAAGCCCGCTGAAGTACTGGATAATATTGTGCGACTCCTCGTAGACCTTTCCGATGGTAGGTACGTCCAGAGCCCATTCGTCTTTGCGATGCTCTTCGCCTTCAGTGCCCGTGTCTTCTTGCCTGAGGCACAGCACGTCGAGCCAGGCGTAGTCGGCACCCAGATTCAGCAGTTCGACACGCACGTGTTCCAATGTGACGTCGGAGGGGATGGGAACACGCCATTCGTAACCGTTGATGGAAGTGGAGATGTTTGCCCTTTCATCCAGCCGTGCCCAGCTGTGTGACACCGCGAAGGTAGTCGACCATTCGTAGGGTGGAAGACAGTATATCTCGTTGCCTGGATTGCAAGGAAATATGCCTTGGGGTACACCAGGCCAGTGTCTCGAGGCTAACGACGAATCGATGATCCTGTTACTGTGAAGGTCCCAGAAGCGTCGAGGGGGGACGCTCGAGTGCTTAATGGACCGTTGGGACACCAAGGACTGCCTACATCGCTTCATATCTTCTGCTACCTTGATTCTTTTCTCCTCGAAGTTGTCAAAATCTTGTTTCTGCCAGAACCTTCGGACGCGGGAGTAGAGCACTCCAAAGTCCACCCCAGGCGTATCAGCGTAGTGTCGGAGAAGGTTCGACAAAGGGCTAGCCATAGGATACGTGGTATAGAGTAGGGTGTTTAGGCAGAGCAGGAGATGCTTGGATCCAAGTTTTGAGCAGGCTATGTTGGCCAACGCAGGAGGAATAACAGGTTTGTCACCCGTGTATTCGCGTTGTAAAGGGACTTCGATATTCTCTGCGTCTGGCTGACGGAGACTGACTGGTTTTCCAGTATTGAGGCGCTGTGATATAGCGTCCAATGCGTTGAATTCATCCTCTGTGAGATGTCCCCGCTCAGCCATTGAGTCAAGCCAGATGGGGCCGAGGACCTCAACGGCTGCCTTTCTCTTTGATTCCATCCACCGTTCTCTGGGACCTTTCCTTTCGGTATTAGCTTCAGCTTGATGTGCCATTGGGTTGAGTCCAAGGGCGTTGATTGAGGCGAATCAGCTGGCAGAGATCGGATTGCCCAGTGACAGTAGAACCGTCACATAGGGGCTGCATCATATTTGATCGCTGACAAACCATTGGGCCCTCTTCAAGTTGGGCTTCGGAACGGGGATAGGTTAGGGTTGTTCGACTTGTACTTATAACTTGACCTTCGTGGCCATACGAAACTAATCCCTTCCTTCCTTCTTTCGTTCTTACCCTCATGTCAGACTACGACGACGACGATGACAGACTCGACTCGGACGCCGTTCACGACCAACCGTCTTCAACGGGGCCCGGGCGCATGGGTGGTGTGTCTCTGAAGGCCAAGGAAAAGGCGCTATACGGAGATGATGGAGATGAGGAGCAATTGCCTGAAGAACGGTTCGATGAAGACGAGGATGACCAGGAGGAGGATGACGACGACGAAGAGGACGACGAAGAAGAGGAAGAGGTCGGTCCGAAAGGTCGGAAACGCCAGAAGGTATGCTTGCATTGGAATGAGTGTGCGGCAGCCTCTTAAGCGCGTCAACAGCAGCGACACAAACGAAACGCCCTCAATCGTTTCCTCGATGTAGAGGCCGAGGTTAGCGACGAAGAGGAAGAGGAAGAAGAGGACGATGAGGGTGCAGAAGGTGATTGGCTTGTGCTTGCCACGACTTCAACTTGTACTAAAGGTTGTATCTGCAGACTTCATTGGGAATTACGACGACGAGGATATTAATGAGGATTTGACACGGCGGCAGCATGCTCTGCTCGACAGCAGGCGCAACATCCAGCGGGAGGAACGGAGTGCGGAGGAAATGGCAAAAGAGCTGCAGGATCGTTACCGTGGTCGACCAACGCCTCGGTACACGGGTGACTTGAACGAGATTCCGCAACGCTTGCTGATGCCTTCGGTCAATGATGCCAATCTGTGGCAAGTTCGAGTCAAGGTACGCCTCGTATCATTGACCTCGTGGTCTTGCCTCTGACGGTTCTCCCATAGGCTGGCAGAGAAAGAGACATTGTATTCAGCTTGATGCGCAAGGCAATCGACATGGAGTACACTGCGAGCCCGCTGAACATCCTTTCCGCCTTCCAACGTGATTCACTGTCTGGCATGATCTACGTCGAAGCCAAGAACGCGAAGGCGGTTCAGCAAGCCTGTAATGGTCTTGTTGGTGTCTACCTCAGCCGAGGCGTCGTTCTCGTTCCAATTGAGGAAATGGCCAGTCTATTGACCATCAAGAAGCAGGAACAGACCATTCAACCTGGAACGTGGGTCCGAATCCGACGAGGAAAGTACCAAGGAGACCTTGCCCAGGTCATGGACATCTCGGAGAACGGCGAAGACATTGGGCTGCGGTTTATTCCGCGTATCGACTTGAGCCCACGAGAAGAAGACTCGTTGGATGCCTCCAAAAAGCGCAAGAAACAAGTTACTGCAACTGTTGGCTCATCCAGACCCCCACAGAAGCTGTTCAACTTCGAAGAGGTCATCAAAGCATGGGGCAGGAAGAGCGTGCACAAGCGAGGAAACACCTTTGTCTTCCAAAACGATACATACCGGGATGGCTTCATCGAGAAGGACTTCAAGCCCAACGCCCTCATCCTTGACGATATCAACCCTACGCTGGACGAGATCACCCAGTTCATGCGTAGCCAGGAAGGCACAACGCAAGACAGCGTCGTCGACCTCTCAGTCATTGCTGAAGCATCGAAAAAGGCTGCCATCGCCGTCCTGCAGCCAGGTGATCACATCGAGGTGTTTGAAGGAGAACAGGCCGGTGTTCACGGTATCGTTGAGGAGATCAATGGCGAAATTGTGACAGTGACGGCGATGGGCCTGGACATCGAGGGTCAGAAAGTCGACCTCCCTGCCCGGAGTGTTAGGAAGAGGTTCAAGCCTGGAGACCACGTCAAGGTGATGCAGGGCCAGAACTCTGACGAGACTGGGTTGGTCGTTTCCGTGTCAGACAACATTGTCACTTTCCTCTCGGATATGTCGATGCAAGAGGTAAGCCTGCAAGATACCCTCGGGTTGGCGGGGTACTAACACTTTCGATGAAGGTCTCTGTCTTCTCCAAAGACTTGCGAGAGGCTGCTGAAGTCGGTTCTGGTACCAACACTGTCGGCAATTACGAACTGCATGACCTGGTGCAACTCGAGTATGTGCTCTTCTTGTTTGTCGTATCGTCAAATCAAAGCCTAATCTTCATTCAGCGCGCAGACTGTCGGTGTTATCTTCAAGACTGAGCGCGATACTTTCCGTGTACTCGACCAGAATGGTCAAGTCAGGGTCGTTCAGCCCCACCAAATTTCTATGAGACGTGATTCAAGACATGCCATTGCGAGTGACGCTGAAAACCACGAGTTGCGAGTAAACGATAATGTCAAGGAAGTCGATGGAGAGGTAAGCTACCCCCCATCTCACCTACATCTTTCTGATATCTGATGCTTTTCTAGCAACGCAAAGGTCGTGTATTGCATACTCATCAATCGTTCTACGCCTTCCTACACAATCGAGACTACGCTGAGCACGGTGGTGTCTTCGTGACCCGTACACGATCCCTCGTCTCTTTGGCACCCAAGAGCAACCCCTTGAAGCCAGCAGCTGTCGCGGACTTGTCGAAGATGAATCCTGCGATTGCACAGCCGCTTGGTGGTATGGTTGGCTCTGGCGCGATGGGCCGTGGACCTCGCGACCGTCACATTGGCCTTACTGTAATGGTGGTCAAAGGTCCTCACAAGGGTTACGCGGGTACTATCAAGGATACCAATGGTAATATTGCCCGTGTCGAGCTGAGAACTGGAAACAAGGTCATCAGTATCGACAAGGAGAAGCTGAGGAAGATTGGGTCAGTCGCGTCTTGTTTCGAGTTTCCCAATGAAGAGTTATTGACTTTCAATTGTTCCAGTAATGACAAGTCACTCCAACCACTTGATTCTCGCGGCCCGCCAGGTGGTGGCGGCGGCGGGGGAGGCGGGGGCGGAGGCTATGGTTCTTGGGGCGCACCTCCCGCTTGGTCTAATTCAGGGGCCCCTACCGGTGGACGAACACCTTTCAGCGGATCATCGTCCAAGACCCCCAACCCTTACGCTGCTGGCGATGGTAAAACGCCTGCCTGGAACGCCGCCTCACGGACGCCCAATCCTTACGCTGACAATAGCGGCAAGACTCCTGCATGGAATGCGTCATCGAGAACGCCCAATCCTTACGCAGCGAACGGCGGTCAGACACCAGCATGGAATGTCAGCTCGCGGACTCCCAATCCGTATGCGACAGGTGCAAATGCAGGTGCAGGAACCGGCACTGGATGGGGAGGCGCAACACCTGCTCGATCGTCGTGGGGCGACCCGCCTGGCCAGTCTTCATGGGGTGGTGCAGAGTCTCCTCGAGCTTCGAACACATGGGGTGACTCTTGGGGAGTAAGTACCATTGCTGATTCTACGTATTTCGTGTATCTTACTGATCTGGCTTTTCCATAACAGAGTGTCCAGACACCAGCAGCGGCTGCTACGCCTGGTTTCAATGCAGCATCAACGCCTGCCTTTGGGGCACCTACGCCAGCACCAAACCCGGTGCACACGCCCTTCCCCGCTGCATCGTCGGCTACGCCTGCCGCTTCATCTGGGTACATGACGTACTCATCAAATCATGACAGTGAGTTGAGCGCGACACCGACCCTCTACTTATGCCTAAAATGGCCCTTCTCTTTATCTAGGCTTGGAGGCAGATTGGTTGTTCGATAACGCTGTTCTCAACTACCATAATCGTATCAAGATTCAACTCGTCGGTACGCAAGCAACGCAATACCTCGGGGGCGAATACGAAAACAAGCGCGGCAAGGTCGTGGCTGGAACCAAGGCGCCTCAAGGGTACGAGCAAACCGCTACTGTTCTCTTCGAGTCGGGTGAACAGCGCAGCGTGGTGGCGCGGTACATTGCTCCTGTCCCTCCATCTCTCAATGGCGAGGAGGTCTTGGTAGCTGGTGGCAAACTTAAGGGCTCAATCATGGTTGTCCGCGAGGACCCCGACGATGAGACTGTCACTGTGTCGTCGAGGAACAACCCTGGTGGCTTGACGGTGGTGAACAAGGAGCTATTGGTGGCGCTGTATTCTGAGTAAAATCGTCGGCAAACTTGTATCTGGTGTACAGATTTCTTTGTAGTGATAGATCTTCAATACGGATATTCATATTGGGAGTTCAAACGTAAACCTTGTCGTCCAACCGTCTGGTCACTTCCGTCGCCCACCTTCTCTCATTGAGCTGGCCAACTCCCTTCACTCCCAGTCCGAATTGGCAGGCACCGTTGCTTGCGTAAACGAGGCAATCGCACTTCTCCAAGCAGCAGTCATCCATACCGCGCGTCGTCCCTCAACCACCTGGCCAACTGCCTTCAGTCTCGCTTCAGGTTCAAAGGTACTTTCGATGACATGGACGAGGCAATTACGCTGCATCGCGAAGCGTTGCCAGTATGGCCTCCCACGCCAGGGTATGAGTCCGGATCCCTCACTGCAGTCACCCCTGTCTATTAACTCCGACTTGGTCGAATAATGAAGGAACGCCTTGGGTGAACGAAAGGTTAAACGGCCATTCAAGTTCAAGTCTCGACGACATGGTCATCATGGTCATATAGAGCCTGTTCACCGTGACAAAGATGACAGCTGCTTCATTCATCGTGGTACAGCTTGGAATTTATGTATCGCGCTATCACGCATCACCATCTCGAATCGCCTTCAAGGCAGTCTCAGAGCGGAGAACGAACTGGCATCTAAATGGGTGAGGGTGTATCAGTAGTCCAGAGGTGTAACACCCCAGACTTCCCCGTTCCTCGTCAGTCAGATCATCGGGAGACTTGAGATCAAAGACGGCGAGGACCGAGACGATGGCCAGCCACAATTCCTCAGTGGCTACGTGTATGCCAGGACACACCCTTCTCCCGAACCCGAACCCCTCGAGGCCCAGTGGCATGTCAGGGTTCAAGCGAGTTTCCGTTTCGTCAAGAAAGCGGGAGGGGTTGAACGTCGCAGTATCCGGTCCGTAGAGCTCGGTATCATGGAGAATAGCCCTGAAAGCGGTCAGGATACTCTGCTGAGTGCCTATTAACTCTTGAACTTTACCAGCTGTTTGGGATAATGGTAGCTCCAGCGGGTATATGATACCCGTTGTACACGTCGTCTTGGGTGACTGCATGAGGTACAGCTTGCAGTTCATGGAGAAGGTGTAAGTATCCTTCATCACAATACGGCGACTGTATAGTACTAACCGATTGGAGTTACCGGCCGCCATCTGAAAACTTCTCGCACCATGGCGTCGATGTAGGGTATATTTCCAAACAAGGAAAAGTCTGGAAGACCTTCTTCAAGGGATATAGCGGCGTCGATTATAATTTGGGCTTTCTTTTGTACGTCTGAGTTCAGGATCATGGCTAAGATGAATGTCCCAAAGGCAGAGACACCCTGAAGAGTTTCTAGGGATCAGTAACCGAAACTATTCAAAAGTCCTCGAGCTCACAGTATCAGAACCAGCTAACGAGAGCGGTGGTAGTCAGCCCAAGAGCCCGATAGCAAAGCCAGGGACCTACCGGCGTAGACTGAAGCCAAAGCATCCCGAACCACTACTTCATCTGATTCGTTTTCGATCTCCCCAAGCAAGGTGGCTGCCGCAGAGTCCTCGGATACCCCATTACTCTGATGCTTCGTTAGAATGTCTCTTGCGCGAAGTGAAGAAAGACTTCACCAAAGCATCTTTCACGTATTGGAGTGGGGATTCCGCCATTGCAACAACACTCTTCTTCCATACCATCGCTTCCCTCTGGAAAGACGCTCCAGGGAACCAGGCGGGAACATGTCGAAGGAGGGGGATGAAGTCCACCAAGTAGCTCGTTGCTGTTCCCGCCGCTGCCATCGCTGACATACCATGCTCGGCCTGCGTTATATAAACGTCGTCTTCCGCCTCGACCTTGATCCCATACGCGGCGCGCAGGATGAAGGCTCCATGAGTGCTATCGATCGATTAGAGTTGTTCCAACAGAAGCGGCATTCTGCTCACAGCCTGACATGCTCCATGAAGTTTTTTGGATGGTCGAACAGCTGCTGGAGAAGTTTCTGGACCCCCTCTTGAATCGCTGGCCGGTGGACATACGTCTTGGCTGGGTGAAATACCCTCGTAAACATACTTCGGCGGTCTGCCAATTCGCAAAATACAGCAGCGTTAGAGCAATACCAGTAGATTCCAGTGAGATGCAGCGACCTTTCCACTTATCTCCGTATTCCATGAAGGCAAAGTGCCACGAGAATCCGACACTGGTTTACCCATGAGAAAGGCTAGTTGCTCTGTGCAGAGGACGCCACCTACAGCTCGTTCATCATAGGCATGTATGGCCTAAGGGTCTGTGAGGAATGCTGTTCTCGCTGGAATACAAGTGTAGACGTACCGTGAAGAATATATTGCAGAACGCTGTTCAAGGAGCTCCTTCGCAGCTTTGATAGAGTTCAAGACAATCACTGTGGTCCCTGCCAAGTTCAAGGAGATGACATCCGACTCTATGAGAAGAAAGTAAGCCAAATTGAAACCCGCGTAAGAAGGTGGCAGCTTGCTGTAGGTTTTGGACCACTCCATATATTTCAACCAAAAATCATCGACTGGGATGTCATAAACATTACCCAGAAGAGGCACGCCAGGCGGACCAGGAGGGAGCTTCGCCCTCCGCTTAGCAGATCGAAGGAGGTAACCAGCACATGCCAGGAGAAGGCAAACAGATGCTAGAGCCTGTCGAGAATTTGCGAGCCACCCCTCGCTGAACAGAGGCAGAAAGGTGGGGAAAGTTAACATAGTCACGAAGGCACAAGGGGGGCAATAGGGTAGAAGCATCCCGTTTTATAACTTCACTAGACTCGTACGTCAGACGTCGTCTGACGGATTACTGGAGCCCATCAGAAGAAGAATCGACGAAGGATAATGAAGATGCCAATCGGAGCACTCGAAGACACGCAATTGATTCTTGACTTCCCCAGAAGCCCGGTAAGATACGGCTATTCGCTTGCCTTGACGTTGCAATCTACACCTTCCTCGTCGACTTGCAAACTCTGCGACATGGATTGCGTGTTTTCCAATGCCCCTGGACCAGTGCTACAGGGCACAGGCGAGAGATCAAAGCGCCGACCGGCTCCAAACGGGCTCATACCCATAATATACTCCTCGAGTCACTCTTCGAATTTCCGCCCGACCTCATGCTGATCATGCTTAGCCTCTTCCCCTCCTTTTGCTGTATCCTCTGGGGTGCTGGCAGAAAGAATGCCGGCGTGGAAGGCGAGCGCAGCGATCCCGATCCTGAACGCCTGGCAATGACCTGGATGCTAGACTGCATACTTGACCGAAAGCTCTTCTTAAGGTCCTAATGTTCATCAGCGTTGTGGCATGCGGCCCGCTTCGAATCCACTTACCTTCGACATACGTGATATTCGTGTCCACTTGGCTTTTACCAATCTCACGGCGTGAGCTTGCCCTACCGCTGTCTGATCGTCCCATCCATTGCACTGCGCCGCAAGCATACGGTCATGCATGAACCGAATTTGAGCAACGTCTTCGGCACTGTTCATTGGCTGTGAATAGGCGCAAGTTTGACATCTGCGTTAGACCAAGCGGAATGCGGGAGGTATTGCTGGGGCTTACGGGAAGTTCGCTGGAGCACTCTCGGCCTTCTAACCGGGTGAAGTAGGTTGAGTGGCTGTAAGGATACTGGAGGAGGGGCATGGCACGCAGAAAGAGGTTTCGCGTGAAGGGAAAAGCAACACAGACAGAAAGGAGAGTGCGCAGAGAGATAAGGACTAAGCAAGCGAAGGGGGTGGACAGGGAGAGAGAAAGGCTCGGCGAACCATTCCTGCCCGTTCTATCTGAGATGATATAGCCAAAAGCTCATAATTCAAGCCGCGCCTCTAGCTTGCTGGAAGGCGATCAATTCAACTAGAAACTCGACGCCGTTGCAACCGTCTTCTAACGTTGGGGCACCTATTTGAAGGCTGTCTCCCGTCGAGAAGATACGGCTGCGTTGAGGTGGACGAGTCGGTTCCTGATTGTTGCAGCATCGGCTGCTATGTCAGTTACAGTTGGTGTCAGTGAAAGTAGCCTTGGCGTTTTAGGGCCGAAAAGGAGTAAAAAGGTCAAGCTTTGATCGAGTTAAAAATGTGGTCCATGCAAGGCGCATGCATAACGCTTACGCTCTTACTCAGGTACCCACTTCCTCAAGCAGGCCCGAATGCGCACGAGCCTATGTACACAGCTGCACTTGTGGTCCCTGCGAGGGGCTGAATTCTAATCATCAGCCAGAATACAACGAAGTGAAGGGATCCTTCTCACCTGCAACAAACCCCCCTTGAAACCCCTGAGGTCCACAGAGAGTTCACGTAGCTAACAGCAAGAGCATGCATAAAACCACCAACGTTCGGCCATCAAACCAATAGAATTGGCATCGAGGTTCCTAGTCAAACAGATAGAGTATGCATATGGTAAGAGAACTCTACCGTCTCCGCAACAAGCGCAAAGCCAATTGCTCGTCATCATCTAGGTTCACATCCTCATCGTCCTGGACAGCCTTCTTGAACCGCTTGGCTGGAGGTGGGGAAAAGCTTCTCGGACGTTCCCTATCATCGTCCTCGTCCGATCCTGGTGGAAGATCGAATTCTGGTGAGACATAGCCGTCGTCCTCATCCGAAGGAGCGTCGAGATACGCAACAGGTCCTCCTGCACCATCCCCCTGCGCCTAAAAGCCGATGATGGTACATTAGCACCCTCTTCTCGACGTAAAACAAGCCCAGCTCACCATCTTCTCCATTTCCTTCCTCTTCCTCTTCCTCTCCTTTTTCTTCTCCCTAGCCTCTGCTTTATCCACCACATCCGCAACCTTGATCTTCTCTCTCTCCTCCATCGCAAACCTCTTTCCTTCCTGCATAGCTCCCTCAAGCCCTCCCTGCTCCTTCATCCAATCCTCTCCATCTGCCAATTCGTACAGCTCATGGGGTTTGCCTTCGTCGTCGAATACGAGTTTACTATTATTCCCCCCGGTCGCTAGAGCCTTTTTGGCTTTGGACAGCTTCTGTTTACGCCTTGAGAGGTCTTCTGTGGGGTCCATGTCCAAGAGCGATTGGGGGAGTTCGTGGTCTGCTCGTTTGAGCGTGATGAATTCATCATCGGAACCACCACCTTCGTCTGGGTTGTTCCCGAAGCCGTCTGATTCGATGAGTTTGTTGTAGTGGCTTGACAAGACGTTTTGGTTTTTGCGCTGGAACATCTTGTCGTATTTTGTTCGTACTCCGGCGTTACGCTGTTGAAAAAGGAACAGAAACGTGAGTTGCTGTAAGCAAAGAGGTACAGAGCACAACTTACGTGTGCGGTATTGGGCAACTCGGCTGAGGCTCCTGGTGCTTCTTCCTCTCCTTCGCTCTCACTTGCTTCTCCTTCAGAGGCCTCTCGATTCTCGCCCTCTCCTTCCGAAGAGTCTTCCCCGTCGACGACTTGCGCATCACGCGACGCGTTCTTCTTGAGTTTCGCAATCTCGCGATTCAAGAACTTGATTTTAGGTGTACCAGGCAATCCAAGTGACTCGGCATATCGGTCGACCGGTAGAGCATCCAACTTGAAGATAGCTTTGTTCTTTTGAAGGTAGATAGAGCGAAGATACGAGACAAAGGTCTGGGGAATTCCATTCAGTATAATCGCAAGATAGACACGCGCAGAACAGCCTTACCCTCTGTCCGAGGTACTTGATTTCAGGATCTTCGAAACACAGTTTTTGGAGGGTCATTTGGATGCCCTGCGTCTTGCTCTGACGAATCTTGATCTTTTGTACATTCAAACCCTTCTTCGTAAGAGCGGCCGTCATCCCCTCCTCCTCGCTCGGGAGCAAGAAGAGCAGACCTTTGCCTTTACTCTCATACCGCGCTGTACGACCCACACGATGAATATACGTCTCCACGTCCTCCGGTGCATCAACCTGCACTACCCAATCCACAGACGGGAAATCCAACCCTCTCGCCGCAATATCCGTCGCAAACATTACCGCATGCGAATGCGACGTAAACTTGGTATACATCGACAACCTCGCCGTCTGCTTTTGTTTTCCATGCAAATGAAGCAACGGCACACCCGGATGCATCTTGCAAAACGTCTCAAAGACAAACCGCACTTGTTTGCAGCTAGAGAGAAAGACGAGGATTTTGGATTGGAGGTGTGTTTTGATAAAACTCCAGAGGATGTCGAGTTTCTTGTCGAGGTCTGTGAGGATGTAGTGCTGTTCGAGGGTGTCGGGGATGTAGCTGCCTCCTGCGGTGGTGGTACCTGCTGCGTCTTTTGCGATGACACCGATGTGTTCTGGGTCCTTGAGACTTAGTCGGGCGAGGTCACTGACGGAATCGGTCTGTGTGGCTGAGAAGAGGAGGGTTTGCCGGGATTTTGGGAGGTGTGAGAGGAGTGCTGCCAGAGTCTTCTTAAAACCCATGTCTAGGATGCGATCGGCTTCGTCGAGGACTAGGACATTGGTGAGCCCTTTGCTCTTGGCTTTTGAAGGCTGCATGTACGTACCGAGCATCTGGAGGTTATCCGTCTCGAAACCAACTGTTTGGTCCATGTGTTGAAGTAAGCGACCAGGCGTGGCAACGAGGATGTTCATGCGCGACAATCTCTCGCTCTCGACCTTTAGATCCTTTCCTCCAATGACAAGACCCGCAGAAAATTGGTGGTAAGGACCGATGGCGCGTAGCACTTCAAATATTTGTACTGCCTAGGCGCAACATGAGACTGAGCTAGATTCATAAACAGAGAAATACGCACCAATTCCCGTGTTGGAGAAATTATCAAAGCTCCTAGACCATCCATGGGTCCCCACTTTTGTCGGTAAAGTACCTCCAGGACAGGGATCAAGAAAGCCAGAGTCTTCCCACTGCCAGTCCTCGCAGCTCCCAGAACATCTTTTCCTTTCAGCGATACCGGAATGCTCTTGGCCTGGATGTCCGTCATTTTCACGAACGAAGCTTTCTTGAGACCTCGAAAAACGCTTGTGAGCACATCCACTAGCTTCACATCGCACTTGCTTCCGACCTCGTTTTGTAGGCTCAGATATTGGAAGGTCAGCGAAAGCTGAGAGGCTTTTGGGTGGTTCCTACGGCTTGTTTAATAGGGTTTTTCGTCGCCTTTACGCAGACACTCAATACTCACAAATGCCAGAACCGCTTTTTCCAGGGCGTCTATGGCCTGCCTTTCCGTGGCTCGTCGCATTTTAACCGAGTTGAGAGGCATTTTGGTTTTCTTCTTCCCCTTGCCATTCTTCCTGGACGATGGGCCTGCCACTCTGGAGCCTTCAGTCATGGCAGTTAAGGTCAAAAGGTCAAAATAAGCGAATTGATCGCTGTTCCGAGCATCTCGGAGTCGCGCCTGCCGCAACAACGACGACCGCAATCAAAATCCGCTGCTTTAACCTTTACTCTGACCTCATTCGTTGTGCTCGTCGTCGTCTCCCCCGACGTTTTGAGCAGAAAGCAATGCTCGTAGCCTGGCTACTATAAGCGAATCTATTGAAATGCCCCGTCGTACAACATTTGCCGATACCGCTGCAGAGCGACAACTCTTTATCAATATCGAGCAGGATTCACCCTCGGATGCCCTCTTTGATAGGCACGATGCCCCTCTAACAGCTACAGGGCTCATGCAGGGTGAGATCATCAGGCTTCTCAGGTTGTAAGCTCATTTTCTGACAGTTTGTACGTCCAGCCCGGCAGGACAAGCTCATGTGGAAATTGGGATTCTCTTTCTTTATATTCGGTCTCATTAACAACGGTGAGGATCCAAATGTTCTACGGAACAGCAGAAACTTACATTTAATACAGTGCTCTATGTTATCATCCTTTCGGCGGCTCTCGACTTGGTTCCTCCGCATACACCGAAAGGAATTATCGCGTTCTGCAATATCACACCTTCGTTAATTGCCAAGGTCGCATGGCCGTATCTCCTCAAGGGCCGAATACATTACGCGCGAAGGCTGGTTGGATGTTGTACACTGAGCTGTATTGGAATGCTTGTGAGTCTTTTTGACGCTCGTCTCCTCACCTTTACTAACAGAGACCAGGTTGTAGCGGCGTTCGATGGACTCTATCCCAGACTACTCGGAATCTGCTTGGCTTCCTTTTCCTCAGGTACGATAAGGTCTCTCCTATCAAGTCTATACACGCTCACTCAAATCCTCCAGGTCTGGGAGAGCTCACCTTCCTACAACTATCGACAACCTTTTCACCACCATATGTCGCCGGACATGCCGTAGGGTACGTCACACCACACGCAATGGTCATGTCTGCGCAGTCAGTCAATCAACTCACACTTCCCATTCAGTTATTTCGCTTCGGGAACGGGTGCAGCAGGCCTCGTAGGTGCCTTTTTATGGTGGGAAGTGCGTGGCCTTGGAGTCCGACTTGGAGTTGGGATGTCTTCTGTGCGTTCCTTCCGTTCTCTTACTGGCATCATTCACGCTAATAATCTGGCTTGGCTTTGCGTCAGATTATGCCACTTATCATCCCCCTAACATACTTCAAACTCCTCCCAAGCCAATCTGCCTTTCTCAATTCTATCACACCCACCGTGTTTGACGATGCTTTCAGCCCACCACCAGCCAGGTCGGCGTTGCCGTATACCCCGGTTGCGTTGGATGATGAGGAAGGAGAGGAAGAGGGTTCACATGCTCCTGGACCTATCAAATCGATGCATCTAACGATGCGAGACAAGTTCCAACTCGTCAGACCACTGTTCTTCAAGTACATGCTTCCATTATGTGAGTCTCCTCGGCTTTCCCACTGAAGACATATCCTGATGACAACATCCAGTTGCTGTATACCTTGTAAGTGCCTATGCACCTCGTCGTTAGCTCATCATACTCACCGCTTCCAGTTTGAGTATACCATCAACCAGGGTGTAGGCCCAACCCTCCTCTACACCCTCCCCTCTCCGGAATCGCACTGGGTCCTCAGCAAGATCATCCACTCTCTCCGGGACTACTACCCACTCTGGCAACTCGTCTACCAGACCTTTGTCTTCTTCTCTCGATCGTCGATATCCCTGGGCCTGCCACCGCTTCCACAACGCCTCCTCGCCCTCCCGTCCATTGTCCAAGGTCTGATCTTTGCGACGCTGACGTACGAAGCTGCCGTGGGCTTCTTCCCACCCTCTGATACCGACGAATCGAGGAGTATCATCTTGGTGTTCCTTTTGATTTGTTTAGAGGGATTGTGTGGTGGACTTGCATAGTACGTCTCGCCAGTTTAACATTTCGTTTCTTGAATCAACGCTGACATACTGCTGAATATAGTGTCAACGTGTTCTACCACATCAACCACGAACCACCTGAAGTAACAGCGCGCATCAACGATATCGAGCTCAATCGCCAAGAACGCGAGTTCAAGATTGGCTCGATAGGATTCTCAGATTCGACAGGGATCCTGTTGGCGTCGTTGCTTGCGGTCCCTACCGAGATCGAGCTGTGCAAAGCTCAGGTGAATAGGGGGAGGATGTTTTGCAAGACTATGTAGGGAGTAATTTTATACGTTTTCTCTTTTGGTTGTTGTTGTTCTCTTTGCAACTTACTTAGTTGGACTGGACTAATTAGATCTTTGTGACGTTTTTATACATGTACATGCTATGAGATACTTAACCTCTACTCATGAACATGGATTGATGTTGGATGAGACGGGTCCTCGACGCTGCACGATTCCCGTCATAAGGGCTACATATATACATCCCATTCGGTGTCCGCAACTGTAAATAGAGCTGTCCGTGTCTTCAGCTGGCAAGAAAAAAGGTAACAAAATTGAACAAAGCACCATGAAAACCGGATTGAGCAAATCTGTCCTTTACAAACCAAAGTCTCCGTGCAGGCAGGTACTTTCATCGACGGTACGCATTCTCCTGCGAGAGCGTCCTCAGATGCATCGGCGGGGAACTGGGAGACAAGTAAAATGACGAAGCGTCTTCATCTGACGGTCCTCTCCAATGTCGAACTCCCTCACCCAGACTCGAGCTTGTCGAACTG
The DNA here is from genome assembly GCA_020736565.1 of Coprinopsis sp. MPI-PUGE-AT-0042. Lineage (NCBI taxonomy): Eukaryota > Fungi > Basidiomycota > Agaricomycetes > Agaricales > Psathyrellaceae > Coprinopsis > Coprinopsis sp. MPI-PUGE-AT-0042. The sequence continues at coordinate 158,098 of JAHBOF010000044.1, read as the reverse complement.
GCAGAGGAAAGCGTACGGTCATGCATCGGTGGGCTGGTAGGAGGGACGGGTAGCCTCCGCGCTGAATAGTGATTGCCGCTGGAAATGTATGGGCTGTTGTGGCGGACTGGTGCAGGTGGAGGAGGGTCAAGTGGAAGTGGCCGCTGCCGCAGTGTCTCCTCTCGGACGGGTTGCACGTGTACTTCATCTCCTCCCTCATGAGGCGCCGCCCTGTTCTTCTGCTTCTTCCGCTCGGATTGTGGTAGGACCTCGAAGTAGGATTCAGGACTTGGTAAGGGTCGATACCTCGTCGAACCACTTGGCGAGGCATCTGGGGTAGGGTATCGATCTGGGGTGTAGGCGTAACCCCTAAATGGTGCCGGAATGAGCCCGACGGAAGGGGGTGACTGCGATTCAGATGCTTCTCTCGTAGAAGAAGCACCCGAAGACTTCGGTAGTTTGTCAACATCGTCAGGAACATTTGCAAGCGGATAGGCCGTGTTTGAGTGTGATCTGGAAGGAGGGACCGGGGGCGGATATCGTGGCATTGGCGGAACAGGGGCTGGCTTTTCACGCTTCTAAGCAAAGGAATCAATTACCATAAAGGAGAGAAGAAGCCAGTGGAAGCATACCTGTTCTTGTGGCTGGCCGTTTGGTCTCCATGATTCGCGGGTCGTTTCTGTCGGTGACTGAATCTGAATGTCGGAATGGACTTGTCTAGAGCTCATGGCCTCGCTCCTTTGACCTTGGTCGCTCCCTACGCTAAAATCCTCTCCAGGCTGCTTTGATATCAAGAACACATGGTTGCTCGTCCGGTCTTCGTCCGTAATCAGTGACTGACGCTCTTCGTTCGCAGCTCGAGCGTCAGGTCTTCGAGCCGCCTCTAGGCCACTCCGGCCTGTGTTTGCAAGTATTCCCGCAATGGTCTGATCATACGTGGGCTTGCGAGATGCTGGAGGAGACGCGTTGTAGTCATCGAGTTGGAAACGAGGATCGGGTGCGACATGCTGTAAACGGTGCGGTCGACCGAACGGTATCCTGACCTGGTTTACAAGGGCATTGAAGGTCGCCGTACCTGGGAGTCGCTTCGCTTGTTGAGGAGCAGTACGAAGACTATCGGTGTCGGACCACTTTGATGCAAGAGGGGGACTGGCAAGCGCCGGGTTGTTGGCAAGTGTGAGATCTATAGCAGGCGGCCGAACTGCAGAAGCGATGGTACTGGTGGAAGCGTTCTTCTCCAAGTCAGGGTTAGAGGCCGAATGCTTGAGCTTCTTCAAGACATTCTTCTTCGATGCATTCTTGGAATTGCTGGCCTGCCCAAGATAAGGCCCTTTCGCGCTGTGGTTGTTTTGACGATAGTCGGCATCCAGGGAGAGAGATGACCTTGATGCCCCAACATCTGTGCGACCTTCTTGCCTTCGGTCAAAGGTATCTTCCTGCTGATCAATCACCCAATCATCTTTGGGTGCTTCGTATCGGACAGGTCGCAATGATGGGCGAGGAAAACTGAACTTCCCGAACCAGGGGCCCTTCCTTCTGTTCCTTGTAACCGTGAAATAGACAATCCCGACCATGAGAAGAGTCGCCACGCAGGAGAGAATGGGGGCCAAGATGTGAACCAACCTCCAGTCTGGAGGACTTGCGACTAATATTTCGCTCAGTCAACGGATGTGGGAGATCAAGGGTGAGAGCGTACCAACTACAGCCTTCATAACATCGAAGGTGTCACCGAGAACGGGCAATCGGGCCCAGGGTGGTATCCAAACGCCCTCTAGACGGTTTCCCGAGGGCTCGAGATTGTTCTTATAGTCTAGGCCAGCCTTGCGACACGTATCCGACCATTCTCGTAGTGACGGAAGGGTGTGTGTATTCTCGTTGGTGAGGGCGCACGCGCTCCAGATATTGAAGTAAATGTTGTTGCTATCGAGTAGGTCAGCTTTGAGCATGCCCTCAATTTCGACGTTGTCCATACCAGGTGCAAGTAGAAGGCGAATGATCTGGAACGTCTTCAGGCTCTCGAGGCAAGAGAGCTGTGAGAGACGTGGTCAATAGACACATCTCTAGAAGAGAGGGTGTCAGAAGACTGACCTCGGCGCGTTACTTCATCGTCACTAGACGGACATCCCTCGTTAAGCTGCTCTTGCAATTTACACGACCATATTTCGTTTTCGCCTCTCAACTACACACGATGCGTCAGTCCGATTTGAAGTGTATCAGCGCGGAGGATGCATACAAAGTCTGTATTCCCCTGGAAAGCATCCGGAAAATCAGTACTGATGAACAGGGACATTGTCAGCCTGAACGAGCTACATACCGTCGGAGTTTGAGCCACAGCAGCCGTTGCAACCAGTATGCAGAGCAGGCTGTGATTAGCACGCATGGAAATCGCTCAAGGACCGAGCCCGCTGAAAGAGGTAAGAGTCAAAGGTGAAGGCCGATGCGCTACATCTGCTGTGGAATGGTGGTGTTAACACTGGGTTCTGCGACGCGGGCTTCTGCTGCCATGGCCAGAAGGGACCTGGAAACACTCCCGAATGATCGCCTTATCACCGCTCCATTAAGGTCACAGGGCATCACAGCCAGTGAGAGTTACGCTTCTGTGACATAAGAAAGCTGTAGTAATCTTTGACTTGATTTCACCATGTGCTGGCAGGACCCCCGAATACATGCAGGAGAGGGTGGTGACCGATTCTCAGTTTTTTGTCCGGACAAATTTGGGCTCAATCCAAAAATTTGTCCGGACAAATCACCGGCCTCGCCAAGTTTGCCAGATTTTGTCCGGACAAAGTCATCTGGGGTCAAATAATCCCATTTTCCCCGATTTTTCTCTATTTTTTCGAAAGGCGCACAACACGCGCCAATCGTCTCCGCAAGGATCTTAGTTTCATGGGGTACCACAAGCGAGCTCTATAATCAGTATTAATTCATTGACCTTGATGGTGAAGTGAGGTCGTCTCGACTACTGTCTCATCGGGTCATTGCAGTCCGGACAAATCATACGGCCAGATTAGCGGGGCTTTTGGTGTCCGGATTTCTACCCTGGCCATTTTCGAAAACCAGCCATTCGTGTCCGGATTTTTGGTCCGGCCTGACGGCCGAATCGTCAATTCGTGTCCGGAATGGTCACCACCCTCCCCTGCGCGTATTCGGGGGTCCTGTGCTGGCATATGCCCACGAAGATGGCACTGGGCATCAGAAGTTGCGAAAACGACGGCCATTCCAGCAAGGGAGGACTGCAATTTGTTGTAAGATGCGTTTAGCCAGCCTTCCAGGTGAGACACCCGGTGAGCAAATGTTTTAGAAAGATAAGAGGCGAAGACTTGGAAGAACTTACGGATATGGAGGTTCAGCACATGCCCCAGCAGTACCTCGGATGCCATACGGATAGCCTAAACCTCCGCAAACAGGTATCGTAGGTGTCTAATATGAGGCCCGAAAGCGCAGCTTCTTGCAACGATGAGAAACCCTATAGAGCCAGAGTTCTGAACAGCGATGACCAGACAGTGGACGATAAGAGTTATGGTTGAGGCTGAGGCCAAACGCAGGCGCCCGATGTCTGAACTCCAAGCGGAGTCCAAACTCGGATCACTTGGGCCACACTGAGCGCCTAGCACTGTCACAGAACGGCATGCTTTAATTCCTCAAAGCGCCCAATCTATACCCATGCGGCTGAGGTGCAATACCAAGACTCCTAAGCCCATGAACTCCGAATACCGCTCCTGGTAGCGATCAGCACATCTTCGCAGTAACTTCGTGGACATCGATCGTCGGCGTTATATCCCTACCGGCGGCGGGCAGAGACCTCCCAAGGCGCTGCTCGCCCCCGTGCGTGGACTAGCAACATCAAGGGGACGCCGTTTGTTCCAGATAAAATGATAGACCACAGACTTTACAATCCGTATCTAGTAATATGCGGTAATTGAGTTTCCATCTGTCAGATACGAAGGGAAGAACGCGCCCCGCAGGGTTTCTATGCCGCAAAGAAACTGAGAACTCAAGGCGCTGCTACTCGACGTCGAGCGCTTTCTGGCTTGAAAAAAAAAATCTATCGCCCTCCCTAGACTTCAAGGAGTAAAAGCACCAGCAGGAGTTCATGTACTTTCCGTCAGCAGCAGGTCTCTCAAACCGCGTAATCAGTAGCTGGTCTACTTCACTTCACGCCTTCATACTACATCCAGAAACGCGTCTCCATCTCTCTTCTCTTTATTGAAACAATGCATCTTTCGAAGACTTTTTCTGCTTTCTCCGCTTTCCCCAGTTTGTCCGTCTATGCTGCCCCGCTGGTACGTTCAATACCTTGAGTCTCTGAGGTTCGCTAATTATCCTTGATATACAGCCCGGATACAATGGTGCACTTGAGGGACAAGCCCAAATACGGGACACTGACCTCGACATCCTCTTTGTGCGTGAGCTCCTTGATCTGTTGGAGGAGCGTGGCCCAGGTATGAGCATCACACTTGCGCTTTCTCAGCTGTCACTAAGATTCGTATCTAGGAGTACAAGGCTTCGGAGTCAACAAACTTCCTCCAAAGGCAGCATTCAAGACTGCCACTGGCGAAAGAGTAACTATCCTTTGACGATAACCTCCATCCCTAACACTCCGCTAACCGAACTTGTACGATAGTTTACGGGTGTTGACGTCTATCAAACAGCCAAGAAGGCAATGGAGCACGTTCAAAGTGGAACCAAGGACAGAGGGTACCCCAAGGAAGGCTCAGGATTCAAGAAGTGTGACAAGAACGACCCAACCAAAGGTCTCGGAAAGTCCTTTCATTTCCCCCTTCTCATTCCAGAAGACAAGAAACATGATGACTTCAAGATGAAGGGTGTTGAAAAGGACGAAAAGAAACCTAGCGGCGACAAGCTTGGTAAAGTCGGTATAGTAGATATATCCAAGTATCCTGGCGGCACACCTGGCAACCTTGCCGCCCCGACCAAGAAGCTGTGGCCTGGGGCGAACCGCCTGGTCCTCCACCAAAAACCAGGCAGCGAGAGGTGGGACTTGCATGTAGGCTCCCACGATCCCAAGAAGCCAATTCCAGAGGGCACGGGGGCTAAGAGCAACCCCCATGACGAAAGCCAAACCCAAGACCCTGCCAGACTCGAAGAAGAAGGTTTCCGAGAAGTAGTTGTAGCTGGACCGTTCGCTTGTAGGATAGTAGTTGCTTGAGTAGAAAGCATGAGTTGTTATAGATTGGATGAAGACGGTGTTACTCTGCGAGGTCGAATACTGTCCGAATGACATGATCAGCCTTGCGCTTCGTGTGTTTAATAAATCCAAGGTAGTCCAGTTCGTGCAGAGCACGCATGAACCGAGCCTGGACTTCCAGCTTCCACTCCTCTTCAGGCTGCTCTTCCCACTCGTCTTCCCTCTGCCACTTGCTTCTCCTTGCCTTTACCCTTTGCCTTTGCACCCGCCTTCTTTTTCCCCCTCCTCTTTTCCGCTGACGATGATGTCTTGGACAGCTCCTCTTTCTGCTGTTCCAGTACGGCTTGGAAGGACTCGAACCAGTCGTAGACGTTAATCATCCTACCGCTGTCAAGGTATCGCTTGAAGAGAATGCTGGTATCAGGAAGCTTCCACATCCCCTCTTCTTCATCCTCCCCGTCTTCTTCGTCTTCGTCGTCGGGATTCTCGACAAAGTCCGCAGGACGGAGCAGGCCGGCCATGATTGAGGCCCGAAGTGAGGGATTAACGAGCTTGGAAAGCCTGTCAGTATCCACATACAGCGGGAGGCATTTATACACACATACCTCGGAGGGGAAGGGTGTAAAGCCGGTATACCAGATCTCCCACAAAGGGTTTTCATCCTCGATGGAAGCGAGACGTGATCTATTCCAAATCTGCGGTTGAGTTGAATTCCAAATAAGGCGGCGTATGACTGACTTGATAAACGTCGTGATCCACTCGGCTAAAGACACTGTGTCTGTTCTTGAAATTTCGTTGACCTCGGCTCCCATGTCCGGGAGCTCGACAAGAAAGTCACAAATAAGCGGACGAAGTCGGCCCAGCGGGCCTTCGCTCAATTTCCTAGAAGGTAGGTTGTGAGCACTCGAACAAGGCGTAGATCCGTAGAAGAATACATGCTTCACGATCAAGCCAAAATGTTCAACGTCCTTGCGAACATTATTCTGAAGGACTTCGATGAGGATGTCAGAAAGTCCGGCTTCGGTGTCCCACCCTAATCCTCTTAATCCTTCGATACGGAGGAAATCCTCAATGAGATGCATTAGGTTGAACGCAACGACCACATCCTTTGCCCGAGAGTAGAACTGCGAGCGATGAGAGTTAATGAGCCCTGGTAGCGCAGATGGCGTCAACGAGTTCCACTGTTCGTCGCGTTCCTCAGTCGAGAGTTTCCTTGATATCGGTGTTAGTCTCGTCAGGAGACCGTCAGCGACGTTGGCCCAGTCTGGCTGGGCTAACGCTGACTTTGAAGGTGTAGAGTGCAGTAACCCAGTCAGTGGTTCGATGCTGAAGTGCTTCATGTGCACGAGCTGCAAGTTCGTGATGAAGGAATCAAGTGTCGCGTCGTGTCGAGTGTAATAGTCACACAGGTACTGCAAAGTAATAGGGCCAAGGACCAGATCGGGTTGAAAGTCGATTGAGAAGAAGGTCTAGAAAGATGTCAACCAAAGATGTCAACCAAAAAAGTCGAGAACGTGAATATGACAACATACCCCCAGCAAGATGCGGTTCAAAACCGAAACGCCTCCAGGCATGGTCAGCGTTCGTACGCGAAGGCGAGCAAGTGTAGAGCGTGGGTATGCCACATTAAGATAGGAAGGAACAGGAGAGGACATGGACAGCACGAAGACCAATGGTAGCTCTGGAACGTGTTTACTACGACTTGTCAGATAATCCACTCAAACTGAGGCCTGAGCTGCATACCTGCAGATGTAAAAGATATCTTGCATAACTGAGGGCATGAATGCTTCGAAATCGTGGAGGACAACCAGGAGTTGCTCCGCGTCATCTGTTGCACTCAGAGTGAGGGGTGGAATCCAATGGCTGATTTCAACGCACCATTGACATTTTTGTAGTATTGATACCAAGCAGCGAGGAGCCGGATGTCGTAATTCGTGAGTGACATGGATGGTTTGTGCTTGGCTGCAATCATTCGTGAATATGTTACACATTGACGTGCAGAGTACTCACGTCTAGTAACGTCTGGGTCTCCTTCAATGAACCCAGAAACAATTCCGCGCATGCCTGTTACTGTATTGGGACAATCCGAGGGGTGAAGATGGACTGAAGGCACTCCTAGCCTCCCCGTCACATCATACAAAAAGGTTCCACGAAACACAGGATCTGAAGATGATTAGGCAAAGGATAAGCTTGATTTGAGGTGAAGCATACTGGTGACGGTGATGACTGGAAGTTCCGGTCGAGGTAGACCAGGAAGAGCGGAGTTATCCTCGATGTATTCGACAATCTGGCTTGCATATGGGTCAAGTAACTTTCTGGTAATTTGCTTCAGGGCAGGTTAGTGAAGGGTTAGTCGTGATTGCGCATTAGAACGAACCTGGATGCGCTCCAGGCACTTTGTCCATGATTTTCGGTACGCTTCCAAGCAGGCCTGTACGCTCCTTCAAGGTGCAGTCTTGACCTTCAGGAACTCCTTGAGACCTGCTGGAGCCATCTTCGTCGTCTTGTGCTGGTCAGCCTTAACCGCTTGCAACACGGAGGGCATCACATACCATCCTTGAATGGAATGCACACTACAGCCTAAATTATTCGATTTGATATCAAGCACAGTCGTGGAACCACTCACCTGTTCAGAGGCTCTGGTATCCATCGGGTAGCTGGTTCGAGGTCAAAAGGGGCTTTGACGCGAGGGCAACCGCGACGCGTTTGGACATCAGTGGCTCTACAGACCGATCACGGGCGGAGGCAAATTCTCAGGCCCCTGACGGCACCAGGGGCCGCAAAGCAAGCGCATGTTGCACTCCCGTTCTGTCACTTGAGCACACAATTTAGGACTTCTGTCAAAAGTAACCCTTGACCTCTGCCTTTCAACTGTAACAACGACCAAGAACCAAATCCCCCAGCAATGCTTTTCTACCTTACGTCGCGCATCGTGAGGTCGGTACTACTACGGCTGTGGTTGTAGGCAGGAAGTGGCTGACGTCTCCCTCCTGCTTCTTGCGTGGATTGGCACGCAAAGCGCGACTGCAGCGTTTCTGTATCCAGGATATGCGTCGTACAAGACTCTGAGTCAACGGCCAGCATCTGAGGAGGAACTAGAACGATGGCTCATGTACTGGTCCTGTCCTGGGCTTCGTTCGTGTCTGCGGAATACTTTGCAGAATGGATTATTTCATGGTTAGTCTCTTTATCCAGATTTCATCGATAAAATCACGATCCACGTTTTGTATTGCTGACACCCAGAAACCATTTCTCCCTCCCAGGATACCTTTTTACTACACCCTGAAGACCCTCTTCCTCCTCTACCTTTCGCTTCCGCAGACGAAAGGATCGACTTACCTCTACATCACCCATCTCCAGCCATTCTTCCACAGCCATGAATCCCAAATTGACGCCACGCCTTGCGTCTATGAAAGGAAGGGTCTACTTCGTTCTTCCAGGATCGTTTCAGACTGTTGGGTGCCCAAGTGGCCGTAGCCATGGGTCAGCAAGCCCAGGCGCAGCAACAGGAGGACGCAGGGGACGTGTCACCAATAACCGGCAGCGCAGTGTCCGCACCTGCGCAGCTCCTCGGGTCGCTCTGGACCTCCTACGGTCCAGCCATCATCACCCAGGGTGCTGCACTCCTTACCAAAGGTGCGACCGCGGCATCAGACCGTATTCCGACAGGCGCTTCCGCAGTAGCCGCCCAGCGTCCCCCGCTGGATACGCCCCACGGTTCATCGTTCAGGAACGATGCTGCCTTGGCAGCGCGTAAGAAACAGTTGGAAGCAGAGCTGGCTGCTCTCAGTGCCCAGTCCGCGGCTGCTGGTGTCTCATCCGTCCCAATGCCCACCGCCTCTTCCCAATTCCTGTCGTCCAGGGTCCCTTCTGAGACAGACATCCGTCAGCGAGAGAGGACCAACTCTGGCCGCTTCGAAGAGATCGAGGTCCCCAGCGACGACTGAGGGATATGATGACCAAGGCAGGTCTCAACCAAAGAGCGGTGGCTGGTTTGGTGGATGGACGACCGGTGGTTCTTCGAAGGACGGTTACGAGAGAGTCAAAAGCGATTAGACTTGACAGGTTCAAGATTGCCAACCAGCCCCTCGACCTCGTGGGGTCGAAGTATGAAGGACATGTGCATGACCTTCAGCCTCGTGCTCCCAGTTTACCGGAATTCTCTTTCACACACCCAAACATTTTCACTTTCCAACTAAACTTACATAGAACGCTTTCAGTTTTGTCTTGCATACTTGTTGCTTTTAGCTTTCGGTCTTACCATTCTTCAATCGCACTTCCCATCGCATAAATTTCGTATCATCTGACAACATCTTCTTTGAATTCAATATCCCCTAAATTCAATTTCATACATACAACCTGCTTTCTGCGTAGACCATTCTCAGTTCCCGGCTCCACAGTCCCAAATACGGTCCATGCTCTTGCCATTGGTCAGTCTGCAAGGGTTCAGCTTATCTCGGAATGAACAAGGCAACTGCTCAAAGTCGATGGCACCCGGATGTCGGGGACTAAACGCCTCGAGTTTTTGCAAATCAGCATATGCTCTCGGTCGGCCAAGACCAGGAATTCGACTTCCTTGGTCCTTGGAGAATCCACGAAGCGCCTCTGGTATGCCAATGTAGGTGATTCCGCGGCTGAGGCGCTGAACACTACATTCGGGTAGAGTGGCATACCAGTTAGCGTCATAATGTGCGTATTGCACCCACCCTCCAGCCACCATCAGGGAGACTCGAGAGATATAAACAGGGCAAGTCAGGGAGAGAGAAGAGATTACTTGAATCAGAACTGATCAGAAGCTTTGCGAAAGACGGCAGATGGAGTATGCAAGGTTTGCACCCTGGTCTATGTTCCCTCTTCAAAGATCGCCGAGTTTGCTTGCTATTTCGAGGAAGCTATGAGCCTTTGCGTGAGCTCGTGGACAGAATTTCTGAACGAAGCATGAGCCTAGGTCAAACAAGGCAAGTATTGAGTAGGCAAAGATACTTTGATTTCGGTGCAGACGAAACCTGCGTATCTCTGACCGAGGCCGATCCAAGCCTGAGCGAGGACTCGACTGCGACCTGTATGATAACGAAACTAACGAAAGCACTTCAATTCTAGGTAATCAAGCGAGGGAAAGAATAGACAGGTTGGGAAAGGATAACATTCCCTTCGGGAGTTATAGACTGGCTTCTTTAGGTGCTTTCGGTGTCAGATTCCTGGAAATTATCGAGCAGGGATCTGACAGGATCTGCGAACACCTAGAAAGGATATTTGAGTGCCTTCGAAGACCTGGGTACTCACGGTGAGTCACACCCTAGTTTAGCTGGAAGTACGGAAGGATGAGGATCCGCTCTACCCTCGTGAGCTCTCCTGAGGCGCGGGTTTGCTGGGGGCTCCTCAGTGCCCTCCTTATCCAACCTCCTTGCGGAGAACTCGGGATACAAGGGTATTCGCTATCATCCTGTCTAGAGCACCCAGAGTCAGCAATAGTCCCCCCAGAATCCAGGCCTCTGCTCTAGATCTCCACGAGGCGGCGATTAGGCTGTTGCGGCACTCACTGGAACTACCGTTTAGCTGCATCCTCTTTGCCGGATATGTGGATGCGAATAGACCACGATAGACCAACTCACCGGAAGCAAAAAGGTGATTCACTCTCCAAAGAAAGACAAGTGCCATTAAACCCTTCATCTTGCTTCGTCACAACCTTCGTCACCCGGTCTTCGTTCCCAATGCTCCCATCGAGGTTTGACGGTCATTGAGTGGGATGGTGCTTAATGGAAATTTCTATTGAGACCCCGACGAACTGGGGTCACGGTGAGGTTCATGGTCCTGGGATCTGGTTTTGCGTCAATTGATCAAAATGCAGACTATCAATTGAGCGAGAAAATGCGGCGAAATAAATATACCTGGATCTTCCAACTGTAGGTAGGACGAGGCACTTGCCGTTGTACAGGAGGTGCCTGGCGTTTAATATCACCCTTTGTGCTTCAAGGTGAAACACCGCGTCGCCGGAAGTGTTTTGGCTTGAGTCTGTCATGTTTCTCCGAGAAGGAGCACCCCCATCTGTCACCCATTCCTCAGCATGACTGGCTATTTGTGGACGCCTAGGGGTGGTGAGATGGGTACCTGACAACAGGGCTGCTTCGAATCCGTATTTTCGTCCTGATGAGCATTGGCTTACCGACGTCGATGTGATTGTGATCAGAAGAGTGAACAGGATCTGCATAGGAGAGAGTGCGCATCTGTGGGTCCTGGCTCCCCAATTTATGGTCAAGAAGCTAGCCTTCTCTGTCCGATTCGAGGCTCCCCCAAGATCCAAGAGCACACAGAAGTTAATCCCAAGGCAAATTCCCATAAGATACAGACCAAATCGAGATACTGACTGATATGAAGACAGGCTCGCGAATCAGCTCCCACATGTCCCATATCATGGAGTATTGCGTAGAAGACCTTCGAAGCAAAAGAAGTTGCTCTGGTTGCCAGTGGGACGCTACGACTGTCCCGCCACCAACTGTTTTGGATCATCTGGGATGATACAGCCAAGATGGCAGTCAGGGTATGCAGCAAGCCAGTATACGGTCCTTGCCAGAGTTTCTTTTGGAACAGAGTTCGAGCTATTGGGTTCTGGTTCCGTCAGTCGAGGTTTGGCCGTCAACGTGTATCTGGTAACCCCATACGGAAGCTAAAAGTCCCAGCCCATCGGTACGTAACGGCCTTTAAACGAACGCTGATAGTCGCTTATAATATGACCTACCTACCGCGTGCCCTGGGTCCTCCCATTCCCATCACCCTATTTCCCCTCCTCCCACCTAGCCACCATTTCATCCATGCCTCAGGCGGCCCAGCGCAAGGACCTCAATGCGCAAAAGGCCCAAGATAAAGAGTCAAAACGAGCTCGAGGTTAGTGGTTTTTCTCAGTTTGGAAAGCTGAAAGCTGACAATAAGATCTAGGCGCTCTATCATGTGCAGAGTGTCGACGGCAAGTCGCTGCTGAATAGTTGTTTTTCTGCCATCTCATCACAGCGTTTAGGCTTAAGCTAAAGTGCGACAAGACTGTACCATGCTCAAGGTAATCATAGAATATGGGAGTCAGTTCGATTACTCACACCGGAACAGCTGTAAGCGGAGAGGATGCTCTGCCATATGTCCTAACGGGAGCTTGATAACTGGCCAAGGAACACGGTGAGTACTGTTTTTGGCAGGTTTTTGGTTTCTTCTGAAGCAGCGAGGACTTAGGTTCGTCCTGGCCGACACTGAGAAGCTTCATGCCAAAATCGCGCAAATGAGCGATCGCATACGACACCTGGAGGATGCACTCGCCGTCTCACACTCGACGACGTCAAACGAACCTCATCCTCTACTTGGTCGGGACCTAATGAAGATCAAATCGAGTCTGGAGCTACATGCAGCAGTTGAGGATGAGGACAAGGAGCCAGTTGCAAATGGTCATGGAGAGGAGGAAGGCGAAGAATCTCAGTATATCGACGCCTTTGGAACGTTGGCCTATTCGAGATGATGGCGCAGCAACGTTCTACGGTCGATCCGCAGGCTCAGAGGTATGTTTCCTCACACTGGGATCTGCGTTCGAGAACTGACATCATCGTTCTACAGTCTCTGCTAATTCGTAAGTCCAACACCCTGGAAGGAGCATATCCCCTCTGACTGCAAGATTCTCTCTAGCGTGAAAACCCCTCAGGATCTCCAACACCTGCAGGAGGTCAACCTGGTCCTTCCGACCTATCCCAGCAACGGTATACCTCTCCGGATGTCCTTGCGCTTGCCTCTAGCTTCCCCTTGGCCTCGGTCGTCTATCGTCCAGGCATTGATGTCGAGTACATCCTCTCGAACTACCTGCCGCCATGGCAGGAAGCCGTACGGCTCTACCAGCTGTATCTGGAACAAGCACCCTGGTTCTTTGGCGCCGTCACCCGGAGGCAGCTCGAGGAAGAAGTCTTGCCATTATGGTACAAAGAAGCCCCAAGGACTGCATTGGCCTCATCGCCCAGTCCTGGCGGCATCAAATCCCCTTCACCCAGTCCTAAGCGACTTTGGAGATGGCACACCAAGAGGCAACGCCCACGACCTTGCCTTGCTATTCATCATCTTCTGCTTCGGCTCCATGACCGACATGGCAATGCCGCCAGCCCCGAACAATCCTGAAGCCGATCACTACTACGAGCTAGTGAAAGCTTGCTTGACCATTGAGCCCATCTTGACGCGACCACCCGCCGTGTCGACGGTCCAGGCTCTCGCGTTGATGGGCATATACTGAGGGGCATTCTAGGGAAGGAGAATAGCATCGAGACCACCTGGGTGCTCTTTGGATTGGCGACGAAACTGGCTCAAAGTGTGAGTGCGAAACACGAGGAATTGATATTGTTTCATCGTGCTCATTATACCGTTTACAGATTGGTCTTCGTAAGTCTTGGCGTAACTTCCAACTCTTGAATCAGCCTGACATCAAGGTAGATCGTGATTGCGCGAGGTGGAAGCTCTCCCCTGCAGAAGTGCAAAAGAGACGTGCCCTCTTCTGGGAGTTGTTTATCACCGATTGCTGGCAGGTTCGTCTCTCGTCATCGTCGGCCTTGTGGTTCTACATTCGGCGTGCTTACGCCCTCCCTCATGATAGGCTTTGGCGACGGGCCGTTTGGCTACTTTCTCTCTTCCCTTTGTCGACTGTGAACTACCCGCCGACCCAGATCAGACCATGGCTGATGATGGAGCAACGGTCCATAGCTGTACGTCGTGTTCCTACTCCTCTTCCGCCCCTTCTCGAAGAGCTCAAGCACTAATCACCTTCCTTTTCTTGCCCCATTATGTAGTCCCGCACTGGAAGGCCCGCTTTGGCGCCGAGTGCGTTTCAGCTGTCGTGCAAGGAACTCTGACATCTCGTGCCCCCAAGTATTCAATTATCCTCGAGTTGGACAGGAAGGTTCGGGACATGGAGCTTCCGTTGTACGCGCAAGGGCCTGTCCCTGGGGGCTTGGGCTTGGCGCAAACCATGTCACATTTCATGCCAACCAACTATCGTGAGCTGAGTAAGTCGACTGCCTACCTTGTCCTCCTTTGGCTTAAGCTCATCGGTGAATCCTTTCTTGCAGCTCTTCTCTACATCCATCGTTGCTTCTTTGCACATGCTCTCTCGAGCAACACGGCCGACCCTCTCAAGAGTCAGTACGCGCCGTCTTTCCTTGCTGGATACAGGAGTGCTTGTGCCATTATTGGTGCTGTCAAGGAGCAGTTCACACTCTTCCCCGCGCAAATCGCTCGCTTCTGGGTGCTGTGGACCCATGCCTTCTCCGCTTCGGTATGTGGCGAGCCACCTGCATTTCATCCTTCAAACCGTCTAACGTAACGACTTTGACGTTGAACTGCAGGTTATGATTGGATCTGTGGTGACACATAATCCCAAATGCAAAGTCGCGCCTGCTGCTCTCCTCGAGTTGAAGACGGCATGCGACCTGTTTGAACAGGCTTCTTCTTTCGGAGGAAGGGCCGTCAAGTTCTTGGTGCGTGAAGCTCTTGCTCCTCCAAGTCTATCAGCGTTTTTGCTCATGATACGATACCACGATTTTTGTAGCCAATCCTTAAGAGGCTGCAAGGCAAAGCTCAGCAAGTCTTCCGTGACACCAACGCTGGCGTCCCTCCTCGCATCCCAAACGATATTTTCCGGCCCTCGAATCTGAAGGAGGAAGAAGAAAAAGACGATCTTTTGATCTTTGGAGGCAAGACGCACACTGTAACCACCAAGGCTGGCGCAACGTCAACCAGAACCAACGGAGACTCACCCCGCAACACCAACATCTCCAATTCTCGCGAACCTTCTGGCTCCCCTGCGCAAATGTTCACCGACAACCCCTCTTTCGCCAACGTCCACCCCAGTTTGGTTAATGAACTCAACTCGTTCGATGAGCAAATCCGCACTCAGATTCGGAACGCTTACAGGCATCCGGGCGACGTTTTTGGTCATGGTAATGGCATGGCAGTGGATCCTCAGATCCGTGTCACACCTCCCATCGACCAGGACAGCTTGATGGCTTCATCAGAACCGCTGCACCCAGAACAAGAGCAGCATCAGCAGCAATTCCTGCAACAGATGGCTCAACAGCGTCGTGAACTGGAGCGAAGGGAACTGGAGAGGCAGCAGCAACAGCAAAATGCAATTCGCCAACAAGTTCAGATGGCAGAGCAACAGCGTCAAGAAGAAGCTCGAAAGCAGCAGCATTATGAGGAACAACAGAGGCAGCAACGAGAGCAGTATCGACAGCAACAAGCGGAGCAACAGCAGCGTCTGATGCAGGACCGTCGTCGGCTGCAGCAGCCGCCGATCTCTCCTCAGTCGAGTCAGAACAGTGACTACGCTCCCTATCCCTCACCCGGGGGTAGCTATGTCTCTCAACCGTCGTCGGCTTCTGCGCACCCTCTCCAGCGTGTTTCCAGTCGACCTATTGGCAGTATACACCAGACGATGGAAATGCCGCCACAGACATCTATGCAACCCCAGTATGTCACATCAAGCAGACACCACCAGCAGGGATCTATCAGCGCGCCCTCCACGTCTTCTCTTCAGCAGCCACATTACCAGTCGCAATCGCCAGGGGCGCAGATGTACCCAGAATACAGTGGTCCGTCTCCAACTTCCGCGTCCACCCAATCACCACAGTACGCTACACCTGCGGGTCCTTCCACGGGCTACGATCATCATCACCATGCATCGATGGTACCTCCGAATGCACAAGCCTCTACTTCCATGACACAGACTCCAACCTCTGCTCATTCTCCTAATGAAAACTACCACCAGTACTGGACGGCTGCCCCAGCTACCGCTTACAGCCCGAGCGGCGGGCCTGGCCAACAGAGGTACTCTTCGATGCATCAACCCCAGCACCCTCAACAGCAGCAACAACAGCAAGGCTTCTACAGTCCAGACGTCTCACTGCGTGGCATTGCAGCGGAGGATCCTCGTTTGCAGGAGACTTGGCAATCGTACATGTCCAACGTCAGTCTTTCTTTCTTCCCAGAAGAAGAATACATGGACTGATTCCTCCTCGTTGGTACTCCAGGTGGGCTCTCCGCGGCTTTTCGATGATTAACCGCACCGATCTATCATATCGCTCAGTTAAGAGAATCTTGGGGTGACCTCACCCTCTCTGTACTAACCTCATTTTCACATCATCTTGGGCTTTGGCAGATCTTGTTATGCATATGTATCATCTCCTCGTTTAATGTTCTTTACCAGTACGGCTTAGCGTGGGCTCTCGGGTCTTGTGAGCTTCTGTATACTGTATTACTTCCTGTACTCTCCGGAGCATTCATCTAGTTTCGAACCATAGGTTTTGACTGCGTGAGTGAGGTCATCACACCCCTATCCGTATGACCATCTTCTGGGAATCCTTGAATACCTATCAGTATCAGCTGGTCGACCCCAAGGCCTGATCTGCGTATCCCAGGAAGCTTGGGCCTCATCTGGAAGTAAAACAGGGTTACCGTATCGAATATCCACATCACGACCAGACATCGCCTCCACGTTGTTCCCTTGCGCCTCGATTCATCTTGTACTAGTCCTCCCACCTCATCTCATCTCTCACTTGTCTCATCCAGTACCAACACCAGTGCATTTGAGCCCAACTATATCTCGCCAATGTCTTCAAAGTGGACAGCCAAAGACGAAGTATGTAGGTCTCTCGAGACCGATGTCCCCGACCAGTATTCAAAGACTAATGGAACCCTTTGCCAGGACCCAGCCCGCCTTCCCGAAGGCATCAAGCGTGTTGGCTATGACGCAGACACCAGTCGGTATACCTTCAAGGATCGTAAAGGCACTCTCTATTTAGGAGAGCCTGGATCTGAATACGGGCATCTGAAGCCTGTGGAAGACCCAACAAAGAAGGTAGAACGGGAGCGCCCAGAAGCGTTCAATGATTTGGAAGGTAAGATTTGCAACTACTTGCTGCCGTTCGTCTGGATAACCTCAGTCGAATGCACCCGCTAGGCAAAGAACGTCACATACCGCGTTCACCGAGGCTTCCTGGTGAAACTGCCCCAATGTCCTTCCATGATATGATACCCTCCAATATGATCACCTCACCCACAACGCTCCCAGACGAGAAACCTCGGTCTGGAAGCACCTTTGCTGGATTCGCTGCCCTTGTTAGCCCGACGAATGCAAGGCAGGGGGGCCCAAGTGACGGGGTTACTTCACCGACCACGGCTAAATTATCTGATACATTCCGCAACTCGATGCAGAGCTTGAAGCGCTCTGTCACCTCTGCGACAAAGAAAAACAAAGAAGGCCGAGGACGAGCAATGTCTTCATCAGGTGGAAGGGCATCTTTGGACAGCTACTCAACAGGAAAGGAGAAGGAGCGATTATTGTAGGGTCAAAGACATTGAAAATTGAATATTGGTTTGATACATAGTGCAGGGGGTAGTTATGACGCAGTAGTAACATGATGTATAGTGATCGCATTGAAAGAACGGATCTGGGCTGCAGAGCGCGAAGCGAGTACGACAACAGACAGGAAAACATGATAGCGTTTGGAATGTGGAATACAAATGGGTTGCAAATGGGCAAGAAGAAACAAGAGAAGGATGATGCCGGACCAGCAAGAATATAAAATTAGATCGCACTCTGGCATTGGGGGCAGAGCAAGGGAATGGGTGACTTCCTTCCCTTTATCCTCACCACCATTGCACCGAATGTGGTTTTAGACGACCCCTCACCAAGTATGATATCTTCCCAATCATCTGGCAGGTCCCAATGAGCAAGACAGTTAAGTAACAGCCTTCTTGCGTTCACTACCGCTCTGACGTTACCAGAAACCCCTCCCGCAGCATATCGAGCCCCTCGAACGATTGGCTGCTGGGCTGTGGTAACGAGGTTTTTGGGTAGATCATTGAGGAGTGCCGCCAAGGTCGCATCTGAATCATCGGTTCGGTTCGCGTCTTTTGTCATGGACTTCCTTGTCCGTTTGGAAGGGGAGCCCGGTATACGTTGGTAGAGGCACTCTTTCAAATCGTCGTCTGGAGAGGTGGCCATCAGGCGCAGGCCCCATGCACGGGCTGAGCAGTGCGCTGGAGGGTCCTGCTCGGTTAGACAGGTGAGATGATACCATTTTCGACACTGCGGTCGTGGGCAGAAGTGCATTAGCCCCTGCTCAGAATCGTCATCTGGGCTGTAGGGCTCGTTGCAGATACAAGAGTTTTCTCCAACTTTGGGCTATTGTTTGTCAGGAAAACGTTCTCTCTCAAAGGTGGCAATGCACTCACTGTGATCCTGTATAGTTTCGGCTTTATCGTGTATCGCGAGAAGAATTTCCCCCGAGGAATGAAAGGTACCTCGGGGTCATCATCACGAAGGTTAAACACCTTGACGATATCTGAGCATGTCAAAACGGGAGCGCTTCCCAATGCGGTGGCAAGACACCCACCGTTGAAAGCTTCCACCGTCACATAGTCATGGGTGTCTGCCCACAGCCTCTCGAAGCGGCCACAATGGTCAGGATTGCTAGAGGTGGCGATGGTCAGTTCGCGTATACTACAACCCCTGTAGTGTAGACTCACAAGGAATTGACGGCGCCATGGGCATCTTTCCCGCTGTAGAGCCATTGCACGCGTGCCCACACCTGCATTGTTACTTAGCTTTCAGTCTCTTCTCCAGAGATCGCGGATGAGACAAACCTCATTAGAGTCGTTAACTGCGTCAACCCAGGCTCGGATACCTGTTATGGTTCCCACCCAATAATCATGTTCTTGGATTCCAGACCCTGGGGTACACTCAGCAGGAAGAATCGCAACGCTGCAAAGCGCGTCAAGATCACAGCAGAAAGAGAAGCAGAAATACATACGTATCTCCTTCCCAAAACTTGTATTCTATAGTACTGTCTTCGGGGTCAGAAACTGGGTGTGTGTTCAATCGATATGAGTTGCTCTGGATCCTCATCACTCTGGAAGTTCATGTTGGATGTACGTACTGATGAAGGATTTAAAGGCCTCCATCGTTTGCCAATCCTCCTTGGTAATCTTGTGCTCTTTACTCGAGCCTTTTGCTTTTTTCTGCTTGCCCCTGGGCATTTCTTCAAGTCCTTCGGATGGGGTGGGGGTAGAGGATTAAGAGGCGCTCAATTCACCGTGACCCTCGTTTAACAGGCGTTTTTGATTGAGTGATCGGGGTCAATAGGCAATTTAAGAACTCAACGCTAAATTCCAGGATTCAACGTTCAACTCTCGATGTAAGCGCGCCCAAAGAGATAACATAGGATTGTTTTTCTTTTCTTTTCAAGAACATAAGCTCACCTATTTGCGGCGCCGGCGCCAGAGTGGCCAGAGAACGAGAGCTGCACTATGCCAGTGGTTCAAGATCTTTTTCATAGAAAATCACACCAAGAGATAGATAGAAGTAACGATTGGCAACAGTATCACATACAGCAAAAAAAGAGTGCTCGACTCTTGTGAGAAGGTATCAGAGGCAGGCAACCGACAATCCGGATCGAGTTTCACATTGCGCGAGGTTTGGCCAGGGCTGCCTGCCGTCTCGTCGCAGTGCAATGCATCCAGGGACAAGGACCGACGGAAGACGCGAACCGACTGGCCTATGCCAAGCCGAGTCTTCGAAGCGTCCACGACCGACGGGCCTCGAGGTGAGCATGGCACTGAGCTTGACTGCGACAAGTTGGCGCGTGCGCTGGGAATAGCTGAGGAGGAACTTATATGAAGATCTGTCAGCACCGGGTCCGAACACATGAGTGAGTATTGCGCACCTTGGTTCCATTGGTAAGTGAGTTGGGGCATGAGATTAGCCACCTCTGGGAGCGCCTCTCGCCGCACCTCCGCCTCTTCCTCTACCCCGACGGCCACCCCGCCCTCCCCGATCAGCTGGTGCAGCAGGAGGGAGTGAAGCATTGGCCGCGGTTGGGGAGCCTGAGCCGTTGACAGTTCCCGGGTCACGCTGAAGAACGGCAGGCGCCGCCTTGGGACCAGGATTCGACGCAGAGGCAGCAGGTGCTCCTCCTCGACGGTTTCGAGATCGAGGAGGAGATGCTGTAGGGTTCTTCTCCTTCGAATCCGAGGGATCCGCTGTTGGGGCTCCTGCAGCCTCGGCAGTGGATGAAGCAGCTTGAGGCTGGGTTGGAGTGGGCGGCGCATTTCCTTCGGGGCGCTCCCGTTTTGGGCGAGCACCTACACCTGCGAGAGCAGCTTCAAAGTTTCTGCCGCTGAACATGGGTCGCATACGCCTCGCGGGAGGTGCCGCAGGTCCGGCCGGTTCACCAGCGGGTTTGGTTGCTACCGCTTCCGGTGCAGGTACATCAGCGGGAGGAGGTTTGGGAGCCTGAACAATTGTCACTGGGGCCGCAGGAGCGGGTGCTGGGTTAGCAGGAGCTGCTTTGGGTTGCTTCGGCTGGCGCGGGGGCTTTGGAGCAGAAGGACCGCTGGCACTGGCTCCTTTACTTTCCTGTGCAGCATTCGTACCCTTGTTCACCGGAGCAGAAGGTTTCGAGGGAGTCTCCTTGGCCTTCTTTCCTTTCTTTCCTGATGCAGCAGGAGTGGGAGCAGGCTGTTGCTTTGCTGCTTGAGCTTGAGCAACTGCCTTCTTCTTCTCTTCCTTGCGCGATGAGCCTGCAAGTCCGTTGAGAACTGTCACGTTGGCCTGATCCTTGTAGTGGGCATGGTTCCGAAGAATCGCTTCCTTGTCCTTCTGAGCCGATTTCTCAGCCTTGAGAGCTTCGAGAAGGGGTGTTGTCTTGGGAGGAGAGGCCGGACGGGTAGCAGCGACTTATCGAGCGTTCGATCAATTTGAACAGCGTAGAGCGGTGCTATAGACATACGGAGTGAGTCGATGGTGACCGGCTCAGCATTGGCTGGAGCGTTCAACGATTGGATGAAGGAGATGTAATCTTCGTCTAGAACAGGATCAAAACCGAGTATGAGGCTGGGACTGGCTGGCTTACCTTTCTCGATGGTTGCGTTCTTGTTATCAGGTTTCTTCTTCTCTGGAGGGACCTTCTGGTAAGGAGCGAATTCCACGATAGCGTACGATTCGTTTCCTGTTCGAATTAGGCCTGAACGGCAGGCACATTTGAGGATGATCTACCTGCTTTGTCTCTGAAAAGATGACCGTCAAACTCTTGACTAAATGTCGCGAGTGCTAGGTCGTCCTTGAAAGCCACATAGGCTCTGGATGGAATATTCTCCTTATTATCGCTACGGATTAGAAGTCAACGAGACGAAGGGTCATCAAGTCGAGCGACTCTACCGCTTCTTGAATTTGCCAGGATAGAAGACCTTCCAGGTTGCGGTTTCTTCAGTAACCCATTTCTGAACGGTCTGCCAGAAGATATCCTCTGGGAGATTGGGCGGGAGGCGCCGAACGACGACCTTCAAGCGTTCAGTTTGTTGCTGAGCGGCTCTTTCTCGCTTTTCTCGTTCCTTTTCCTTTTTACTCTTTGCTGGAGGTTGTGCATTGGGAGCCGCTGGGGCCATGTCCAGGACGATCAGAGATAAAATGCAAAATTCAATGCTCTGGAGGCCGTGGAGGTTGGAAGTGACTGTTGGGAGGCTGACATGCCATTGCAAGCGCTGATGGTAAGTTCAAGCGGAGCTTAAACGCAGCTGATCGCAATATTTTCTTCCAGACTTTCTTTACCTTGAACTTCCATCTCTTCCCCAAGTCAAGGACAGCAACATTGGTAAGTTTTTCTGGCTGATTTAGACCTCTTCCACGTCTGTCGACCATATGATGAACAAAAAGTCACATATCAAGCTCAACAGTCTTAGGGAGCGATCCCTCTGCTGACCCAACTTCTGCAATTCTGATCCATTCTTTTCCCTTCTCCTCATTTCTCTGTGGCAATGACCATATAACTGACATCCTCTCATTAGATACCATTGGAACTACGTAACATTTCTTAAATGAACAGATGATTTTGAATTGCTCTTCTATTGTGGCCTTTGGTTTTCGACACTATGAACTTTCGTCTTTTGAGGTAAACCGCCATTGGATATTTCCTCAGGTAAAGTACGAAATCATATTCACGCGCCTCCATCGATTGGTTGCCGTCGACGTACTTTTTTTGCGCATCCTACACATCTCCCTAAGGGCCAGGGTCATTGATCAGGCAACTGAGGCTCAGACGGCCCGCAGCAGGTAGCTTGCTCAGGAAATTTACAACGGCGGCAAAGCGTCAGAAATAAACCACTAGGGAAGTTGGCGCAGACCACATAGCCCTTGAAGCAGCTCCGTGCCTGGGCCTTGCATGTTGGTGGGAGTGAGCGCAGGGGGTATGCCTGCACTAGCTTCCGCGACCATCATTGGACACCTGCAGTGTGACTAGCCCTGCCCGTGATGCGCTCAGGCACATGGGCCTCCTGGCCAAAGTAGGGGTTGTCCTAGGTGTTATCTCTAACCGGCTTCACCCCTCCCTCCCTCACCAATGGCTCTAGGCGGACGAAGGTACCGTTCCCATTCTAGTGGAAGTCGCTACGAGTGGTAGAAGCATCGCTTTCGTCGAGGGCTCCGTGCCAACCAATTTCACAGGGCGTGCCGAAGACATCTACCAGGAATACCTGCGCGATCGTCAAGGCCGTCGATGGAAACTCTATAACACGACGTTTCCCCGGCATAAACATCTACCCAGCAAGCAGCGAGCCTGACTCGTACTCGAGACGTAGCCCGCTGCGGTGACGAGTTGATCAACTGTCGCGCTTCCATTGCGAGTCAGGTCTGTACCAGCAGTAAGCTTCTCCACCATATTCCCCATAAGTGGTTCGTTTGACTTACGTCCTTGTTTCGTTAGCATGTCAAGGCACGGGTAAGGGCTACGTTGGTCTGTTGCCTCGAAGAGATGGCTTCCTGTAGAATCGTTCAGGTGCCTGAGAGTTCAGGATTGGCAGGCAGACAAGTTCACGGCTGGGTGGTGGCAATCTCATCAAATTATCGAATGCACTAATCGAGGACGGAGTCCTCAACGCCCGGAAGAGTTCGACCAAGGAGGCAACTTGTAAACTCACAAGAAGGCGGTAAGGGCGAGGGGTATGTGCATGACGATGACTGGTTAACGAAATTTTATACAGAACTCCGCTTGCTTGTAGCCTGTGCGCGCTCGAGCATTGGGTGTCTGGCGGGCTTAGAGCGGTATGTGGAGTGCTGTTGCCGTTTCAAAACAAATATGGACACCAGTGGTAAGTTGTTACATGGTCATGAGAGCCAGTTTGTGTTCAAAAAACCAAGGCTGGCACTCATCATTTTAGGGCCGACCATCCGATGCTGTGAGGCTGGGGATAACCCCCCTACAGGTTCCATTGCCAGGAAGGCTTCTAAATCCGCCAGATGAAGGTTTCAAAACACTTCACAACTTCTCCGACTCGGGTGCAGATCACTCGTCTGGTCGAGGCAGCCAACTTCGGCGACACAAATCCATTCGAAACGTCTATCCGCCGCACAACTTGCTCACCAACGCTTAGAGCCGCTGCCCACCCGATGGTGGGGTCCCTCCGCTTCGAGGCTCGACAATCACAACACCCGAGATGGACTTGGATCATAGCACAGCATCCGCAGCGATCATGAGTCCCGAGGACACCCACGCCAAACGCTAGGAAGGAGGCTTAAGAAGTGAAGAAGGTAGAAACTTTGGTACACGAAGCTATATTTCGCCGGTGCTTTTCCGTCTCGCCCGGACCGTCAGTGTGCATGCGACCTCCACCCTAGTGAAGGGGAGATTGGAGAGCATATATATATGGCGGTGATATGGGATATGTCCAAGAAACGCTACCAAAACATGAAGATTCAAGCCTTCCTTCTTCTAGCGCTCACATTCACTACTTCGTCCTGGGCTATCCCGACAGCGGCCGAGATCTTAGGTGCTACGGCAGATGGTTAGACTCATTGGGTCGGTGTTATCGCTAGTACTAACAGCACCTTTGTGTAAATAGATGCCTCAGAGCTCTCCACCCCTCAGGTACCTCCTGGTCCTCCTTCAACCCCTCCGTCACCGCCAACCCCGCCAAAACCACCCGCCCCTCCTTGCTTGCCAAAATCGTTCAATTGGACGTCAACAGGGCCTCTAAAAGACGACGAGCGTCAGCTGAAAGGGGTCAAAGACCCCTCCGTAGTCTTCCACAATGGTCACTGGCATATCTTTGCAACAACCGCAAAGACGGGTGACTGGGGAATGTTCTACACAAACTTTACCGACTGGTCAAACGCCAACTCGTCTCCCCACTTCTACCTCGACCAGTCTGGCATTGGCCCAGGCTACAGAGCTGCTCCTCAGATCTTTTATTTCGCCCCTCAAAAGCTCTGGTATCTCGTCTTCCAGAACGACAACGCGGCGTATTCCACCAATCCGGACATTAGCAATCCCAGTGGATGGAGCCCCATCAAGACCTTCTACACAAAGAGGCCAACCATCGTTGACGAAAACATAGGCGACGGATATTGGCTCGACTTTTGGGTCATATGTGACGCCCTAAATTGCCACTTGTTCTCGTCAGACGATAACGGTCACCTCTATCGCTCTCAGACCCCCGTCTCCAGCTTCCCGGAGGGCTTCAATGAACCGGTGATTGCAATGGAAGACCCAGAGCGATACCGTTTGTTTGAGGGATCCAACGTGTATCGGTATGGGAAGAATAAATACCTCCTCATCGTCGAGGCCATCGGCAGCGATAACAGGAGGTGGTTCAGGTCTTGGACGTCCTCAGCCATCGAGGGGCCATGGACGTCGCTCGCTGATACGGAGAGCAACCCCTTCGCCCGTGCGAACAACGTTGGATTCCAGGACGTCGCGTGGACCAAGGACATTAGCCACGGCGAGATGATTCGCAGTGGCATCGATCAGACACTCACCATCGACCCCCGCAATATACGCTACGCCTACCAAGGCATCGATCCGGAGGCCATGCCAATCAAGTATGGGGACTCACCATATCGCATTGCACTTCTGACGCAAACCAATTCGGGCTGCTGAAGAGGGCGGAACTACGTAACGTGCCGCTCGACGGAAGAACGTATGGATTCTTGCGAAATAGTCTGTACTTCTTGTATCATGCTCCGAATTTCTACGTTGTGATACAAGCTACGATTGCCAAGGGCGTTTCTTTTGCTGGGTTCGGCTGTAGTCTGTTGGGCAGCTGAGCGAGGGCTAACGGTGGTATTGACCCTCCAGAGCTCTGCTCCCAGGAGCGACCTTGCAACATGCGGAGAGCTATCACCTGAGGGGACATTGCCTACCGAAGTCGTATGAGCTATGTCAAATCCCGGAGGACCCATACGACTCACCAACAAAGACATCCACACTACGCGTAGACCATGTATGTATCCAATATTTAAAGCTTCGAATGGGATGGTCACCATGCAGATCAGCAACCCAAACAAGGCTGAGGGCAACGCAGATTCCAGGAGAATGGCGGCAGCCCTGCTCGGGGCTTCTTTCGAAAGGGGTCCGTTGTCCCTCGTAGATCCCCTGGGCTGCATGTTTACTGTTAAAAGGCGGCAAGTTATTGCGACTGTCACAATGATGTTGACTGCAATTGACAATGCAATGCTTAAGACGACCCCCGGACTTGACGCGGACGCTTTGCTGGAAGATCCGTCTCCTTGGGCCACGAAGATTGTTGAGCTCAAGGGACCGATAACAGAAACCGCTAAGATCATTTCAGAGGCGGGATTGGTCTGGTGGGGACCCTCGACATACCAAGAGATAAGGCATAGACAAAGAGGGCAGTGATCCAAACTCTGCGTTTGTCTCTATAAACGAGGAAGCAGCGGTAAACCTGTTGTCATCAGCGGTTGGGGGCCATCCATGAGCGGGAAAATGCTCACCAGGAGGCCATTCGCAAAAGAAATCGTGACTTGCATGGCGCTCCAAAGGAGAACGTTCAGAGAAAAGTCGATGCGCGGTACTGTAACCTGCACCCTCTGACATCCTTCATCAGCTGCGGCTGAGGAAAGGCAAATGGTCGTTGTGTATTGGTTGGAGTTACCTCCAGGAGGCTCTCCAACCACCTTTGCTGCAGTACTCAAGCTGACACCGGGCTTTATAACGAAGGTGAGAGCACCTAATGCATGTAGGACAAACAACACGAGGCTTGCAATCGCAAACCGTTTGTTCGAAGGAGTAGGAGGGTCCGCTGACAACCGGGATCGCCTAAGTAGATGCGAAATTATCCGTACGCATAGATAGCCCTGGATGGCTAGATAAATATCGGGTCTGAGACACATTGTCAGCGCAGCAGAATAAACGAATCATACAGGAGAAGATGGTGAGAAGAACAAGAGCTGCAAGATCGTCGGCGACAGGGCTAAAGGATGAGGTGGAATCAACCAGGGCGAGCGAGTATCGGTCATGAGGGTGAGACCAGAATCCAAGCGAGGTCCTCGACATTTCGCCGTCAAGGGAATACAATGCGTCGTCTCGGACACTAGTGGTGTATTATACGCCCGAGGTTGTTACTAGCTACATCGCTTCGTGAAGACAACGAGGAGAAAGAAGGCCCTTTTAATAGACAATGTTCCCAGAAGCATATTACTGACTCAAGAGTTTCAAATTTACTTATCGTCGCCGAAGTGTCGTCGTGGTCAGAAGCCAAGAAGCAGTGTCACACAGATTTGTTACAAGGATCCATCAGCGCAACGGCTTGTAATCATAGCCAGACCAGGCGCTAATCAAGAAAACACGACACGCCGTCAGACCCATCTTCTCTCGCCTCCACCATGTCAGCCGAAAGCGGGATTCCCCTCTGACTCACTTCCTGCTACCGAGGAAACCGTCATATCTCCTTTACAGCAATACGCTGCGTACCCGTTTGATTTAGATGAATCCTATCAGGTATGCAAGCCCTCAAGATTGAATGGTGTTTGGGCCTAATTTAATCTTCCTCTGCTTGACGTTCTTTCCCTGCGAAGCAAGGTTTAGCGAGTCTATTGGCAGGTGGTGCTGTACCTGAGAATGCGACGCCAGAGATGCGGGATGAAATACTCCGGAGAACAAGGGTGTTCTATTTCAACAAGCAGACTGGGTTCAATCTCTCGATGGACTGAAGCAAGAGAGTATGAAATCTCTTTGCTGTCAGCCTTGTCAACCGCCGGGACGTCTGTAGCGGAGGCTACCACATCTACAGGCGAATCGGCGGTGTCAGCCTCAGAGGAAGAGCGGGTTCTCACCTTTGCTGAACTCAAGGAACTCATCGAGTCCGGGAAAGTCGACCAGATCCCAAATAACAAGGTCATTCCGGAAAAGTTCAGTGTGAGTATTTCATCTTGCCAGTTCCTACAGTCCCCGCCTCATCTAGCTATCCTCAGGAGGAACCTCCCAGCCAATCCACGACCGCTGTGCGGAAGAAACCTTGGGAGACAGCGGGTGCAACGGGCGAGGCGCCATAGACATCCTTGATCGGACAGAGGTGGCTCTAGAAAGTTAATCATTCGTCACGGAAGTCAAGCACAGAAATATGCAAACAGTAGGTAGTACAGGGAGTCGAATGCTACGTGCAATCCAGAACGCATCGAGAACGTTCTGCTCCTCAAGGTGGACCATCACCAATGAAAGTATCAAAAAGAAGAAAGAAAGGAAAGAGATTAACGAGTGAGACCCGGAGAGTGACAAGACATATATGAGGTACAAAAAAGTCAGGCGACAAATGTTCTGTAGACCAATAATGAGAGAGGAGTCCTGGAACAAATCCCTGGTATTTTGAGCCTGTCAGCTTCGCATGCTGAAGGTTCGGGGGTTCCACGACTTGAGTGCTCCTGCGGGTTGGCCTCTCGAAGGAGATGGAGGATCAGGCCTCTTCGCAAGCAAGGTCGCCCATGGTTGAGCACCATGCAACCTGTACACGAAGTGTGTTGAAAACGTTGCTGTCATGTCCGTGCTGCTTGCTGGCCCACTACCCATGGTTTCCCCAGATGTTTGAAAGAGGAGAAGAGATGTTGGACTGTCCAATAGATCCTAATCTGTGGTGGTCGTGCAGTGAAGGAATCTGGGGATGATATCCCTGCGCCTGTCGTCCTGGTATTGATGGGTCTTGATATGCCTGGCTAGTCCCAGGCTGGGAAAGATATCCACTAGACTGAGCTTGAAAGCCACTTAGTGAGTGACCAGACCGAAGCAGATCTGCCGAGTTGTACAGAAGAGATGGATGGGAGTTCACCATTTGAGGTGGGGCTGGGACATTCATTGTTGCTGTAGAATGTATAAAGGGATCCTGAGCGTGAAGACTGACAGCTCCCATATTCATAGTTGTTGGATAAACAGACTGCAGTGAAGGAATTTGGGATCTCGAGGGTGAAGACAAAGATGGGATGCGGTGGTGTGTGGTTCTGGGGGAGAGATGAACAGCACTGGGCAACACCCCTCCTGGGTGGACCTGAGAGGCTTGGGTGCTTGAAGGATGGGACGAGGACCAAATAGAGCCATTCATATCTTCAGACATACCACCGGAAATACCGTGCGAGTACATCCTGGGTGATGTTTGATACGCTTGATGACCGCCTGGCGATGTATTTGCAACACCAAATTTGAGCACCTGTTCGTCTTGGCCAGCAGACCAGATCGACTGCCCATTGAGTCGGTGAGAATGGGTGAGGTCTCCACCGAAAAGAAGAGGCGGCTGAACGCTGGATGATGCAGCAACAGTGGCAGGATGAGGAGGAGCGAAGCCCGTGCCAGGCTTCCGACCAACACTCATAACGTCCAGGAGCAGATCCGAAGCGGTGATCGCGGAACGTTGTCCAGTTCGAGGACTGGCCACAGGCGTCTTCCCAATATTGGGCGAAAGTTTTGGTGCGGGAGGACTTGGAACGCCTCTCAGCGACGATGACCCGTTGAGCGATTTGGAAGGCGTAATTGGTGTCACTTGCATGATAGGCGACAGGACTGGTGACAAAGAGCCTTTGGGGTACAGAACAACGTCGTCGTCTTCGTTAGGAAACACGCCTATGTGTTGAAAGGCAGCCCTCAGGACTTCGTCATCTGTGCGAGAGGTTACTGCGGTCATTGCATCGTCATCCCTCA
Organism: Coprinopsis sp. MPI-PUGE-AT-0042; assembly: GCA_020736565.1. NCBI lineage: Eukaryota > Fungi > Basidiomycota > Agaricomycetes > Agaricales > Psathyrellaceae > Coprinopsis > Coprinopsis sp. MPI-PUGE-AT-0042. The sequence goes on along the minus strand of JAHBOF010000044.1, from coordinate 128,980 downwards.
CAGGCCTGGTTTCTGCGCTCTGGTCACGGATATTGTTCATCATCTGCTGCTGCTGGGGAGGTACTGGTTGCAGGGGCCCTCTGTCCGTGGGCAGAGGGCTGGCGCGGCTTCGAGGTTCGACCATGGTCTCATCAAAAGCAACGCCGTTGTCCTACGGAGACGAGAGGGGTATTCTAAAAGGACCTTTGAGCAAACCGACCATTCATGAGCAGCAGATACATACCTCTGCGGATAGCAAAGCAGATGCATCCGCGAGGAGGTCTGAGATCCGCATGAGTTGTTCCTCGTTGGGATGAGGACTCTCTTTGAGAACCCCAGTCGCAACATCCGGAGTGCTGACCGCCGCGTCGATGGTCAGTTTCTTCAGAGGGAGAAATCCACGCAGATCAACATCTTCCTCGAGAGGAGTTGTGAGGACGGGAAGTTTGCTAGGGGGAAACGCTTGCGACAGCATGGTGACAAACTGCGCATACCCTTGCCAAAATCTGATGGTATGCAGCCGAATGAGCGCTGAACTTCTTTGTCGACTTCTTCTCAACCGTGACGCTGCGAAGCTTCTCTTTGTCTTGGTACGCTTGAATTCGGGGTCACCCATGACATAACCGACATTGGCGCGCAGCCACTTGCTGGCAATCCGTAGAGCAGGAAGCGTTCGTCGGAAGATGGCGGTGATCCGTTGGGCGAGATCGTTGTCCACGGCGTCCATAGACGGCAGGTCCTTGAGCTGATCCTTCCCAGGTCTCCATTAAAGCGGAATGAATGTCTAGCAAATGGTGAAGCATTCGCCATTCGGTGGCAATACTCGATTCTGGAGGGGAGGCTGGAGGGTCTTGTCTATGTTTAGAGACGTGCGCAGGGGAGTCTCGGATCATCCGATGCTTCCAGAGAGCACTCTGGGCAAGAACCACGACGTTCGAGATCATGTCAATGGGAAGATGACGCTCCGCAACGAGCTCGCAAAAATCTTGGTACACGATCTTGTCGTGGTCCCTGAATTTAGAGTCCATCCTAGAGTCCTGGCTTAGCAGACGGCCATATTGAAAGGTAACGTATAGCCATACCTGTCAATTCCTTTCCGCCAAACGGCATGGAGGATAACGACTCTCTCTTTGAACAGCTGCACCCTGTCCTTGACGTCGAATGTACGTGTCGCTAGCATCCGGTCCCGATCTTTCCGTGAGCGCTTCCACTGATCCAAGGCCTTTTGAAGAACAGTTGCGAGGTTCTCGGCCGCAGTCTCGTATGGCTGCCGAACGCACAGTGCACGGTAATAGCAGTAGACCGACGCAAAGCCATCCTTTCTGTACGTCGCGAGAATGGCCAACTGATGGAATGGGTTTCCTTCCTGGGGTACCAGCCATCGTGCCTGGTCGTACCGCTGCTGAGCATTGTCATACAACCGCGGCTGCGGAGCTATATCAACCGGAGCACCTCCCCTTCCTGTTTCTACCTCTGCGGGCAGGACGGCCGCTTTCCTGACCGGCTCGTGGACGTCCTCCCAGCTTCGTTGTACAGTTCCCTGTATCGCGCAATGTCGCCCAAACAAATCAGAGCCTTTGAAAGGATAGCCAAACGGCTTTCCCTGGCGGCAGGGTTGGTGGGTACCAGCGACTGAGCGGGCTCGTCAGGGGAACGCGAAATGTCCGGTGTCCTCGTCCTGGACAAGGCCGAGCATGGCAAGGGCGGGCTGAGCTTCTTCGAGGCCGAACGCGCGGTACATGCGGAGGACGAGTTGAATCCAGAACTTTTCCTCCTCAGCGAGGAACTGGCGAAATCGGGCAAGCAGCTTCCTATGCTCCACTGGTCCATGCGTTGGGCGTGGGCGAGGCTGCTGCTGCTGCTGTTCGGCCTGGGGTTGACGGTTATTGGCTTGGATAGGCCCGATCGATGACTGCGAGTCGCTCCTTGTACGACGCTATGAATGCATAGGAAGTCTGCATCCAAAGGATGATTCTCGACATCCTTGGACTCTTTCGCATAAGGATGCACGAGCAACAGTAGTCAGATAGCGTCTGCGCAGACTATGGGCGCCTCCAGTCAACGATATTCGCAGAGTCAAGGCCGCCAGTTGCTTACTTCTTCCTCTGGAATTCTAGTTCCTTGTCGAAAGGGTCTTTGTTCCTCAAAAACTCCTTCAGAGACTGATAGATGGTCTTCGCCTCTCTGATACAATATGAACCGTAAGGAAGGAATATCCATTCTCAAGAAATATTCTCATACCGGGCGATGGTTGTTGGGGTTTCGGTCATTTTACCAACTCCCTGTTACTGACAGTCCATTTCTGACGTCTGTGTAGGAGTTGTAGAGCGAGAAGGCTTGTGTATAATGGTGGTCGAAGTGAGGGAAAGGCAAGTTCAATTAGCATTCAAAAGCCTACTTGACTGTGGGAAAAACGGAGACGGAATCAGGACCCGGTCCAAACATAATCCAAATCTTGTTCCCAGACACACACAACTGGCAGAACCATTTGCAAAGGCTTGCAGAACCCTTGGATGATAGTCTGACGTTTGATTCATACGTCTTGGAGGTAACAGGCAACCTTCCACTACTGCCGCATACTCTTTAAGAAGGGGAAAATTGTGCCTGCCCTAAGCTTTACCAAGGAGTTCCATTGGGGAATACCATAGGTCCGCGTACTTCCTCTCTCTTTTCCTTTCCACACAACAGTTCGACCAGGGTCAAAGCAAAAGGAAATGTTGTTCCTGGACCTCGACTAACAAGTAGTGAGTTCAGCGGACCAAATCCGGATGGTCAAGTAGCGCCGTACCTGGTTATAAGCTTTCCCGATACCACTACTGGCTCTTCTGAATATTCAAAGTCTAGACAAATCTAGGTTGAGCTTCGGCAAGGAATAGCGTTGATACGAACCAACCGTCTTCAAGGTCTTTCTTGACGCTTGGGTGAGAGGTCAAAGGCTGCTTCGGCAATCCAGCTGATTTCGCAGCAAGACTTCCTGTAATTAGGCGAAACAGAAATATAGCTCAAGCAACTAACAAGAGACCAAAATACACCCACCTGCGCAGATCATCCCGACGTACTTGTCCTGCTCAATGAACATGCGAATAAGCTTCTGGACCAGCGCGTTTCCAGAGATGGTAGCTGCTCCAGTCGCCCCTCCAGGGATAACCAGGAGATCATACTTGTCCTAACACCAAGGAACGTATGTTCAGCACCACCGGAAGACCAGGGAAGTCCTACCCACCGGTCCGCATTGAGACGCTTCCAGATAGCTGTCGGGCATAATCCTGATTCCTCGAGATCCCTTGGCCACAGGGGGACTCACATCTCCGTGAGCACCTGGACCATCTGCTGGTACAAACGCTGACTGGGTCGAAACGCCTGCTCGAACGAGAGTATCGTAGGTGATCGTGCTATGGACCATGAGATCACTGCGTTCGGGGATAACCGTCTCAATACTTGCAATTCCATCTCTTCGGTTCCATCGGCAAGGAGTACAAGTGCTGAAGGCGACATCTTGGTAATGATTCTAATCTGGGATTTTGAAGCTGGTGGAAGAGAGGAACGAGGAAGCGCTGGCCACAAGCCAACGAGGTAGATTGATGTCATAGCCAACCCGATAGGGGCTATGCCCAACTGGTGTGGAAGTAACCAAAAGTCATTAGTCGTGCGTCTATGGTACATACAGAAAGATATGATAATGAGCGGTTACAGCGCGGTACCACGTTCGAAGCTTGCCCTGATGTCTGCCGTATACTTGTCGTAGTACCGTGCAATCTGAGAAGAGGAACGGTCAGAATACATGTCAGGAAAATACCCAAAGGCTAACTCACTTTCTTGTTGAACACCCTGTTGTGTTCGTTGATATATGTGATATCGCCTTCGTCTTCGTTGGTACGCTTCCGGTGGAACTTGCCCTTCTTCTCGATACTAACCAAGGGTTAGTAAATGTGGACGATGGCATCACAGAACGGACGTACTCCTTGTTGATTTTGCTAACGACTCTGTCGATTGCTTCGTCCGAGGGTTTGCTGTCGCCGTAGATGAGAGTATTGGCATCGCGATACAGGCCCTCTGAAGCAAGGCGACGCTGTTCTTCCGTGACAACCATGGCCGATGAGGATGCACCACCCATGGAGTCGAACGATGTCAAAGCACTTGATGATCCAGTGCCCATTGCGATGGCTTTCTGCCTGTTGTACGCCTCGAGGTCTGGCTTGATCATGTCCAGATCCTTCTTATACTTCCTTCTGGAAGCCTGAGCGTCATCTGGATCAACAATGGTTCAGTAGCTGATAGAGTCCCGAGCAGCGTCAAGACGGACCGTGGAACTCGTAGTCTGCTCTTCTCCGCTTCCGTGCAAGTTTCTTTTCCCATTCGTCGTTCTCCTCGATGGTGTATTCCCAGTTCTTCTTCCGCTCGACGTCCTCTCCTCGCTCCTCCGCGTCAGCCTTCAACCGCAGCGTCTCAGCAAGTTTCCGTTGACGCTCCAGTCGAGCAAGTTCACGAGCTGTGAGTTTGGCTTTCGCGTTGTCTTCAGCTAGTGCCTGTTTATTGGCCTTGGTTCCAGCGGCCTAAGAAGATTGTTGGGTTAGCATTAACGACGCTACACGACCAGGAGGGGGGGGGGGGGGGGGGGGGAACGCACCATCTTCTTCCGTAACTCTTCCATTTTAGCCCTCCGCTCTTCCAGAGACAGTTTGGGTTTCGATTCGTCTGCCTGGCTGCCTTCCCTGGTACTTGTGCTTTCCATGCCCTCCATGGTCATCTCGTCAACAAACTCCATCGCAGCGTCGGTGACTCCCTTGCCCTTCACAGCCGACCCTTGCACCGGAGTTCCACTTCCACCGCTGCTCTTCCCACTCTCCACGCCGTCCATCGTCATTTCTGACACAAACTCCTTTGCTGCCTTCCCGATATCCTTTGCCTTGGCACCCAAATCCCCTCTGGTATCCTCCTTCGTCATCGTCTCTGGCGCTGTCACCTCCTCGACAAACTCCTTCGCTGCAGACCCAACCTTGCCCAGCTTCTCAACAGCACCTTCGACAGCATGTTCGACAGCAGACTCTGTGTCAACAATAGCCTTCTCCACGGTATGAGCCACACTCGAAACTGTGTCCATTGCTGAGCTTGTCGATGCCTCTGGCTGTGCCTCGTCGACGTTCATTGGGGTGTCTTCCTCGACTACATCTTTTGCCTGAGCGGCCTTCCCCTTCTTTGCTCCTTTCTTCTTGGATCCTTTTGGAGGCATGCTGAAGCAGTGTTCTGGGAGAAGGAGAATTGTAGAGTTGAACGTCAGAGTCTGGCAGCCCAGCTCTCCATGCCGTGATGAGTGGCTATGTCGGTTCCCACGGTAAGGACTGCTGGCGCTTAGCGGAGTTTGTGCAAAGGCATTTGCTTCGCGAATCGTTTGCCCACCCGCCTTGTCACTGCAAGCTCATCTCACCAATTTGAACCATTTATCATTGCATCAACCAATTTTGAAGCAGGTCGATGTCCCTCTTAGCAAGGACCATCTATGACATCGAGCAGGTGTTGAAGATAAACCCGACCCTCCGTCGCCTAACAGGCAAGGCAAAGAAGGGGCTATACACTGATCTAGCACTCGTCGGTCTTTCATTGAGGTACTTATCTTCAATTTAGCCTCGTTCTTCTCAATGAATAGAGCGACGATGGAGGACAGGATGTTTGGTCGACTCCTTTGCACCTAAGAACCCGGTGGCAGAATTCTCACAGATCCTAGAACGTCTTAGACAGGTCAGAGTCCTTCACTTTGATAATGAATTGGCTTTGAAGAGCATCAGGATCCGTCAACCAGTGGAACTGCTGGCAGGGTCGTTCATGTCTATGAACCCGGGGCTCAGCAATCGTTCTTCCTGAATGTAGACCGCATCCCCCATCGCATCCAACCCCTCTGCACCGAGAGCCCTTGCTCAAGGGATATCACATTCATCAAACTTTTCCCTCCCAGTGATTTCGAGGTGGTGAGCAGATTCCGACACTGCACCTCAGTTCTGGACCGATTTGTATTTGCAGATGCAAAACGAGGCACCTCCAGGTCTCGTCGAGACCCTGGGGGAAATATGCAAACTTTCGAATATCACAGGCTATGATCTACCTTTGTCCTTTTCCCTTCCGGAATTCCTGCATTTCAGTGTCGCTGTTCCGCTTGCAGCAGTCATCCTCGACTACGATATTGCATACGTGCCAACTCTCGACAACAACAAATTAAGTTCCTTCCCAATATTCCTCAGCGGTATCCCTGTCTCTACCTATGAATGCATTCTGCACTGGGACTCTGGGGGCAAGGATGGCGTACCGACCTCGCGAATTACCGTTATGAAGTTCTCCTGCCCAAAACCATTGGAAGAAACCGACCCGCAGCGATTCTCTATTGACGTTATCTCAAAACGACTCGTCAATCGGCTTCGCTCTCGACTTGAGGAGGCTGATGTCGCAGCTGCTATTGAAGTTCTGCACGAAACGGCTGTACACGAACGATTGGCTCTATAGACTTTGCATTGCCCGTAAATTCCACTCACTTCGGACTCAGTTTGCCCCTAGCCGACATTGTACGCGTCCAACAATGCCGACTTCGTATTGAAAGTCATCAGAAAATAGCAAGATGCTTGATGCTGCGGCATAGATAAGCTGCTCGCATTTACTACGCCCGTGCCTGCGCAGGAACGCGACGACTTGTCAACGTGTCCCTACATCCGCAGCAGGTTCTACATAAATAGTCTGCTCCATTCAGAATCGCCCCCACATCAGTTTCCTTCCATTCAACCTTACAACCCTTCCTTCCTTCCACATGGGCCAGCTCAGCGAAAACAGCAGCTCGGATTCCTTCACATTGAGCGAGGAGCCCATTTTCAACGACGGCGGGCCTCTGGAGATACCAACGGCGCCCCTGATCGACATCTCAGACGATCAGCCTAGCCAAAACGCACCTCCTGGAAACCAAGCACCCATCGTGGATAATGTACAAGCCGGTACAGTCGTGGATCAGGTTGGCGAGTTCCTGAGTCCTCTCGTGCGCTTCGGAAATCTGTAGGTCTCCCGTAATCCCATCAGAATGCTCATCTGAGCTCGCTTCAGATTTGAACGGGCATATGTACGGCCGAGCATCGCCCTCTCGCTCAATGCTCTGGGCGTCTCTCCACCAATCGCTGTAAGTCATTTATCAATACAATACAAGTAAAATGACATTAAGCGCAAGAATAGCAATACCTGGAAACGCCAATGACGCTGGCTTTCTTGTTTACGAGTCTGTTTTTCCTGGTTTCTATCTTGGGTTCCACATCGAAGGAGGTCTTGCGGTCAAGTGTTGCTCTTTTCGCCTACTTCGTAAAGCGGAGCTTCATCTGTGGGTTATCAATTCTCTCCAGTTGTTTGAGTAGAGGATTAACAGCCATTTACCCAGTTTCTTTCCGGCTCGTGAAGATCGTATTTGAATCGATCATCGTCTTTGCTTCAATCAGCGCCGTTGCAGCGATTGGCAAGGCAATGCTTGGGTTCCCCATTCCAAATTTACCTGCTGGAGTGACCAGCCCCGAGCAGCTGTCCGCTCACACTGCTCAAGCTCGTGAGCAAATCGAAGCACTTCGAATGTACGCATCCCGCATCGAGATGCGCGAGCTTGCAGAACGGCTGTCTCAGTGGAAGGCGAACATTCGTGGAGCCGCAGTGACCCTCAAGGCACGTTTCGCTGAACAGAAGCTTTGGGTGAAGGTGGTGACCATTTTGTATGTCCTCTTGCTTTCATCTACGATCAAGTCAGAGCACTGACTATCTAAAAGTTCTGCGTACATGATGTTGGATCTCATAGTCGGCGATATCTTCCACGTTCTGATCCGTCTGGTCGTACATGGTGAGGACCCCCCTCTTCGTCCCGATGGCACTCTCATCTAACGTGGTATCAATAGCATTCCTGTTTGTCTTCCGCTGGAAAACAATGTTGCTGATGACTTCAGTGGCTCCTCTCTATGGAATCTCTAAAGCCATTAAATGCTGCCGCCGACGACGTGCAAGAAGGCTGAGGTTCGGGCTCGTCCGTCGAGATGACTGATGTCATATCGCTTCCTTCTTGCTGTTCCCAAAGTCCTACCCCCGTGAACGAGTAGCCGCGTTTGTCTGTATCATCACCTAATTAGCCCCTATCAACCCCTTTACAGTGGCGGTCAAAAATAATGCACGTGGGAAAATTATGACCACCCCCTTGAATCTCCCTTCCATTTATCCACTTCCTCTTGGCAGATTTCCGTGATATTGGTCTCGTTGGATAGATGTCACTTGGGGCTCTATATTTTAGAAATTTCGTGCCCTCAATGTAACTTCAGCATATACAGTGGCGGTCAAAAATAATGCACGTGGGAAAATTATGACCACCTCCTCGAATCTCCCTTCCGTTTATTCACTTCCTCTTGGCGGATTTCCGTGATATTGGTCTCGTTGGATAGATGTCACTTGGGGCTCTATATTTTAGAAATTTCGTGCCCTCAATGTAGCTTCAGCATATAATATAGAGAGTTGAATGTGGAGGGCCAAATCATCGAAATCTGGCCCAACTTCATTGGCCTCACTCTCATTCAGAACATATGGGATAAGGGGGGGAAGTACATGATATTATCTTACTCTGTCTATATTTCCTTATTCCTGAAAATGAGGCTGATCTGGAGATGGATGGAGCTGCAGAGGTGATGGATATATGCTAAAGTATGTTTGCCCATCCTGCTTGAAGAATATCGCCTAACTCGTCCAAATTAGACCGGTTTGCCTCCAAATTTTGTAGAAAAATACAGTAGTAGTTTCTGAAATGACTGACTATATTTTGGTCTGGTGGGTAGGCCTTCCAGGGTGGAACCGTGCTGTTGGAATCTTGGGATCACTGCTTGGCAGGCTTTGATGTGCAAGTTGGATCCTGTTTTACTGAAGAACAACCTGGTGGGTCGTTGCAAAATGGACTGAGAATGACCCTAGAAGGGGCCTGAGTACGGTAGAGGTGTACTGAATTGCATTCACCCTTCCCTCCACCCAGTGAAGGCACCCAACACCATGTAAGACACAATTCCCACCACCCATCATGGTTTGCTGATGCATTTTCTTTCCACATCCTTGAGCATTCAGAGTGGATTTTTTCATGCAGGTAGTGAATACACTAGAGGATGTCTATGCAAAATCTAAGCCCTACCTAAGCAATACTGCGTCCGAAATGCCTATTCGACTCAAAAAGGATGTTGATCCACATCACAACACATGCATTTTTCACCTTCACTGGGTGGAGGGAAGGGTGAATGCAATTCAGTACACCTCTACCGTATTCAGGCCCATTCTAGGGTCATTCTCAGTCCATTTTGCAACGACCCACCAGGTTGTTCTTCAGTAAAACAGGATCCAACTTGCACATCAAAGCCTGCCAAGCAGTGATCCCAAGATTCCAACAGCACGGTTCCACCCTGGAAGGCCTACCCACCAGACCAAAATATAGTCAGTCATTTCAGAAACTACTACTGTATTTTTCTACAAAATTTGGAGGCAAACCGGTCTAATTTGGACGAGTTAGGCGATATTCTTCAAGCAGGATGGGCAAACATACTTTAGCATATATCCATCACCTCTGCAGCTCCATCCATCTCCAGATCAGCCTCATTTTCAGGAATAAGGAAATATAGACAGAGTAAGATAATTATCATGTACTTCCCCCCCTTATCCCATATGTTCTGAATGAGAGTGAGGCCAATGAAGTTGGGCCAGATTTCGATGATTTGGCCCTCCACATTCAACTCTCTATATTATATGCTGAAGCTACATTGAGGGCACGAAATTTCTAAAATATAGAGCCCCAAGTAACATCTATCCAACGAGACCAATATCACGGAAATCCGCCAAGAGGAAGTGAATAAACGGAAGGGAGATTCGAGGAGGTGGTCATAATTTTCCCACGTGCATTATTTTTGACCGCCACTGTATCTCTTGCTCCTGCCCAACTCCCGACCTAATGTCATTAAAGACAGGCGCTGGCAGCCGACCGATACGCGTCTGACGATGCCGATTCGTTTAGGCGTTCGATAGACCGTAGAAATGTACTTAGTGCTGCAGCGCAGCTAGGGTTGTATAACGGAGGTCAAGGAGTGTTACCCAAACTGAGGGTGCGGCGCTGACTCCGATGTTGACGCCGACTTGGCCACATTCGCGACCGACCTTTCATGGCTCGGAGAGCGATGTATGACCTTTCTAAAGCATAAGTTACTTCATTCATGTGCGAAGATACGCCAAAACCCTGCAGATCAGAGATATTACTCTCAACAAATTGCGGTGCTTGCTCCTGGAGGTACTCAAGGTGGATCGGGTGCGGCTGTGCTACTACCTTGAGGCACCTTAACCTCACCTTCCGGTCACGTTTCTGCCTGAAGGAACGCCTCGCAGCATTCTTTCCCTCCATCGACTCTTCGAGTCCCGTCACCCTTCCACATGGGCCAGCTCAACGAGAACGAGAGCTCAGCGGAGTCCATCACAGGCGAGGAGCCCTCGTTCAACAACAGCATGCTTCGAGAGATACCAAAAGCGCCTATCATTACTATCCTGGATGACTTACCTAGCCAAAACCCATCCCCTCAAGACCCAGCATCTACCGAGGGTGTCGTACAGGACCGTACAGTCGTAGATCAGCTTGGCGGTCTGCTCAGCTCTCTTACACAATTTGGGAACCAGTAGGTTTCTTCCCCCGAAATCGCGTCGGAAATGCTCATTTGAGCTCGCGTTAGGTTCGAACAGGTATATGTACGGCCAGGCATTTCGCTCTTACTCAATGCTCTGGGGTTTTCGCAACCAATTGCTGTAGGTTATTCGTCAAAATAACGCAAGTGAACTTAGATTGACTGCGATAATAGCAATATCTTGAAACGCCAATGACGCTAGCCTTTTTTGTTACAGCCCTATACTTCATGGCGGCTATCTTAGGCTTCGCATCCAAGGAGGTCCTGCGATTAAGCGCTCTTCTTCTCGCATATTTTATGAAGCGGAGCTTCATCCGTGAGCAATTGAATCATCCTTCAGTCCAGGCGGAAAGCTTACTACAATCTTTATCTAGTTTCTTTCCGGCTCCTGAAAATCACAATAGAATCGGTTCTCGTCTTCGTTTCACTCAGCATTGTTGCAGCCATCGGAAAGGCAATGCTTGGTTCCCCCATCCCAGGTCTCTCTGCGCGAATGCCCACCGCCGAGCAGCTGTCCAATCATGTTTCCAAAGCTTGCGAGCAGCTCAAAGCACTTCGAACGTACGCCTCCAGTTTCGACCTACGTGAGCTTGCAGAGCAGGTATCTCAGTCGAAGGCGAACGTAGGCGCAACCGCGGCGTCCCTCAAAGGCCGCTTCGTCGAACAGAAGCTTTGGGTGAAAGTGGCGTCTACTTTGTTTGTTTTCCTATTATCCTTCTACAATCAATCCATCGCTGACTAGTCTGAAAGCTCTGCATACATGATTTTGGTCCTCATATTTGGTGACGCCTTCCACATACCGGTCGGGCTGGTCATATATGGTAAGAGAAACAAGCCTCTTTGTCCTACTAGCACTCTCGTCTCACGTCTTTAAGTGGCTCTAATCTACGGGATCGTTAAAGCCATTGGCTGGTGCCGCCAATGACGCGCCAGGAGATTTAAGGTCGGCCGTCGGGATGAGTGATATCACCTCGTTTCCTTCTCCTTGGTCTCGAAGCCATACCTTGTGAACAAGTCCATGTATTTTTTTCCCTGTATTAGCACTGTTATCCTAGCAAAAAAAATCTTGGAAGCCATAGCTTGGCTTGTGCATGGCCAGTTCTCAGCCTGGGCCTGAGCTTGCTAAAGTGACGGGCGCTTAACAAGTCAGGCGCAGTCAACCTGATACGCGTCTGACGATGCCGACTTCGTGTTCACGTTTGTTAGACTGCAGTAAGAAGGTCGTCGATGCGGTGTGGCTCGCAGTCACGAAGGTAAAATCAAAACCTGCAGATTAGAATTAATATCTCAGGAAATTGCCTTTGCTTGCTTCTCTGAAGCGTGGGACTTGTAAAGGTTCTAGCCTTGAGGCCTCGAAGTACGTCAAGGGGCGGCTGTGTCGCTGCCTTGAGGCACCTCTAACTCGCTTTCCGCCCAAGCTAGTGCCTGCAGGAACGTGATAGTCTGTCTCCTCGTCCCCAGCCCGTACGTGAATACTATTAGGCGTTTCCCAGAGACACCATCACGTCCATCGCAACACTTCTTCCTCTGCAAAGTTTCAAGCATATCCTATATGGATCAGCTCAGCGGCAACGAGAGCCCAGTGAATTCCATAACAGGCGAGGAGCCTGTCTTCAGCAACAGCAGGTCTCCAGCAGCGCCTCTTATTGATATCTTGGATGACCTGCCCAACCAAAACCCCCGCCCTGAAGACAGTACAATTGTGGATCAGCTTGGAGGGTTGCTCAGCCCTCTTGCGCGGTTTGGAAATCTGTACGGTTTTTCTCCTATGGTTGCGTCAGAATGCTCATCTGAACTCACTTCAGGTTCGAACGGGTATATGCACGGCCCACCACTTCTCGCTTACTCTATGCTCTCGGACTTTCACAACCAGTTGCTGTAGGTCATCCGACATCATTTAGTACGATTGAACCAAGACTAAGCGCAACAATAGCAATATCTCGAAACACCAATGACCCTGGCCCTCTTGGTTACAAGCCTATTCTTCTCGGTAGCTATCTTGAGCGTCGCATTGAAGGAAGTCTTGCCATTCAGCGCTGCTCTTCTCGCCTATTCCTTGAAGCGGAGTTCTATCCGTGAGTTATCGATTTGCCTCCAATTCAGACTACGAACTTGATCTAGTTTCTTTGCGGATTTTGAGGGTCACATTCCAGTCGATCCTCATCTTCGCTTCACTTAGCGCTGTTGCAGCCATTGGCAAGGCAATCCTTGGGTTCCCCGTCCCAAATATCTCTTCTGGAATACCCAGCACTGAGCAGTTGTTCGCCCATGCTTCTCGATCTCGCGAAAAGATCCAAACGCTGCGAACGCAGTCTCCCAGTGTTGTTCTACGCCATATTGCTGAACGGCTGTCTGAATGGAAAGCCTACGCGGGCGGAACCGCGGTGTCCCTTGCAGCACAGTTCGCCGAACAAAAGCTTCGGGTGAAGTTGGTAATCATTGGGTCTGTCTTTATACTTTGTTCTACGATGAAGTCATTCCTGATGGTTCGAAAGCTTTGCATATGTGATCTTGGGCCCCCTAGTGGGTGACGTCTTCCGCGTACTTACTATCAAGGTGGTCATACTGGGTAAGAGAAACCACCTCCCAACTCCGCTAGAGCTCACATCTAACCCACGGCTTCAGTGACTTCACTCTGGCCAATCTTTAAAGTCATCAGGTGGTACCGCCGACGAGGTGCAAGTCCGGGTCGGTCGTCGAGATGATGCCTCCCAATTCTTCTTATTACCGGGATTCTAATCTATAAAAAAATCACACGTATTCTGTATCACCATCGAGAACCAATCTATATCTTGGCCTATGCGTGCCTGCCCAGTGCCCAGCCTGAGCCTGCTAAATTGACGGGCGCTTAACCGGCAGCAATAGCATCCGAACAGGTCCGACGGATTCGGTCACCCAGATGTGGACGCGAAGGGCTTCTCTCCTTGTTCTCAGTCATCACCTTCCCATTCCTTGCAACTCCCCACCATGTCAAAAGCCCAGTAAAATCACCTCGGATAGGAACCAGCGGGTCCTAGTCGAACTGTGCACCAGGCCAGGAAATGGTACGCATTGATAATAATTTAAATTAGACTTTTGGCGCAGGCGTTGATTGGTGATCATTCGACTTTTCCTAGATATTTGTGCAGACTGTAAAGCACGGAATCCACGATGGGCTTCATGGAATCTGGGTATATTCATCTGGTGAGGATTGAGGGGTCAATCTAGGAACTTTCGCTGACGTGTCGTGGTGCTACAGTGTGACTTGTGCCAGCATTCACCGAAAGATTGGGACACACATCACGAAAGTGTGCGTAGAACTGGAGGTTTCTGTGACCCTGAGGTCTCACATCTGCTTGTAGGAAGAGTGTGACGATGGACACTTGGACGAATGAACAAGTCGACGTAAGTGTTACCCTGTCCCTGAGCTCCGCGAGGTTTCATTCTGACTTACGTCCAACCACAGAGCATGAAGAACATGGGCAACGTCAAGTCAAATGATATATTCAACCCAAACGAAGTCAGACATCCACCGCCTCCTGATCTTGACGATTCGTCTCGGGATAGCGAACTGGAAAAGTACATTCGTGGTACGTCTCTCTGCTGCGCGTTCTGGACGGCCTTTCTTAACCGCTTGTATCATATGCATAGGCAAGTACGAATATCGAAAGTTCTGCGACAAGAGTGCTTTTGTTGCTTCCAAGCTAGGACCTTCCAAGTCAACACTGAATGCTACCCCAAGGTCTGTATCGTCGCCCCTCACCCAGCCAAATAGGGCCTCGACACTGGCAACGACGACTCCTAGCCTATCTACACCGAAAGCTCCCACTCCTTCACCTCTTTCACAATCGTCACAGCCGTCAACCAGCCGGGGACCACAGGCACGGTCTTTCTCCCAACCCATGGCAGCAGCTGAGGTTCAGAAAGCTCAGGGTGGCGGCGTTTGGGACGATCTCGTACAGCTGCAGGATACAAAGCCAGCGCCCACCCTTCCGCTTCAGTACCAACAAACCTCTGTTGGACTCCCTAACGGTCTGCCATCATCAATGTCGATGACATTACCCCTAGGGGCTACTCCTACTGGCTATTCTATGAATCAGTTCCAGCAGCAGCAACAACAACCCTTTCAACAGCAGCAACCCATGTCTGCATATGGTCTATCAGGGCAATTTACGCCTTCCATGCAGATGACGCCCAACTTCCAACAGAGTCAGCAGTCCTATGGAAACCAACTCTTCCAGTCGACCCTTCAAACACCCAACGGGATGTCATCAGCCATCTTCCAACCTCAACCTCAGACAGCTGCCGGACTCCAAGCCCAGCAGCAAGGGCAGCATCCAGGCTTCCTGACGCCTTCGCCCTCAATGATGTCCGCTCCCGTAACGCAGACGCACTTCCTTACGCCAAGTCCAAGTCAGCAAATGCAGCAGCAACAGCAGATGAATGGTGGATACCACCAGATGTCGCCCAGCCCACAGTTGCAGATGGGGTATGGTGGTCAAGGACTTAGCCATTCGCCCGTCCCCATGTCAATGGGTGGACAATTCGGGGGTGGTATGATGCAACAACAACCGCAGAGTGCGGCCGTGATGGGCTCTTTCCAGCAGCAACCGCAGCAGACGGGGATGATGATGACTCCTGAACAGTTCCAAGCTGGGATGATGATGAATTCGGGACAGGGTGGTGGCTTTGGTGGAGGGCCTTTCCGCCAGCAGCAGCAGCAGCAGCAGTGGGGAGGGTTCTAATATGTCGTGCTGGTGTCGCCTTCATCGACTTGTGGTGCTTTTGCTTTGATCTTTGTTCGCGTTAGCTTTCTGGGCTTTCTAGCTATTTATTCGATCTAACTTCCATTTCTTATAGACTTTTCTTGTATTGGGACAGTTGGGGTAGGAATAGGTTAGCATACTATACACACAATCTATTGCTCTTTTGTAGCTATGTTCTAGTATCTCTCACTCGCTCATAATGTGGATCAGAGCAAAATGCTAGGTAAATCTACAGTTTCTCCTCCATTGATACGTCCCAGAACAGCTTCGCAGACGACTCGCTCTCTCACTGCCTTTTTCACTGCTTCAAATCCGTCTTTGCCTTCCACTCCTTGGCTTGGAAGGCCAGCCACCAAAGAGATAGCTGCATTCTCAATATCGGATCGACGCATTCGAGGTCCCCAGATGCTTTCCTTGTACGCATCGACGAGGCGGATTTCTTCTAGTTGGGAGTTGACTAAGTCGAGACAAAGGGAAAACGTTCAACGTTCAGCCAATGGGTATCAACAAGAGTGAACTTACGAGGCGAGAGCAGAGCAGCAGCGATAATTTCTGCGCTGACATAAACCGCTTGACCGATGTAGATCTCCTTGAGCGACGGAGTCGTTGGCAGACGTCCCCATTTACTAGGATTGGAGTGTTCTAGGCTCTTGCTCTCTTCAAAACCGGTAAATTGGGAGCGCCAATAGTTGTCAGGCATGAGCAGCGCAATGTTTGTCAATTTGAGTGAGGTAAGGTTAGTGTACGTTTGAAGGGCGGTGAAGAGATAGGGGGTGGCTTCAAATACAATCTTTATTATGCAATGCCATAAAAAAAGTGAGCAGAGTGTCGACAGTGGACTTGAACAGGAAAATGTGAACGCACCGCGGTAGAAAGGTGGTGTGGTGGATCTGGTCCTGTCCATATGAACTCACGAGGGCTATTTCAAGCTGAATGAGAGGGCGAATAGATAGGAATGCTGGAGGA
The DNA here is from genome assembly GCA_020736565.1 of Coprinopsis sp. MPI-PUGE-AT-0042. Classification (NCBI taxonomy): domain Eukaryota; kingdom Fungi; phylum Basidiomycota; class Agaricomycetes; order Agaricales; family Psathyrellaceae; genus Coprinopsis; species Coprinopsis sp. MPI-PUGE-AT-0042. The sequence goes on along the minus strand of JAHBOF010000044.1, from coordinate 112,596 downwards.
AAACTCACTTGATCGACCCCAGCGCAAGTCCAATCATGCGTACGTTTAGATCCATAGCATGGGAATAACACTGTAGAGAGAGACAATCGAGGACGAGTCGACCTCCTTCATCTCGTTCAATGTTGTCTGCCCCATAGTCAAAGGGTTCTTTCTGCATCGACCATGATGGTGGGGGAGAGAACAGGTGCAAGATGCATTGTAGCCTCTCGAAGAGACGAGTTTCAAGATCGTTGTGAAAGGCAATGGTGATCGTGCGTGGGGCGTATGGTGGCCTCTTCCGCCCACTTGTGCCTCCATGACAATAAGCCTTCTCAAAGTTCTTCAACCTCGCTGCCGAGCGAAACTCGAGGTGTGTATAAAGGTGGCGTTGGGTGATTTCGTGCAGCCGCTTGCACGCCAACAAGACACTCAGCGGGGAGTGCTTGTGTCGCTCTGATTGATCTACTTGAGTCCGAGTCTGATACTCTTGTTGTGTATCAGGACCTGGAGGGTCCGCATGTCCTGCGGAAGAGAGAAGAAGGAAGTAATGATCGACAATGTCTTGAAGGATCTCGGTGGGAAGGGTGAGGAGGGAAGTTGGCGCCGCCATGCTTCACCTCAAAGATGTCAGCGTCTATAGGGGCGTTTGGTAGAGCTCTACTCCAGGATTAGAATGGGGTTAGCCGTGCAGAAGTTGGTGGTTCAAGATCAAGTGAGTTTGACATTCCGAAGACTCAAAGTTAGGGGTCAATAATGTCGTCATCCGACTCGGATGGTAGAAACAAGAGCGTCCACGGGACTCTACGGCAGACCTTGCTCAAAGCTACCGGTTGGCATAGGGTCGTAACCATTATTGAGGTGGATTGATTTAAAGAGATAACAATCACCGGTGTATGCAGCAAGAAAGACTTCAACGTCGTCACGGCAAGAAAGCGAAAAAGAACATGAGGCTGGCACATCCGCGCGCCCGGCCTTCCTCCCCACAAGCCACACTAACCTATTCATCCTCGAAATCGTCGTCATCATCATCAACCACCATCCTCGTCCTCGCCTGGCTCCTCCCTGCAGCAGCCCTCCCCGTACTCCTCCCAGCAGGCGCAAAATTCAACTGGCTCTGGGTGGCAGCTGATGCAGGTTTCTTCGCTGGTGCCTTCTTGGTCGCCGCAGCCTTTTTAGCAGGTGCCTTTTTCGCAGCAGGTTGACTGAGCGTAGCAGCTCGATTCGTACGTTTCTTAACAGGCGGAGGAGGGGGCTCATTGGCATCATCGTCCTCGTCTAGCTCGATCACCTCTGGCTCGTCGTCGTCGACTTGGAATTCCTGTTCGTCTTCATCGTCTTCGTCACTGGGAGGTGTGACGACTTTCTTGCCCCTCTTTGCTGGGGCTTTCTTTGCTGGGGCTGCCCTTTTGGCAGGGGCTTTTTTGGCTGGGGCAGCCTTGGAGGAGGCTGCACCGCGTTTTTTGGGTGGTGGAGGAGGGTCGTCGTCTGAGAAATCAACGTCCATTCCGAGACCTTGTGTGTCGACATCTTCCATCATCGAGTCTTCAGAATCAGCTGGTTCAGACTCGGCTTGTTTGGCTTTGCCCTGCAAGGAGAGGTGAGTTGGTGAATGGGGAAGACGGGGTATAGTGGAGAAGGAGACCCACCTTTCCTTTCCCCTTGGCTTTACTCTTTGCCTTTTCCTCCCATTCTTGTACTTCCTTTTCTTTCGCTTTGGCGAGCTATGAGTGTATGAGTATGAAATGAGGCACGAGAGTAAAAGAAGCGTACAAGATCCTCCAAATCATCTTCGTCCACCTCTTCTCCTGCCTCGACGTTCTTCAACATATTCTTTAACGACTTGTGCACATGCCTATCACAAAGAGGCGTTAGCTTTCTCCCATCGCATCTTCTCGCCACACCTGATCCCCGACAGGCAATTAGAAAAGGAAGGAATGGACGCACGTCTGAATAGCATGTATATCATCCTTCTCCACAAACATCCGAATCGCATCACTCATCCCTCCCTCTGCGAGCAACTGCAGCTCCTGCGCTCTCAAATACTCACTCACGAGCGTCCCCACCCGAACCTTGGCTAGTTTTTCTTCGGTTGTAAGTGTGGGATCGTCGATGCTAAGCGTTGGATTGTCTAGTTCGGTTTTCGTGGCTGTATTCGCGGATGTGCGACGAGTGTAAGTGACAAAGAGAGACGAGAACAGACAACCACGCACCTTTCTTACCACCCTTGGCCTTGCTGCGATGAAACACCAATAAATCTCTCGGATTCGCGACGCGTCCTTGGAATTCTTGCCCAAATCGGATAGGATTAGACGTCTGAGTTACGTTTGTCGTGTCCACTTTGAGTCGAACCAAGGGAAGCATTGGGGGAAGCTCGGGTTCACCAGCGGCGATTCCGCGTGCGTTGCGTTCTTCAAATATGGTGTGTGCTTGGTCTATTAGGGTGTTGACCTGTGAGGAGTATCAATCAGCACTGCTGTTTCCTATCTTCTGCACTAGGACGAGGTGGAGATGAAGGAAGAGGATGCAAAAGCAGAGGAGGAAGAAACGAGAAACCGCACCTTCAACCTCAACCACTTCCCAATCTCAACCGTATCATTCACATCCAACCCCTCCTCCTCTGCCGCATCTTCCAACACCACTTCGTCAATCACGAATGGCCGGACCGTACGTAAGGGTATAGGTGTGAGTTTGAATCCCTTGTCTTTGATTTCGAGGAGGGCTACGTGTCTGTGTAGGTGTGTGTATGAGTAAGGGTAGAGGAGAGGAGGAGGAAGGGAGTGGAAAGAACGTACTTTTCGATACTCTCCCCGTCTGCCAGACTCGTTGCGACGCTGCTACCGGGTTGTGTGATATAGTAGTTCTTGCCTGTTTTCGACAGTTAGCCAGGATGCACGTCAAGCCAAGGGATTAAGGCAGAGAAAGAAGGTTACGCACCAGCGACAGGTTCAGGAACGATCCTACAATCGTGCTCGTGTCCCCATACCACCAAATCCACCGAATCGTCAAACATACCCTCTGGTACGTATTCTTGTGGGCCATGTTTGACTCTACAATCACTCTCGTATCAGCACCGTCTTTCCAATAAAGAACGAAAGAAGGAAGAGAGAAAAAAAAAGCAAACTACGTACCGATTCTGATGGACCAACAACAAATTAAACCAGTCCTCCTTATCCCTCGGCATATACATCCTTACGCGATTACTCCGCAACTCGAAATGCATACGTTGGTCCTTGACGTTGCCGATACCGTAGAGGCCGAGTTGGGTTGTGCCTTTGCGAAGGAGGACGGGGCGGACGTTTATTCCTGTGAGAGGCGTTAGGTTTTTGCTTTGGTGGAGAGGCTTGGGCAAGGAGGGGATGGAGATGGGAGGAGGAAGGGGAAGAGGGGTACGCACCAGACGTAGCAGCAGCCGCATCGTTCAGCGGCAAGTCGAATTTACCCATATAGTTCAGAAGGCCAGACACGGAGAGGACGTCCAGAGCACATAGGGCGCCACTCTACCGTAGTTTAGATCATCAGTATAGAACGTCATGCGAGCAAAAGACAGGGGGATGGGCACGCACGATGCTAGCGCCTTGAGGATCATCGTGGTTGCCGTGTATGGAAAAGACGGGGATGGAGATGTTGAGGTTTGGATCTTCGTAGTTGATCGCTGGGAAGCTATAGTATAGAAAGAGTCAGTTAGTTACGTTCATTCATTTGATACTACGATGAGAGGAGAAAGGCCTGCAAGCACGTGAAGAGAGTTAAAGTCTTACCTAAAACCAGCAGCCTTTCCCTCCTCTGGATCACTCAAAAGCTCGACCTGGATAGGTTTATCGCCGAGCGTGTATTCGCGGAGGAGAGCGAGGGTTTGGTAGAGGCAGTCTCTGGATGGTTTGTTTTCGTGGAAGAGGTCGCCGGCGAGGAGGATAAAGTCTACCTGCGGACCAGGGGTTGAGTAAATGACAAGACGACAAGGGATTGAGTGAATGAAAAGACAGAAAGATAGATAGTGAAATTGATGAAAGACAACAAGTCGCACCTCGTGTTTAACAGCCAACTGTAAGATCTCACGAAATGTGTTGATAGAGTCTTGTCCTCTAATGGGATCTCGTTCGTTGTAACCGATGTGGTTGTCGGTCGCGAGCATAATTCGGATTGTGTTTTCTGGGTCTGTGGGTGTTCCATGGTTCACCAGGGTCAAAATAGCATCAACGAGACATGAACGAGATGAGGTAGAGCAGCAGTCGGCGAAAGGCATTTCAATTTGACGAGGTGAATACGCACCAGAACCGTCGATATCAGGCGGAGCCCTCGACCCTCGTTCCTCTTCTGAATCTGACATGTTTCTGTAGAGTTTGAGCTCTTCAATCTGCTTGACCTGAGCAGTCTGCGGATTCCTCAATGAAAGGAACACGAGGAGAACAACTGCCAAGTGCAAGTCGCGTCGCGTCACACCAAATTGGAAACATTCCCACATTTCTCAAACCGGACCGTTATTTCCGGTACCTGCAGCCAAACATGCTCGCTGCCAGGGAGTGGATTGCTGTCTCTCCAATTTTTCTCTTATCCTTCTTCGCTTCAACCTTTTCTTGGTGGCTCCAGTCTCTCTTTCCTTCTTACCTTCACGAACGGCGTAGAGGCGAACAGTCTCAGCGCAAACTTTGTTCCTCCACGCCCTTATCATCGTCTCCTCTCTGCCAACGATGCAGCAAGAAAAGCCAGCCTCCAAGCTGCTCGTCACGGGCGTAGTCCTGTTCTACCTGTTCGCGGCCCTTGCAGTGCGTGCTCTGCTCTCCTTATTCAGGCTCTTTCACTTACACCCAAGTAGATGGTGATAGCCAACAAATGGGTGTTGAACGCTACAACTACACCTCTCTTCTTCCTCTGGGTCCAATGCGCCATCGCATCCCTCCTCTTCCTCCTAGGCGATGCATTCAGACTCTTTCCCGACCGTCTCACTTTCAACTGGCCAACCGCCAAGGCTATGCTTCCCGTGACTATCCTGAGTGTCCTTAGCTTGAGGTGCGCAAAGTTCTCTTTCCCCTTCATAACCTTCTCTCAATGTTTGTTCATTCATTCATTCACTTCCAAACAGCTTCTCAAACTACACACTCCAATACGTCGACGCCTCCTTTTACCAAATCGCCCGAGGTCTGGTACTTCCATTCACAGTCGCCACCTCTCTCTTCATCCTCCATTCCCGGCCATCCCTTCCCGTCCTCTTTGCCTGCCTCGTCGTCACAGCCGGCTTCTTTGTCGGTGTCTTCCTCGATGCCGTGCCAGTCAGCATGATTGGTGTCTCATTCGGCGTGGCGAGTAGCGCTATAACCGCTCTGCATAGCGTCGTTATCAAAGGTGCGTTCAACCCTATCTATCCACCACACCTTCTCATTTAATTAACACCCCCGCCAGGCTCCCTCCAAACAAAAGGAATCAACAACTCCTCCCTCGCCCTCGGGTGGTACATGAACGCAGGCTCGACCCTGCTCCTCCTCCCCATCCTCCTCCTCGCAGGCGAAGCACCCGGCATCCTCTCCCTCCTCTTTTACTCGCGCGGTGGAATCGACGATTCCAACCCTGGTCGTCTTAACGGCCTCCAAACATTCGTCTATGGAAGTCTCATCACGGGTGTACTGGGATTCTTGATGTGCGTTTCGTCGTTGCTTTCGATTAAAGTGACTTCGCCGATTACACATATGGTGTCGAGTGCGGTGAGGGGTGTTGCGGCGAGTTTGTTGGGGTTGTATGTGTTTCATGATATTATTACTACGTGCGTTGTTCTTCTCTCTTTCCCTTCTCATCTTTGACTGAGAGTGTTGTGGGTAGTGGACGAGCAACGTCGATCGCGGTCATCCTCTCCGGCTCAGCGCTGTATACATGGTTCAAACATCAAGAATCACAAGCTCAACAAGGTACGCCTTTGTCGTCCATCCCTCTCACCCTCTTTACCTCAAACTGACGCCCGAATAACAGCCACCACACCACCCAACTCACGTCTGCCCACTTCGAGCGCAACTGCAAGCCGGCGGGGAAGCTACGAACGTGTGCCTAACATGGAGATGAGCGATATCAGCTCAGACATTGAGAAGGGTGGGGAGGTTGATAGGCAGTGGGAGCGTAAGCGGTAGTTTGGATAAAAGAGAGTGGCTCTTGGTCATAGATGAGTTGAGTACTTGGACACACACGCATACTATTCCTTTTCTTTCATCCACGGTTTCTTGATACTTTTTCTTTTTCGACTCGTTTGGTACATTTTCTGGTTGTATGGTAATTCACGGTGTAATCATTTGGTCTATTCGTTCTGTTCTTTCCTCTCTCTTTTTCAACTCCTACAGTTGCTCTCCAAACGCTATGCATCGAGGGAGAGAGGGTTTTTATCTTGTTAGATGATCGATACACGAGCGCCTAAATCTGCTCGCCAAGTCAGGCAACATCCGCAACGATTTACCTTGCAACACAGAACACGTGCGGAGCACATGGCATAAATCATCTGCGCAGTGATAATTGGCGACTCGAGACAAACTAGATCCGTAGCAATTGTCGTTCATGTATGCGCTAGTGGGGTTCGTCCCGACCTCCGACAAGTAGCTATAGATCCCGCCAAAGCTAAAGATGAAAGGGCAAGTGATTTTCATGGACGACCAGATCTTGCTTTTAGCACCCCACTTTTTGGGTGATGATTCAGCGATCCTTGCCAGGTATCCGTCATTCCTCCGGCATTGGAATTCGTAGGTTATTGGGACGGTTTGGTGGAATTCCAAGTCTGATACGTTCATCCAAAGGGGGAACAAGGTCACCGGTCAAGATTAGGCGTGCCGCGCTATCGGTAAATCTCACTGCACGGCCAACTTGCCATTCGCCAACCAATTGAAACAATGCTGCTCGCCGATCGAACTTGACTCTTACTGATACAATATGTCTATCGTGAATACTAATAGAATAGTCTTCGAGTGCTACCAGACTCTATAGCACACCGATGAGCAAACACAAAGAGAGAGAGATAGAACGACATGGTGGGATGATACCAGCGAATTCAGATTTCCCAGTAGGATGCAAACATGAGGCAAAAACAGAGCGGGCAAATGCTAGAGAACGTTGCGGACAGGTCCGACAGGAAAGAAAGAGAGAGTTGAAGAATGTTACTGGCACCAGATCTCGGGGCACCGAAAAAGGCAAGTGAAAGAATCGACGGTGAATATTTGAATCTCAACCTCCTAGATCCGCAAGCCAGGCAAGAGGAGTCAGATCCAGCGATCGGGCACGTCGTTCTCACGGTGGGTACCCCCTCCCCTACCCCCCCAAATCCGGTAATTTTGGTGGTTGTGTTTGGTCCAGAGGCTAGCTGACTAACGTTCGCGCCGTGAAGCCAGCCGCTTCAGTTGCTTGTATGCGAGTGGCATTTCCTCTGCTTGGACGCCTTACTTTAATTAAAGACATGTCCTAGCAATCTTTCTGTCTCATAGGAGCTTTGCTATCGCTCTCCAATTGCCTCTCCAGTCCTTCCTTCGAGAAATGCAACTGTTCTTTTGCAGATTACGGCTCGTTCAATCAAACTCGCCCTTCAATCGCGGCCCATTGAGCTGCTCTTTCCCTACAGGCCTGAAGAAGAGCTTCGGTTTTTTTTATCGCCCAGCTTAAACTTGGGTCACAAACGAGGGATCGCATAACGGAGCAATCCCACCTTTTCTGCCAATGCGCATTATTTTCAAGTGCTCATATTGTTCCCGGAAGGCACAGGGTGACCCCAATTGATGATTATGCGACTCTGCTCGTCATTATCACCTACATTTGCGCTCACATATCCAAACTCTTCACGCAATACCTCTCATTGACATTGAGACTCCGCCGCCCTGCCGATACCAGCCGCGGTCAATGATACCATCATTTGACGTTATCAAGGTGTGGGTTGGACGTGCCCGATCGCTGAATCTGACGCCTCTTGAAGCCAGGAATGCCCTTCCGCCTGCCTGGGCGCGGGGCCGCACTGCTTTTTAGTCCCTGTCTTGACTTTCTCAGCATACCGCTTCCCGATGCCTTGAAGACCGCCCTAGATTGCAGTCCGGATGTGAGAGCACTGAACCTCGTGCCTTACACGTTCAACCGGCTGACACACATATTCAGCGCTGCCATCTCGTAAGGCTACCCTCACGTCCTTGCGTCTTCCATGCAAATTCGACGCCATTGGGTTTGCTCGCTTCATCTAATCTTGCCGCACTCCCGTAATCCGCACCGATATCAGGGCCATCCTATGCAGAGGACTTTCTCCCAATATGAAATCCAAGCCCGCTCTTCACCGAGATCGCTTCAGTCGTGCACACGTGGACACACGCTTACTTGGAACCTTGAGATGGCGTACCATACGAAGGTGAAGCCTGTAAGGTTCTGATGAGAAGTTTGAGTTTCTTTTCATATGTCTCACAACGGCCACAGCTTACAACATTAAATCTTGGACTTGACGGTCCTCTCTCGAGGCAGCGTTGGACCCTGTACAGGGAGCGCCGCTAAACAGTAAGGCAATACGGTGGTCAAGGGTTAACCTTCCCTATGCGATATTGCAGCAAGAGCCGGAATGGGAGACATCGATGTTTTTTATTGTCCAGATGCACTTGGATATCGAAGGAGAGCCAGGGAGAAAGAAGTGGACTCTCAAACCCACCCAACGCACAGGGCGAAATGGGTTCAGAGGTAGGAGATTATTCAAAGAGGCAGTTTTGGCAAAAATTTGCACGACCGTTTTAGGAAGACTTAGGAGATCCCATCAGCCCAACCCGAGCGAACTACACGATCGGTTGGTCGTGATCCCTGAGTGGGATCTGACCTTGGAACAATACACACACACCGTCCCATCATCTACCTAATTGTTTCTCAATGCTCTATATGAAACTTGCTCAATCTTCCTGCCTCTTTTGGTGGTTCCCCACCGGAAAAGAGAGGCACCTTTTGCGTACCGCGACTCTGCGGTGGATTCTGCTTTCATTTCACACTCATATCGGGCTCAAGGTGAAGTTTGCTAGGATCTAAATATAGAAGACTCATGACGAGATTTTTTTCATTCAAGCTGAGCCGCCGTGAGGCCACCATGAAGCGATCGCGTAAGTGGTCGACAGGAAGAGTCCTTTAAAGCCCTCGCTTCTGTGTTCCATCTGGGTAACAACAACCCGCTATGGATCCCCCTCCAAACCAAGCGCCGGCCTGTACTACTATGCCCTCACATATGGAACCTGACGAGGTTCTTCTTCATTTTGAGCAGTGGCAAAGTGAAGAACGAAGAGAAGCCAAGCGCCAAGCCAAACGCGAAGGAAAATATGTGCAAACCTTCATCGTTATCCTAGCTGTCGTATGTGCCCTTTAGAGCCTTGATCATACGGTCTGCGACTGACACTACCACGTTGTTCCTAGGGCGCAATAGTTGCGAGTGTCCAGACACAGCTGCTGACTCTAATTCTCGACTTGGATCCCAGCACCCTTCCAGTTCAGACGTGCATCTCAATCAGCTTTGTTGGTCTTGTCCTTGTAATAGCTGGGACGTTCTTCGGAGCGGTCAATGCGATCAGACTCCAGCTCATGGCACAGCGGGGCACGCGTGCGCTTGGCTATATGGAGGAGTGCAAAGAGAACCTGCAGGCCCTCGTGAAGTATATTACAGAAAGCAAGGCAAACTCGCCATCCACCTTGCCAAATGTAGGGGTTGAAGAAACTAATACGCGGAAGCCCTTGCGGCCCCGAACTCACCACGAACCCGACGACAATAATAAGGAAGAAGGTGCCACTTCCCTCTCAGCTCCTCCACCTACACCATCGCTACGCACAGGACCCAAATCGCCTGATGGATCCATACAAAGTTCACCATCACTAGCGCTGGGCGTGGATCAAACCCGCATTCCACGGTCCATTCCACAAACCCATATCGTCGTGCAGGTGTCGAGTGCCCAAAGCGTCTACCAAGGGCCGCTCTACGGCTTGACCAGTCCTGCAACAACGTACGGGGACGCAATCCCTAGTAGCGCAGCAGGTCAGCTCGATACATGCGAGAAAGTTGTCGCAGGCTTGAGGCGCCTAGTAATCCTCTGTGAAGAAGTGCCAACACAGTTGATTGTTGGGATAGACAGCACCATTGACAGACTGCACAGAATAAAGGACGAGGAAGAAGGTAGTGCGCATGCAAACGAGCTCCCCTCGGGGCTCGACGCAGGTGTCAACCAGCTAAAGCACGTCCATCTACCTGCTCCTAACAAGCGAAGATCTCCACTGGAGAAGGTATCCCTGGAGATAGTTTCACCAGTGGCAATGGGATTGGGTGTCCTTTGTCTGGCTATTTCGGTCATTCTGTTTGCTGCCGTTCGGTTAGGTGTTCTGGGTAACACAGTTTGGGCAACTAGTCTTGGCATCCTGCTCGCGATAACTTTGCTCTCGGCCCTGCCTTTCGTTCCGTAAGTCATCCCTCTCTTGCTGTCTATAGAATTGGCAAGGATTCGAGTCACTAAAATACTCCTCTACATATAGGTTGTTTTATCGCTGTCTTTGTGCGTCGTGGGCACGTGGAGGCAGAGGTTAGAGGAGCTCACGCATGTTGAAGAGAGTGTCCGGAATTCAGTAGGCTTGATGCTCGAATGCCTTATTCTCCCCGTTGACGATCAAAGTACCTCTGGTCTCATAATTTATGTAACCAGCTAGATATTTAAACGAAATAGAATTAACCTGATATTTATGATAAGATATGCATGCTAGTAATCCAGGGGTTCAACTCCTGGATTATGGAGGGGTCATAAGTCCTCGTCAATCTACCCTTCGTGCATGAGAGTGATGAGTCAGATTTCCCGTTTCGCTAGTCGTTGTAATTCTTTGCCTAAGGATACGAGGTGGAGGCCTACTTTGGGGGAGAACCAGCAGATCCTCTTGTTGAACTTGTGATCCAGGGTGATTGTGGCGGTGCTAGGCGCTCAGCAAACTTCTGACGCAAGAAGCGAAGCATCAGTAAAAACCTGGATTCTAGATATGGCTCATATACGGTCCAGGTATGCCCCTCGCTCGCATATCTTGGGCATATCAGGGGCATATCTGTGAACCTGAACAGATATGCCTCCGGGAGCATACCTGTTGCATACCTTGCGCAGATCAGCACCATATCTGTCCAAGACCTGGCGAGAGCCTTGCAGCTCGAGCCGGGTATGCAAGGCATCATCCAGGCGGTGAGCAGACCTGGTGTAAACCACCAGGTTTTGACCATATAATCCCCCAACTGGCCATATATGCCCCGACATTCCCGGGTATGTGAACCTGGCCATATCTGGTACCAGACCTGTAATCCAGTTTTTTACTGATGAGAAACCTTAGGAAACCCAAGAAACTTAGCGAGTATAAGTACACACCAGGATGTCTCTACCCAAAGTAAACTGTTTCGGGCCTCGATATTATGATCTTGAATGGCAAATCAACGACCGATTGAGCCAGCAAGGAGGCTGATGCAAAGAGAGCAAGGGATACCAAGGCTGGTGCAAGGGACAGGGGAGAATGAACGGGAAAATCAGGCCGTGCAATAGGAGAAAGGTGGAAAGATCAATCCAAAGGCCCAGGGAGAGGAGGCTGGAGAGCTCGTAACCGACGTTTGGAAAGAGTAAGATCAAATTGCTTGCTTCGTTCAATGCTTGGCAAGTATGCAAACTTTCGGGCGAGGGGGAAAGGGCGCTTGGGTTGAATGAGAAGATGCATAAGCCCTTGATCCGTAGTTTTAACTGTATGGGTGTGAACTATGATCTAACATTGTCGCTTGACTTGCGGGCAATGCATAAGAAGCACGTTTGGACGCTGAGAAGTGAGAACAAGAACTAACCTTACACTTCTTTTTGTGAAGAGCCCAACGAACCTTCCACCTTGTTTTACATTCCCCCAGGAAATATTTGTTCTGCAGAGTGTAGTGATTTGTTGGTGATTTGTAATCTACGGCTTGTAGATGGTATGGTTTATTTCTGCCAGGCGTCGTAGCTCTTAGGTGTTGTCCATGCAAAGAGACCGCATGTACCTGTTTGATCCGTGTCGGAAGTCCTCCATGAGCTGATCAGGTTAAGCGCTCGACAAAATTCAGAAGCAGAAGGCGCCGAAAGATGAGGAACTCAATCAGGTGTATCGAAAAGGCCATACGGATGTACGGTTTAACCAAATATAATGAGTGTTAAGTCCGCCTATTGCGTCTTGATAGTCCTCTGAGCGTGCAGGGAGGCTGGCGTTAAGGGATGGGGGGGATGGTTGGACGAAGTTTACTACATGATAGAAGGCGGGTGAAGAATATATAGCCGTAAATTGGGGAAATACTGGACAGCATGACCTCCGCTTAGAATCTGGACGCTCCGAAGCGATCACTACGCTTGTGTTGTGCAGCGCTTGGCGAGCAAGCAAGGTTTTGATCCAGGGGCAAAGAGCATGGCAGTCAGATCGGAAGGTGTATTAGCTTTGGGTATTCTCTATTTGTAAGTGCATGATGTTGATGTGATGGAAAATCGCCGCCCAACTTGCGAGGGACACGCAAGAAGCACACCTGCGCGCTTAGCGTCAAAAATGAGAACAAGAGCGAACCCTCTGCTCCTTTCGTGAGTGGGGTATCTTCGTGCCTAAAAAGCCCTATACCCTGCCGAATATCTCTTCCTCCTTGCCGTAGGGCACCAATAATCATTTTTGCATCCACCCAAGCGCCTTGTGATATTTACGACTCAGATTAGTGCTTGAGTAGCTGGTTCTGCAATCTTTTAGAAGCGTTGAGCATGGAGGAAACGGGAGCATTACAGAAATAGGCCAGCGCTCTTCCATTCCAGTTGAGTTGTCACAGTGTCAGCAAGGTCACGAGAGATCTAAGGGGGTCAGCAAATAAGTACGTTATAGAAGCATAACTCGTCGCCTTTTACCAGCACATTGACCCCCCTTTCCGAGTCCCCCTTCCCACTAGGATGCCAGCTTTTACAACGTCTTCGCTTATCGAAACTGAGGACCTGGTTGTTCGTTTTGAACAATGGCAAAACGAAGTCGGAAACGAAGTTGAGCGCCAGAGAAGATACTCGCAAGCATTGAACTCTATTCTGATTGTGGTGCGTGACAGAGCACTGAGAATCCTCACATACTAACCCTAATCCGTCCGCTGCACGTAGGGAGCATTCATCGCAGGGGTCCAAGGGCAACTCCTGAGTGAAATGCTCAGGTTAGACCCCGCTTCCCTTACAGCGCGGACATGCAACTTGATCAGCTTCCTTGGACTTGTCCTTGAAATCGCTGGGACATTCTTCGGAGCAGTCAACGCTGTTAAACTTCAACTTAGAGCGCAGCGTGGAACGCGAGCGCTTGATTGCATGGAGGGGTTGTAAAGGGAGCTTGAAGATCGTTGTGAAGTACCTCGCAAAAGTCCACGCGCAGCGACGCAATGCAGAACCACCAGCCGACGCCAACAATGGCATGGCTGAGCCATCGCCTGATTCGCCTCAGCCTTCACCACCTTCGGACTTATCGGCGTCCAACGCCCTTATTCGATTCGGGCTCACTGTCCCCCCTGATATCCCCACAGACAACGAAAATCCCATTTCACCGTCCAGCACTTCTGGCATAATCCCCCCTAGCGTCTTCAACGTGAACAGTGGTCCGGTTAATTTTAATATCGTTGGGGGCAACATGATGAACTATCACTGGGACTCGAGATCTATCAGCGCAGAAGTGCCAATCGAGATATGCGAGAGTATCATAGAGGGAATGAAGCAGCTGGTCGTCGTATTCGGACACCAAACTCCGAGAATTTTGCTCTCTGCGATCGACAGCATCATCGATCAAGTGTATTCAACAAAGGATGGGGAAGACAAGGGCGCACAACCTACTGACGAAGGTGATAGCAAGGGGAGGCTTGCAGTAGGTAACCGGCTGAAGTACGTCTGCCTACCTGTTCCGGATAAGCAAAGATCCCCGCTGGAGAAGGTATCCCTGGAGATAGTATCTCTGGTGGCGATGGGCCTCGGTGTCCTTTGTCTGGCAGTTTCAATCATCCTTTTCGCTGCTGCAAGGGCAGACGTTCTCGGTAACAAAGTCTGGGCGACATGCGTTTCCGCCCTGCTTACGGTAACTTTGTTTTCAGTCCTGCCCTTTGTCCCGTAAGTTGGGAGTCCCTCTCCGTCACTTGACGAGAAGGAGCTAACTGACGAGCTCTCTTCTCCGTACAGGGTCCGTTTCATCAGCGCTTTAGTGCACCGTGGACACACTGGTTTACAAAAGGTTAGAGGTGCTGTAGGAGCACGACCTCCTTCTCCAAAAGTCTTGGAGGAGGGGTTGCGTGACTAAACCGAGCTGACGCGTGTCAGAGAGAGTCCGACACTCATTCAGCCACTGCGCGCGTCCTACTCGAGGCAAACCTAATGCTAAATGTTCAAATATGTATCTTCCTACTCCCTACAAAAGATAGAAGTACCTCAGCTTTAACAGATTGTGGAGATACTTTGAGAGATTAGGAGCAGGTCCCTTCGCCGAGCGTATCACCCCAGAGGGCAGCGAGTCTGCGCCACACCAATGGCGCGTCTCGACTCAAAGGCAAGTGCACCGGGATTGACTCTGAGCTAGTGAATCCTTTGTTCTTGAATACAATACATTGAATGTGCCGTGTGTTCTATACAACAAGTTTCTAGGTTTGAGGAAGCAGCACGCCATGTAATCCTTCTGTGAACTGACTTTGAATAAGTGCAATGGAACTTTCGCTCGTTCGAGCTGCTAGGTCTAGAACATGTCATGAGGGACACTACGCCGCGGCTGAAAGTCTAGTGCCTGGCGAATGGCTCTGGGGGCACTGAACGTACCGGACTGGGTGACGGATTGTAGGTGTACTTAAAGCCAAACTGCTGTGCATCTCAGGCACGATAGCCTCCCTCCTGCGTTGACCCCTCATTGCACCCGAAGCACCACCGACCTTTCGCGCAAATAATGGACTCCGAGGACCTCATCCTTCGCTTTGAGCAGTGGCAGAATGAAGTCAGACGCGAAGTCGAACGCCAGGGAAGATACTCACAAGCACTAAACTCAATCCTGATTGTGGTTTGTAGAGCGCTCGGAGAAAGTCGCCTTGCACTAATTCATCCACGGTTCGCAGGGAGCATTCATCGCTGGTGTCCAAGGACAGCTTCTAAGTGTAACACTCGAGCTTGACCCTAATACCGTGCGAGCTCGAGCATGCAATTTGATCAGCTTTCTCGGTCTCGTCACTGAGATTGCCGGGACATTCTTCGGAGCTGTCAACGCTGTCAAACTTCAGCTCAAGGCACAGCGAGGCACACGAGCACTTGATCGCATGGAGGAGTGCAAAGGAAGTATGAAGTTCGTCATGAAGTTCATTGCGAAGAAGCGCGCAATGGTTCCACCCAACTTGCCAAAGACAGATCCACCGAAGCCATCTTCTTCGCAAGCATCATCGAGTTCGGCTGACGGTCCGAGCGAACCCCAAGACCGACGAAGCCTAGCTGACGAACTAAATCTAGCTGATGCAGACTTCACCATAGGGCACCCGCAATCCACTGCAACAAATATCGTCTATTTCGCGAACGACTTCGGCTTTATCACCAGTGGATTGAACAGGGGTTACCTAAACTACCATGGTGTAAACGCTACCGGCAGAGAAGATCGGCTGGAACATTGCACAAACATAATCGACACGTTGAATCAAGTCGTCCTCCTCCTTGGGTACAAACCTTCATGGACATTGCTCTCTGGAATAGACGCCACGGTGCATGCAATCAGGACATACGAAGCCACCGGCCAGCTGTCCCCAGATGAAGAGGGTCGCGAGAAGTGGTGGACTATGAGGCGCAGATCGCTAAGGTGTATTGACCTGCCGGCCGACGTGCCAGATTCCCCACTGGAGAAGATATCCCTGGAAATGGTGTCGCTAGTCGCCATGGGCTTCGGTGTCCTCTGCCTTGCAGTATCAATTATCATCTTTGCTGCAGCTCGAACGGACATTCTCGGTAACCAAGTCTGGGCGACCTGTGTTGCCGTGCTGCTCGTGATAACGCTGTTCTCAGTCCTGCCCTTCGTCCCGTACGTCCTCCCATCCCTTGTTTCAAGAAAGGTGCTTACTTACCAACGCGATATTTTTCTTGACACAGGTCTCGCTTCGTGCATGCATTCATGCGCTGTGGCGCATGAGGTCAAAGCCAGAGGGGCCAACACCTGATATGAAGATATCACGGTGCTCACCTAGCCTCCACGTCGTGCTGAGATATCTTGATATTATTGCGACAAAGGACACTCTGCTTAGGAACTTGGTTAGGAATTTGAACGAAGTAGAATATACCTGTTCTCTATGACAAGATTTGTGTTGCGCCAAATCTATGAATACCGCCAAGTGGTGTAAGGCGCTGCCAACTTACTCGTCGTGGCTGAGAGTGAGGTGACTAGCTTTGCTGTTCTACTAGGCGTCGTAGTTCTTCGCCCACCTCGGAGTAGGTGGCGTACCCAAAGTTCGAAACCACTTGTAGGTAAACCTTGGGCCCAGCAAATGCACCAATACGATAAGGAGTGCCACCGATTTGGCGGTGGAAGTTGAAGAGGTAGGCCTTGACCCAGCCAGGAACAGTTTTGGGAGTTTGCCATTGGGAGGTGGAAGTTGTGGCTTGAAAAGGGGCCTGGGAGCCGAATCAAGAATCGCATCAAAGGTTCTCCTTAAGTTCTTCGCGTCGCCCCTCATCCCGTCATGCAAGGCGTCCCGGAGGGGAGTACGCTCCAGGCTTTCCATCTACACGCAAACAGCAGAAGCTGGCATGCTGAGCTGGGCCCACTACTGCCGGATTGCTCCCCGACAGCCTCGGCATCTGCGCTGCTCTCTGGCTTGCAGAGCGCTCAGATCTAAGGCGGAACATACACTGCCGTTGGGCACGATGGCATTATCACAGTCAACAAATCTTACTATGGCCCTTGGGCTGTCACTATCAACGTGTGGAAGATTCTCCTTGCTCTCTCGTTGCCCAATCCCCGCGATATCCAAATAGACACACACGCTAAAGCGACGGATGGGATCTGTGTCTGGCTCACGAGCAGGGTCATGTTCCTCTTATGGACCACGAAGGGTAAAGCTCTCTGAGCTGTCGGTACCCGTAAGTTGCTCCATGGTCTATCTTGCGGGATGGGGCTGACTTCCACTTGGCCGGAGCCGGAATACTGTCCTTGCATGACCCAAATTGCTTTAGCGCCCCTAATCGTGCTCAGGGCGTAGTTCTATTCTACCTCTTTGCGGCTCTCGCAGTACGTCCTTTCCTCCTTCTTTGCTCCCTTCTTTTCTCAACCCAAATAGATGGTAATAAGCAACAATTGGGTGCTAAACGCTCCCACTACACCTCTCTTCTTCCTCTGGCTCCAGTGCGCCATCGCATCTCTCCTCTTCCACCTCGGCGACGCATTCAACTGTTTAACCGCCAAGGCTATGCTTCTCGCCACTATCCTGAGCGTCCTTAGCTTGAGGTGCGCATTCTCTTTCCTCCTAACCCCATCAACCTAAATTCATTGACTCCCAAACAGCTTCTCAAAGTACACGCTTCAATACGTTGACGCCTCCTTTTACCAAACCAAACGCGGCCTCTTCCTCCCATTCGCAGTCGCCACCTCCCTCTCCTCTCCTCTCCTCTCCCGTCCCTTCCTCCCTATCCTCTTTGCCTGCGTCGTCGTCACAGTCGACTTCTTTGTCGGCGTCTTCGTCGATGCCGTGTCCGTAAGCGTGATAGGTGTCTCATTTGGCGTAGCGCCGTTATCAAAGGTCCGTCTCCTCTCCCTGTCTATCAACCCCTCACAATTTGGTTCTTATGCAAATGGTGATAGGGTCCCTCCAAACAAAAGGAATCAACAAATCATCTCTCGCTCTGGGCTGGTACATGAACGCAGGCTCGACTCTCCTCCTCCTCCTCCTCCTCCTCCCCATCCTCCTCCTCGCAGGCGAAGCACCCGGTATCCTCTCCCTCCTCTTCTACTCGCGCGGTGGAATCGACGACTCCAATCCTGGTCGTCTCAACGCGCTCCAAACGTTCCTCTATGGAAGTCTCATCACAGGCGTGCTGGGGTTCTTGATATGCGTCTCGTCTTTGCTTTCGATAAAGTTGACTTCGCCGATTACGCATATGGCGTCGAGCGCGGTGAGGGGTGTTGCGGCGAGTTCGTTGGGGTTGTATGTATTTCATGATCTTATAACTATGTGCGTTGTTTTCCTTTCTTTTCCTTCGTATCTGTGACTGAGAGTGTTGGTTTGGTTCCGATTGCGGTCATCCTCTCCAGCTCAGCTCTTTATAATGGTTCAAACACCAAGAATCGCAAGCTCAACAAGGTACGTCGACCTTCCGTCTCTTTACCCCAAATCAAATCAGCTAACGTCCTTGGAACAGCCATCACACCACCAAACTTACGCCTGACCACTTCGAGAGCAGCTGCAGGTCGCCGGGGAAGGTAAGGAGACCCGGCGGAGGGGGCAGAGGAAAGAAGAAGCGAAGAAAGTAGCGACTTACTCATAGATGAGTTGAGTTCCTGGACGCATGCACGCCTACCAGCCCCTTTTCTTTAACTCACGGTTTCCAGTTCGTTTCTTTGATTCGTTTGGTAGGTTGCTGACTGTACGGTAATTTACGTTGTAATAACTTGGCCTATTCTTTCTTCGTACATGCACTGGACAAGTGATGCGTACGCATGCACGATGTATACTAGTGAGGCGTTCGGGTCCTGCTTTCTCAATATAGTGATGCTACAAGAGCATGATTTTTGAACGTGAATGCTCGATGACCCTCAGCTAGCCAGTTGGCAAGATATGATCCTTGACCTACGCGGCAATTGATTGAATATTGATCTTGCGTGTCCGACTAGGAACTGAGTACTAAGTACTCGGCCTGAAAGCATTGACCGGCGAGCCAACTTTCCCTAGGCTCACTACGGAAGCTGCGAGCTGCAAAGTCATTTTGCAGAGTCGTGTATCTTTATGCACAACTTATTTGATTACGTGGTACTTGTATTACTCGTCGCTAATCTGATCAAAGTATTAAAAGCCCTTGGCCACATATACATATCAATCCCTTTGAAACGTTACTGGCTGCGAGTTGAGCGAGGGTGGGTGAGTCCGAGCCTCCCAACCTCGAAGGCAACATGTTCCCACTCGCGCTATCAGAGCGGGCCATTGAGATACTAGGATATAGATTAAACTCTATTGCGTGCACGAGGCAGTGGCGGTACCGAAACTGGGTGGCAGATAAAGGGCATGAGTTAAATCCGCAGCTGTTGTGTATCTCAACCGCAATAGTCCTCCCTCGTTAACCACCTCCAACCTTCATCTTATGGACGCTCAGGATCTGATTCTCCGCTACGAGAAATGGCAGAATGCGGTGCGAATGGAAGTCGAATTCCAAGAAGGGTCTTTACAAGCACTAAGCCCAATGTTGGCCGTGGTACGTTACCGTAGGGCACCCAAATTAGAGCCTTGCGCTAATCATACACGGTTCTCAGGGAGCATTGATCGCGGGTGTCCAAGCACAGTTTCTGAGTCTGACACTCGAGATTCTTGAGCTCAATGACCCTTGGACTGGGTGGTGCAACAGGGTCGGCATGTTTGGCCTTTTCGCTGAGGTTCTTGGGACATTCTGCGGAGCGATAAACGTCTTCTATTTTCAGCGCAGGGTACGGCGGGCCAAACAAGCACTTGATCGCATGGAAGAGTGCAAAGGAAACGTGAAGGTCCTCATGAAGTATATCGCGAAAAGGCGTGAAATGCCGCTCCCCGATCCGCCCGGGCCATCTGCTTTGCAAACACCATCGAATTCACCTACTAGTGAATCTCACAACGACCTACCACTAAACTTGGTCGATAAAAATCCCATTCCACAGTACCAGCAATCCTGGTCAAACATTGTCAACGCCGACAGCACCGTCGCAGTTCAGCACACGGTGCATTACCATACGGACTCGGACCTCACCAGCATGGAAAATCAGCTTGATATATGCAGAAATATTTCCAGGATATTGAGAGAAGTTGTTCTCATCGGGTACCACCCGCCGAGGCAATTGCTCACAGGAATAGACACCGTCATCGAAAGAGTGCATTCAATCACGGGATGCGACTCAGACACAGGTGCACAACCGTCTTCTGGCAAGAGCGACCGGCTGGTCGATCTACTGACTGCTCGCAGCCAGCGAAGGCCCCCGCCAAGCATAGCATGGTTCCTCCTGGACGCTGTGTCGAAATCCATGATGTTCCTTGGTGTCTCATGTTTATTGATGTCCATGTTATTATATGGTCTCGCTCGTGTGGACTTTCTGGGTCTAATGTTTGCGTCCTCCTATGTTGTCATGATGGCCGTGTCACTCCTTATCGCGTTCTTTGGTCAAAGATACATATAACCTTCCTATCCTTTGCTCAACAGGAAGGCCAACTCACTACGAATTTTTTACCGCAGCCTTATCACAGGAAATTTCACGTTGTATCTCAGCCACTGATTTCAGTTGGATATGAGCTGAATATTTAAATGCCACATTGCATATTGTTGTCCAGATATGCATCTAGATGGTTGAGCTGTCTGGGTGCGCTTTGGAAAGGTGTTAAAAGTACGTACAAAATGATATACTTCTCGTGCCGAACGATGAAGATACAAGCCAGTGGCATCATGAAAAGGCCTCAGACCTGGACTTGATTTGCGAGATCGCAATGCTTTTGTTAGTAATGCGGATTGGTGTCTTCAAACCACATTACCAAAGGCTACTAAATGAGCCTTTTATGGACCAAATGCTTGGTGATTTGAGATGGCTAAGAAGAGATCAAAGCATGGTGCCCTCCTCATAGTCCCAAAAACTCGGATCATTATATTCTATTCAACCTATAATACAACACTATAGAGTCTAGAGTGCCTGAGCCTTAGACTCGTAACCATTCCCTCGCATTCGAGGGAACGAGGTTCGTCTCACAACCTTCGCTGAGGGAACAGTCACAGGTCGACATTCAACCAATTCACAATGTTTTCGCAGCCTCTTTTAAATGGAATAGCTTCGCGCAGAAATGATTAGAAAAGTCAGTGTTTTCGCGCATAAAAGAGGTTTCGCGCAAAATGGATAAAAGTGCACTTTGAATGCCATATTAAAATACTGGCTTCAAAGGATGAGGAACAGGTTGCTTCGCAAAGCAAGTTGCCGTCGGGAATGGCAGCATGCGCCACACGCCAGAACCAGGGACTGCCAAAGGCAAGTGCGCCGGTATTGGACCAGATGGCTGAAAGCAGACGGAATGGATGCGCAGCGTACTTCTGAATGTAAAGCCTGAATAATCAGTTAACCCTGCAATGTTTCGTGCTGAACCTAGAAGGAACATACCTGAGTGCAACGGAAAATCGCCCGTTCGAGCTGTCAGAACGGATCATGAGACACACTAGGCTGTTGACTGCTGTGGTTGAAAGTCTATTGCGTGCCGGGTAGCTCATGAGGCAGTGAACGCACTAAACTGGACATTGACAGCAAGTATACTTAAAGCCAGACTGCTGTGTACATCAGGCACGATAAACCTCCCTTCTGCATTCGACCTAACCGCTCTTTTAACACAAGCAACCAATCTTTGCCTATGGACGCCGAGGACCTCATTCTCCACTTCGAGCGGTGGCAGAGCGAAGTACGACGGGAAGTCGAACGTCAAGGAAGGTATTCACGGGCGTTGAATTCCATCCTGATCGTGGTACGTAAAGCGCATGGTGTTGGGTCCCGTCCCGACACTGACCCAGGCTCGCAGGGAGCATTCATTGCGGGTGTCCAAGGACAGCTCCTGAGTATAACTCTTGAGCTTGACCCGGCTGCCCTCAAAGCGCAAGCGTGTAACTATATTGGGTTTGTGGGTCTTATCGCGGAGGTCGCTGGGACGTTCTTTGGAGCGGCCAACGCTGTTAAACTGCAGCTCAAGGCCCAGCGAGGCGCCCAAGCGCTCGATCGTATGGAGGGGTGCAAGGGGAACCTGAAGATCATCATGAAGTATGTTGCGAAAAACAGCGAAAAGTTACACACCGCTCCGTCGAAAGAGGCAAAAGGGGCACAGACTGAGACAAAGACAAAATGGGAAGGCGGGCCATCGCGACCGCAGTCTCACCTACCTGAGGATCAGGGGTGGGACGAGCCCAGTGCGCTTCTCCCCCACAAACACCATTCCCCACAATTGAACGGCCTGCCAGTGAGTTCTCGAACGGTTCGCCATTGAATTACGAGGAGCATCCCAACGCACCCTTCCAACGGCTCAGGCAGCCAAGTGTAGTCTATTATGGTAACAACTTCCGATGCGAAAACTTCGTTCACGACGGCCGTTACACCCACTCGACTTACACGACGTATGCCGACGCAAGCCTTGTCAGCGCTAAAGACCAGGTCGAAATATGCGAGAACATCGCCGAGGCCATCAAACAAATCGTAATCCTGTTTGTACAGGAAGCGCCGAGACTCTTGCTCGCTGGAGTAGACGGTGTCATCGATAGGGTGCACTCGATCAAAAACGGCACAGACGAGGGTGTGAAACCTACCAAGGAAAACGGTCTCCAGGCAAGGAGAGTGAAGGGCTACCAGCTGAAGTACGTTTGGCTGCCTACTCCCAACAACCAGGCATCACCGCTGGAAAAGGTTTCGCTGGAAATAGTGTCTCTGGTGGCAATGGGATTTGGTGTCCTCTGCCTGTCGGTTTCAATCATCTTGCCCGCTGCAGCCCGGACAGATATTCTCGGCAACAAAATATGGGCGGCTTGTCTTGCAGTCTTGCTCACAATAACATTATTCTCAGTCCTGCCTTTCGCCCCGTAGGTCCCCCATCCGTTGCTTGACAGAAGGCTCACTCCCCACTGCGACGTTCGTCGTACAGGTCTCGTGTGATGGGCGCGCTCTTGCGCGATGGACGCGTGAGGACAAAGGCTAGAGGAGCCGATGCCTGTTAGGGAGATGGAGAAACCCGCCCAGTCTGTGTGCCTTGTTGGATGAAGGAAAACCATTCCTGGGATTATGATTAGATACCTTCGTACTACCTGCACCAAAGAACGCTACATTGCCTTGATAATTTATTCGACCCAATAGATCAGCATGTCAATTCCACAAAACTGGGTTGGGTTGGGACTTAATGTATCAGCTTGCTGGTCGCGACGTGGCCAGTTCTGCTTTCCAGCCAAGCGTCGTAGGTCTTCGCCTAAGGGTCCGATGCGGAGACCATGAGGGCTTTGAGGATGAAAATATATGTCTGGAAGAGAAGCCGGGGTGACTAGCCCGATTTGCAATGTGTGAGCTGACCCTGGACTGAATGGGAAAGGAAATTCCGCTCGTTTGGGCTGTCAAACCGGGTCATGAGACACCTCAGGCTGTGGGCCGTTGCAGTCGAAAGTCTATTGCGTGCCTGTGAATTTATGAGGCAGTGAGCGTACCAAACCAAACTGGATGATAGGGCGTAAGCGTACTTATAGCCAGAACTGATGTGTACGTTAGGCACGACAACCCGGCCCACTGCATTTGAGTTGACCCTCCTCTCAATCCCAGCACTAGTCTTATCCATGGAGGCCGACGACCTACTCCTTCGCTTTGAGACATGGCAGAAGGAAGTACGAAGAGAAGTCGAACGCCAAGGAAGAAATGCTCAAGCCCTCAATATTATCTTAATCGTCGTATGTACTATTTAGAACCCTGGAAGTATATACTTCGACTAACACTGATGTGTCCAATGCTCCTAGGGTGCATTAGTTGCGGGTGTACAAGCACAACTGCTGAGTGGGACACTCGCGCTTGACCCTGAAAGCCACAGGGCTCGACGATGCAACAGATACGGCTTTCTGGGTCTCATCGTTGAAATTGCTGGGACATTCTTCGGAGCGGTCAACGCTGTCAAACTTCAGTCCATGGCACAGAAGGGCACACGAGCGCTTGATCGTATGGAGGAGTGCAAAGGAGGCATCAAGATCGTCATGAAGATCGCAAAAAGGCGTTCACTTATGCTCCCTTCATCACCAAATTCATCTTGTTTACAGACACCCTCGAGCCCGGTTGGCCGCTTCCGTGACTCCAACATCAACCCAGGCGATGAAAGTCCCATTTTCCAGTCGCAGCGATTTAGGGAGTCAAACGTCGACAACACAGGTCAAAGCTTTACGTCCTATACGATGCACCCTCATGAGGACCCAATCGGCACAGAACATCAGCTTGAGGTATGCGAGGATATTGTGAAAGCCATGAACGAAGTCCTCCTCCTCATCAGAAACGAGCCGCCAAGGGCATTACTCACTGGAATCGACACCCTCATCGATCGAGTGCATTCAATCAAGTATTATGAAGACACGGGGGTGCAGCCTGCAGATGAAGTTGGTCGGAAAGAGGTGCTTACAGCGGGCAACCAGCTGGTATACATTCAGCTCCCAGGTCGTAACAAGGGAATGTACCACTTAGAGACACTACCCCTGGAGGGCTTGTCGTTAGTCATGATGGCCATCGGCGTCCTTCTTCTGGAGGTTTCGATTATCCTATTCATTTCACTTCGCACGGACATCCTGGGTAACAGCTTCTGGGCATACTGTGTATTTTTCCTGGCCCTCGCAACTATCTACGGGGTCCTGCCTTTTGTCCCCTCCATGTAAGTCGTCCCCTGGTCGTTTGACCTGAATGAGCCAGGCCGCTAACAAGCTTTTCGACTTAGTTATCGTGCCGCTTTTTTCATTGCTGAATTTTTGGGCCGGTTAATATACCGTGGACACGCGAATCCAGCAACTGCACTGGGAGCCAAGACTATTCAATACTCGGCAGTCGAGAACTCACCCGACCAATCTGCGTGCCTTAAGGCAGACCTGATGCTCCAGCACCCTCCTGCTGTCCGCACCAACGACAAAAGCCGCCCTGCTCTAGCGCGTCCATCATTTAGTTAAATATCTGTACTACCTAACATTCTCCTTTTATTTATGAAAAATATTGAGTGTGGTTGAATCTAAAAATTCTGCTAAACCGGCCGGGAGGGTGTAGGGCGCTGCCAATTTACCCATTGTGACTGTGAGCAAGGTGATCAATCTATTTGCGCTTCCAGGTATTGCAGATGATCTTCACCCAATAGTATGTAGTAGTAGTACTAAGCAGAAGCGCTTAAGCCTTAGGAGGCGTGAGGCGCATTAAGCGCTCAACGGAATTTTGGCGCGAGAGGTGCGGAAGGACGAGGAAACGGAAGGACGAGGAAATCAGCGAGAGGACGTGAAACTGAGCAAAGATACTCAGAGGGGAAATGCAAGTAAAATAAAATAAAATAATAAAAGAGAGAGAGAGAGAGAGAGAGAGAGAGAGGTGATTGCCGTGTGGAAAGCCGGCGATGTGCGCGATCCCACACTTGTTTCATTCAACGCTCGATACGCTTGCGAGGTTTCGGACCAGAGAGGAGGTTATGTCAGTGAGATTAGCAAGAGTAAGAGCAATGGTTGTAGTTGTAACTTTATGAGCTTGAAAGGATCCAAGACTGTCGCTTGATTAGTGGAGAGTGCGTAAACAGCGCACTTTGGCGCTGAACTTTGAGAGCAGGAATAGACCTTTTGCTTCTTTTTGCTTTGTTTTTGTAAATGGTAAGGATAGGATTAGCCCTTGAAGCTATCCACGAGACTCAGCCCTGCTAAACAAGTCTAGGCAGGTACATTCGTTTCAGCAACCAGAAAGCTGCTTTATAGCATGTACGACTCGCAGTGGCGCTTGAGCTCGTAGCTCGCCTTGTAATGCTCCCAGCAGTTAGCTGAACACAGATGGAACGAGGGTACGGAGAAGATAGGCCGCTTTCTTTCATTTCATTAACTCAGTTGTCTGCGGGGTCACGAGAGATCTACAGGGGCTGTGGCTGGATATCGAAACGATTGCACGCCGTTCCGCAAGCGAGTATAGAAAGGCTGCGCATCTACTCAGCAAGTTTCCGGTCTGAGACCTTGTTCCATCCAAGCACCATTCCTTACCATGTCTTCACTTATGGACGCTGAGGATGTTCTCCTTCGCTTCGAGCAATGGCAGAACGAAGTCCGCAGAGAAGTCGAACGCCAAGGAAGATATGCGCAAGCGCTGAACTCTATCCTAATCGTGGTGCGTTATCGAGCACTGAGGATCCTCAGATCCCGACGCTTATCCACCCGCTTGCGTAGGGAGCATTCATCGCGGGTGTCCAAGGCCAGCTCTTGACTGAAATGCTCGAGTTAGACCCCACTACCCTCCGAGCGCGGACGTGCAACCTGATCAGCTTCCTTGGCCTCGTCCTTGAAGTCACTGGGACGTTCTTCGGAGCCGTCAACGCCGTCAAACTTCAATTCAGGGCACAGCGGGGAACACGAGCGCTCGATTGCATGGAGGAGTGCAAAGGGAGCTTAAACATCGTCGTGAAGTACATTGCGAAATGGCGGGCGCAAAAGAATGCAGAAGCACAAGCCGATTCTAGAAAGGGCATGGCCGATCCATCGCCTCCGCCGACACCAAGCTCACTGGCACGACCTGGAGAAATTGCCACCTTGATCTCGAGTGTTGAAGATTCCATTGCATCACCCCGGCGATCTAGGGAGGTAAGCTTCTTCAGCGGCGGCAACATCACGATAACTGGAGGTTCATTTATCATGAATCACACGAATATGGACTCAAGGCCTGTTAATGCAGAAGTTCAGCTGGAGATATGCGAGAATATCATCGAGGGAATGAGGCGACTGGCCGTCGTATTTGGACACGAAACACCGAGATTATTGCTCGCTGGAATCGACACCATCATTGACCAAGTGCATTCAATCAAGGATGGGGAAGACAACGGCACGCAAGTTACTGACGAAAACGACCACGAGAAGGAGCTGGCCACAGGCAACCAGCTGAAGCACGTCCACTTACCTGCTCCTAAAAGGTGCCCGTCCTCGCTGGAGAAGGTGTCCCTCGAGATCGTGTCACTGGTCGCCATGGGCTTGGGCGTCCTTTGTCTTGCGGTTTCGATCATCCTTTTCGCTGGGGCTCGCAGAGACGTTCTCGGTAACGAAATCTGGGCTACTTGTCTTGCTGTCTTGACCGCGATCACATTGTTCTCAGCGCTTCCTTTCGTCCCGTAAGTCGTCCCTGGCTTAACTGGAAGGAGCCAACTCACTAATGCTTTCCTCGACATAGGGCTCGTTTTGTGGATATGTTTATGCGCCATGGTCGCGTAAAGTCACAGGCTAAAGGAGCGGATGCCTGTTAGGAAGAGAGTACGGAACTCACCCAATTTGCGTGCCTTGCTCGAGGAATATCTGGACACTTCCTAGACCAAGAACACTCTGTGTTAACAAGTGATCCGCACCATTACATATTTAAACGAGATTGAATTCGCCTATTCTCTATGACAAGATATGTGCTGTGTCGAATATATGAATCCCGCAAAACCGGTGGTGTGTAAAGCGCTGTCGATTTACTCGTCGTGGCTGAGAGCGAGGTGACCGGCTTTGCTGTTCTGCCAAGCATCGTAGCTCTTTGCCCACGAGTAGGTGGCGTACCCTAGGTGCGAAACCACTCGTGAGTAAACCTGGGGTCCATGCTACAGTCTCAGCAGACGCACCAATGCCAAATGGAATACCCCAGAAGATGAGCTCTCCACCAATTCTGCGGTAGAAGTTGAAGAGGTAGGTCTTGGCCCAGCCAGGAGCAGCCTTGGTTTGCCACGGGGAGATGGCTATTACGCAGAAAAGCGTGGTGTGAGTTGCAAACGGCTGAGCACGAGCAGTTACGACGTACAGTAGGTTGTAATGCCCTTCTGCCTGATACCGGTCCTGTCACCCCACCACAAGTTCTAACAAACCAAAAACTTCAGCTATTCGTCCTTCCGCCGCCATGCTCATCCAAAACTCACGTAGACCTTGCCTAAAATTGTGGGTTTTCAGTGAGTTAACGCGTTCCTAGAAGTAAAATTTGGACATAAACTGACCTCCAGGCATATCACTCATTCGTGCAGCGGTCGGCCTCATTATTGCGGATCAATAGGCGAATGTAATAGAGAAAAGGAGTGGGAGGGAGGTGTTGGAAGAACAGGCTTGTGAGACGGCTGCCAGGAGGCGCCGTTCAATCCGTTCCCATCCGGCCGGAAGCTGATGCCAAACAGAGGACAAACAGAAGCGTCAGTGACACGGCTGCAGCCCCTATTTTCCCAACGCGCTCTTTCGACTCGAACTCTATCCACTCATTATATTGGTTGTGCTGAAGGTATGTATCTCGTTTGGTTAGAGGCTTATACAAATCTGACTCTAGAGTCTTCAGGATGATCTCACATCAGACACTATACACTCTCGCCAATACCCTCGGTATCCTCTCGATGGTCACCGTGGTGGGCTACCACATTGTCGCAGTGAACGCGGAACGTATGTCAAAAGATGGCGAGGAGCAGTAGTAGGCTGGCTGAGGTGAGTAGACATATCTTTTGCAGGTTTCGCAAATCTAATTGCGTTCTACAGCTTCTTAAACCATGTAATTTATTGTCTCTGCAACAGTGCCGCGTTTACAACTGTCTGGGCCATTACAATATATGAGCACGGCCATGGCTCTGGCTGGATCTCTCCGTGAGGTCAACATGCCTCATCCAAGAGCGAGCGCCTATTCAAACACCAATCACACTTGCTCGGCATCGTCCTCATGCAAACCTGCGCCTGTGATCCCAAGACGCGCTGAGGATCTCAGACGAACCACACCTTCCTCCCAAGATGACTACGGCTACCGAACCTCATTTCGGGACTCTCTGAAATGGCCGGTGTGCTTAAGAACGCAGAGCTCGATACCATGGGTATTGCTGGAGTTCATTTGGGCAATGTGTTTACTCCTCATATCCCAACGCGTTGGTTGGACTGTCTGAGACTTTAACCTACCTGGTTGATCCCTTGTATGAGGTTCAAGCGGCTTGGTTATGTTGTGCCGGATTCCGTGGTCTGTGAAGACGATATAGACTGCTCGAATCTCCAGCCAGAGGCGCACAGAATCTGGGCTCGAGGCCACTCGTCACGGCTGCACAGTTACTACTTCTGCTGCGCTGCCTGCCCTCGGAAATTTCTTAGTTGGGCGAGTAGATATTGTACACTCTTTCTCTCGTCTGTACCGCTGCGAGCCGACAGGTCAATTAATAGAGAAATTGAATCCACAATATCGCGGTATGCCGAATTCATCGGTCGCACTAGTGCTGTTTTGGTGTATCCCCTGAATCAATCCGCGCAACTGCACCAGCTTCCGCGCTCTTCTTTCCTACCATCTCCTCAGTCTTTAGCACTTCCACTAGCCTGGGCGTAGGCACCGAAGGGTCTGACAGGATTTATGGATGGGATGTGCCTGTGAAATCTCGTTTGACAGCCAATTCCTTCCTCATTGGGAACGCAACGGCCAACAGAAGAATGCTTGGTTGCTGAACGCCTTCTCTCCGTTCTTAACACCACCAACTCCCCAGGAGCAACCAGCCAAACCAGAACCATGGGCTTACGGACAAGAAGTCTCCTGAGGAGTATACAGCTCAACCATGTCTTCATGGTTGTCTTCTCCGCTTGTCTATTCATCTTTTGGTTCAGCGGCTTTCGACAACGACCATTCGACGAGTTTCAGAAACCACCACCGATAACACCTACTGCAACGTCGAGCAAGGGGTGGTGGCTCTCCAAGAAACAGCTCAAGAAGGAGCTCAAATCAACAACCGTCCAGCAACATCCCATCCCGCAGTTGATGGAAGAGGCCCAGCGCAAGTTTGGCGATAAATTGGCGCGTCAGAGCAAAACTCTGAGCGATGCAGTCGTCGAGTATCGACGGCGGTATAAACGGGAACCACCAAAAGGCTTTGACGACTGGTGGGACTTTGCAAAGAGATTCAATGTACAGATGGTGGACGAGTACGATATCCTGATGGAGGATTTGGCGCCGTTCTATGACTTGTCTGGAGTGGAAATTCGGCGGCGCGTGCAACAGGTATGTGCGTCCCTTGTGGGCCTTTAGCTATGCTGACGCTATTCAAGGTTGGAGCGTTGCCTTCGATAGACCTGGTTCGCGTAACGAATGGTGTTGTGGAAGTCTTGAATATGCGAAAGGGATTCCGGGACTCTGAAGTAAGCGCCCGTGCAAGGGGTTTTCGCTCGATGATGGGAAAGTTTGCAAGCACTGTAAGTCTCGCTGGTTGTCCCTCCCATATTCCGTATCTCATATCACCCCAGCTCCCTGACATGGACTTTCCTATCAACGCAAAAGCTGAAGGGCGTGTCCTCATCCCATGGGAACACCGCCAATATCCCAATCTCACAAGGGCAGATTCCTCAGGCGGAGTAGACGAGATGCTTGGAGGGTACTTTGATCCAGACTGGAAAGACGACGGAACAGTGTGGAACGCATGGCGCCGAACATGTCCTCTCGAAGCCCCTGCTCGACGTCTCTACTCGTCCCTCCGCGATCCATTCAGCTCGAATGCGCCCAATCGACTTCCAAGTTCCAAAGGGAAGCCTGGCCCCGACTTTGAGTTCCAGCAAGGCACTTCGGCAGACTTTGACTACTGCGCCAACCCTCATCAACACTATACGCAGGGTCATTTCTTTGCGGACTGGAGGACTATCCCTGTGTTGTACCCAGTGTTCAGCCCGGCTCGAGCCAAGGGATACATGGACATCCGGATTCCAAGCCATTATTACTATGGGAGTACATCTTCGTACACGTATGGATGGGATCGTGACAGGGAGATCCTCCTGCCTATCGATCCGATGGAGATACCGTGGGCAGAGAAGAGCGACAAGATGTTTTGGAGAGGCGCTACGACTGGTGGTGGAAGTCATCCTCCGGGTTTCTCGCCTCAATACCAACGGCATCGGTGAGTGTTCTTCTCTTGCATCCAGCCCTTGAGGCTTAAACTCACCCTATGGTTCCAGATTCCTTCGAATGACCTCGGATCAGTCTAACAAGACAAGAATCGTGACCTTTCCCGACCCTCAAGATTCCACCAAGCTCACGTCCGTCGCCATACCCTCCAAGCAGCTGAACGAGGAAATCACAGACGCGGCATTTGTCAAAGTATCAGGGCTCTATCCTGGCGGTCTCAAAGCGCTCATGGAGACACATCGGTTCGACGACCCGGTCCCGCTAGGCCAACATTGGTCGTACAAGTACCTCGTCGATCTGGATGGTATGAGCTATAGTGGACGGTTCTTGTCGTTCTTGGCTAGCGATAGCGTGCCTGTGAAGGCTACGGTGTACACGGAGTTCTTTTCTGATTGGATTCAGCCATGGTACGTAGAATCTTTTCCTAGCTGCGAAATTCTATGAGCCGTGGCGCTGCTTCTCTGTTCAAACCTAGTTGATGGGCAGTAGCTAATCTTTTGCATTTAGGTTGCACTTTATCCCTCTCTCAACAAGCTACAAAGAACTCTACAACATCCACTCCTTCTTCTCGGGTCCGACCCAATCGATGCTCGAAGCTGCCAATTCAACTCTAGCGACGGTACCACTAGAAGAACGGCCTGATTGGCCAGAAGACGAATCACTACGAAAGATCGCCCTTGAGGGTAAACACTGGAAACGCACGATTGGGCGGACACTTGACATGGAAGGTACATCTTGTCTTTGTAATGGTGGTTGTGGGTGGGAAGGCTGACCATTGTTACCCGCAGTGTATGTGTATCGACTGTGCTTGGAATGGGCAAGGCTGTGGGCGGACGACCGCGATTCGATGAACTACGTGCCTTCCGGTCGTGGCGCTTAGTGGCTCATCCTCGTCATTCTCCCTTACCTCCAGAATGCCAAGGCCTCTCGCACTTTGCGCATGGTCTCCCAACCCAACCGAACTGCATCCTAGACCATCCTTGATGGTCTATCGATCTGTCAAGATATCAGAACATTATACTCCCTCACCCATACGTGCCCATGCATGCGAAAACGTTCTTGCCCTCGTTTGCCTAGCCCTCTCATAGACCATTCATGCACTCTCTTGTACCATTACTGCTTCTTGTGTTGTAACGATTCATCTACCAGTGTTAATTCAAGCAGGTCAGGCAACTTGAAGGCGGTTATCAAAGGATTAGCGGTTGTCTTGAAGTGGAATGCACGGTCTGAACCCTAGGTACGAGTCTGGGGTGTAATCAAACGAAGTTGGGTCATGGGACATGGCTTCAATGGCGGACAGTCCACTCCCAAAGCCCGGGGTACTAGCCGAGTGAAGTGAAATGGCTCCAGCCTGCCAGCATCCCCTGCCTCAGCTTCAACCCGCGCGAGAGTAAACTTGGTAGAAAGCAACATATTGCCAATCAACTCGGAGCTGCTCTTCCATGGTCGGCGCCGATGTCGAATGGGGATCTTCCAAGCTTCAACTGTAGGATCCTGGAACCTTGGCACTGCCTGCAGCTCGTTTGATTCCGTTTGGGCCGCCTTTTGCCCTTTTCATAATGTCATCAACGGAGGCAAATTTGACGCGCTTGATGCTATCATTCGCGTTCGCCGATCCCAGTGCCATGCCTTTTGCCACCTCAGCGCGTTTTGGGCTGTGATCCGAGGCGAGGTAGGACAGAGATTTAGAGAAGTAGATTGCAAGGTAGGCATTTTACAAGATAATTATCTTGTTGTCATAATTCATAAATTGCTACATTCCTCAACCGCTCATCCTCCTTAAGCCTTCTGCTCAGCTGCGCGGCTGGGCGACTCTGATCCCTTCCTATCCCAGTCCTCCATCTCTTCAGTCGAGGCCTTCTCACCAGCATTGTCCAATCTCTCAGATGCGCCAATGCTGCCAGAGGTAAGAGCCGCACCCTTGCGGCCAATGAGGAACCATGGCAGATTGAACATCTCGTCTAGAGCTTCCAGGCTACGTCCACTGGTCTCAGGTAGGAAGAACCATACCCAGCCCAGGCCAATCAGCGTGACAGTGGCAAAGAACATCATGGTTCCACCGGTGGTCATGGAGAGGAACATGAGGGGGACCGCCTTGGAGTTTCCGTACTGGTTGACGAAATGGAATGTCATGGCAAAGGAACCGCCTAGCGCGCGAAGTCGAAGCGGGTAAATCTCACTGTTGATGAGGTACTGGATTGACTGTTTTTGGTTAGCCATCTGGAGTTTCAAGAGAGAATTTCGGAGAACTTACATTCCATCCCAATGCCCAGCCGAAGCCAGAGAAATAAATCATGACAATGGCGCCCATGGCAGCATGCTTTTGTGCTGATGTTTGAGCAACGGTCTCGTCTGCGATCCCGTTGTCACTGAGCAGGAAAATGGCCATGTATAACATGGAGACAAATTGGATAGTGATCCCGATAGACAGTGAGCGCTTTCGTCCGATGAAGTCGATCAGGAAGAATGCGCAAAGCAGACTGGAAATCAGCTTCACAACGCCAAAAATTGCAGTCGCAAAGAGTTTCTCGCTCTGGCCGGTTGTCCCCCTGGATATCGTCAGTATACAATAAGATGTCTTTACAAGAAGATACTTACATCATGGCAAAGTACTGGGGTGCGTAGATGGTAATGGAGTTTGCTCCCGACCACTGTCCCAGAACCTGTGACATAACGCTGAGCTGCATGCGGTACAAATTGGCCTTGCTGGTCAGAATTTCCCTGAGAGGACCAAGCCATGTCATGCCCGTAGTGGCTTCGCGCTCACGGTTGAGTTGGTCGTTGATGTCCATGATCTCAGTGGTCACGTAGGGGTGGTCGGCGGGCAGCTGGCGGAGAACGGAAAGGTTCTGGAGTGCCTCTTCGTGACGTCCAACCTTAATGAGCCATCGGGGGCTCTCTTTGGCAAAGAACGAGAGTAAAAATATGATACCCGCAAACATCAAGTGCATGCTGTTTGGGACAAGCCACTGAGCATCGGTTCTATCTGAAATGTGGATCGAAGAACCCCACGAAGCGAAGTACGCCAGCATGATGCCTCTGAGCTCGTGGTCAGTCGTGCTCGTGATGTAATATAGAAGTTCCAATACCCACATGTAGACTGATCCTGAGAACGCACAAACACAAAGACCACGAATTGCCCTCGGGGCAGTCTCAGCAAGATAGGTCGGTGCGACGACGGTTGTCTGCCCGATTCCGATTCCAGCAATGAAACGACCAGCATAGATCATACCAATGCTGCCAGTTGCAGAGCTGGCAAGGAAAATGGAGATTCCAAGAGCCCAGATCAGACAAAGCTGGCGGGTGGCCCACAGACGACCGATACGATCTGTAACCACGAAAGCAACCAAAGCACCGAAGATAGACCCCATCTGCACCATGGAGGTGATGTTAGACAGCAGCTGTGCCTTGTCGTGCTCCGACATGGAATCGTCCTCGAGACCAAACTTCCTCCTG
Source organism: Coprinopsis sp. MPI-PUGE-AT-0042 (assembly GCA_020736565.1). Taxonomy (NCBI): domain Eukaryota; kingdom Fungi; phylum Basidiomycota; class Agaricomycetes; order Agaricales; family Psathyrellaceae; genus Coprinopsis; species Coprinopsis sp. MPI-PUGE-AT-0042. The sequence goes on along the minus strand of JAHBOF010000044.1, from coordinate 78,360 downwards.
AAGGGATGCAGCTCGGACGTTGTGCCAATGAGACCCTCATCGATACCACGGGCTGCGCCCATCAAGCCAAAGACTTGAAAGTGTTAGACGTGAGGAAGTGTTACAGTTGACATATCTCTTACCGAAGACTCCAAACCAAAGACGCCAATTAAGCGACTCCTTGGGAGTGTCCTTCAGATTCGCGCGCCATGGATTCCACATGCTGGGCAGGTTGTGCTTCAAATGAGAGCAATGATCGAACAAGCCACGGACAGTGAAAAATGATAGCACAAAACAGGAGGGGGGTGTAGGGTGCGATGACCTGAGGAGGGGGTGGAGCGAAGCTTCTTATACCCACAAAATTTCTAATTATACTCGCTTAGATTCCTTCGAAATTCGAATGACTTCTGACCAAACCAGCAACACAAGATCCTAACCTTATCCGATCCTCCAGATCCCTTCAAGCTCAGGTCGGCCGCCCGGGTACTCTCCAAGCGGCTGAACGAAGATCACAGACCCCGCATTCATTGAGGACCCGGACTCTACCCTGGCGGCCTTCAAAGCGCCAATGCAGACACATCGGTTCGGCGATACGGTTCAAATGGGCCAGCATTGGTCGTACGAGTACCTTGTGGATCTGGGTGATATGAGCTATATGTTGGCCTTTTCCGGCGCTCCTCCTTCCTCTTTGGTCGTTTCGCCTTTCTGGTCCGACTGCACAGATGATGTCGCTTCGTAGGCTTCCTTTTTCCACGATTGTCTTTGATATACGTACCGTTCCTTCGTCTTCCTTTTACCCTCAGGTGCTGCCTTCCCATTCAGCTCCTGAGTAATCCTCTCGTCTTGGCTCAACGCTATAGTGGACAATTCTTATCACTCTTGGCTAGCGATAGTATGGCGCATTGACTGTCACATTATCCGACTGAGCGATGATCTTACATGTTTGGTCCTACTCTACACATCTAGCCCCTAGCACATGTTTCTGTGGGAGGGTTCGCTTGTTCTCTAGCGGTGCAAGTTTTCGTCAGCTGAGTCCAGTGACAGGGTGGGCAAAGCTCTCGACTTTTTGATACCGCTTCTCGAGCCTTCTGGGCCCTATGTGGATAGTCCTGTGGGAGAGTCCTCATCTCAACCTCTACCACTAATAAAGATAAACCCAAAGCTCGAGGCGAGAAACCCAGAAAAACTGGGGAACAAGAAACCGATTTTCAAAGCAGAGCTTGATCCCCCGCACAATGCGCCGAGTCGGCGGGCGCTTACCCCGCCTTCCTCATATCGACGCGTGCATCGATCCCCACCATTCTTCGCTTTAATTGGTTCTTCCGGGCCTCCATTGATTTTGGGCGATGGAGCGCTTCTACTGTTTAGCAGTGGTAAAACGAGGCCTCGAACTCAAATTTGGCTTGCATGGCACGGGCGCCTATGTGGGCTGCCGCCGGCATCTACAAGCATGGCATTCCCCATTCCATTGTCTTTGTGCTTTTATAGGAGTATCACGATGGGCACGACCCCACCCTGGTGGCGCCCCAATATACCCGAATGAATTTCTAAGTGTAGTGAACTTTCTTCTGATCGATTCCTACTTTTAAGGTTGCGTGTTCCCTTATCAGGTTTCCACCATCTGGCGCCGCCAGCTATTCGAGAAACCACCTTTCAACGATTGGAGATGTGTGAAGGCTACGGTGTACACGGAGCTCTTTTCTGATTGGTTCCACCCCGGGTGCGTCTATCTTTTCCCAGCTGCGTGCTGTGGAGGGTTTGATAACTGACGCGCTGATCGTGTAGGCTACTTCATTCCCCTCTCAACTGCTCGTGTACTGTAGTTACATACGAAGAACTCTCCAACATTGACTTCTTCTTGTCGAGTCCGACCCAATCGCTTCAAGAAGCTGCCAGTTCAACTCTAAGTAGCAACTGCACCACTATGAAAGATTACTCTCGCACTGGAAAAGGACGATCGGGCCGGCGCTTGACATGGAAGGTTGATCTGGATGAAAACATTTTAACCACTCTCTGCCCGCAAGAGCCTTGAACGGCTGCTCTCAGATGGAGCCGGCTACCAATTGTCCCGAAGTGTCCTCTGTGGGGCAGATTGAGGGGTTAGTAGGTTCAACTGACCTTGGAATTGTCAATAACAAGAACAACAACCTGGGTGTTCGATCGTTTCCAAGTCCTAAAGGCCTGATATCTGAGGCTCGTCCGCGTTCCAGGACGCACTTACGTTGAAGGTTGTTGGTATAAGACAAGCCAAGAATGGTTCGAGCAGTAGTAATGTACAAAGAGTTGTTGAGTTTAAGAGAGTGCAGAATCAGAGGTATTATCCGGGAGCAATCAAGTCCACAGCGAGATAAACTATACCGAAGTCCAATGATCAAGGAGGTGCAATATGGGTTTGGGCGTTTCAGAGCCTGAGGTCACCGGTCACCAGTCAAAGTTGTCATTATCAGGGATAACGGAAAATTCCAGCCCCGCTTGACGAAGGCTAACCAGGGTATAGAAGTCAGGGATGCCTTGCACCTTGTGCGGCTCGCTAGCAAGATCCAGTGACTGCAAGACCCGGTGTCTTGAACAGACACGATAACGTACCATCCGGGAAAACCATCCCCGGGTTCCCGCAAGAGCCGTCGCGTTGACTGTGATGGAGCGAAGGGAAGGACAGAAGAAGTCTGGCTTCTCTGGTGTAAGGGATTGGAGAAGAGTCGGTGATAGAGGTGAAGGGAACCCGGTGTTGGACGTTCTGATCATCAGCTCCTCAAGGCGACTGGATCTGCGAAGGACGGATTCGAGGTCCTGAGTGGTGATGGGTATGAAGTCGAATGTTAGAGATCGCAGTGTACACCTTGAGGTGTCGAGGAACGCGACTAGAGGTTCAGGACACCAAAGCTTTTCACGGCCAACCAACAGCACCCGAAGGCTGGGGGCAAGTAAGCTCGGAAGCAAAGTCGCAATGACGCATCCAGCGGTGCTCCAGTCCCTTCTCCAAATATCCTCCACGTATACTTTCAGGGAGTTTAGATTCGGGAGACATATTTGGGTTCCTGGAGGCGGGCAGGAGAATGTTCCAGGTGGACCTGTACCCTCGGCATAAGGGTTGAACGGGAGGAGGTTCTGAATTTCGCACTCTTCCAGGGCAGGCAGCGTCGCCAAAATCCCAACCAATTCTGGCACTTCGATGGGGTTGAACAGCTTGAGAGCGGTGAGGCGAGAGGGAAGGGCAAATATCTGAGAGAAGCCACGCATCAGCTTGTGCCCGGTGTTTTGACCACCTGTCCAAGCGAAGCGGAAATCCCGGAGGTTCGGTGAATGTGCAATGAGGTCTTGGAAGAACTTGGGCACGTCCGGAAGATACGAGTGCCCGTGGATGACTAGCCTTCTGAGACGGGTCAGCTGGGCGTTGTTGAACGAGCCCCATGCAGGCATCCCGGACATCCAAGGCCCATGCACAATGAGTTGCCCCCAGCTCTGGGCAAATGAAAGGAGGGTTTGCATGAGAACGGAAGCCGATCTCGCTGACTCGGTCCCTTGGCCATGCCTGGGGGAGAGAATGAGAGTCACAGGCCTGCTTGCGGCACAGGACAACCATCGGTATACGATGCTGCTACATGGGAGGCGACCGCGGCGGTTTTCAGTCACACAGAAGGTAGACCATAGCTCTGCGGCGCCATGAGCCAGCCTGCGGAGCCCGTGGGTGATATGCGTCAGTTTGATAGGGCTCAGGTGGGAGGATGGTGCAAATTGAGCAAATGTTCTGGGGTTGTCGGGATTTACGGGCGCCTGGCATGGTCCACATAAAGATTTGGAGCCATACTTCGGCTGGAATCCGTTCAGCGGCTGCTCGCCGCGGATGGAGTGCCTGGACTATGCCCCGCCGGGTAGGCTTCGGAGGAGCATACATCACTGTGCGAGGAGGTGGAAGATGTTGTTTGTAAAATGCGTAGGACGAATGGGGATCTTCGTAGAAAAAGCCCTCCTCCCTACGGAAGTTGATGCCTGCCGAGATGCTTTCCCATTCGTACGGAGCAGACATGATGGATCGTACAAGTTATAAGATGCTCTGTTTGCTTTTAGGCCTTTGATTAAACTGGAGGCAGGTGCCACTTACCAGAAAGTTGCTCGGACGTAAAGCTATGCACATCAGTAAAATGTCCCTGGGTTTATACCAAGTTGTCGCCTCGGTCAGCGTAGAGACGAATCCCTCTCGCGCCGATACATTCTACTATTGTGTGTTCAGTTCCTTGACTACCAAGTGTTTCACGCTGCACTGTTCAAAATGAACACCAGGTACCCTTTAAGAACGTGTTCATGATGATTTTTTGTTTCTTGAGGGTAAAGCTGTAAAGGATTGCTACGAAATGGAAGAATGTCACAGTTTCATGGTAACTCCCTGGTGACAGAGAAAGTACAAGAATATCTGCCGGGTGGTGGTTGAAGGGGGAAAAGCAAGCTAATTGTTGTGTGCATTTTCGAAGAACAACGTAAACCATTTCGGACGTCGGGAAGGGTGGCTGTGCAGCTTTCTTCTCAGACAGGAATCGGTTGGACTACATAAGTTCAAGCGGGCGAAAATTGGAGGAGTAACCCATAGATACTCTGCGTTGGCTTTATTCCGCACAACTATGTGCAAGAAGCTCCAGGGCGGGCGGTGAGGAGCGGTGGCCACTCCTATGAATAAGCGCGCGGATGGTGAAATGCGATCACTGATGGCGGTCAATGGCGGCCCTTCCCTCAGATGTCAGCAGGTGTCAACCTGCCAGTTGCTTTGCAACCTCGAGCAGCCCATGGACGAAGTGTGGCGTACATTCCTCTCAGGCAACCTTGGTCACTACCCCGCTTCCTTCAATCCGACATGTCGTACGGCTTCCGCATCCCGACCACTAAGTTTCCCCCAGGAGCAGACGAAGGCTTTCCTAGATCACAAGCCAGGTTGCTCAACGGTATACCGCCCGAGTGGGGCATAGCTTGACCCCGTTTTATCGCTCGTGTTCCATGGAATCTCTTGCGTACTCAGCGGAGAAGAACACTCCCCGGGACCAATCCACTCTCTTCGGACACGGATCGAAGCACCTACTAGGATAAAGGTGGTTGTCGCGCTTCTGCTACGTTCAACCTTTCTCTCAATTTCGCGTACCACTCGTATCACGATGCCTACTATACCTCCAGGTGCCAAAGTGCTTGTTACTGGTGCAAATGGCTACATTGCCATGTGGATTGTTCGAAGGCTGCTTGAGAGAGGCTACTTTGTTCGAGCAACTGTCAGGTCCACCGAAAAGGGGGCTCACATGGTCCGCTATTTCAAGAGCTACGGAGCCAAACTGGAGATCTCTGTTGTTCCTGATTTCACTCAAGTACGTCGAAGCTAAGTTTTCTGATAGGTCAAAAGTTTATTATGAACAGGAAGGTGCATTTGACGAGGCCGTGAAGGGTATGGATGCCATAGAACATACGGCGTCGCCGATACATTGGAACGCTTCAACCCCCAGAGGTGTGTTTTGAATGCTCCCGTTTGGACCAACTCATTTTCAATTGCATGACAGATGTCATCGACCCAGCCGTCAATGGGACGCTAGGTATCCTGAAGAGTGCTCAGGCACATGGGTATGTCACAATACGTACTCTGCTTAGGTGTCTAATGAGCATGTTCACAGGCGCACTGTCAAGCGGATTGTAATCACATCCAGCATTGGTTCCATACATCAGAAAAGCGACCCCGATGGCACATTCTATGACGACAAGAGCTGGAATGATGAAGCCGTTCGTGAAGTCGAGGAGAAGGGTGACAAGGTCGCTTTGGACGAATTGTACTATGCGTCAAAGACCCTGGCTGAGCGAGGTGGGATAAACGGGTTCCGTTGGGATGTCTCATCATTGACACCTCTCATAGCCGCCTGGGACTTTTATGAGAAGAACAAAAGAACCCTAAGCTGGGACCTGACCATTCTCAACATCCCCTGGGTACGGCTCTTCCCTTTGCTGCTGATATTCATCCTCTGACCATTCGATCACAGGTGCTTGGAGTGAGTTGAACACAGTACACGTCTCGTGCCGCGATCCTGACCCTTTCAAAGCCTCCCATCCAAGAGGTATCGACCCCATCCGCCTTAAACGGTTCAATGAAATTGTGGTGGAACATGCTTATCGCACCTTTGCCAGGCTGCCTTGACCCTCAGATGTTCCTCACTTCTAAAACACCGTGGTCGGACGTGCGTGATGTTGCAGATTCACATATTCTATCTCTCGAAAAGGCAGCTGCCGGGGGCGAACGGATCATTGTCACATCTGGGGACTTCGCTTGGCCTGAATGGGGTATGTGTCTGCGTCGAGAATCTTTCTGAGGGCTTCTAAGCTTACCACCCCGCTAGTCGAGATCCTCAACGCTCTGGATCCATCGCTACTTCCTCGCGGAAAGTCGGTGTCTGCCTTACCCGAAACGGCAAAGATAACGGCTCAGTTCTACGACGCATCCAAAGTGAACAGAATATTAGGCGTTCAATGGGTATCAATGGAACAAACTGCCAGAGATATCATGGCAGACGCGGCCGAGCGAGGCTGGTAGCCACCTGAGAGGATACAACACATATCAACCTCGGGAATAGCTAACCTCAGACTACTGGCCGGCTATGAAGTGCACCGTCATTCAATATAATAAACAATCTCTTCGCAAATCCTACAACTATATGAGAATCGTCACGAGGCCGTATGGATGAAGTCCTGTACTGTCGCTCGGGTCGCTCGGGATGCAAACACGCAGGGGTTGCTGGCCCACTCGTGCAGTGAGAACTCAAAAAGCAATCACGTTTGAAGATCACTACCGAGTAGGTCTACCAGCAGATTTTCGTGACGCTGTGGAAACTGACGATCCTGGCCTATAAAGGCACCGGTCGAGTGTCTCTGCTGGAGCTCATTTGCCTTAGGACTCCCTCAACTCGACACTACGCCGCCCATATCACCTCCAATATCCCGATCGTCGAACCGGGTGCTAAAGTGCTAGTAACGGGCGCCAATGGATTTATTGCAATGTGGATTGTTCGCAGGCTCATCGAGAAAGGGCATTCCGTTCGGGCGACCCGTTCGAGCGACCTTGCGATCTGAACAGAAAAAGAGCGCAGCTCTCGAATATTTCTACAAAGATAAGCTTGATATCTCCGTCGTCGCTGATCTTGCCAAGGTACGTTTTCAGAGTGATTTCTGGAATCGGAAGCTAACGACGACCAGGAAGGGGCATTTGACGAAACCGTCAAGGATGTCGATGCCATTGCGCATGCGGCCGCGCCAATTCATTGGAACAATCTGACTCCTCAAGGTGAGCTGTTTGCATTTAACCGTTCCTCAAAATCGTTTGTAATGTCACAATCGAATAGAGGTGATCAATCCAGTCGTTGAAGGGACTTTGGGAATACTGAAGAGTGCTCAGAAATATGGGTATGTCGAACCCACGCACTTGAAGCTTCCTTTTTGATTCCCTGTGAAAGATCTAACGTAAAGCGCATTGTGATCACATTGAGCCAAGGCGCCCTGAATCAGAACAGCGATCCCAACGAAACCTTTTACACTGAATGAAACTGGAACGACGAAGCAGTCCGTGAAGTCAAAGAGAAGGGTGAAAAGGTTGATCATGACGACCTATGCTATGCGTCGAAGGCTCTGGCGGAAAGAGGTAGAGTGTGAATATCATCGACCACGTTCTTTATTCACTTCCGTTGTCTGCGACTCCGATGTGCCAGTAGCTGCCTGGAAGTTCTATGGCGAAAAGAGGAGTACGTTGTCTTGGGAACTAACGGTTTCGAACATTCCATGGGTACGTCTTCGTTCTGGGCATGGCATGTTCGTGCATGAGTAACTTCTCCATGGCGTGCTTCCAGGTTTTCGGTGCAAGTTCGTCAGCATCAAATTCTTGGACCCTTCTAGCTTTCTCGAAGCCTCCCATCCTCGATGCATCTGCCCCAAGTGGAACCATGAAGTTCTGGTGGGACGCAATTGTTACAACAACGTCAGACTCACTGGACGATCGGTCGTTTATCACGCACAACACCGCCTGGGTAGACGTCCGGGACGTTGCAGACTCTCACATCGTGTCTCTTGAGAAGGTGGCCCAGGAGGCCAACGAATCAATGTCACAGCAGGGGACTTTCAGGTCCGAATGGGGTATGTTGTTTATCGGCTACTTCCTGAGAAGTCTGAAACTCACCCGTGTCTCAGTTAATATCGTCAATGATCTAGACACACCCTTGCTTCCAGGCATGCCAGTACTCCCCTTCCAAAAGTCGAAAAGATCATTCGGAAGAGATATGATTGGCCAAGGTGAATCGCGTTTTAGGCATCAAATGCTTGTCAATGGACGAAACCGACAAAGACATCATGGAAGCTGCGGTTAAATACGGATGGTGAATTATCAGAAGGTTCAATGAGATATATGTATACGCGCAGGATATCGAGATTCAAAGGCGCTCTGAGCTTCTATATCAAATACCACCATGAGAACCAGATATTAATAATGCCCAAGACAGACACGCGCAGGGCTTCGGGTCGCTCGGGTACAGGCCCTGCTTATTGAGCGAAACGCAGTCATGACGCGATGCATTGCCTTTGTTACTAAAGGGAGACGCAGCTAGACTCCCATGTGTTGTCGAACTTAGCTTCGCCTGCTGATGGTCCTGACATGACCCCAGTTTTGGAATGTATAAGAGCGCCTGGCTAGGCCCTGATGACAGCAGATAATCTCCCCTCTTTGACCAGCTCAAGTAAACGCCCAACTTATTGCCAGAATGCCAACAGTTGCCCCTGGTGCCAAAGTTCTAGTCACTGGTGCCAATGGTTACATCGCCATGTGGACCGTCCGCAAGCTCCTCGAAAAGGGGTACTCCGTCCGGGCGACTGTACGTTCCGAGAAGAAAGGAGCCCACTTGGTCGATTATTTCAAGAGCTATGGAGACAAGCTTGAGATTGCTGTTGTGGCTGATATCAGCAAAGTAATTCGGGCTTGTCCCCTCGTTAGCACAAAGATGAGCCACTGACACTATTCAGGAAGGCGCCTTCGATGAAGCAGTCAAGGGTGTTGATGCGATTGAGCACACAGCTTCGCCTGCTCATTGGAATGCGAAGACTCCCGAAGGTTGTAGCCTATATCTTAGTTGTAAGATCCCACTGACGCCAGCAACAGAGATCATCGACCCGGCCGTCAATGGCACGCTGGGTGTTTTGAAGAGTGCTCAGAAGTATGGGTACGTCTTCCAAAGTTTTGCTTGCTTCCTTGGCTAGATTCTCATCAGGCGGGAGCAGACAAACTGTGAAAAGGATCGTCGTTTCGTCTAGCACAGCAGCAGTTGTCCAAAACAGTGATCCGGCGGGAACACTCTTCAATGACAAGAGCTGGAACGATGAATCAGTCCGTGCTGTAGAGGAGAAGGGATCGCAGGCTCATGGCGGCGACATATACTGCGCATCCAAGACCTTGGCCGAAAGAGGTTAGGAATGTGCGACCGCCTGTCTTCTCTCACTGACGCGCATGCACTGTCAATAGCTGCTTGGAAGTTCGTTGAAGAGAACAAATCTACCTTGAGCTGGGATTTAGTTGTCCTCAACATCCCATGGGTATGTTCGTTCTTCCTGCCTTGGCATTCCACTAATTTGAATCCCTTCTCCGCAGGTTTTTGGGGTGAGTTGCGGCACAATGTTCAAATCTTTCTCTCTCTAATCATCAATTCTCCTCTGCGCAGCCTCCAATTCAAGAGGTGTCCACTCTGCTCGAGTTGAATGGGTCGATGCAAGTTTGGTGGAACCTTATAATCGCTCCCCTGCCTAACTCCCTTCCTGCTCAACTATTCATCACGACCAATGCTATTTGGGTTGATGTTCGTGACATCGCGGACGCACATATCCTTTCCCTCGAAAAGGAAGCAGCCGGAGGAGAGCGAATTCTTGTCAACGCTGGAAGCTTCCTTTGGCATGACTGGAGTGCGTACCTAATTCTTACTCATATTGGTTTGAAAGTGTATGAGATTGACGCGAGTTGCAGCTGGCGTTGTCAATTCTCTCGACCACTCATTGCTTCCTAACGGCAAACCTGTGCCCATTGTCCCCACAGTAGACAATGTCTTGATCAGGAGATACGACGCGACCAAGGTGGACAGGATTCTGGGAATCAAGTGGATTTCGATGAAGGAGACTGCGAAGGATATCTTGGAGGATGCCGCTAGGAGGGGATGGTAGACAATCCCAGTAACAGGATCAAATTCATTTCAGAAAGAAGAAGCATTGTAATACATTCAACGTTGCAAGATTAGCCTTATATTGGCCTTAGTGGTTCCAAAGTATCGACTCTGAGACTAGGGGGCGTCTCTGTTCGAGGGCCCATTAGCAGCATATCCTCCGCAACGTCTGTAATTCGGGTCAATGCTAAACTGGAAAGGCGCGTTGTTGAATTGCCCTTGTCCACCCTGCCCTACTGTTTAGCTTAATGAGTCAAGGCCACTGTTGATACTTACCGAGGGACACGAGTTTGTGACAGTACGCAGAGCGTTCCTGCAGTTCACGGCACTTGGGGTCTGAGGACCAGAGCCAGATGGCGTCCTCAACCATGCCGTGAGATCACCTAGAAAAAAGCATCATCACAATGCACTATTTCAAAGGGGACTGATACGTACACTTTGTACCACTGCTGCCATTATTGAAGCATCGAGAGATACTGTCGTTGGGATTATACTGAGAGGACTTCAGTATTCCGTGGGCGGAGGGGCGAGTGTACTGCCTCACCCTGCTTGTACCAGCTTGGTCGCAGAATACGTCAATGAACCTGCTGCAATTGGCAGCAAATTCGCTGCTAGGCAGGCAAGCTATTCCGAGCTGACCTAGGCTGTTGCCCACGGACAGAGCTACGACCGCTACAGACAGTAACTAAGACTGTGTGTCAGCCTCAGGGCATAAAGAGGGTTAAATCACGCACGGTAGTACGAGGAAAGACCATTATGCGATACAGGTACCTGAAGTTGGCTTGAGTGGGGAAAGGTAGGCAGCGAAGTAACCTTTTATATCATCGGAGGTCGAGGTTCTGAGGTAAAAGCTTTCCCAAAGGCTGCTGATCATTGAATACCTCGCTTCCTTTGGTAGCTTTGGCAGTGATTTTATCAGAAGCTCTCCAAAAAGATAACGCGGTCTATCAGCCTAAGTGAGCGAAGACCAATAATTACCTCTCAACTGGAGTTCTCTGAGCCCAATCAGGCAGAAGATTTGTCGATTGGGGACAGGGAAGGGCAGTAAGTTAGCCTTCGCCGAAGAGAGATCGAAAGGGAGGTCGGAGACAGGACTGTGCCGGAGAGCATCTCTGAGGAAGGGTAGAGGCCATCAGGGGAAGAAAGCAACTTCAAATGAGTGGCGGAGCATCATTACGCCACAAGGAATCGAACACTTGATCAACAGTGGCTTAGAGTTTGATGCTTATTGTAAACCACTCAGAACTTTACAATCCTCCTTGGTAAATAGCGGACGTCTTTCATGATGTGTACCCAACCCAGAAGGTTGTTAGTTTGCTGGTCCTGCCGCAGCGAAGGGACTACATTCTCCACGGTTGGGATCGATGGTGAATCGGAAGGCCCCGTCGGGATATTTGGCTTCTCCACCCTGTATGTTAGGTTGAGCCTCCTATAGCCATACCGACTCCCAGTTTGACTCACTGATTGGCAAGAGGTTGCAACGGTTCGAAGGGAACTCTTGCAACCGAGCAGCGGTGGGGCGTTGGTCCCGACCATTACCATTTTGTAGCCACACGGTCAAGTCACCTAAGGAGGAGGATTTAGATGGGCACAAGTTTCTACGAACAGGACGCACATCTATTCCCGATGTTGGTGAAGCAGCGAGAGAGGCTTTCACCGGGTCGGTACTGTATGAAACAGACTAAGTGGGAAACTTGCACAGGCATTCAAAACGTACTGTGGTAGCCGAAGCGTTGTCGCAGAAGGAATCGATAAACCGAGAGCAATCACCCCGGAACAGGTTCGTAGATTGGCATGTAATCTCGGGTGCAGACTGAGCCCAGACGGTGGGCATTGCCATGGCAAGGGAGGCAACGACAAGAAGCTAGGAGAAATTATGTCAGTTAGTACCGTCGTTTGAGTAAAAGGTGAAGCAGGACACACAGTGCGAGTGAAAACCATTGTGAGAGTTGTTCGGTTGTTCGTGGGCTTGAACTGAGGAATTCCAGCCCAACTTGAGCAGATTTTATATCCCAGAAAACATTCCAAGTCCCGAAAAGATGTCAAAGGTTGACAGTCTTTAGCTTGTTTATGAACCCTCGAAAGCACCAGTGGCAGCACACTTGGAAGGAGAGTTCCCCCAGAATGGAATGGACCTCTGTCAAATGTCCTTCAGAGTGCAATAACCGAGAAGAAGACCGAAGAGCGTCACGAGAAAACGGGTTAACCGGTGCAAGAAGAGCGAAGCGAATTTGTTGAGTGTATCGAATAGAGCTTCTAGCACTTCTGTTTCATTTTAGCAAAAATAGCGGCCGAAAAGACTCTCCTATGCCTGACAGCAGTTGTAACGAGCAAGTAGAATTCAAGGACATGGTTTTGACATGGTTCAGAAGAAAAACAATCGCAGCACGCGTGGTCCGAAAACACGCCATCATTCCATCGTTGATGCAATCAACCCCTGGGCGCCGTCATGGTCGCGCTCATGCAAAGCAGTTTCGCGCAGCCTAAGCCTTCTGACCGCGACCCTTGCTCTTGACACTCAGGTATACTAGCAGAATGGACGACCTTCAAGATAAGGAAGAGAAAGTTGCAACGGGGGCTGACGATCTGACGTCCTCATTTCACAATGGTCTCTCTTCGCTTCAAAATTACACTCACGAAAGGTACTGAGGGCTGCTCTTGCTTTCGCTCTGAATTGAAGCTCAATTCGTACTAGCTTTGACAAAATTTCAAACGGATATGCTGGACCAGCATTGTCTTTTGCTGAAGAATCCTTTGCAAAGAAGCCTATCGTTACAGTGAGTAATGGCGACTGCTGTTCGGCAGGATTGGACTAATGGCTGTCGGGTGACCAGGTGTTCTTGATCCTCCTTTCCATCTTCAGCTGTATACCAATCATCACCTTCATGTCAGTTCTCAAACGTATAGATTCTGCGGCGATCTGAGACGCTCATTTTCGGTATAGCGTGTTCTCATGTCTGGCCGTACTCGTATTCGCGGTTACGGCGTTGATTTCCACCATTGTGGTGTCGGTCTTGACGTTGCTCTTCTTCGGTACGTAGTTCTTCCTTCCATGCTAGGTGAAAAGGCTGAGGCTAGCTCTTAGTGAGTATTCTACTGCTAACAATCGGTCTCATGGCCTTGTTCGCTGCTGGTATCACGGTCGCCCTTGTGGCATCCTTTCTCGCCGTGCGCCTTGTTCTGCTTATTCGACAGGACGGGTTCAAGGGACTCTCGACGTTCATCAACGATGTTCAAGGCTACATCACAAGTGCTATACCCAAGCGACCTTTTGGAACCTCACCGTCGAATGATGGGACTTCTGCTTCCTCTGAGGAGAGGCATGAACCTAAAAAGCACGACGGCGACTCGGAGGTCAAGATAGCAAGAGAAACCCACCAGTGATTAGCTCCACGTTTGCAACAGCAGACGATTGCATTGACTCGGAGTTTTCTGGATGTCAAAGACATTTGTGCGTCACCCGCCCTGTACTATATTTACCTTCCACGACTGCAATGACCCGTAATCATACATGATACCCAAAATAGCTCGCCGCAAATGGTGAAGGGCATGCGGATACAGAGGATATTGCGCATTCACGGTGCGCCGTCGCAAGTAAAGGCACCGGGTGACCAGACATGCTTCCAATATATCCGAAGAAGTGCCCTCAGATGCTATACGTATCTCGTTTACCCTCGAGACAACGCCCGAGGAAACGCCAATTGCTCGGCAGACGCACAGGATATACCACGCTTTAAAAAGCTTTGGGATGTGCTGACGTCGAAAGATCGAGTTCTCTTCAAGGTCGTCAGCGACGATGTTCAAGGCTTCAGTGCTTCTCGCGACAATCTGCGCCTCTCTCGCTCTCGTCAATGGGCAAGCCACAGCAGGACCTTGGGGACAGGTCAAGCTCTTCAAATCTTCAGCGTGCCGCGAGCTTACATCTTCAATCTAGTGTGGCGGAAATGGCTGGTCAGGTCCAACGGCCTGCACCTCCGGATACGTGTGCAAGGCCACCAATGAGTGGTACTCCCAATGTGTCCCTGGAACCGCCCCAACCATGAACCCTCCAGTAGGAACTCCTACGAGCAGCCAGCCTCCCACAGGAACTCAGCCCACAGGCCAACCACCCGTGACCACACCAACCCTCATTCCCAACCATTCCTTCATCCGTGCCGTCGCCGCACCTAACTACCGCAAGTACCTTCGCTCTCAAGAGTACGGCAAAGCCTCGGATGCCGTCCTCGGCGAGCCTGTCGAAGCAGCTCTTTTCAGAATCGAGAGTGGTCAGTTGATTCAGAACGTGGGTGGGAGTGCTGCGCTCTACGCGCATGTTGAGCCTCGTGCGGATTCAACCGTGAACAAGCTCAAGGTGAGCTGGAAGACGACCCCTTCGACAAGTGGGACGTTTTCGTGGAGTGGGGACACATTGGAGTGGAGAGATCCTGCTATTAGCCGACCCCAGACCAATGTGAGTAAAGCTCGATGTTTTGAGCACAGAGTACAGGGGCTGATGGATTCGTAGGCCTGGTTGGTGTGCCCTGATGGTGCAGGCAACAAGCTTGTTTACATTAACTTGGGTCCTTACGGATACCAAACACCAGCTGGATGCGCCGACCAAACGATCCACGCATACACGGGTCCCAGCGCCGTGCCTTAATTTACATCGTGTCTCTTGAGCTTAATGCAAAAATGTGACGTGAACGAAGCACCTCAAACTTGTGATGGATCTTACTTGGCCTTCGACCGTTAGGATTGAACTCAATGCCGTGAAATAGTTGGAGGTTGCGAAGGCATAGTTCTAGGCACAGAGTCGAATGAATTCGAAATCGTCCAGGACATTAAACGCGTCGGATGCAATCCTGACAAACTCCGTCGATAGGGGCATCAGCCGCCCGACATGCTGCATCTATCAATCTCTCCGTCTTCTATCGCCCTGTCCTGTCCAGAGCGCTTGTGCAGAGGCTTTAGAAGTTCAATAAGCTCATATAAAGTCAAAACCAAAGGTATCTCTCGGTCCCAACTACCACAGGTAAGACATTTTGCTTGCTGTCCGTTTCAGGCATGGATTTGGACAATTCTGGCTGTCATAATTCCCTTATGCAGCGAGCGATCGTGTGCACGGAGATTTTCTTATTTAATACCCAAACAACATTCTCCTGACACCTGAATCTTGACACAGAACCACCACCATCCGCAGACAATACACGCCATGTCTTCTGCCGCTCCCACTATGCCGCCAACGACCTCGACGTCGGATGTGGTCCCCCCGCCGTTTGCTCTCTACCAGCTTAACCTTCCCCCTCCAGAAGAATACCGCAAGCGAAAGGTCGCCTTGATCTCTGGTGCGTGTTCCCCCTGTCACTACGTATCCACTGTACTAACAGCGGGAACTTCGCTTAGGTATCACTGGACAGGATGGGTCGTATTTGTGAGTACGCCCTGAGCCTTCCCGGATGTATGGCTCTGAGCGATACTCTCCAGGACCGAATTCCTGCTGGCCAAGGGCTACCGAGTGCACGGTATCATCCGCCGTTCGTCCAGTTTCAACACTGGACGTTTGCACCACCTCATCGAGGATCAGCACGAACGTAAGGCTATCCCGCCCCTGACCGTTTCATACCTCGCCTAACGCCAAATTGCAGGCCAGACAAGCAACTTCCAAACGCACTATGGCGATCTCGGCGATAGTACCAACCTGGTCCATATCATTGCCTCTGTCCAACCCACCGAGGTCTACAACCTCGGTGCCCAGTCTCACGTCAAAGTCTCGTTTGAGATGGCAGAGTACACTGGGGACATTGACGGCCTCGGCACGCTCCGTCTCCTCGACGCCATCCGGACATGTGGCTTGGAGAAGCACGTCCGGTTCTACCAAGCCTCCACGTCGGAGTTGTACGGTAAGGTGGTTGAGACGCCTCAGAGCGAGACGACCCCCTTCTACCCCCGCAGTCCGTACGGTTGCGCCAAGCTCTACGCGTACTGGATTTGCGTCAACTATCGGGAGAGTTACGGGATGTACGCCTGCAATGGTATCTTGTTCAATCACGAGAGTCCGAGGCGAGGAAGGACGTTCGTGACGAGGAAGATTACAAGGGCGGTGGCGGATATCAAGCTGGGCAAGCAGAACTGCTTGTATTTGGGCAACTTGGATGCTCTGCGTGATTGGGGACATGGTATGTACTTCATCTCATTCAACGCCACGTACTGAAGGCTTAATTTGCAGCTCGTGATTATATCGAGGGCATGTGGCTCATCCTTCAACAGCAAAATCCAGAGGACTTTGTGCTTGCGACCGGTGAGACACACTCCGTCCGCGAATTTGTGGAAAAGTCGTTGGCGATCGTTGGCATCTCCATTAAGTATGTTGAGTTGCTTCTCCGTCTGCCAATTCTCATCTAATCACCATTGTAGGTGGGAAGGAGAAGGTGTTGAGGAGCACGCCATCGACGTCGCGACCGGCAAGGTCATTGTTCGTGTTGACCCAAGATACTTCCGACCTGCTGAAGTCGAGTGAGTGCTCCTTTGGCGCTACCCTCATCTTCAAGCTAACCTGTTTTTATAGACTCCTACACGGAAACCCCGCGAAAGCAGAACGCGTCCTTGGCTGGAAGCGTAAAGTCGACTTTGATTCGCTCGTCAAGGAGATGGTGGAAGCCGATCTGATTGCTGCTTCCAACCTCATCGAAGACCAGAACTAGTCTTTCATTCATAGGGAACCCTTTGGAATACCTCTTAGCGAAACCTTTTGCAGTACTAAACCTCTCTTTACGTTCCTTCTCCCTCTCTCTTTTGTACGAGTACACTTGGTTTATCGTTTCCTTCTGTAGCTGATTCTAATGGTTGTACGATCACTTGGATTGGATTTATAAAAGCATCAGCAATGTTGTCCAAATTGGAAGAGCAATTCGTAGATTAAAATTCACATTTGTGCTGTTCTACTACCTAGGACGAAGCAACTAAAGGTCCCGGATACAAGTACATTCTTTCAAATTCGATGCCAAAACCCCAAAAGTATCGATCTTTTCAAGCCCTGTTTTGCGCCCTTCTTCCAAATCCCATGTTCCCCAAGGCAGATAGCCATCGCAGCCTATGACGAAGCGTTGGTCTTTCCAGGAACGTTTCCGATTCTAGCCTTGGTTTCGTAGTTCTCGACGAACCATTTCGCGGTGTAAGCCAGAGCTGATCGACGAAGGAACGAACGATAGTATTTAGCACCGCAGTTCGCGTAGAAGAATATCCAATCTGACCTTCTTCAAAAGGCGTGAACTCGAAACCGCCAGTGAGCTCCAGTATACGCTTATTGGAAGCTGGTTTACGGAACTGGCCGTCTGCTTTTGAGGCGTCGAACTGTGCGTGCGTTCAAGATGTTCAGTAAGGGCCGCTATAGAGGGGCGGAGAGGAAGGAAGAACTTACTTTGTATTCCCCTTGGAAGTCCATGGCTTTCACGATGGCATCTGCGACTTGTTTGATCGAGACTTCTTCCTCTTCACCAACTGTCGAATGACCGACGTCAGGATACAGAGTAGTGCATCAATCAAAGACGATAAATAGAAGCGTACCAGAGAGGATGACGGGCTCTACGCTATCGTACTCTCTTAGCATCCAGATAAAGAGTTTTGCAAGGTCATAGGAGAAGATGAATTGGCGCAGGGGTTTGCCGGTCCCTGAGATGATGAAGGGAGTGTTGTTCTCTGCGCGGGTACATGAGTTGGCGGAGCGGGCAGAACGAAGATAGTGAAGCGACCCACTTTTGGCCAAGTAGCATTTGTGCAAGAGGCCTGGGATGACATGGGAGTCTTCCAGGTCGCTAAAGGGCTGTAAGCGGGGTACAGGGCATCAAGTGAGAGCGAGATACTGACAAGTTATCATGAGGCCCAAAGACGTTCGTAGGGATAGCCGAGGTGAAGTTGCACCCAAACTCGTCTTTATAGGCACTACCAGCGCACGCCTATCAGCCTGGCGTTCTGTAGAAGTGCTTGAAAGGAAAGCCTCACCGATTCATAACATCCACCATGCGCTTCGCGTGTGCATAGCCATAGTTGCTCTCATGCGGTGGTCCGGAGTGGATCTTGGTCTCGTCCAAGGGGTAGGTGACCGCGTCGGGGAAGACGCAGGTTGAGAGGCAGGAGATGACTTTTGTGACCTTGGTGGTGTGTGAGAGGTGAAGGACGTTTTCGTTGATGAGCATATTATCCCGTAAGAAGGAGAGCTGTATTGCGTTGAGGATCAGGCTTTCTTCCAAGATTTCAACTAGAAACGCACCTTGTATTTCATGTTCTTGAATAGACCTCCGACTGGTGAACGGTTAGGGTCCGGTTCCTGCGAAGATGGGAAAAGACGCACCGAGAGCAGCAAGGTGGATAACATGCGTCGGCTTATACTTCTCAAACAACTTGCGTGTTGCTTCAGGGTCTCTGTTCAGCCATGTCAGTGTTCAGACCAAGATAAGTTCGAGAGCAACTATACACACCTGAGATCACCTTCAGAGCTCGATGCAAACACCCACGTCTCGCCCTGCCGTTTCCCGAAACGCGAACCTTCGGGTTCAGTGTCGATGATGTGCTTTATGGCCTGACCTACGAGGCCAGTGCCGCCAGTGACGAGGATGACATTGGAAGAAGAGGCTGGGACGGCCATCGTTAGCGCTGTATCTGGATGTCGTTGAGCTTGTTTTGTTCAAGCCAAGATCTGCGAGTATTAGGACTGCTAATAATCCAGACACAAGTGCGGCTGACAGGTGGATAGATAGAAGAATATGCAATGTTCACTCGAGACGATCGCGTTCAGCCGCCCCTTTTCTCGTCGGTATCAATAGTTGATCTCTATCCTATCTCTCATTCTCACGGCCCTCAAGCGTCAAATGGCGTCTCAGAGTCGACTCGGATGATGCCAGTTAAATTGCTGATCGTACGTGAGAGGATGCGACAGGGCATATCGAAACCCTGATTCCCAAGGGTCAGCGGTAAAGGATCATAGTAGACGCAAGCTATCAGGGTCCTGCTCTGGGGTTCAGTGAGTTGTTCGTGCCCGAGTCTGAGTACCAGCCACCGCGATCGACATGCGCACTCAGTACTCAGTGACCTAAAATGGGTCGTGGAATGTCAGCACGGGTGGACGCACTCAAACTCAATAGTATGCACCCTTATGCAACAATCTGCATTCCAACAGCGGACGGAAATTTGCTGTTTGCAGATGAATGCAGTTGGCCGCTTAAGGTTCCATAGCACCGCACTCTTAGGCGACGGTTAGATCACCCTCACTCCAACAGCCACAGAACGGAGATGAGTGCAACTGCACGGTAAATAAGGCGAAAAATCTGATTATTTTTGATGCGACGGGCCTTGCGTTACGCGTTACGTTGCCTCAAATAGGCGACGAAATTTCACCCTCCGCGGTACGTCGCCACCATACAGTAACGTACAGTATCCACGGCTGGACGAAGGCTCCAACACTACCAACCACCTTGGCAGCTGCCGGAGAGCCTATCCTCGCTCCGGCAGCCTGCAAGACACTGAAGAATCCCCCAGTCGAGGCACCCAGAATTGCAGACTGCCATGCAGCAGCCAGCGAGCCGGTCAAATTGAGGGTGATCAGTCCAAAATACATTGTCAAGGTACTCACGGAGGGGTGCAGGGGACTCACCAGGGGCGATACCACCAGTCGTAAATCCCAGGGCGCCCAAGACAAGACCTGCGACTGGGCCGACCAGGAGACTTGCCACTGCGGCAGCGAGACAACTCGCAATGGAGGCAGCAAGACTCGCGACCAGGGCAGCGAGGAGAGCCACTGGGCCGGCAAGAAGAGTGAGCCGGCGATGAAAGCGAGTGAGCCAGCAATGAAAGTAAGAGTGCCGGTGAGGAGGGTGAGCGGGGCGGCAATGAGCGCAACTGGGCCGGCGAGGAGAGTGAGTGGACCTGTGAGGAGAGCGAGTTGGCCTGTGATGAAAGTCAGTGTGCCTGTGAGGAGAGTGAGTGGGGCAGAAATCAGGGCAACTGGGCCTGCGAGGAGGGTGAGCGGGGCTGAGAAGAGAGTGAGCGGGCCTGTGAGGAGAGCGATTGGGCCTGCGAGAAGAGTGAGCGTGGCAGAAATGAGCGTAACTGGGCTTGCGAGGAGAGTGAGTAGGGCAGAAACGAGTGCTACTGGGCCCGTAAGGAGTGTGAATGACCCGGCGAGGAGTGTGAGTGGGCCGGCGAAGAACGTGAGGATAGCGACTACAATGACAAGGATATTGAAAAATGTGATTGTAGCGGCAAGGAGAAAAGATCCTAAGATAACAGAAACGAGAACGAGCGCTTTCCCAGTGCTCATCATCGTTAATATCCAGCAGATGATAACGATTGGCAGAACTTTGAGAAAGGTCCAACGAATAGTAAGGAGTCAATATCGCTGTTCGTGAACCACTATTGGGAAGTGCGCGAGAAGCGATGTTCTGATGAAGAAAGAGGGGGGCGTGTCCAGTTTATTTATGAACTGAAAGAAGGTTTGGACTCCGCTCACTTCCTCGACTGCACGTTGCCCGCAAAGACCGAATGATTGGATGGTTTGTGTTAGGGAGGCGGATGTATAGCGGTCTTGTAGTCTTCGATAAGACGCTAAATACAAGGAATGTCCTTTATGAACCGAGTATAAAGCTTCGGTGCGGCGACGCCGCGCAACGAGTTTGGTCTCGGATTAAGCGCCCGTCAAGGAACTCAGCTGCCCCGGTCTAAGAACGGGATAGAGACTTCGAAAGTCGAACTCCGCTCAGAGGGTTTGGGTGCAACATGCCGAGCTGAATATGAAATTCCATAATCACGTTCGCTGCATACATAACTCTGCAGCGCGTTAGGCGCTTACATATGCAGAGGCTCATTGCCTACAAGTACAGAATACATACACTTCAACTGGCCATTCCGCAGAGACTATGTGACCTCGCCTGAGCCTTGAGGTATTGCGGGTCGCAACTTGTTAATGGAGGATAGGAAAGCTACTAGCATGCTTCGCAAGCGTCATACTGCAAGATGCTCGAGTCGTACTATTGGATCGAATTAGGTCGTGACGAAGATGTGGTTGCCAGTGCTCCCTGGAGCCCAACGTAGGACCCCGGAGAGCTTCGGTTGAACTTAGATTTTCGGAAAGGGGTTGGTGTCCGGATAGATTTTGCGAATTTTTGTCCGGATACGATCTAAGTTGCCCCCCAACGAGCCATTTTTGTCCGGATTGTCAGATGTAGGTTCAAAAAATCGGGATTTCTTGATGAATTTTGCGAAAATTTCGAAAATTTCGCTGCCATGGCATTCAGAGATAGTATTAGAGCCACCCCAGCATGTGTAAGAAGTAAGTTTACGATGCACGAAAGGACGAAGAATGATCCAATCATCCTGATGCTTTGGCTTCTTCTCCCTTTCTTGCGAGCCTTGAAGGCAAAAAAGGATGCAAGAATCAGGATTCGAACTGAGTGGCTTCCGGAGGGACGCAAATTTGACGGTAGCTCAACATTATGGGCGATGACCCTTGGCCAAATGTCCGGATAGCGATCCAAGATCGAGTCCAATCACCTCTCCATGTCCGGATAAAAAATGCATCTCAAGGCCATCTTGCGCCTGTTTTTGTCCGGATTGGATGTAAGTTTCGCGGCCTACGGCCGCGATTTCTGTCCGGATAGCGATGTAGGTGTTACCGTGGCTCTCCGGGGTCCTCCCAACGTCCGATAGCGATATACCCGCTTTTAAGGTTTCTTTCGCAGGCTTGGACAGGGGATCTATGCTGCTCCGAGTCGGCGTGTGGGGGGCGTTGTTGTGTTCAGAGCGGACGCTCAAGGGGATGCGACGACGGAGTGCACTGGCTCCATCCCTGGTCCTGAGATCTTGTCTTCCCTCGCTGGCAGAGCTGAACCAACTTGTGAACTGTGCCTGGAGCTCAGTCCTTTCGTCAAGGATCTCGTCTTGGTATTTTGGACCGCGTCGCAGGCTTAGGATGACGCGACAAAGGATGCCTGAGGCGAGTGCGCCTGGCCAGCTAGAAAAAAGTTGAGCCACGCCGAGTGATCTGGGAACAACGACCGAAACTCACATAGCAACGACGTTTGTATCAGAGCTGCCCTTGATTGCGGAATGCAGGAGCGTGACAAACAGGAAGGCTAGGGGGTTGTTCAGCAAGCATTCAGAAGCAATGAGCGCTGATTGTATGCGTACCAACAACGGAGACACATAACCACATCCCTTGGTAAAGCACCAGATAGACCGTGGATTGATGTAACTTCCCGGAAACAGTCTCGAGCTTATGGAATGTTAGCCAGGTGAGTACCAATTGGGTCACCACCACCCATGTTCTGAGAAGCACTGGTATGTTAGCTGAGGCTGAGAGCTGAACGCATTTGATTTACCCATAAAAGAAAGCATTGTGCGGCATATCGATAGCTTCACATGTTGGGGTGAAGTCGACAGACTCCAATACCTTGGAACCCAACACAATGACCAGAATCGCTTCGGTGAAAATGAGGGAACTAGCAAAGGCACCGATCCAAAAGTCCTGCTGATGTAGCACACATACTGTGCGGTTTCGTTAGGTGGGGTGGGGTGGGGTGGAAGCAGGGGATAAACGGTAGGGCTTACTACGAATCAGGGAGAGTCCGTCGATCGCAAACATTGGGACGACGCAAAGGGACCCGAATAGAGTGAACCAGCGCCGGCAGTCGTCCACTTGGTTTGGATAGTAGCGTAACGGCCCACAGAAGAGATACACCATATTGACGCTACGCAACGTGAATGAGCTGGATAAGTGCTGACGCCGTGCCACATACATAGAGCTGACGATGACAGTATAGCGTGTCAACAAATACAGTCCCTTCACCCAATTTAGTCGGCCTCTGTGACAGGTATCGATTAGCGAGCAACTTGCCTCGGCGAAAAGCCGATGCTCATACCTCCAGATGAGCTTGACTTCGTCGTCTAAATGTGCAAAATATTCGCAAAAGACAAACACGAAAGCAGCCACTGCAAAAGCGCCCAGTCAAAGTTAACATTTAATTTACGCGACGAAAGTGCAAGGGACCTACAAGAAGCCGCATTGCGCACGAACAGTTCTGGTGACACGCTCTTCAAACGAGTCTGGAAGGTGATTGGTGCCTCCATCCAAGCCTATTCGAAGCCAAAATATGCAGGTATTGGCTTTTCGAGAGCAGGCCGAGTTAAAAAGCAAAAGCAAGCAGTACATACAGGACAACAAACGGAGCGCTCAGGCTCATGCTTACAGTCGTTTGCATAATCTCGTGCCCCTCGAACCGAAAGTTTTTTCTTTTCCCGTGCGAGAATACTAGTTGATATGATGGCATTGAATGGATTCGGTCTAGTCTCAAGCCTTCCCTCAGGTGAGGACCAGCGAAATTCTTTCCATTCGACAACGGCATGGCAAACTCGATACTCAATCTGTCCATTGAGCCCGAAAATATCGTCATAACACTGCCCCTTGGTGAATTCTCTCAGGATTGCATTCAAAAAAATCTTGAAGCAAGGGGCACGAGATTATGCAAACGACTGTAAGGAGGCTAGTCCCTCTCGTAACAAAAGTCCATTCCAGCTTGCAACGGCGCTTCCCACATGCCGAGCACCAAATGAAAGTGTTCGATGTGCCGTGAATTTGTGGCTCCCACAGAAAAATGAAACCGATCGTGACTGTGTAGTCAAGGGTTAGAATCGAACTAAAAATATGTATGTACATGATCGGACAGCAGTCTATCGCCGCCATAAAAGATAAACTTTCTAGGATGCACACACGACTTTGTCGGGTCCGTTTGCTTCGGTGGCTTGGTTTATAGGCACTAAGTACTTCAAAGCTTCATGCTTTCTGGGCGCAGCGGCAATGGGCCAACCGCGCGTCGTATCCAATGCTTCGTAGTGCCAGGTCCCAGGAATCAACTTGAAATGTTTGGTTTGAGTGACTTACTGACTCTACTCACTGACGGGAATCAGAGGCTATCTATGTTCGATAGCGAGACTTGAATAAGAATGTGAGTCCGGGATACGATCGTGGGCGTCAAAGAGAAGACAGACATTAGTTTCAGCCTTGCTCCACAATCATTGCTAGCCGACTTGTAGGAGACCATAGAGCAAGCTTCGCCTCCTGATCAATATTTCGACGGCCATTGCAGAAATGATCTAGTGTGTAACATCTTAAAAACCTTCCATTGGACAGAGAGGGATTTACCGGGCTAGGAACTGCAGGTACAATTGTGCGTACTACAATCTTAAAGCTGCCTCAGCGTTCAAGGCTCGATGACCCAATACCATGCCGCCGGCGAAGTCACCATGAGAATGCCCTGAAGCTCTGCGACGAGGGCCTCTGAATTTACAGCCTTCTCCCGTGCCTCTGCCGACGAATTGTCTGCAATGACAAGGCCAGATGTTGTCCACATTGCACAATCCCTTGCCAACATAAGGGACCAACACCTCTGCCACGGTTGCAGGTTGCAGGGCCTTGGGGAGGAGTCTGTTGATCATACGTCGGAAAATAGAGTGTTTGTTGTAAGTGGACATTGTCGCTGTGTGAATGGGAAAGTGGTGTTCTGCTAGGCGGCATATGTCTATCGACCGGAGAGGTATCAAAAACGCCTTTAGGGGAGTTATGATTCATGTTGCATTCCACGCGATGAGAGGGAGCATTATCAAGGCATTTGGAACGGGTGGGGGGACAGGTTCATCGTCTTCTGGCTCGTAATATACCCTGGTGACTTGATATCAGCGGTTGTCCAGATTCCACAAAGCGTCGCCTAGTGCTTCAAGACCTACACGACTGGCACACTGTTGGGAAACAAGAACTCTGAAGGGTTGGGTGAGTGTCAGAAGAGAACGTCTGACACTCTGAGATGAGGTTCGAGACAAAGAGCCGATTTATCCAACGGAAGTATTTCCTCAACGGACTTGCTGAGCTTCCTGATTGACTGTGTAGAGACATGGGTACCGAAAAGAAAGGTGCAATTCCCTCGGCTCTCTGCAACAATTTTTCACGGCTTTCTGTTGCATGGCTAGTAACAGAGCGTCAAGGAGACTCGGAAACCTTTCATCACTTAGACGCCAGAGATTGAAGGCCTTGATTAGGCAATGATTATCTCCATCTTATCTTCGCTTCCGCGATTCGATGCCGAAGGCGGGATCTAATCTTTGTACGGGAATCTACTCTGTGACTTGATAATTATGAGTTCAAGTTCAACCCGGGTTGCTGTGAAACCGTCGCTGCTCTCATCCATCACGGGTACGCCGCTCAGCTCAGTAGACCTTGCCCGGGACACCGTTTGCTGGGCCTAGAAGGAGAAAGGTACCTATATATCTTCGGGCAACTTGAACTAGACTGCCAGGCCGACTGATTCTTGATACCATCTGTGCTGCTTTCCGTCCTGGTCCGCAACCTCGAGCTCAATCTCGAGCTCCGCAGTTTCTAGAGGTCCTTTACACTGCCCATTGGCTACAGTGGATTGAACCTTCCCTGAACGCTGTAAAACACAGCAGGTCTCCTCAAGCAACCTCATAACGTCATCGGTGCACCGACGGCGACATACGGTCCCATACCCTATCTCACTACGAGACCTAACCCAAGTCTTCGCCAGGAAACAATACCTCAGGGCCGCATATTCTACAATACCCAGATAATGGACCCCATCAAGATCGCTCAAGAAGTGTACGCCTTGGCTCGTTCTTCCGAACCAATTGCTCCGCTCGTCAAGGAGGCTTTAGACGTGATAGACGAGTGTTTGGACCAATATGGGTGCGTCTCCCATGTTTCTTTGCCTTGACAGCCTGAACGCTTGCTCATAACACACTAAACCCAACAGCTCAGAAGCGGTAGCCATGAGCTTCAATGGAGGGAAAGACTGCACAGTCCTTCTACATCTCTATGCCGGAGCATTGGCCAGGCGACATCTCCAATCATCCCAATCCAAACCTACCAACTTCTCAAGGCCCATGATTTCAACGTCCCCGCCACCTATTCACTCCCTGTACATCCCCGTCCCATCTCCCTTTCCATCATTGGAGGAATTCATCTCTACTGCCGCATCCTTATATAACTTGGACCTGTTCGAATGTACCCCCGAGGATGCCGCTCTGGAAAGCACCATTGAGAGCGTAGTTACACCGGCTGGGGAGAGTGGCGTTGTGAACGCTGATTATCTGGGTATGTTCTTACCCCTCCTCGTGCCTTGTGGCGTGGATCCGAGGCAACCTTGTTGCCAATCCCAGTCCAGGGTCTTTGAACTGAGAAAGCTAATGGCTAGATTGAATAGGCAAGATACCCCAACACCCTAAAGCGGTCGGCAAATCCAAAGGAGGGGCAGGCATGCGCGAGGCTTTACAGAGGTACAAGGACAGGTTTCCAAATGTGCAAGCCATTTTGATTGGAACACGGAGGGGCGACCCGCATGGAGGTACGTTCAATTTGCATGGCCAACTTCCCCCACAGCTCACCCTCGTTTCACTCGCCAGCCAGGCTCTCACACAGAAACCCCACCGACCCTGGCTGGCCCAAGTTTGAGCGCGTGAATCCCATCATCAACTGGGACTATGCAGACGTCTGGACATTCTTGAGGAGATTAGACGTGCCTTATTGCTCGTTGTATGATGAAGGGTGAGTTTTTGCGCACTCCTCTTCTTTTCCTTCCTTTTGTTGCTCTTTCCACATAAAGGCATCGCGCCTTGACGTCCAAGCCCTGCGCCTTCTGGAGCTCCTACTAACCTACTCGGCAGATACACATCTCTTGGATCAACATACAACACCTTCCCAAACCCTGCCCTCCTCATCCAATCGCCATCTTCCTCTCCCAATGGTTCACGAGCTGGTTCACGAGCAACCACTCCACCTGCCTCTCGAACCCCCTCTCCTTCACCTAGTTCTTCCAGGCAACGATTGACCTCCCCTTCCCGGCGCGGCGATCGTCCACAGCAAGGACAGCGACAGGGGCATTCGCCCGTCCCATCCTCGCTAAACATCCTGCCACCAAATTCACCGACCGAAAGCACAGACACGGCGCTCGAGACACCTATCACAGCAATCTCAATGCTCACTCCTGGCGGTGCGCTAGAGAACGTGATGTCGTCCACGCATACGAGTCCACAGCCTGACTCCGCTGTCCCCGCCTTTGTCACCGAGTCTACTATTACACCGTCACAGGTGAATGCTGTTTTGATCAATGGAGCAAAGAGCAGAGGGTACGAGGAGAGGTATTCGGAAGAGGATGTTATTTCGCCTACGTCGGCGTTTAGGGAGGTAATGGTGTCGACACATACGTCGAATATTGGGTATGGGAACGAGTATGGGGTGGGAGGTGCCCAAGTGACGGCAGCACAAGGGGAAGGGGAAGTGGAGGCAGTCAAGTTGAATGGGGGTAGTCTTCTGATGGACACGTCTGAGGAGAACTCGATCAAGGGTGGTGGAAGGGAGAGAGAGACGAGGAAGAGTGGCCTACCTCGTACAGCGGAGAAGAAGGAAAAGAAACCCCGGTATAGACCTGCTTATGAACTGGCTGATGGAAGTCTGGAGAGGTGTGGAAGGGGGACGGTACCGCAGTTGGTTCCTGATGTTGGGAAGAGGTGATGGAATTCGATGATTTGGAGAAGGAAATCAAGACAATGTGTATGTATATGTACCACTTGTGGCTAGAGCTAAAACCCTTGACGCTGTTTCTGCCATTCGTACTGCCGGCAATTGATGGTCTCAGCCACTTCACACTGCTTGTGTCCTGAGTCATGAGGAACGGCCCTCTCAAGCTTAATCCTGAGGACAGGGTGGAGTAGAGACAAAGAGGAAAGCACGCGCAACCAAGGTGACCTACCGGAGTGAGCATTGTCAATTTCAATGAAGCTCGGTTTGCCACAAACAAGCGATTATATTAGAAGCAGACGTCTTTAGCCTAACCTGATCGACGTTGCCTGCTCTCAGCAGCCCTCGCAGCTCGATCTCGTCGGTCCACTATCTCTGGCTCAGATTCTTCATCTTCATCCTCGGAAGGTGAGGCGATCCGGTTTCGTGCAACCCTGAGATTATAACGCATTGGCTGGGCCTCTTCTTCGTCCTCTTCATCCGAAGATGGTGCTCGGATAGGACCGCGGGCCCGAGAGCGGATCGCAGGCACTTCCTCTTCGTCGTCTTCGATGTTGATCTCTTGTTCCTCCCTAGCGTGCCCATCCTCTTCTTCATCGTCATCTACAATGAAGGAGTCGTCGTCGCTCTCCTCTCCTTCTTCACCCGCAGAGAGAACTATCGGTTGGCCCCTGGTACCTCGAGGTGGGCGCTGGACTAGATGGGGATGGAAATCTTCGTCATCGGATTCATCTTCTTGCAATGGGGGAAATCCAAGTCGGCGCTGGCGGCCCAGCGCTTGCAAGGTCAACCGAGCATTCAGAGGCAGACCTTCATCATCGTCGTCTTCATCGTCAGAGGCAATTTCGATGGGACCGTCATCGTCGTCGTCATCTATAGAATAACAGGAACTGTAAGTTCAATTACCACCAGTGGTCGTAGATGAACAGACCTTCGCCAGAGCCATGCAAGGCCTCTTGAGGTCCATCATTGAAGATGATGGGTTCCTCATCACTATCAAGCTCCGGGTTGCCATACATGTATTCTCCATCGTAGAAGCCCTGGAATACGCGACGCATCAGTGCCAAATACATTGAGGTACAAAGGAAAACTCACGTCTTCGTCGTCCTCGTCTATGAGGTCGATGTCTACAGGGCCGCCCAAGACTGATGAGGGAATCAATACTTGTAACCGGATGTTAGTGAAAGGAAAGCTAAGTACCATGCTGGACATAGCCGTATCCATCGTCACTCTCATCGTCCTCGTCCTCGTCGTGACCGGCATACTCTCTCCTGCACTGGGGGTTTGAACAACGACGGCCAGCAATTTCGTGCATGCAATCCAGGCAACGGTAGATCCCCCCATCTTGGGCATCATAGAACCCCATGTCCTCCAAGTTCCCGCGTGGCTCATTGATAGGTGGCGCTGGAGGCATGCCAAAGAACCCTCCATAAAGCCCAGCCATCCCAGGCCTTCGGTTGGCGGGAGGGAAGATATTGTTCCAAGGGTCTTGATTTCCGCCTTCAGTGGTTGGTGCAGAAGGTGCTGGATAATCAGCGAGACCACTTCGGACTAGGCTGGCAACCATGTCTTTGACAGCGTAAACCTCAACTGGTCGCATTGGGACAGAGGCCCGACACACTGGGCAGTTCTTTGCTCGAGTGATGAATCGACGCAAAGAAGCTCGTTGGGCAAATGCGGCTCCGAGATGGTGGCGACCAGCGGCTGCAGGAAGATTATTCGCGTTACCATTCACGATATCTTCGGGATTGGCGACGGCTCCGTTCATAGGTTGCCCTGGGTCGGAGGTGAACCACCGAAGCAGGCAAGTATAGCAGCTGATGTGGCCACAAGGGGAGAGGGCATATGGACGATGCAGTAGATCGAGACAGATTTGACAGGTCAGAGATTGCTGTACAGAATTGAGCTGGTTCTGGTGCCGTTGCAGCAGCTAGACGAGGGTATTAGGGCAGAGATAATGAAAGGGGATGATATGCTTACAGAATTCTGCTCGTTGAGCTGCTGGGTCAGCCGTGCGATTTCAGCGGCCTGGTTTTCAGCTTGAGCAGAGGTAGATGGTTGTGCGGACGTAGAGGCCATGATCAAAGACGTCAAAGCGCTCTCTGCGTCTGGAAGTTGTGGGGTGGCATCTAGTGGCGGTGGCACGGCAGGGCTCATGGAGCGCACAACTTCTCTAGCCTTCCCTTTGTTCTTTGTCTGCATCGAATGATCGATAAGTTAACTACATGAATGGCAATCAACTGAGAACTTACACTGGTGGACGGACCGGACTCTTCATCTTCCGAGTCACTATCCGAGTCAACGACCATGTCAGGCGGGCCCGAGGGTGGTTCTGGAGGACTGTTTGGTGCTAACGTTGGTTCTCCTGCCTCCACAGGTGTGACGATAGGCGATTCCGTGGGTATACCAGGTGTCCTAGTCTCCACCCGAGTTGAGCTTGACCTGGCCCGACGTGCAGGAGCAGGATCAGACACTACGATAGAGACCTTTCGTTTCTTTTTGTTCCGTTTCTTCTTCCTCTTTTCCTTATCCTTGGACTGACCCTGCGAGTCTCCATTCATAGAGGCCAGCGGAGAATTAGAAGTGCCAGATTTGAGCTTCTTGCTTTTTCTTGGGGCGTCCATGCTATCCTCAGTCTCTGAGGATGCTGTTCGCTTGAGAGAAAATCCCGTACTAGAGCCCGGTGTTGCCTGACGCGTCGTGGGCATCGTGGATCGCGAAGGTGGTGGTCAAGAAACAAGTCAGGCCTGGTCGTGGATGAAGGTCGCGGCACTGTCATCGCCATTTCCCACGGTCAAGTTACAGCTCAGCCGACATGAGCGCTTAAGCTTGTCTTTCGAATACCTCTAGGAGCGAGAGATAACCACAGGTACTGGGGCTGTTCACCTTTCATACGAAAATCGACCTCCGATGTCTGACCCAAAACCTGACTTTAGGCAATGATTAGTGCCAGGCCTGGGCTAGCCCAAGGAGTTGCTGCTGGCTATGAGCAGGTGTCGTTCGAACTCGAAAGTTCTCTCTTGGATCTCCAAACTGCATGTTGCTTGCAGGGAAAGGCCCGTGGCTGCCTATCAGGGCAAATTAACCATGAACGTAGCGTGACCGCTATTGCCGCCTTCGCCCCTATCAGCCATGGCAGGCAGAATGTAAAACACCCACGCTTTGTGTTGAATACACAATCTATGGGCGCTTTCATCCTCTCCTCCATGCAAGACATTCCTTGGTGACAACACATGCGCTTCCTTGGCAGGATGGACATCTTTGTCGGTCTCGCTTCTTCCTGGACTCTCTGAATGGTGCCTTACACCTCCTGCCAATCGCCCACTAAACCATCTTCTAGCCAGCGATCCGCTCATTACGCCTCCAACTACAACTGCCTATCTGGTGATCCACGACTTAGTCCTCGTTGCAGGGCTACTATGAAGTCCAATCACTCCTCATGGCCTCACAAGCGCCGTACTTCACTGGGTACCCCCGACCACACTGATAAAGCAAGACACCTCTCTCCAGAAATGCACCAACACAACCCTTTCTTCTCACTTGGACGTCGAACATTATGTGGAAGAGGTGGTCAGGGGCCTTCTGGCTTACCATGTACTTCTTTCTGAACCTCTCCCTGACGCTCTACAACAGGTCGTCCTCAACCACTTCCCCTTCCCGTATACCTTAACTGCAATTCACGCGTTATGTGGTACTATTGGGACCTTCGCGCTCCTTCACTGGTCGTCAATAGTAGCCTCAATTAAACATCGAGTTCGACGCTTCGTCTATGGCGAAGGGGCTTCTCTACGCCACTCGGGACCCCTGACGACCAGGGCCTACGGAGAGGCAACTAACTCGCTCATGCCGCCCATACCTCAGCTTCACGGAAAGGAGGGTGGTCGCTCTGCTTCTATACAGCGTGCTGTATAGCGTCAACATCGTTGTGAGCAATGCATCGTTGCGCCTTGTTACTGTCCCTGTATGTTTCTATTCTTCCTCCCAAGATTTCCTGCTTGGCTAACGGTGCTCTTCTACTAGTTCCATCAGGTTGTACGCGCTCTGACGCCTCTTTTCACCGTGCTCCTGTCTATCATTCTTCTTGGCAAATACAGCAGCAGAGCGAAGATTATCACTCTTGTACCAGTCGTAGCCGGAGTGGGGCTTGCGTAGGTGCTATCGCTATATCCCCTGGCATCCGCTAACGACCCTCTTCAGCACCTATGGAGATTACTACTTCACCCCTCGGGGCTTTTTTCTCACCTTACTGGGAACCGTCCTAGCTGCGCTCAAGACGATCACTACCAACCTTCTTCAGAGCAGATCATCGCCTATTCCCAAAGCGGATCTGCATCCCCCTCTTTCACCATCTCTATTCAAATTCCCCAGTTCACACATTCACGGCCGCTATGAACATCTCTCGGAAAAGGCGGAGACCGGCTTCGAGTACCCTCGACTGCAGGGTTCTAATTCTATCCCTGCCCCTATCACCAGCACACCGCTGAATGGTCCCTTTCTCTCACTTCACAACCAACCCTTGATGTTTGAGTCTGAACCTAACGAGCCACAAATGGCGAAACCAGCCTCACCGCCGTTCGTGTCCAAGGTCAGCCCAATCCTGCTTGAGCGATCGCATACTCGACTGCATTCCGCCACCCCTGCCTTCCTCACACCAGAGGGCGCTACCCTTCAACGACTACGCAAGGCAATGGTGGATTTGGTAGACCTGCCAAGGCTGACACTTTCTCCCCTCCAACTGCTCTACCTACTTTCCCCGATCGCCTTCATCCAATGCACCCTGCTGGCATACTACTCTGGGGAACTGCAGCTCGTCAACATTCATTTGAGCAGGGTGACCCACGAGTATATGAAACGAAGCCTTGACTCAGACCCTCTCGTTGTCGCAACGACTTTCGGAAGGTTGAAAGGGCTGGCAAGTTTGGGCGGGTCTCCTAGGTTGTGGCTGCTGCTGAACGGCATTTTGGCCTTCTTCCTCAATGTCGTCAGTTTCAATGCCAATCGAAAGGTGGGAGCCCTCGCTATGAGCGTTTCTGGTGAGTTTGATGCAAATGTATCTCAGACTGAACCTCATATGCCTGCATTATAGCGAACGTCAAGCAAGTACTTGCCGTACTCTGTTCGGTTACTTTGTTCAACCTTCAAGTGACTGCGATGAATGGACTGGGTATATTCCTGACCATCGTGGGAGGTGCTTGGTACGCCGCTGTCGAACTTGAAGAAAAGAAGTGTAGGAAAATAGAAACGACATGAATGCATTCTGATTACGCCCGACGATCTCTGTACTACCACAATCACACATGTTTCGTGTTTCTCTTCTCCTGCACGGGTTCACCATTCACCATCTTCTCTAGCCTTTGCCGTAGCTTCTCGGCAGAAGCTCACAGAGCCGGCGCTTGATTGACATGCGTGCGACGAATACGGAAACGCGCAGACCTTAAATGAATGGATGATATCATGCCGCCAGGTGGGGGCTTTCTCGCGTGCTGCTGCGGCGACCCCAATAAGAAGAAAGGCGCCTATGAGTCTCATTGACAGGGAAACAAGCTCCGCTTCCAGCTTCGGGATTTGCAGCCGTCACGATTTAAGAATGCGAAGCCTCAGACTCCTATATATGCCAACCATTCATATGCTCGCTTGCACGCCAGAGCTTTCTGGGTCTCTTGACCTCCCTTTTGGCCTATAACGTTGAAACCTTTTTCTTTGCTCGTTTGGCCCGCACGTCTTTGCATCTTCACCGTTGCGGAATGGCAGCATCAGCCTTTTCAAAGTCCACGGAAAACTCGGATTCCGACGCTCTCGATCATGCAGACAAATCGACGAACGAGGCGATCCATTGTTCACCGCTCACCACCACTCCACCCGACACGATGCTCAGGAATGCACCTCACCCTGCTTCCCAAGGCCATTGCTTTGCGCCGATCCCTTATAACGTGGGGTCGCTATCGCAGAAGGTTCGCGTCTTCCACGACGATCAGCCATATCTCGCCCTTCAAAATCCTATATCCTCGTCGACGATCAAGTCATTACTCCCGTGTCCACCGACATCTCCTTCGAAACGGGCGCGTTTCAGGCTTCGCAGTCCGCGTCTTTCATTCTCGCTCGAGAATGTTGTGCGGAACTCGCCTTTGGGCAGGCTTTCGACGCGACTTCACCGGCGTCTGGCCCAGAGGAGAGAAGCAAGTCCAACAGTGTGGATCTGCATGTACTTTCTCCTCAATCTCTGCCTGACGCTCTACAACAAATACGTTCTCATTCGCTTCCCCTTCCCGTATACCCTAACGGCGTTGCACGCGCTGTGCGGAACAGCTGGGACGTTCATCATGTTCACCCTCGAGCTCACCTCTGAGCCCGCGATCCCCAACCTTCGTTTCCGGGAGATGATGGTGTTGGTGCTGTTTAGCATGTTGTACACGGTCAACATTCTAGTGAGCAATGCGTCTCTGAAACTCGTCACGGTTCCGGTGAGTTTCGCATGTGTTGGAGGGTCGGAGGGCATGCACTGACCTCGTTCGTGCTTCACTTCAGTTTCACCAGGTGGTTCGTGGATCGACGCCTCTATTCACTGTCTTTCTCTCAGCCATGCTTTTCCGCAAGGGATGCAGCCGAGAAAAGGTATTTTCGCTGATGCCGGTCATCGCGGGCGTCGCTCTTGCGTAGGTCCACGCTTCATCTAAAGAGGCGCCCATGTTGATCAAAACTTGACAGGACATATGGAGACTACTATTATACCCCGTTTGGGTTCCTTATTACCATCTTTGGAACCCTCCTCGCTGCACTGAAGACGATTCTGACCAACTTCTTCCTTCGTGCCCCCACTCTGCCCGTATCGATCACCAATTCGGACTCAAGTTCAAGTACTTCTTCCAACATCTCGCCTTCCCCATCGTCCGCGTCCAGATTAGATAAGGTTCCTGCAATCTTCCAGCACCTAGGGCAAAGCGATCCACAGACAAGACTGACTACGGCGAGGCCGTGGCTGAGTGTGCCTAGTCTATCTTTGACGCCACTGCAGCTACTTTATATCATGTCCCCTCTGGCATTCGTTCAGACCACTGTGATGGCTCACTTTACTGGCGAACTCGATGCTGTCAATCGACATCTTTCTGGTGTGGCAGGGGCATTGCACGGCATGCCTAGTTCACCCAAGATCTGGTTGCTGCTCAACGGCTTATTGGCATTTGGGCTCAACGTTGTGAGCTTCAACTCGAACAAACGGATAGGCCCTCTTGGCATGACTGTGGCAGGTATGTCAAATCTAATTGCATCTTGTTAACCAGCTCCTAACGATCGATCTTTACCAGCGAATGTAAAGCAGGTTCTGACGGTGCTCTGTGCGGTCGGAATATTCAACCTGACGATAACGCTCACCAACGGTCTAGGTATCATACTCACACTTTTTGGAGGGGCCTGGTATGCCTATGTGGAGGTGAAGGAGAAGCAGCAGATCAAAAGGAGTGGTTAATTCAGCTAATATTGTAGCGTATGAACTGCATGGAGTGCAAAAAGCTAGTAGAACCTCTATTCCATGTACAATAGATAGATGGGTACAGAGCTTCGTACCACAGCCTGAGAACGAACCAAAGACTTGTGTACCCCAAAGGTGTTGGTTGACATTGCGGTCTCTTCGAGTAAGGGCACCCCGTGAATGAAGCAAAATAAATATTGAGACCCGTAGGTCTACCACTCCGGGAAAGCGTGTCATCCTTGTGCAGGGGCCATGCTAATCTTCTCTGTATCGTTCCAATTTTTTCGTATGTCACCCCGAAGGGGACAAGGTCAATTGACGACGCGCGGGAAGGTTGCAAGTGTTGACGTATTTTGCTGGGGTGACGGGGTTCGCACAGCCACCAGCTACAGGGATCGCTACCAGATTTTAATCTTTACCTTCACGTTCAAGTCTCATGGATCGCTCATAAATATCTCCAATCTGAAGGGATCACACCGCCCTCGTTTCATTGACATCTGGAATGCGGATCGCCTCACTTCTGCAGCATGTATTGCGCGCACCGCAAAGGATGTTATAAACGGACCAACCGCTGGGCTCTACAGCACCATTTTCAGAGCCCCCTGGCTACCTATCTGCGCCCCGATTTGTGTAGCACGTTTGTCTCCTTTCGCTTATTCGGGCACATCTGCTGCTGTTTGAATGGTGCACACCTTGGCCACGAGTAGCGCCCGTTGTGACAGCAGCAATGCCTATCTCGTTTAAAGACCGGATCTAGCACAACAACAATCTTACCCAACCCCCACCTCTGTGTCGCTCATAACCTCTCTCTCTCTCAATCATTCGACCCTGACTTGGTCGATTTCTCTTGCTCTACTACGCAGGATGGAAAACGTTGTTCTTCCCGGTTTCAGTGTAACCAACCGATGGCTATTATACACCAGCATCATGCTCACCCCAGCGCAACTATTCTCCGGCCTTGGGAGTAGCTCTCCAAGTAATATCGGATTCCTCGCCTTCAACTGGTACAACCAGTGGGTTTGGTATTCTGCTATCAAAGCGCATGAGATCCACGCCTTATCCCTATGTCCCTTCCTCCTCAACCTCGTGTACGCAATCACATACCTAGGAGGGATTTCCTCCGGGAACATCATCATCATAATTATTCTGGGCCTCGGGACGGCAGGGCTCATGATGTTCAACGTCGCCTGCGCCTGGATTAGCTGGAAGGACGTGCTGCCTGATGGCTATGGCGCGTACCAATTCTTCTTCTTTGGCTGGCGTACCCTTACGCCCGGCTGGAGGACATTCATCCTTTGTGGAAATATCGCCGACACACTTTTTGATATCGGGGCTCTCGTCGGAATATTTATGGTCGCAGGATTCTCTTTGGATGCGACTGAGGATGAAGACACGCCCCAATCTTGGATGCGATACCCTTTGATCGCTATCGGACCACCCTTGGCCTTACTCATTACATGGCCTGTTATTTTATGGATCGAGCTGATTGTTCACCGCAACCATATTGTTTCGGAAACGGACATGATCTCAGTATACCTTTTTATTGGACAAGTGGTACTCATGATTCTTCCTTTTGACATAGTCTTTGACGTGGTGCGAAAGCATTTTAAAAGTCGGAGATCCCCTTCCGAGCAGCCTTCCTCTCCAAACAAAGTCACTGTTTAATATGTATTTTATGTTCATTTCAATTATTTATCGTAATACTTTCATGGCTTCCTTTCGATGCTTGTACCAGCAGTATCTACATGATCTTGGTATTTGGCTGGAGTGAGGCGCACCACTGGCCGACACAAACGCATGATGCACGTGGTCTTTCGAAGCTTTGTTTGTGAACCGGGCTTCCTAATCCAATAGGCGAATGGTAGAACAGTGCAGAAGAGGTCAAGTACATGACGTCGGAAGGAAGCGAATCGTCGACGTCTTCGGAGCTTGCGCCCGGGAGGCCTCGAAGGACTTAGGGTACATTTTCCCGGTTTGCCCTCGTAAATTCCTAATAATGTTAAGCTTCCTATGAGACCACCGGGAGCGAAGAATAAGCTGAGAAGGTCGATGCATAGCAACGAAGACGTGGAGGAACAACCAAGGCACAATGTCGGGTACGGTGAAAGCCCTGGACGACTCGAAAATACGGCTGAACCCTCCAAAACCTCACTTCTTAAATCATTTCACCTTCTTCCAGGTAAGCATGCTGCTGCACGATGGACGGGTTTACCCATGGAAGACTGCGCCTTTCAAATCTGAATTGAATGCCCCTCCATCGCCTATCAAACGCCTCTCGACCCCATGTCTTGGGGTATTAGACGCGGGCCGTCAAATGCGATGATGTTACCCGAACGTCGTCCCCAGATGACCTGTTGCGGATGTTGTCGGTTCTCGTGGCCGAGCACGCAAACGCACGCGAGGAAGCTCACTGACAGGGAAGCGCCCACGGGAAGTGATGCGTGGGGAGCGGCAAGCTTTGCAAGGCTACTGTACCCCACATTCCACTCAAACCTGGGCATTCGAGAGTCGGAGATCAGGTCTATTTTTGGAGCGTAACCTGGGCGTTGGGTCACGTTGGGCTGGAAAACCTTCGTTTCGGGCGAGAGATTTCAACTTAGCAGCCGACGCAGCTCAGCCAAAAGGCCACGAATTACTGAGAGATTGAGATCAGGCAACCAGGTGACAACATATGTTCCTCCTACCATGGAGATCAGAGTTGCCTCAAATAACATAGACCAAAGGCTCTCATAAAATGATCAAGCAGTCAAGGGCATGCCATATCTAAGTAGTTGGCTAGTGCATGCGTGTTTTATGACATGTAATACATCCAGGATGCCCAATGGTGTCATGCGAAGGACCTCTGGAAAATCTATCCTTCCATTCCCTTGGAGATCCCCACTGCCATTCATTGCGGGAGCCGAGGTTTATGCTCTTGAGGTTCGTAGGCATGGTTTCAAACGTATAAAAGACGGTTGGGTGCCCTGCAACTAATTCGTCAACAGTCCTCTCACTGTCGCATCACCTATCTACACCATGAAGTTCTCCTCCCTTGTTGTTGCTGCCGCTGCCGCTATTGGTGCTCTTGCCACCCCCGTCGTCAACTCCACTGAGCATGGCTTGACCCTCCTCTCCGCTCGTGCTGGAACCCCCAGCTCTGAGGGAAACCACGGCGGCTACTTCTACTCCTGGTGGACCGACAACCAGGGAACTGCCTACTACACCAACCAGAACGGAGGTACGCCGGGCCTACACATCGAAGCGTTGATGGATCGCTGACCTTTGCTGCTAGGCGCCTACAACCTCCAATGGTCCGGTAACGGCAACCTCGTCGGTGGAAAGGGATGGAACCCTGGTACCTGGGGACGGTATGGATACTTTCTATACACTTCCAACGTTTACTTACGTCCTTTTTCTCGCAGAGTCATCAACTACAGCGGAACTTGTAAGCCATTTCTTCGTTTCTTGTTCTGAAAATTGCTGACAAAGCAAAAAACAGACCAACCCAACGGCAACAGCTACCTCGCTGTATACGGTTGGACTCGCAATGCACTGATCGAGTACTATGTTGTAGAGTCATATGGCAGCTACAACCCCTCCTCTGCTGCCCAGAAGAAGGGAACAGTCAACTGCAACGGAGCCAACTACGATGTTTTGCAAACCACTCGTACCAACCAGCCTTCCATCGATGGCACCAAGACCTTCCAGCAGTTCTGGTCCGTCCGCAACCCCAAGAAGAACCCCGGAGGACAAATCAGCGGTACCGTCGACACTGGCTGCCACTTCAACGCCTGGAAGAACTTTGGCATGCAGCTCGGTTCCAGCCACTACTACCAGATCGTTGCCACCGAGGGCTACTTCAGCAGCGGTTCTGCCACCATCTCTGTCTCTTAAGCAGTTGTACCTTGAACGAATTACATACCCTTGTTATCTCGTAGGCTTCGCAAATGCTGAAACTGTATTGTTCTTGAGCTTGTGCCCTTTTAACGCCCTTTACCGACTCGGGCGCGACAGTTCCTGTCAAAGACGACGATCCTGCCTCCGATCATCATGCGCTAATAACAATAATACAACCTTATCTGCCTTCAGCCCACACAATCATCGAAAGGGCGTTTGTGCGCCGCGTACTAGGCTTGGGTCTACTACAAACGAGGATGGGGGTCCTCTGATTGGTGTGGCTGAGTTTGAAACAGGTGACAGATGCCCCTGAGCCGGTACAAGTTCGTAGTACAAGTTTCGTACTGAATTCCCCACCTCAATAGCAGTCAAAATGTACTTGAATTGGGATAAAAGAAGTCAATTAAAGGAGAAGCTCGCTGGCAGGCTTAGCTGGAACACCCGAGATTGGTAATGATCAGTGAACTCAAATTCAGAAACATTCATCCCAGTTCTGTCGAAAGAGTGTTGGAAGAGTATCACGATCCGAGTGACCGCCCACGTATACATACGAGAGCCCGGTAAAGTGGCATCAAGGCGCTATACCATACATTCCGGTCGGGGGTCGCTCTATCATCGAGCTCACTCGTACATTTACAGTTGCGCTTGCCTTCTCTTCCACGCCCGTGTAACGCTGACAAAGGGTATAGCACCTTGATGCCACTTTACCGGGCTCTCGTATGTATACGTGGGAGGTCACTCGGATCGTGATACTCTTCCAACACTCTTTCGACAGAACTGGGATGAATGTTTCTGAATTTGAGTTCACTGATCATTACCAATCTCGGGTGTTCCAGCTAAGCCTGCCAGCGAGCTTCTCCTTTAATTGACTTCTTTTATCCCAATTCAAGTACATTTTGACTGCTATTGAGGTGGGGAATTCAGTACGAAACTTGTACTACGAACTTGTACCGGCTCAGGGGCATCTGTCACCTGTTTCAAACTCAGCCACACCAATCAGAGGACCCCCATCCTCGTTTGTAGTAGACCCAAGCCTAGTACGCGGCGCACAAACGCCCTTTCGATGATTGTGTGGGCTGAAGGCAGATAAGGTTGTATTACTGTTACTAGCAGCGTGACCCGTGCCACGCACGGGAATGCTTGGAGATCAATCTATTCCAAAAGCTACGTACAGTGTGGACGGTTAAGACTTGGGCGCTTGAGTCTTCCCCAGAAAGTGCGCCAGTCGTCGCCAACCTTCGGTTGGCTCCTCCTGGCCCCCTGCATGGGAGAGGCGCCGCGGGAACTCACTTCAAAATAGCTCCGAGCTCGGCAGGCAAATCGAATGTATTGAGCCTAGCAAAATCTAAATACGACAATCATAATGCCAAAGGGCATGCAGCGCGTCTCCCGTGTTCATCTTATCTCGTGTAAACCCCTACACTTGCCAGTAGGAGGTGCGAGAGAAGCTAGAAGCTAGTTCAGAGTATTGCAAGTGCATAGCCTGAGCGCGTCTCCCGACCTTCTTGCGCTTTCGGCTACTACCTGATTAACACCTAAGCAACACTATACGAGGCATCATTAATCATTCGAAGCACTCAGTAAAAATCATTGTTTGCATCCTAGGCGACACCCATGGCTGCCAGGAACCTCTCAACCCGAATTCATGAATGCACTTTTATTTGATTAGCGCTGAGCGCGCTTCCGGAGGTTTCGAGTCGCTTGGTGACGTCATACGATGCTCGCTTCAAGGCTTTGCTGCTTTTTGTCGTTTATCGATATCTTTATCGTTTGTCTTCGTCGTTTGTCTCTTGTCTTATCCCTGGTGGGGAAACCCCTTGGTTTTTGTTTAATTGAACAGCACATCATGATCGGAGCAAGGATTGTTCTCTTCCTCTCTGCCCGTGCTGGAACCCCCGAATATGAGGGCGCCCATGTTGGCTTCTTCTAGTACCCCTTCTGGAAAGACAGCAATATCCAAACATCAAGGAACTGCCTATTTATACATCGGGGAACCGTATATCGGCCTTGGCTTCGAGCCAACCTATCCATTTCTTCAAGTATGTTCCTCCATGAACGACCGTCGACGAGTCCCCAACGACACAAAGATGACGACGTGCTCTTGTCATCGCAACTAGGGTGGCAAACAACAACGTGAGTTCCTCAAGTGAAAAACAATGGGGAATCATACTTACCATTCATGCGCCTCTTCTCCTTCAGGAATCCGACTTCACACTGTGAGATGTTCTCTATGAGAGATGGTTTGTGATGCTCAGCAGTCCACCCACCTTGTCGTTACTCCGAACGAGACTGATCACCACCGCCTCTTTCTCTCGTCCTTGCATGCCGTCGACCGTCCCAATCTCAAGAGAGGGGCCGTACAGTGGCCGGAGGAGTGAAGTGAGCAGGGTCACTTGCGCTTGATACCTAAGCAAGTTGCTTCAGAGGAAACCCAAAGGCAACGGTGAAAGAGGCGTACGGAGTGATAACTGCAACCTGCCCAGGATCGATGCCAACGCCAACGAGTTTCTCAACCCATTGTTTAACGATCATAGCTTCGTTCTCGTTACAGCGACTTCCTTCATCTGAATCCTTCGAACCAGGGGTAGAAGTTGCTTCCAGGCGTTCGAAGAACTCGCAGCCTGCAGTGTCAAAGAAAACGACAGGATGTTGGAGTACCTCGTCTGGATCTTCAGTGTCATCCTCTAGTAGATCCTTCAACAAGTGCGCTTCCACTGATGAATGCGAGCGAAGCTTGGATCGATACAGCGTTTTGATGGGAATTCGCATATCTGTTTGTGCATCCTGAGGCATTTTCAGCACTCTGACAGGAGAAAGGCTAGGCAGAAATCATACCGATACTGCACCTTAAGCATCCTCTTTACCCGGCTGCCGTACATCTTCTCCAGCCTCTCGAAGAGCGTCACCTCCAATGTCCGAGGTGGGACCAAGATCGCCTCTCGCTTCCGGCGAGGCTTCTTAGACTTTGAT
This sequence comes from Coprinopsis sp. MPI-PUGE-AT-0042, assembly GCA_020736565.1. NCBI lineage: Eukaryota > Fungi > Basidiomycota > Agaricomycetes > Agaricales > Psathyrellaceae > Coprinopsis > Coprinopsis sp. MPI-PUGE-AT-0042. The sequence goes on along the minus strand of JAHBOF010000044.1, from coordinate 36,314 downwards.
ATGTCGAGATTGGCAAGCGCCTCTGATGGGGCTTCGGAAGGTTTAGCCTCTTCCTCTTCATCGTCAATCTCATCATCATCCCCTTCGTCGTCAGCCTCTGATTCACCTGCGACCGGTTCCTCTCGTTCTCCTTTGTCAACCTTTGGTTTAGCAGCGCTTGCTTTCGCCTTTTGTTTGTCTTGTTTCTTCCTTTCAGCGTCTAGTGACAGAACGGTGGGTGGCAACTGCATAGGATCTCCAGCCAGAATCAACTTCTTGGCCTTGAATATGGGAACCCACGTCACCTATCCCAGCGCTGAGCTTCAGAAGACCAAGATTCAAGTGCAAACCACGACTCACCGCCTCCATGGCCTGAGTAGCCTCGTCGACAATAACGACATCGAACACAGAAGCGCGGCCTTGCGCAGACTCTTGTTGCGGCTTGTCCAGATCAAAGTTTCTCAGTTGCCTTCCACCTGCTGAATGACAGGTAGCTAGGACGACCTGGGAATCGTGCTGCAACACTGTTTGGACGATGCTAGATTCGCGTGAACGGTAACTGTGCAGAGTGGTATCAGCGAGACCACGCGTTCATGCAGAAGGCACTCACTCTTTCCGCAATGCTTTGACCTCCTCCCACATCTTCTTCCGTTCTGTACCACGAGGTTTCTTGCCCTTGCCTTTGCCTGACAACGTATTCATAACGCCTTCGAGCTCTTGCTTGATGTCTTTGACCAATGCTGCCTGAAGAAATCAGTATCAGCTTAAACGATGCCGATGGCGAGCGCATACCTGGTCTGTCTTTGTGGACTTGACTTCAAGCGTCGAGTCCAAGATACCCTGGTGGGACATGACACGCGCAGGATGGCCTATCCGAGTCACTTTCAGCTGGCTAGAGCCCGGAGCTTTGCTGTTGCCCTCCGTCGAGTCCAATTTGAGTAGACGCTCGAGAATGTTATCAACAGCCAGATTTGACGCGCCACAGACGAGAATTCGCTGTCCATTGGGATGGGAATCGGTTGGCTTTGTTAGTTGTCGAATGAGCTCGATGAGAGTGTGTGTCTTTCCCGTCCCTGGCGGACCATGGATACATGCTACCTCTGGCGCAGCAAGACAAAACCGGACAGCTTCCTTTTGACTGTCGTTGAGATTTGGGTCAAAGAAGGTGATATCTGATACCGAAAGAGGACTGGGAGGTGACAAAGGCTTCTGAGCAAGCAGAACCTGGATCAAAGGAGGCGGAGACGAAGCGCCCAGCTTCTCAAGCCGGTCTATCGCCTTGTCCATGCGATCGTAGGTGACGCTGTTGGCTAGCTTCACGAGCCTGCATCGTTCAGGGATCTCCGAGTCGACGGCACTGCCTGAGTCTGGATCGACAGCAATGACAACTCGTGTGTCTGATACTCTGTAAACGACACCTTTCACAGCATCCAGACCCTTTTTGGCGGAAATGTCCTCGATTTGGGCGAGATCTCCGTTTCTGAAGGTGTGCGGTGGAAAGATAGGCGATGTATGATACGCAGAGGGTCTCTCGAGCTCGATTAGACTGTGAATGCGACTCAGTTTCGCTTAGGATTGTAGAAGTAGATGACGCACGTCTTTCCTCCGAGCCCGATGTTGACGCTTGCGACCCCCAATCCCAAGAGCGCTAGACCCTTCTGCTCAAGAAGTTTGGGCCCACAATTGGTTAGTAACAACGAGCTCCTTTCGATTTCTGCATTTCGTTCTTGCTGGAGCAGCTGTCGTTGGCGAGAGATAAAGGCTTCGAACGGCGACATGGGAGGAAGGGATGAAGATATATATTGGCTGATGATCGCGCCTGTACAAACGGAAGGAGAAACCAGCTACTAGTCAAGGTTTACGGGCGCACAATTTGTCCAGCTTTTCTTCCTGTCTCGCCATCTTCCTCTCCAGCGCTAAAACGCTCCTTGACTCCCCCTCCTCCTTTGGTTCTCCCTCGGTCCGTTTCTTGATCCACTGGGAGTATTTGAGCAGCTTCTTCATTCTGTGGTGTTTTTTCTGCTTCAACATCCTCTTCGTGGTGGCTGGACCGCTCGGAGATGGTGTCGATAGAGTCAAAGGAATGAGCTTCCTCGTCTTCGCTGTTGCTAAAGCTCCCATCCGTTCGGGGACTGGAGGGCTCTGTCCGGCCTTGGTCTTGGTCGCTGGATGGTGGGGTGGTGGGGGTCTGGACCTACGTCAGCAACTGGGGTCCAGCCTACGACGCGTCTTGCCAACATACCACATTGCCCTTATCATCCACCTTGAGCTCTCCACCAATCGGAAGATTGTGAAGCATGTCTGGGTCACAAGAACCCAGACTGCTTCCTCCGCTGTCCTGGCGTTCGGGTTGCTTTTTGCCTCTAAAGCTGCCAATTCTCTTGGAAATACCGAGCGGCATCGTTTCTTTGTTGTTGGTTGTGAGCTTGGCGTCTACAGTCTAAGGTCTACAGGGTCGTCGTTTAGTCGCACGTTGTGAGTTAGTTGAGGATTTGCCATCCATGAACGTTCTTGGTGAAGGTGTGAAGGGATCCAAATTGCTGTGGACTGTAACCACGTCGGTATGCCCACCCAACAGCCATCGTCACGTCACATCTTATCTTATCTCTGTCCTAACGCAGTTAGACCCACCACATCTCAAGGTCGCTATTCAGAATCGGGCTTCATTAATACGGGGCTCTGCGGTGATCCCTCTATAAGGGTCTTGAATGAGCTTCTTCTTTAAAGAATCACTGTGAAATGCTAGAGTTGAGTTGATTGCCGCATCGCTGCCGAAGGCCATGGGACATTGTCAGTAACTTCGAGGTCGCACAGAGAGCCATTTAGCCGCAATGGGTAGATAATAAACCTAAATATATTCAATGCATGGATACTTGGGGATTCGAGGGTGCTTCGAGGGTGCTGCGGGTGTTCTGGCCGAACTTGAGCGCTTAGATTAGGCTTTATCTTATCTGCAGAATAGGGGCACATCAGATATCCAGCAGAAGCATATGTCTCTCAGCTGACGTTGTCCTCTGACACTGGAGCATGACAATGATTCGTCACAAGTACCCCATTTGCTTCGTTCCACCATTACGATGTGTAACTGTACCGACCAACGACCCGATCTCACCAAAGCTGTTGTCTGGAAGCGCGATGACCCCAATGCGGTACCCAAAGCCCGCCACGGTGATAATCCAGGACCTATCTTCAGGGAAGATATCTTGAAAACAATTGAAGAGAAGATCGAAGAAGTAAACTCGGAGCTGAGAGAGTTGAGCTTGGATATACATTGTACGTCGCGCCCAGCGGCATGAAAGGAATTCAGCACTCATTCTCCACAACAGCCCATCCTGAGCTGGGATATGAAGAATAGTGCGCACGCTTCACTTTGCGCTTTTACAATGACTGACACACTTTTGAAAAAGCCATGCACATAAAGTGTATACAGAATTCATGACGAAACATGGGTGGACAGTCGACAAATCCTTCCTCCTCGAGACAGCCTGGAGGGCAACCTACGAGCGGGGAACTGGTGGAAGAGTCATCGGTATCAACTCAGAGGTAGGTTCCTGCAAAGCAGCGGTGTGGAAAACTCACAATCTTTGCCTGGTACCATAGATGGACGCTTTGAAGGGTATCGGTCACGCTTGTGGTCATAATCTCATTGGCATGTCCGGAGTTGCAGTTGCATTGGCCATCCGAGCCGCTCTGGAGAAGCACGACTTGAACGGAAAGATCGTCCTCCTCGGTACACCCGGTACGCTTATTATCTTCTCTTCAATGATCCGTCAGTTGACATGGTTCTCCAGCCGAAGAAGGTGGAGCGGGAAAAGTTGCCCTCTTGGACAAAGGAGGGTATGAAGGCATGGACGCCTGCTTGATGTACGCTACCTTCCTTGCAAGGGGTCTGTACTGACCTCTTGAAAGGTGCCACCCAGCTCCAGGACCCGTAGCCTCAGTGAGCCTGAGCAGCTCTCTCGCTCTCGACCGAATCACCGTCGAATACAAAGGTCGCACGTAAGAGCAACTTTTTTGGCCTTCACTTCGTTCTTTAATTTATACATATGATCTACGTTGCTTAGCGCTCATGCCGCCTTGTCTCCCTGGGAAGGCAAGAACGCCCTCGATGCTGCTGTCCTCGGCTACAACAACATCTCGGCCTTGCGACAACAGCTCTATCCGGCCCACCGCGTTCACGGAATCTTTGAGGGCAAAGACTGGGCTCCGAATATCATCCCCGATTTTGCTAGATTCATGTAAGTGGGGTTTATTCCCTTGACCAGAATTTCTCTCACCTTGGGTGAATCACTAGTTGCTATGTTCGCGCGCCGACGCGCAAAGAGATGGAAGAGACTGTTAAACGTGTTTTACCTTGCTTCGAGTACGGATTTCAACCAAAATTCCTTGTGCAAGACTTGACGCCAGTTTTAGAGCCGCAGGGCTGGCGACAGGATGCGAAGTGTCCATCCAAAGGTATGGGGCCGTATACGAACTGCGACAAAACAAGGCTCTCGGTGAGCTGCACTCTCAACAACGGTTGTGACACTACCACTGACTTTTAAGCAGGCGACGAGGTTGCGAATACCATTCTGAACAAGTATGGATCTATTGACTACGAGTGGGGTATTGCAAGCGCCTCGACTGACTTTGTGAGTCTCTCTTACCTGTACCCTTGCCAGTGAAGGATGATCCTAACCATGGATGGATAGGGTAATGTAACATACGGTAAGACGCCTGGCTCGAGAAAGACAAGCATCAATCTAACACTTCACCTATAGCAATGCCCTCTCTTCACCCGGGATTCGGTACGTCCCTCATCTCTCACCAAATGGTCCCACAAACTCACATCAACTCCCTTTTCAGCAATCCCAACCGTCCCAGACGGCGGAAACCATACCATCGGCTTTGAGCAATCCGCCGCCACCATCGAGGCGCACAATGCTTGTCTGGATATCAGCAAGGCACTCGCTCTGACGGGTGTCAGGGTGCTCATTGATGATGGGTACTTTGCCGAGGTTAAAAAGACGTTTGAAGAGGATATGGCGAGACAAGACACGTTGTGAAGGAAGAGCGTTGAATTGCTGTTTTGCCTTGGTTGTACGATTGCTCAGGAAACCAAAAAGGGAGCAGTCGAATCCAGGTCTTTCCATACCCATTGAAAATAACGAGGGAGCACAAATCCAAAGAGTCTAAACAATGCAAAAAAATGCCATTGAATAAAATGCTAAAATCTACCACGGAGAGATATAAAATGAGATAGATGCAAGGTGAATTGCAATGATGCGATATTGATACAGTTTTGAAGATGAGGGACGATGTTGAATGTGCCCCGAGATATAGAATGCAATGTGAAACCGAAAGCCAACGAGACAATAATGAAGCGACACGAAACTAAAAGAGCAAGGGAGAGGAGCATCAACCCTATCAACAAGGGTATGCAAACGAAATCAACAAAGCGAGCCGAAGGCCTCTAGAGCTCATGCAACCCCTCTGGCTTCTGGAGGTTCGCAGTCTCCACACCAGGCAAAGGGAAGCGCTTCGCAAACGCCTGAACTTCATCCCTCAGCTCCAAAACCTGCTTGTGCCCAACCTGCCCCTCAGAGGGCGAAGTCGCGACGCGCACAAAGTCCTTGAGGAGCTTGGAGCCAGCCTCCTTTTGGAGGGTGAGAGAGATTTGGACGGCGCGGTGTAGGAATTCTCCGACTTTCTTGATGTCTTCCTCGACCATGTCGCGAGAGGTCAGGGCAGAGGTTCCGAGACGGATACCACCTGGGACTTGGGCAGAGGCGTCACCAGAGACAGCGTTCTCTGCGACCGGGAGTTAGAATAGGTTCGTCATAGGAAAATGGAATAGAGCGTACTGTTGATGGTGATACCCATGAGATCGCAGACCTTCTCGACCTTGGAACCAGTGAGGCCAATGGGTCGGAGATCCCAGAGGACGAGGGTGGTTATCGGTACCACCGGTCTGGAGCTTGTAGCCGTGGCTGACGAGGGTCTCAGCAAGGGTCCTGGCGTTGGCGATGACCTGCTTGGCATAGGTCTTGAACTCGGGCTGAGCGACCTGCTTCAAGGCGGTTGCAATAGCCGCGATAGTCTACATAAGAGGAAATAACCAAAAGGGTCAGACCGGGACAGAAAGCGGGAGGGAGGGAGAAAAGGAGCTCCGTCCGGAATCGCGAGACTTACGTTATTGTGAGGACCTCCCTGGCAGGCAGGGAAAACAGCGTCGTTGACACGCTTTTCGAGGTCCTTTGCGTTCTCAAGATCCTTCCTGAAGAAGATCAGACCGGCACGAGGGCCACGCAGGGTCTTGTGGGTGGTGGTCGTCACGACGTCGCAGTACTCGAATGGGCTGTTGAGTTCCTGGGCAGCGATGAGGCCAGAGGTGTGGGCCATGTCGCACATCAACCATGCACCCTCCTTGTCGGCGATCTTGCGCAGACGGGCATAGTCCCAGTCACGGGGGTAGGCAGAGGCGCCGCAGATGATGAGACGGGGCTTGAAGATCTTGGCTTGGGACTCGAGGTTATCGTAGTCGATGATGCCGGTGTCAGGGACGATGGCGTATGGGAAGGACTGGAAGTAGATGGAGGAAGCGGTCATCTTTTTCTTTGCGGTCTGTAAAAAAGAGTGTCAGGAATCTGAAGATTGGCTTCACGGAGTATACATACGTAGTAACCATGAGTGAGATGTCCACCGTCTGGGAGACCAAGACCCATGAGACGGTCCTGGGGCTGGATGAGAGCTGTCAGGGCAGCGAAGCTGGGGAAACATTAGCTTGGGGACATCGTTGCCAAGTATGCCACGTACTTTGCGGTCTATAGGAAAGTTCATGAGTACATAGATTCATACAGAGGGGATATAGCACTCACACTGCCAGAGTATGGCTGGACATTGACGCCCCATTTGGGTGGACTCGAGGTTGAAGGCCTCGAGAGCACGTTTCCGGCAGAGGACTTCCAGCTCATCAATGTACTCGTTACCACCGTAGTAACGAGCCGAGGGAAGACCTTCCGAGTACTTGTTGGTCAAAATCGAACCATTGGCTTCCATAGTAGCCAAGCTGGTCAAATTCTAGGAATCTGGGGTATTAGTCTGGGGATTGCGGGGTTGGCTGGGGTAATTCTGACCTCGGACGCGATGAGTTCGAGCCCAGTGAACTGCCTCCATGTTTCCTTGTCGATGATGTTCTTGACCTCTGGGTCGATCTCAGCCAGAGGAGCATAGAGAACTTTGTTCTGCAGGCGTATGTGGTTTAGCAGCTGTGACTGATCTAGACATCCAGAAATACATACAAAAGCCTGGGTGTTTTGGGTGGCCATTGTTCTGGACAATCGGGTGCTTGTAGACTGGGATGGATCTACTGATGGTGGACTGGGAGAGAGGACGAGATAAAAAACGCAGCAATTCTGGGATGAAGTGATAGAAAAATATGGGACGGATGTAACCGAAGTCAGGTGCAAGTTGCGTGCGAATGTCGGAATGACCAGTTTTTGAATAGGTCAGCACAGCCACCCGTGCCTGGCGATCCGAGTCCGCAGTGGTCAGGAATACCATGTTATTGCTCGTCCATCGTTGACCCCCTGGCTACGTTGGAAATAAAACTCTTCAGCTTGCCGAGCTTTACACCTTCGCGACCTCTTGTGACCATTAGTGCCCAACAACTTGGTCTGGGCGATGAAATCCCTGCTCTATTTTGGATCGCAGAATTTGTGGTGTCGCTGAGAAATTTTGGTTGCTTTTAGGGTGCTTGGGTTCATCGATAATCGTTTAATCCCCCACTTTGACGCAATATCTGGTTAGTCAAGTTCGGCCTTATTCGATGTCCAACAGAATTAACCTAAAGCGCAGTGGTGCATGTCACGCTTCCCAGCGAACCGCCCAAGGTCTTCCAGGAATCTGGCTTCTGAACAAGTGCCCAGCCCATTTTTTCCGCGAGTCCTCGGCTTAACAGCAGCTCAAACTCGTTTTCAAAGCAAATAAGACAAAGGCAATGTTCGTGGTATGTGCAAGAAGGCTTGATGCCGTGAAACTCGGTTATCGCCCTCGGACCACGATGCATACACGCGCCTTGTTTCGATCCGAAGGCTGGAATGGATTAGGGGTAGGGGATGTGCAAAGGCAGAGATTCCTTGTCTATTCTGCTTATCGTCAACACTGACAACAGGAAACAATAATTGACAATGAAATCCTTTAATACAATGTCCCTTCACAACTTAGATAGGGGCCATCATGGGAAAGCAGCGCTGCCGTTGAACATGACGTACGTTTCCCTGTTCGCTTTCTGAGTCTGCCTCATGCCCCGCGTCTTGCAGGACCACAGCCCAGTCCCAGCATGGCCGGCACAATCAAACTTTACAATTTGGCAATAAGACCAGGGACAACAACATGTGTCGTTCATTCAATCTCATCTCCCACCACTACCACTACCACTACCTCTTCCACTCCCCCAGCAGCATCCATGAGCGCCAGGAGCGTACGGAGCACGTCTTCCTCGTCCCAGGGCAGGCTGCGCAAGCCTCAGCCTAGGGTCACAGTACCTGAGCCTGTCCATTGGCTATTCCGCACCAACATCCCTCGACGCAGGCAGTCGTACATTCCAGCATCCCCAGGTCGAAGGAACTTCTTCGGCATGGGTGAGATCGTAGGGGTTCTCTCCAACGCAAGTCTTGCATCTCGCTTCACCTAGGAGGGAACTACAATCTGATGACTATCTTTACATCTTTCTTAGCCTGCAAGCACTGTCAGGTCATTGACAGAGTCAAAACGTCTCCTGGATGAAGCGAGGCAGCAGATCCAGGAAACACGCGAACGGTCACAGATTCGGCCCACCCACACGTTTTCACGGCTGCCCGGGTTTTATCCTCGGAAAGTGGAGCAGCAGGTGATCAAGAGGGCCCTTGAGGGAGAACCGTCCTTCACCTTGCTGTTCGGTCCACCAAGTGCTGGGAAGGTGAGCATCGTCAATAGCTTATCTTGTTATCGTCGACTGACTTGGGCTTGTAGACCGCTCTCCTTCGCGAAATACTGTCGCATCCTCGATATCATGTCCTTCATTTCGACCTCCGTATTGCTGGCTTTGCTGACCTGGAAAGCCTGTATCTCAGTCTGAGCACCCAGATGGAAGGCTTCTTCGAGGTCATCGCGCAAAAGGGCGGCTGGTACGAGAGCGGATCGGCGGAACCAATCGAGCTCACCGAGGACGAACTCAAAGACGAAGGCTGGGACATGTTTGAACGTGAAGCCTGGAGCTTCAAGCACGATCGTATCACCCTGCAGAAACGTCTTGACGGCGAGGGTGTTGGGACGAAAGGAGAAGTTCGGCCGAGCGACATTGCAAGGCTGATGGAGCTGTTCCAGAGTGCGCTATTACGGTATAGGGATTCGAGCCGGAGACAGGGAAGAAGAAGGGCGCATAAGCGTAGGCAGGATTCGCAGGATACGGTTATCGGCGGCTCCCAGCAAACAAACTCTTCCAAGTCCCGGTGGTACTCGAAACGCAAGTCGCATGAGAGAAGAGGCCGGCTGCTGTTCACCCACCTCCTCAAACTGAAGAAGAGGAGCGCAGACGAAACTGGAAGAAGAGGTCCCCTGTTGTCTTCTTTGATGAAGCACATAAGCTGTAAGTTCTATCATACACCCTTGTACAGCACAACCTGACTCTGAATAGGCCCATCTCATCCCCTCCGCTCAAACGATGCAAACCATCCTCGACTCGACCCTTGTTCTGACCAAACAAGACCGACTCTGTCATGTCGTTCACGCAACTTTCAGATCCATTCTATCAGGGATGGCTCTCTCGAGTGGGCGTCGCATGGTACTGCAAAATGATTGCCATCAGCGATCTGAGCAAGTCAGAGATGAGAGGGTACTACCAAGAACGCGTGGTTTCTCGTCTGCGGCGTTGCCACCGCACGTCAAGCGCCTGGACTTTGAGACCCTGTACGATGCATTCGGTGGAAAGGTTGCTCACTGGGCTGATTTCATAACCGACCATGGTATGCGGCTCCATTCAAACCCTTTCCTTGCTCGCCCGGCCTAACCCATTCTTTAGTCAATTCTGGAGGAATGATCGGCATCAAGCAGAGCTCACATTTCCTGCAAGCACATTCCTTGCTTAATCTGCATATCATCCATTCATCACAAGCGCCGGGAGGGGGCTTCGAAGGCAGTCCGGGCAATATGACCACTGGAAGCCTACATGGAGAAGCGACGGCGAACATGTCCACAGAAGCTCATCGTGCCAGCCCTGACCATGTTCTCCACCCCCACCTCGGCGCTGCAAGTTTCCGAATGTACCAAGCCGGAATGGGCCCTATCCAAGCCACACCGTCACCTCGGGTCAACCCTCTCATCTCGTCCTTTACACCATACGAAGGCGTAGGCGCCCGATCCGACTTTTCGCCCATGCAACTCCTCAAGGTCATGTCGAGGTTCACGACCGGTGGCCTGACCTACCTGCCCTACTTCCATCTCTGCCGAGAACTAGGGCTAAGGCTGTGGACGCGATGATTCGAGGAGGGTGGTGGACGTCAAGTTTACGGATTCGTTGCCAAACTTGATGAATGTTGCTGCGTCAAGATTCAGGCGTTCCTGATACCGCTCGACATGGCTTCCATGCCCAGGAGAGGACGCTCGTGCAAGACCGAACGGAGTCGAGTTTGGGAACAACCCTCCGCCACCACCACGCCTGCCGCACCAGAACCAGCCCCACCACCGTTTCAGAGGATGAGAGCATGATGCCTGTTTCGCCGGATGATCTTGCTCGGAGTCAGACCAACCGCACAGCAGCACCATATCAGCCCGTGCACACCTATACAACGCATGCGACACACGCCTTCGTCTGTTGCAGGGTCTTACAACACGGCTAATCAGCGCTACGCCCACACCGCAAGGTATGGACGAGGGATACCATGAGGAAGGGATGAGTATGATGGACGGAGGAAGAGGAGAGAGGTTATCGGTCCCAAGATCGTACCTGTCTCTCCGATTATGCGATATGCATGAGAAGGTTATCAAGGATCAGGATGATCAGATGTTCGGAGTATGCTTCGCTTTCGGATGTTGACGAGTACTGAGGTGTTTTTACCCCCCTTGGATTAGCAATATCTATTATGTATCTAGTGGACTAATAGTCGATTTGACGACGCTTTAACTGAGGTCTTTTATGCCACGAGCTTCGGCGCTTAAATTCTGACGGGGGCTTTGACCTCTAACAGGGGCAAATACTCGACTCATACTTGTGATGGTGCAGAAGTTAGCTTTGTACTTGACTATCGCCATCTCAGCCTTTCTGTTCTCTGCCAAAGATCTTGCACAAGTCAAAGACTTGATCTCTACCAGCAAATAATCCCAAAACGCGCGGAGCCATCATCATAGACCAAGATGGCGCCGTTCGATCTCGACGCCTGCATTCAGCAGCTACTGCGGAAACAACTACTACACGAAGCGCTGTTACGAGAGATATGCGAGAAGACAAAGGAGGTGCTTATGCGCGAGTCAAACGTAGTTCACGTTAGCGCGCCAGTGACTGTCGTCGGAGATATCCATGGGTTCGTCTATCCCACTCTCCTCCACCGCTACTGGACTGGCCTTCCCTAATTACGGGCACTCCCTAGGCAGTTCTACGACCTGGTCGAGATCTTTCGAATAGGAGGCTACCCTCCTGATACCAACTACCTCTTCCTCGGTACAGTCTTCGTACGTCCCATTTGCAAAGAGAATAGTAGGAATTAACCATTGTTGATTGGTATAGGTGACTATGTGGACCGCGGGTTGTTCAGTGTAGAGACTATATCTCTGCTTACTTGTCTCAAGCTGCGATACCCAGACCGTGTTCAGCTTATCCGGGGCAACCACGAGTCGAGAGCTGTGACGCAGGTGAGTTGTGGTTCTTATCTTTTGAGCTTTGTTTGATGAAGTGTGAATGGCAGACGTATGGCTTTTACACGGAATGTGTGCGGAAATACAACTCGTCACATGTGTGGACGTACTTTACGGATATGTTTGACTTTTTGACGCTTTCTGTGGTCATTGATGATCAGATATTCTGCGTACATGGAGGTGAGTGAAGAGGACTGCGTGCATGGCGAGGTATACTAAGTCACTTACATAGGTCTATCGCCTTCGATTCACTCCATTGACCAGATCAAAGTTGTGGATAGATTTAGAGGTTAACTCACCCGCGATCCCCTTGGCTCTCTAACTAACCGCTGTGCACCTAGAAATTCCGCACGAAGGCCCAATGGCAGACCTTGTCTGGTCAGATCCTGATCCCGAGAAGGAAGATTTCGCAATATCGCCTCGGTAAGCTTGCCCCGGCATTGCTAGAGAGTGGACCAAGAACTCATCCTCTACTCATTAGCGGTGCGGGGTACACATTCGGTGCAGGCGTTGTGCACAAATTCCTTCAAGAAAACAGCATGTCCCACATTCTCCGTGCCCACCAGCTTTGCATGGAAGGCTACTCCTCCCTATTCGACAAGCATCTCTCAACGGTCTGGTCAGCACCCAACTATTGCTATCGCTGTGGGAACTCTGCAAGTATCCTAGAGGTTGGCCCTGGAGGAAGCATGTTCTTCAATGTATTTGAGGCAGCGCCTGAAAACGACCGAGATGGGCCTGCTCAACAGCAGGCACAAAATGCGCAAGGACGGGTGAGTTGTATATCCGTTCCTCCAGCCCAAGGGTATGCTGACGCTACCCCAGCTTCCCGAGTACTTCTTGTGATTTCAGCTGTTGCTGCAGTATTTCACACTTGACGCAATTATACCCAATTTTGCATGGCTTCTTTGTGCTTTTGCCAACACCTGTGATCATACAAGACACGATTTACATGCTCCGGGACTGTCCTAACCGAGAGACAGCTTCAGTTTGACGATACAGTAATCGTGGAGTTTCCGCTGCTCCAGTATCCCTCCGTGGCCACGATCTGGTACGCGATATCCGTACCAAACTTCAGTCCAACCTCTTTCCAAGCATCAAAGTGGCAGGCGGTGTCGACGGTGCCGCTCACGTTTCCTCCGGGTGTTTGCTTGGGATTTCGGACAGACCAGAAGGTACGTGTGATTGCTTCCCAGCCGACATGGATGACCTCCACGATGTCGTAGTTGGCACCGTTGCAGGTCACGCTTCCCTTTTTCGCCCCGCCGGTAACTGGGTTGTAGGTTCCAAAGCTGTCCAAAATGTACCATTCGGCTGTTGGGTTACGAGTCCAGCCGTACACCGCCAGATAACCGTTGCCCTTGGGGTGGACTGTAAAGAAATCGTTAGGCTTCTCGGAGGATGTCCGCGAAATTCCGAGACATACAGTCCCCCTTGTAAGTTACCTCTCTGCCAGTTTCGTCAGTCTCGTGAGTGAGAATCGTTGTATGCTAGCCATTGCTCACCGATTGTAAACGCCAGGCTTCCATCCCTTTCCACCGACAAAGTTACCGTCGCCGGTCCATTCGACACTACTCCTCTGTCAATCTCATAGAGGATAGGAAAAGGCAGTTTATGTACCTGTACGATCCTCCCTCCTTGTTGCTGAACGGCTCTGTCAGGGACCTTTCGCTCTTTGAACGCAGAGCAGATCAACTCAACGTGTATAAAGCCTGTCCTGCCTGATCGGACCACCAAGAGTAGAAGAATCCGTCATGGGTACCCTCCGAGCTGGGTGTACCAGCGTGATTTAAAGACACGGACGGAGCTGGTCTGCCAACGGGAATAAACCCACTGTCGACTGGAGTCGCGAGACAAGCGGTCAGAGTCGCGCCAAGGACGAAGAAGGGGAGCCTCATTGTTTTGATCATTGAAGCTGCCCGTAAGTCGGCTTCCATATATGTTATGAGGCATAAACCTCGGTTGACGATTGAATTCTTCAGGTTCCCCTCAAGAAAAAGAAGCGCATTCAAAACTCGCGCCGCGCCTATACACTCGGGCACGATGGACTCGCACTCTGCCCAGTAAGCTTAGGTTTTCGCGCTCCGTGACCTCACGCCCGAGATATTCATGCTAACTTCTTCAGTTTCCCAGGGCAATGGAATGATAACCCAGGAAGTAGCCTTAGGAAACCCCGACTGCGCCCTAACCTCACATTGGGAATCTCACATTGGCTAGCACATGAGCTCGCAAAGAAGGCAAGTTCTCACCACCATCGAACAGAATGCATTCCGACTCGACATTACAGCTACTGTCCGCTATAGGTCATCAGAACAGCGATAGAGAAATGGGAGAGTTTTGTCTGCGAGATTAGGTCAGATGAGGTAGGTGAAACTCTGCAATAGTCCACTTATATCATTCAACTTGGTTGCATCAGCCCTCCTAGGACATGACAGGAAACAACCACGCCTACAAATAGCCAAGACGAAACCGCATGTTTGACCTAAGCACCTAATTGCCCGTTCAGTTACGGCAAATGATGCTTTGAAGGTGAGTCTTGGATTCGTTATCTCAGGCTAAGGGGTGCTGACTTGACAGCAGTTTCGCGACTACCTTCAGTGATGTAAGCTGATGCAGCGGTCTTTCACGCTTCACGCAATTAAATCCAGTTTTGCATGACTTCTTCGTGCTTGCGCAAACACATATGCTCATTCCAACAGCGGTTTACATCTCCCTATGGGCACCGTCCCCGACCTAGCCACAGCTTCAGCTCGATGATACAGTAATCGTCGAGTTTCCAGCGCTGTAGTAGCCCTCCGTGGCAACAATTGGTAAGTAATTTCCGTACCAAACTTCAGTCCAAACTCTTTCCATGCATCAAAGTGACAGGCGGTGTCGACCGTACCACTAACCGTCCCTCCAGGTGTTTGTTTGGGGTTTCGGATAGACCAAAAGGTGCGCATGATCGAGTTGCCGATTTCCCAGCCGTTGCGGACAACTTCCACAATGTCGTATTGGGCGCCGTTGCAGGTCACGCTTCCCTTTTTCGTCCCGCCGGAAGCAGGGTTGTATGTTCCAAAGCTGTCTGCGATGTACCACTCGGCTGTCGGGCTGCGAGTCCAGCCGTACACCGCCAGATAACCATTTCCTTTGGGGTGGACTGCAAAGGGAGTCGTTAGGCTTATCAGAGGATATCTGCGAAATTCCAAGACGCACAGTCCCCCTTGTATGTTATCTCTCTGTCATTTTCGTCAGTCTCGTGGGTGAGAATCGTTATATGCAAGCTATTGCCCACCGGTCGTAGACGCCAGGCTTCCATCCCTTTCCACCAACAAAGTTACCATCCCCAGTCCATTCGACACTATCTCTCTGTCAATCACATACAGGACAGAGAAGGCCATCCACGTACCTGTATGATCCTCCCTCCTTGTTTCTGCATGGACTGTCAGTGAACTTTCGCTCTTTAGCACATAGCAGATCAACTCAACGTGTATAACGCCTGTCCTTGCTGGTCGGACCACCAAGAGTAGTAGAATCCATCATGTATACCCTCAGAGCTGGGTGTACCAGCGCGATGTAAAGTCACGGAGGGTACCGGTCGGCCAACGGGACCAAAACCATTGTCGACTGGAGTCGCCAGACAAGAGGTCAGAGTCGCGCCAAGGATAAATAAGGGGAGCCTCATTGTCTTAATCATTGCATGGTGCTGTCTGTAAGCAGACTTCTATACACCTTGCAATGCATAAACCTCGGCTAATATCTGAATTGTTCATCTTCCCTTCAGGAAGAAGAGAAGCTCAATTGAAACTTGCGCCGCCCAGACGTTCGGGGACGGTGGGCTCGCAATCTGACCTGTACGCATAAGTCCTCATGTTCTATGACCCAATTTAAATACCAAAGGTGCTCAGACACCTTCCTTCGTTTCTCAGGGAATTGGGCTGTTAGTCAACGAAGTGGCTCCAGGAAAGTCCAATTACCACTCTGCTACGATCTATGATATCCTGATCCTACACTGATCATGAGCAGAACGCATTCTACCCTGAAGATACAGTTATTGTCGCATTTTTGCTGCTAGAATTGGCCTTGGCTATGATTTGGCATTCCAACCTCCATCACATCCCGAGGATTCACTCAGGAGGTGGTAATCGGTATCAACGTGGCCTTTAATCCCAGGGGTTTTTACGTCTTTTTTTTTATATATATTATATATACATACATATTTTGACAACTTTACTCGGAGCTATTTTAGGGGGTGTAAAGGTGCTCATATCTCTACGAAGGAACATCGAAACGCGGTTCTAACATTTTTGGGGTTATCCTACAGGCTCAAAAAGGGCACAGGGCAAGCGAACAGCAGCAGTTGAGCTCTTGACAACAGGAAGGCTGCGACACGTTCTTTAACACCAACTTAATGGCCCCTTTTTGTAGAGTTTATGAGGTTGCGAAAGCGCTCCTCGAATGAGTCCGGGTCCGATCCATCATATAGTCCGAGTCGATAGTTGTCACAACCTTCCAGCCCCAGATGCTCTCCCGGATGCCTGCCTTCCACCAAAAGGGCCAAACCTTGACTCTTTTCCTTTTTCCACATCACCCTCGGGACCTGCACGATATCTCTCGCATCGTCGACCCAGATAGACTGGTTGAAGGCTTCAACGGTTTTCAACCCCAACTCCCAATGCTTCCTGCCCAAGTCGTCCACCGGGCCCGCTAGGAGCCTCTTCTTCCACTCTGCCAACGCTAATCGTAGGATTGATTCTTGCTGCCTCACGGGAAGCGCTGGCTGACTAGCCACCATAGCGTCGACGGTGCGGTTGTAGGCGATGCAACCTGAGAAGAAGATGCGGGTCTTGCCTTTGTCGATGACGAAACGGTCATAGAAAGCTGTACCATCGTCGTGGGCCTTGCGGGGTCATATGGCGAGAGGTTGTAGGGGTCTGAGTACTTCTGCCGTCGCCGCTACCCCCAGCTTTCGACGCGTTTGGCGCATAGGACTTGAGGGCGGCAGACCAAATCCTCTCGATTGGCATTGAATCTGCCATAATGAGGAAGGTGTGTAGCTTTTGGATAGTGCTTTAGTGCGATTGGAGGATATGGGGCAGGAATTGGCGGCAGAAAGATTTTATTGCCTTGTTCTTATATGCACCAGGCCCGACGCCTCGCGTTCTTTGACTCTAGGTCGACAACTCTGACACAAATGATCTTGACGCTCATTTCGAAGGTGAGGACTTCAAAAGAAGCACTCATTACCTTTCCTTCTATGTATGGCGACTGAACAACCAAAAAGGGACTACGCCAGCAATCCCATAAGGAAGGAGATTACGGACTCCAACGTAGTTTGATGACATTGGCAGCGGGGGGTTTTCGTCAACCCGATGCAAGGCGTTCTTTTGCAATTTTGAGAACGGTGGGGTTCGCAAAACTTTGAAAAGCTCAAATTGTATCATGCAGAATTGATTGCGTCGTTCGTTTCAGGATACAGGAACCAGCAATGCCTACAAACGACTACGACGTGGAAACGGGGAGCGCCTAATTATCCGTTCTGTTACGACCTACGGTACTTTGAAGGCGCTCCAAGATCGATTCGGGCCTCTGTTGATTGAAAAGGCTAACGCGGAAGTTGTCGTTGTTCTCCATTCCTAAATACTCCCCCGGGTGCCTCCCTTCCACCAGACTGGCCAAGGATGGACTCATCTCCTTCTTCCACTACCCTTGGGACAAGCATGGTGTCGTTGACAACGTCAACCTGGATTTGCTGGCCGAAGCTCTCTATGAGGTTCAACCCCAGCTCCCAGTGCTTCTTTCCAAAGCTGTCCACCGGATTCGTTAGGAGCCTCGCCTTCCACTCTGCCAGGGAGGCACGAACAATGGATTCTTGACGTCTTGCGCGCAACTGTCGCTGATTGGCCGCGATTGCGTCAAGGGTGCGGTTATATGCAACGCAGCCCGAGAAAAAGACGCGGATTATGCCTTTATCTTCAATGAAGCGGTCGTAGAAGGCGGCGCCGTCGTCGTACGCTGTGACGGGGTCATATGGCCAAAGGTTGTAAGGGAAGTCGGAGGCGTTGCTGTTGCGATTGCTACTGCCCCCAGCTTGCGACATAGATGGTGCATAGGACTTGCGAGAAGCAGCCCAGATCTTTTCGATCGGTGAATCTGCCATGACGAAGGGGGATTGTGGTTGGATAACCCCGAAGAATTGAAGGTTAAGGGGAGCCTGGACTTATACGCACCGCGAAGGCGAAGCTGAGACCTCGTGCTCGCTCGTCCCAGATGCACAGTCCTTCCATGCCAGATAAACTTCGCTGCGTGACGTGAGCTTAGCTTTCATCTTGAATGTAAGTAGCTCAAGAGGCACTTCCTTCTAAGCACAGAAATACTCCCGCAGCTGACTTCTGGAACACCATCTGGAGGATGTATACGGATTTCAGTAACTATCACGGAAAAACTGGCTTTATCGTGAAGGGAGGAAGCTATGATACCGTACACGATTGACTACGACAGAAGTGGGAAAACAGTGAATCGTCGGGCATAGTCCAAGAGGCTATTTACAATGTCTTTGAGGGTACTTGTCGGACTAGTTATCAGCATTTTCGCGCTTGAGGGGTTTTCCAATCATTTCCATCGCCGACTGGGGATTTTTCCAATCGACAAGGGTGAGACGAAAGTCGTCCCAATCTCCCAATCCCACAAGCTCTCCCGGGTGCCTTCCTTGTACCAGACTGGCGAACGAGGGCTAATCTTCTCATCCCACCCAGGCTTGGGGCGCGCACGAGGTCGTCCCCTTCAACGACGTGGATTTGATGGCTGAAGAACTCTATCATTTGCATTCCCAGCTCCCAATGCTGCTTGCCAAAATCGTCCACGGACCCGCTAAAAGCCTCTTCTTCCATCGGCCAATGTGGCACGTAGGATAGATTCTTGTTGCTGAGGGCGAACCTTGGATAGGTTGGCCAGGATGGCGTTGACGGTACGATTATAGGCAATGCAGCCCGAGAAGAATACACGCGTCTTGCCTTGGTAGATATCGATGACGAAGTGGTCGTAGAACGCGGTGCCGTCGTCGTGGGCTTTGACAGGGTCGTACGGCGAGAGGTTGTAGGGTCAGCAGCGGTGCTGTTGCCATTGCCGCTAGCCACAGCTTGCGGCGCTGCTGGTCTATGGGACCCGCGAGAGGCGGCCAAGAGTTGCTCAATCATAGAGCCTGGCATGAAGTCTAAGCGTGCAGTTGAGGCTATGAAGGTGGGCGAAATCTTTGGGTTGACTGCAAAGGTCCTCTCCAACTCAACCTTATATGAATCCCTCAGGCTAACAGCGGCTCTTAGGCCTCGTGTTCTTGGACTCCAGCTATAGCTCAACACATGCCATTTGTATGACGAGCTTAACTTTCATTTTCGACTGTACTTCAAAGGAAGCGACCGCAAACTTCCTTCCAAACAGGGCAGCGGTTCGACCAAATGGGAATACTCCCGCGGCCGAGTGCGTAGGGGCGTATTACGCGAATGTGTCCGTTCCTGACAGAAGCCATAGGGTTGGCTTAACTGTTCTGCCGAACACGCAGGATCTGGTTCTGCACGACCAGCAGAAGAGCATACATCATCTCCACCCGCTTTACAGAATGTCAGCCTCTCTCATTCAGGGCACAAGCTGTCTGAATAGCTCACGGGAACGCCGACCCCTACTTCCTGTGCCATCCTACCACCTCTCCCAGAATGACCTCAACTTCCAAAGGCTGCCCCTTTCCATATCGAGCATCATGCTCGGCTTATGCGAGCTGTCAGGCTTCTCATGGATGGACATTGTGCCATTAAGGATGGATTCTGGAAGTGAAGAAGGAAGCGCGTCCGGAGTGTCAGGGTACCCGAGTGCTCGGCCGAGTACCATGAGCTCTTCAAAGACTGCTTTGAGTGAGGTATTGTGTGGTTTAGGATGGCCTCCTGATACAGCGGCGCGGTACGGTGCATACGCGTTTGGTGTATCGCTTGGTGGAGGGGTCGGAACATTGCTGGGAGTGTATCTGACCATGATTAGATTATTGCGTGTCAGGGTGGAGTATATGAGATTCTTACCTGGTAAGTGTAGCAACTGAAGAAAGATGACATTCCAGAAGTTCTTGGCGAACTTCATCCTTTGGATCTCAGGAACGCTGGTAACTTGGCTCCCGCCATCTCCAAGCATGCCGCCGATGTCGTCAAGGATGGACTGTTCCTCAGGGGAATTTGTGGTGGTGGTACGGTCTTGGTGACGGTACATACCAATGGTGACACGATCCTAGAACCATGTATTTAGAAGCAGACAAAGAAAGGTTTCGGCGAGACTCACAAAGCTACCGTGTCGACGACGCCCGCTGATACAAGGTTCGTCCCAATCCATACAGCTGCACTGGCAATCTTGGGCGTTTGGCCAAATGCTCGGATTGCCTCGTACAAGTCCTTCTCCACTCCGAGGCCGTTTTGGAGAAGGACATAGACCGGCTGACTATACTGGTCGATGTAGGGACGAGACAACAGAGGCTCCAGTAACTGAGGAGTTGTTGTAAGCTCTGGGATGGCTTTGGTCGCTACAACGACGTAATCGAAGCCCTTCCCTCCCACTTGGGTGGCAGCATCGGCGATCGACTTGTACACTGGGGATACAATGAGTTGAGAGAACGAGAGACAGGTGTCATACGTACCTGCGTCAGGTTTCCATCCCTTAAGTCACCATACTTCCCGCTCTTGATATGAAGACCTTCACCTGAAGACTCGAGCCGTGTCAATGGGAATCGTCGCTCGGGAGGACGGGAGTCGACGTACGATTGACGACCTCATAATTACTTCTCGCAACAACACTGACTCTGCGCGTCCACTCTGCATAATATATGAATCTATCAGTCATGAGTGCGCGATCCAACAGAGTTCCGTTAAGAGAAGGGTGCAAGGATGGAGAGACAGTTGAATCAGCCTGATAAGCGCTCTGAGTCACAAGACTTACAGATAGCCCAACAGCACCGAAGCCCACGACCAAGATTTCTTTCTTCAGACCGTCTGAGCCCATTGTTCAGACAAAAGTTAACAGATGTCTCCATATTTACGAATTTTTTATTTATCGGCCGTCGGAGTGCAATTAGAAGCAGCCGGTGCCAAGAATAGCAGGTAGCCGGCTGCCAATCAAATCGAATGGACAGATGGCAGAACTGCATTGAAACTGGTCAGGTTACCGCCAAGGAACGGTTCTGCGGCAATGAAAGGCGACTTGCATGGGAGGCGCTTCAACAAGCAGCGAGAGGCAAGCGGAATCTGAAGCTGCGAGGACGCGTTTTCTCGGAAATAGGGGCTCATCATCATCACGCGTTAGCCCCTGATGCTGAAGAGTTCAAAGAACGATCCAAACTTTTGGTCGCTTAATCATAGCGACACAGGCGCCTAAAACTCTCCGGATTGCTGTACTAGAGCTGTAGGCTCGAATCACATACAATGGTTCCATCTGAACCTAAGCTTATCACAAGGACGGATGGGGAGAAGTCGGATGATGCTTGCCTCTCGGTCTGAGTCATTGTGACTCACTGCTAAGCGCGCTAAGCGCTAAGTACTATGGGGCTCCTCAGGGTTCCCATTGTCCATGATGCGAGATGTTATCGCGTCCCCAACCTACAGGAGCAGTCTTTCAATCAATGCAATCAACTAATCCGTAAAGCAAGCTGCGGTGGGGACCGGGGGCTGCTGTGAAATCATACTCATATTAGAAGACCGCAGCCTCGAGGCTCACTGAGCGCAGCTGGTCCTGAAATATACTTCCGAAGTGATCGCGGGTCAATTTTATTGTGACATATTTGGCTGGAGGGTATTTAGATGAACGACCGTTGGCATGAACAGTCCCTCATTTCTTGTTCTCTACTTGATCTGTGTCCTGCTGCCAACATCGTTCTGTGAGCTTTGTTGACGTTGGAGACAAACCAACTGGTTAACAAGATCCTTTGACAACACTTGCGCGTCACTATAAACGAACGTTGCACTGCACCCACACCTTTCTCTTTAAACCCACAAAGGGAGAACAATCAACTTTAAACAAATAAAAGGCGAACAGTCTTTGATACTTTGCACCAATCTTCTCTCCGCTTGATATACAGCAGCAATGTCAGACAGAGGACGTGGTAGGGGCCGCGGTGGCCCTCGAGGTGGAGGTGATCCCGGAGGAGGGGATAGAGGTCGCGGCGGCGCTAGAGGAGGAGGTCCTGGAAGGGTGGTGGTGGTCCCGACCGAGGAGGCGGAGGTCGAGGAGGTGGATTCGACCGTGGAGGTGGACGAGGAGGTGGCGGCTTCGACCGTGGTGGACGAGGAGGAGGAGGCTTCGATCGTGGTCGAGGTGGCGACCGTGGTGGTCGTGGTGGGCCTCGGGCGGATTCGGGGGCGGACGCGGTGGCTTTGGTGGTGAACCTGCAGGGTATAGATTTCAATTCGATCCCAAAATATTTCAGATCACTAACGTTTGTATCGTCACAGCATCTTCCGCGAAGGCCCTGTCCAGCTTGACGCGCGTCTACGGGACGATTCACAGGCGCTTGTCGTACGAACTTGAGCCAGCTGCGGTTGGACCCTTTGGGCCCTGAGCTGCCTGTGAGGCCAAACTATGGTACTCTGGGAAAGCAGATCAACGTCCGGGCCAACTTCTTCCCTATAAAGGTCCCCAAGATACCTTTGTACGAATACGATGTCGCCATCACTCCCAAAGCAAAAGAGTTGGCAAACGATCAAGAAGAGGATCTTTGAACTCGCAGAGCAGACCAACGACTGGACTGCACGAGGGCTCAGAGGCAGAGTGGCCATGACTCTTCTGCCAAGCTCATCTCGTCTGTACAGCTCGAGCAACCTCTTGCAATCAACATTCTCTACTACGACGAGGATGAAGACCCTCCCACGACGGGCGGCAAGGTCTATGTTATGGAGCTCAAGTACATTCAAGCCATCGATACTGGCAACCTGACTAGGTGGGTGTTGTGCTATACTTGTCCTTTGATCTGGATGCTGAGCAGCGCCTAGCTATCTCGAGGGTCACCCCCAGTACCGAAACTACGACATCATGCCCATCATCTCGGCTCTTAATGTGATCCTCGCGTCCTTCCCCAACCGTAGAGGTGGCCCTGGGGTCATGGTAGGCCGGAACAGATGGTTCTTCAAGACGAATGACAGTGTAGCTACTCCTCTCGGTGGTGGTATCGAGGCCTGGAGAGGTTTCTATTCCTCCGTTCGGCCTTCCCATAATCAGCTGATGGTCAATGTGAATGGTAAGTGACTGCACTCCTCGTTCTGTTATCTTGCTCATCGAGCTACGCAGTCTGCACAACCGCCTTCTATACACCCGGCAACCTGTCCAGGGCGATCACAGAGTTTGAGCAAGCGAGTTGGGGAGCACGACCCGGTGCATTCGTGAAGGGTGTCAGGGTCAAGACCCTTCACTTGGGCTACAAGAAGACCGTCAAAAGTATCTCTGACAAGACTGCCAACACTCATAAATTCAAAGTCGATGAATATGGAGGGGAACTCATGTCTGTCGCCCAGTACTTCAAGAGGAGTAGGTTGCAACAACTTTCATCACATCCCTCCTCGTTGATCACTTTCTCCAGAATATAACATCACGATCCAGAACCCCAACATGCAGTTGGTCGATGTAGGAGGCACAAAGAGCAATCTTCTACCAGCCGAAGTCTGCGAGATCCTTCCCAACCAAGCATTCAGGGGTAAGCTCCTCGACGAACAGACGGCCAACATGATACGGGTGGCCGCCAAACCTCCCAACATCAACGCAAATGCCATCACCAGCCAAGGTCTCCGCGAGCTGGGCTTCACCACTCCATCTGCCTTCAACTCTTTCGATGTCAGCATCAGTGGTGAGATGGCGATCGTCCCAGCTAGGCAACTCCTCCCCCCTAGCGTACGATACGCCGGAAACAACTCCCCAGACGTGGACGCCCTGCGAGCCAGTTGGAACATGCGAAACATTAGGTTCCACAAGGGCGCTCCGCTCAAGCAATGGGGTGTCCTCGCGTCTTTGACGGCGGGCGCGACGACTTTGAAGGTCCAGGAGATCCACAGATTACGGTTCTGGTGGACGGTTTCATGGACATGTGCAAGCGCAGTGGTATGACTGTCGACACCAAGGCTAAACCGCCTGTCGTTTGCGCCAGGCTTCCCCCGAAGAATAGGACGATAGTCTGAGGAGTGGGGCGATTACCACCATTGAACAGACGCTCAGGACCCTTCCTGGAAGCCGACCATCTGCCTTGTGATTTTGTCGAGCGGAGACAAGGCCATTTACAATGGTATCAAGGCGCTGTGCGATACTCGACTTGACATTGGGACTGTCTGTGCGCAGGCTGCCAAGATTCGGAAGGAGAAAGGTACAGAGACCTCGTTCTCGTTCTCCGCGTCCTTGTCTCACAGTTCTTGCAGGCCAACTCCAATACTTTGCCAACGTGGCCCTGAAATTCAACATGAAGCTTGGTGGAATCAAGTGAGTAGCGTCGAACCTGAGAAGTCGCATCGCTCTAATATCATCGTTCTAGCCACGTTCTGGATCCGAACAACCTTCAATGGCTGAAGATGAAGCCTACGATGCTCGTCGGCATCGACGTTACCCACCCCGGACCCGGAAGTGCTACTGGGACGCCTTCGATTGCCGCATGTGTCGCCAGCTATGACAAGGACTTTTCGCAGTACCCATGCAGCTTGCAGATTCAAGAATCAAAGAAGGAGGTAAGTGAGCAAAATCACTCGATTCGAGCTCTCTCCTAATCGAAGGCTACCGTAGATGGTCACGAAGCTGGACGAAATGATGTTCGAGCGACTTCAGCTGTTCAAATCGCGGAACAGGTGTTTGCCTGACAGGGTCTTGGTGTACCGTGACGGTGTCTCTGAGGTTAGGATTACTCGTTTCATGCCCTTGAACTCGACTAATGTTTCTACTTTAGGGTCAATTCAAGATCGTAATTGAGGAAGAAATGCCCAAGATCAAGGCTTCATTCAGAATGTTTGACTCTCCCGGCAAGCCTTACCTCCCGCAGTTGACTATCGTTGTCTGTGTACGTGGAACGGCCATCGCCAGGTGAAGGAACTATGCTAATATCGTCTCGTCTTTCAGGGAAAACGCCACCATACTCGCTTCTACCCAACCAGCGCCGCCGATGCGGATGACAAGGGCAACCCCAAGCCCGGCATGGTCGTCGATCGTGGCGTCACTACCGTCTATAACTTTGATTTCTACCTTCAAGGTACGTTTTCCAATCTTCACACGTATCGCAGGGACTAATACGCTATGCTCTGTAGCCCACGGTGGTCTTCAAGGCTCGACTCGCCCCACCCATTACTATGTCGTCCATGATGAGATTGGGTTCAACGCCGACACCATCCAAACCCTCACCAACTCTGTCAGCTACATGTTCGCTCGTGCTACCAAAGCCGTCAGCCTCGTCTCTCCAGCTTACTACGCCGACTTGGCTTGTGAGCGTGGCCGTTGCTATGTTGCCAAGTTGCTGCAAGGTGTTGGGGCTAAGCAGGGGGAAGCAGCAGTGCCGATAAGGACGCCATTATGAGGGAGGCTACAGCTCTGTGGAATGCTGGGGTCAACGGGCCTGCTCTGAAGGATACCATGTTCTACTTGTAAATGCGTTTGTTCTCGTCTTTCGTTCTGTTTCATCTTTTCTTCGATCTGAATGCCTTCGTTCATACATGTGCTATATCTACGGGATGCTTCTGTATTTGATAGTCCTCTTATCTCTCGGATTCGCTACGTACATTAGATGTAGATTCTCATGTGCAAATTTCATCCTCGCTTGTATAGCACTCGCAATGCGGAATGAACGCATTCTGTTGGACATCACCCAGGAATGTTGCAACAAAAGTTCCCATTGAAATCTAATAATACATACATGGTAGTAATCGTCGAAATGCGGTCGTAGTATCGTGTTTCCAGATTCCAGAAGTTCGTCAGCTTTAGATTGTGTAGTACCAATTGGGTCTGTCCTCCAAAACACGCTTTCCTTCTCTTGCCTCCTTGTTCCACTTGGAGAAGAAGAAGGAGTTGATGGCGAGTAGAAGGAGCATTGTGAATTGGCAAGCCATCGTGGCCCAAATTCCAGGGATATACCTCGGGTAGTCTACCTGGCGGTAAACCATGGTGGCAAAGATACCACCAATGCCGCCCATAGCGATGATAACGGCTGTTGAAACTGCGCGCTTAGATTGTGATACAATGTTGTTAGAATGCTATATAAAAAGGAAGAGATGCTATTAGATATATGTTTCGAAAGAATGCAAATGACGCACGTAGGCAACACCTGGAACACATCCTGAAGCGCCCATGCAAGTCAAGAAGAGACCAAAATAGCGGACACCCGGCGCTGATGCGTAACCTGTGCACATGAGACCAGCTATACAAAGCAAGTTCTGGCAGGCAAGCCAAATCGCGCGTTTGCGTGTCTTGTCCGCGAGCCAGGCGAAGAAGAAGCAAGAGATACCCTACAGACGAGGAAATGTGAGAATGCGAGTCGGGTGAGAGGACAAGCGACTTACGGCAGCACAGTAAGGGAAGGCGGTGAGCACAAGGGACATAGCCGTACTGTAGCCCATGCCATGGATAATGATGGTGGAGAAGAAGCCAATGACATAGGCAGGCATCGTGGACGACATGAACATGAGGGCGAATGACCAGGTGAATGGGTCAAAGAACGCCTTGCGGAACTTGAGCCATGTCATTGGGTCAGGCATGGAGTCTGCTCGATCAGCTTCGATTCGGTCAAGAATCATCTACAGGCGATAAGTAGTGCGTCGAACACGGGTTCAGCGCCTCACGAACCTTGCGCTGCTCTCGGGTGAGGAACTTGCTTTTGTCTGGGAAATCGGGCACGAACATCCACGCCAAGATGCCCAAAAGGATGGTTGCTGCACCTTCGACAATGAAGATCCATTGCCACCCATTGATACCACCCTTTCCCTTTAGGAACGTTATGCCGTATGCTAACCACGAGTTAATCTCGTCGGATTCGAAGAGAATATGGCTATCTCACCAAGAATAGAGCTGAAGCCGCCGAGGACGATAGAAGACAGATAGAAGACAGCAAGTCGCTTCTGCACTTCATGGCGCTTATACCATGTGGTGATAATATACACCAATGCAGGGAAGAAGCCCGACTATACACAGCAATGGTTAGCGATGGTAAAACATCGCAAAGTAGTCGACTCACCTCAAAGATACCAAGTAGCACTCTGCAAAGGCAAAGTAAGCCCCAGTTTGGAACAAAGCCCATTCCAAGCTGAGCAGCACCCCAGCCGACAACACAGATTGTCAGTAAGAGGCGCGAGCCAAGTGTGCGCAGAAGCAAGTTGGCGGGGATTTGCCTGGAAGCTCGTCAGTACACATCTTTACGGGGGAGAGAGGATACATACAGGATGGTATATGGGATAAAATAAATCATCGATGCGATACTATAGCGGTCCCCAATGTCCAGACGCTGTGAGCCATTATGTTAGTGAAAGAGGCCGTGCCAGGGTTCATAATGACTGACCAAATCTTCTAGCATTCCTGACGTCCGCGCGATACCCATATTCGTTCGGTCAATGAGCGCCACTGCATACAGAAGCCCTAGTAGAGGAAGCATCCGCCAATCCACCATTCGCCTGCAACCTCATGCTCAGCCAGGTTCTCGGCAGAAGACACGAAGACTTACAGAGTTCTGCTGACGAGCTTGGGGTCGTAATGCGCATCTAGGGGAACTTCTGAGACTTCGCTCTTCTCGACATCGTCTATCCGAAGGTCGAAGCTATTCTTCGTGTCCGACATCGTGGATGGCTTGAGAGGAAGGGGTGGAAAGGGGACGTCTTTTTTTGTCCTTGACATGAGCCTTTTTATGTTTTCTGCATGCGCGGATCTCCAGGGAATCTTGAGCGCCAAATGCATATCGGTTGCACTCCATTGGCTGGGACTTCTCCTTTCCAGGGTGCATAATGGTTCTTCCAACCTTGTGGGGTAGTAAAGCCATTGAGAACAGCATCCGTCAGGGGCGGGAGAGCCCGAATTGGTTGTCGATACTCTGTGCTTTCATTGCCAATAGCTTCTAGCTGTATTATTGCTATCCCTCGGGTCCTTCATTGGCCTGGATATGCGCTGGTACATTGGGGGCGCCTCGGACTGCAGAACGGTCCTCAGCCCACAGTCAGGTATGGAAATCTAGGACAGGGCGTTTATGACGAGACCAAGATGCCTATCAGCGGTCGTGCTACACCGTGCGTCAGAGATTTGCGAAGGTAGGGGAAAGGCGGCCAGTGCGTGTGCAGAAGGAGACAGGAGGAGCTCCGCCAGCCGCAGGCCTGACCTGGATATTGGCTGATATTGGATATTCTGGTATCGACAGTGCTCTAGAGGGACCCATTTCAATTGAATCAGGTACAACATCGACGACAGTACTGCATGATACCCGCATGGATGTCCCCCACATGAGAGTCCATGGGGCCATGGCACTGCACCCGTCGATCTGCAGCCAACTGTATGTAGCCAGGATAGCATGCGGCTTCAGAAGCCGTTTGGTCATTGATAGCTCAAGTGATTTGTCGATTTGTCCAGTTTACAGGGGGTCCGTCCAAGAATCTTGTATGTTCGTAGAGTGGCCGGTTAGCTTGAAGGAGCGTTGAAGACAACAAAGGAGAAGGAAGAGGTGGTAGCCTGAAACCAAGCGGGGATGTAGGATCTGCGACTTCGAAGCGGATCAACCGATCACTGATCTTCCCCGCACTGTTGATCGCCAATCCCTGGTTTTAGAAAGCTATATCTTGGCTCAGCCGCCAGCGTCGACTGAGGAAAGGGGCGGGCATCCAATACGGGTCAGAAGGGGAAATAATTTTCAAGGCTCCCAGAACTTAAGGAAAAAACAGCGCCGGCAACTTCCATCTCTGTCATATTTGACTTGAACTCGGTTGTTTGAGAAATCAAGTTGAAGTAGCCGCAGTTGTAATGCCCACGGCATTAAGATTGCCTTGGACGGGAAGAAAGGGACAGATCTCAGGACTGGCAGATCCTGCCCAATACGCTCCGCAGTTCGATCACTTGGTCAAGAAGCTCAGGAACACTAGCCGCCACTCATGACGATTGCAATGCACGTTCCTGAATGGTCTTTCGGACCAACTGTCTGATGCTGGGAAGTAGCAATCGTAAGCGGTATCATGAGCTCGAGCGGGCCATGTTCTGTGACCTGTCACAAAACAGGTATCTATACCACTCTCTCTTGACCTCACAGTCTCAGTCGAATGAAAGCGATAGCGATTGAATGTTACAAACTCATAAAGCAATCCTCTGGCCACCGAAGAATTCGAATCTCAGGGCTCCCAGCTCCGACAGTGACCCTTCGCCATTCGTCCCTGTATACCACTCCGCAGCTAGGAAGGCTTAGAAGACTTCCCAGCCTGCACATCCGTTTCCTCTCTACTAGCATCCCATGAGCACTCGGCTTGAGCGAAGGAAACACCATGTCGCTCACCCGTCGTACAACACCGCTTGCTTTTACATATCTGGAGGGGAAAGAAGATGGATCGACTGTGATCCTGACACTGCCATCACCCCTTTCGTCTTCCATAACAACGTCCTGTGGCTCTGAAGTTGGAGGTGACAAGGGACGATATTGGGAACCTTTGTTTGATTTCTTGGTCACTTTACTAGGCTGGGAACGCCCTCGCTCCGGCACGATGCCTCCATGCCGACCAGGAGACGGATAAGCGGTCAGATCGACGTCCCAATCTTCCAAGACTGCTCGTTTCACCAGGTAAGTAGGTGTCTATCCACGACGTAAGAAGACCCAAGTCTGTACTTGCCTTCATTCTCCTTGTTAGAGTCCTCCAAAGGCGGCCCTGGGGCCGGTTTCTTCGCAGGAGGAGGTAAAAACGTGATCACTCGTCGATCCGAGTCGGCTGCAACACCGCTCTTACGAGTCTTCTCGGGCGAAATGGAGGGAACGAGGCCAGGGATCTGGAAAAAGCCTGTGCTTTTGACGCTAGTGCTCGAGGTAGAAGGGTTGTAAGCTTAAAAAAATAGCCAGAAAGAAGAGGAGACATACCCCGAGTCTGTTTTCGCTTTCTTGGGAGGTCGTAGAGTGCTCCATTCTTCATCAGGGTCAGAGGAGCCGAACGCATACGCATTGAGAGCGTGGACGCTTGGCTGGCGGTAATGTCGTGCGAGTCGGGAAAGCATGGTTGTTATTGGCTTCGGAGAGTCGCTTGGGACGAATTGTTGTTTTTGCCTTAACTTTGGACGATAGCTGAGGAGCGGGAGAGCTCGGTGGTGATTTGAGCGAGGGACGATCCCAAACGTGAGAGGTCGGAGGAAAGTTTAGTTCGCCGAGCTCCACGGACTCGTCGTATTCGTCCTTCATTGCGGGCCCGCCGCCCGAGGAGGAGGATATCATGGGAGGCCTCATAGAAGACAGAGGGAACATGGGTCGGCCATGAGGTTGACACATATCGTCTGCAAGCCCTACCACACCCATCGCGGTCTCGCGCCATCGAACGAGAGAGAGACTCGCCACTGCGATAAGCAACAGTTTGCTGAGGCCGCAAGTGCTCTTGAGCCGGACGACGATGTCGATGAGCACTAAATGCCGCTTCTTGAGGATTCCTCGGTCGATACATGGAAGCCTGTGGGGAGGAGTCTTGCTGACGTAGATAGCCCATACGAGGCGGAGACGAATAGTAGAAATGGCGATCCTCGTCCAGGCGCAAATCTTCTGTATTCTTTGCCTCGTACCCACCCTTGAGCTGATATGGGAGTCGGGATCTAATTGGCGACGAGTTCGGCATTTGTCCACTATACCGTCGCTGGTAAGCTGGGTTCGAAGCTGTTGGTGTGATAGCATGGAAAGGACCTAGGAGGCTTCGTCAGTGGTGTTTGTGACTTACGAAGCTACAAACCATCACCTGTATTCCCTAGTTGATGAGAAGTGGCTTGAATAGGATTTTGTAGGCGAGAGACCCTAGGCAGAGGTTCTTCAATTCTCGCTCGTTCTCAAGCTTTGGCATGGTCACTGCGAGTAGTCGGCGTGAATAATTCAATTCGAACCTGAACGGGAGAGGTACTTGAATTAGACACCGTCTCAGGCACTATTCTAGCTGGGCAATATAGGGGTCGATGTATGCGCCTGATCTGCTTCGTGAGCAGGCATATTAGCATCCTGATCGTACTGAACATGGTTGGGCGCATGATTCGCTGTCTCAGGCTCTCCTCGATTCAGTGGAATGTCATGAAATGCGGCAGTAGCTTGGATGAGACGTCGCGCAGAGTAGAAGTAACCGTTGGCAAAGGAGAGCCACGAGTTGCTGGAGATGCAGCGCGTAGACCAGACGCGACGTCTTTGCGAGGCTGAAGCCCTCTGAAGGCCCTCTTCTGACCCGACTTCGGATTCAGGAAGTCGCGTCTCGAGACGTTGCGTGAGTCAGGAGTTTGCTGTGCCTTCCGAGAAAGAGGAGCGGAGGCATGTTGAGGCTCTGAAGAGAGAATGCGAGAGAAGCTGCCTTCATGACGGCCTTAGTGTTAACCGTCGAGTTCTCCTTTGGCAGCGCGTTTGAATCAGGCCTGAGGGTTGAGACGCTGGCAGTCTCAGGCTTCGGCTGCTTTACCGCCGGTTCTTTCCTGAGCTGCGCACCCTTACTCAAGATCATTAGCGACAAGAACAATCTCCAATCTCATATGGCACGTTTGGGCGAAAGAAGAAGGCAGATCTTACTACGGTGACACCATCACGAGCAACGCCCTTCTTCGTAGCGGCATTCGTCGATCTCTGATTTCCGAGAAGCACTACAGGCTCCTTGTGCCACTCGAGGGCTTCCATGAGTAGGCGTCGCCTTCGCCGCCTTCTGCGGCCGATTCGCTCGACACGCAGCGTTAATCTTGCGATACTGAACGGATTCGGCTTGTACACCGCTGCATCCTCCTCGACGACAAGTCGAAATCGCCAAGCGAGTCAAGCTCGCTTGGGCGCGTGTCTTTCGTCACCGTCACCAGCGCCTATCCCGTCTGTGTGTTCACTGTACTATTCTGATCATCTGAGGATGAGCGCTCGTCGTCGTCGTCGTCAGAGTCGTAATAATGCCCGGATCGAAGGCTGAAACTCCAGTCGTCGGGCATTTAGGCGTTCCTAGGCAGGCAGCGAGGAATTGAAGATGAATCAGTGTGGTTTTGGTTCAATGTCAGGTTGCAAGAGCGGAACGAGCGCGCTGATCCCTTGCGACTACGCCTGATGGGCTTTTGGACCAAACATGGCCAAAGGAAGTTAAGCGCCCGTTACATACTCGAAGCACGGAATTGATGCTTCCGGAAAGAAGCATAACGTGTTGAGTGGTTTCACAACAAAGGTGTATAGTGGTACTTCTACTTCTGCTCGGTAACGACCACCTTTTTCTTCTCCGCTGCGGGTTTGTTCTCCCCAGCCCTCGTATGAGCACGTCTCCTCTCGTCCTTGACACGCATCGCTTCCAGCATCGTTGTTTTGAGTTGTCCAGTCTTGTACACCGCCTTGGGTAGGTGCCTCGTCCTAGAACCACACCCTGTCAGTCGACTGTTATCCTCCCAAAGCCAGTGAAGAAAGAACGTACCGCATGACTTTTCCGACATCCTTGTCGACACTCCATCTCTTCATTAAAGAGTCCCGGTATTCCATGCTAGCTCGTTCACGAGCAGTGACAATACCCAGTTTCTCGGACGCCTTGGCTTTCCATATTCGAACGTTGCCGTCGTCTGAGCCGCAAAGGACAAACCTCGCGTCTGCAGAGTAGATGGTTGAGGTCACCCTGTCCTTGGATCAGCGCACCGTCTCAATGGTATACAGCGGAGCTCTTACCGCTGCATCCGCTTTGTATGGTACACCACTTCCCTTCCTCCAGGTCCTTTCTCCCCAGCGTGTCCCTTTCCTCCACCAGCTTCGCGTGAACTCCATATCCTGACAGTCCTATCCCATCCTCCACTAACGAATTCCACACCAGTCGGTGCCCATTCGCACGACATGACAGCTGCAACATGACCCTTGTAGATCTGCACAGGCGCATCAAGATGTCGGACGTCGAACGTATACAGATTATGGTCCTCCGAAGCGAGAAGCGCCATAGTGGGTAGCGTCGGTGACCATGCCAATGCATTAGATCGGAACTGCATGACCACTCTCCGCTCTGCTTTGCCGGTTCTGATATCGTATAGCGTGAATGTGCGATCTGAGCCCACACTGGCAAGGACGGACGGTTCGGCGAGGTTGAAGCGTACAGAGGAGACGGTTTCGTTCGAGGTTGGGAAGGTGAGGTTGGAGATGGGTGCGGATTTTTTTCGTCCCAGATTTGGACTGTGCTTGAGGCGGTGGCGAAGAGAGGGTCACCTCGGTGGTGGTCTATTGAGCTATAGAACCATAATTTCATCAGCAATAGAGCACATAGGTCTATAAGGAGGACGTACTTGAATGCAGTTTTCCAAGGGAAAACCATCATGGGTTCTTTACCGCTGCTGCTGCTTCCAACCCCATCCTCATCGCCTATCGACCCGCTAGATCCTGTACTCGTCCTCCACATCCGAACATGCTTATCCACTCCTGCGCTTAGCAGCCTCGTTCCCTTTGCATCTGCAAAGCATATTCCAGAGACTTTGCCCTTGTGGGCTTGAGGTAGTGAGAGCAGCTGGGTGCGTGAGTGGAGGTTATGTAGCAGGATTCCTAAACCACTATCATCAGATTTACATTACGTTCGAGAGAAAAATGACACGCACCTCCATCCCAGCTTCCACTTGCAACAGTTGTCAAGCTCTCCACCGGTCTGGTCAAGACCTCAACGGCATCAATATGCCCCTCCAACGAATCTACAAAAGGTTTTGAGAACATTTTGTCCATCTTAGCTGCGTTGAGTGCTCTGTTACGTTCCCGAGCTTTTGCGAACGGGTGCATTGAAGGTTTGAGGTTCCGTTGGACTGGTGTTGGATCCCCAGGTCGTTGAGGAAGGTGTTGCGAAGGGTCATGTTGCAGGACCGAGATTTTCTGGAAACCCTAAGATCAGAATTTTGGCAGTAGAAGGTGGAGGATGTACACGTACAACCATGGTGACTACTTGGGCAGTCTTTTACAGAGTCTACGCTGGAGGTGAATGTGGTCAATAACAAGCCAATAAAAAGTTGAGCCTCAAGAATGTCCGACCGAAGCGGATCTCAGGATGGTCGCGTTTGGCCAGTGGCCCCTAGACCGTCGACCATTCTTTCTTTCGTCTGTCCAACTGTGATGGGCTAGCAATTCAGGCTTCTTGGCAACACTGGCGCTTTCTGGAAGAAGAAGGTTTTAAATATCTGGAGCCTATCTGAGCAGCATGGTTCAGGCGACGATATTTGCTCGTTGCTCACGATTTCGCACGGTTCCAGCTTGGACTGTAACTTCGACGACAACACAACCGGCCACTTCGACATTGAGGGCTTCGAGATGGCTGGCTCTGGGTTTTGGTATGTCTATGGTTGAATAGGAGACCTTCTGGGCTGTAAATGCTGCCTTGGGCGGCGTACTGTAGACTCAAGGTGCGTCCCGCTATCTCCACCTGATTCATTCGGTTTGACTGACCCGCTGATTGTTAGATTGTAAGCTGGTGTACTTGGCTAGTGATTAGGAGGAATCAAGGATTTGTGTTTGATATCAAGTGGAAAGAAGGAAGCAGGTAGCAACGGCAGCTGTCACCGACGTTCTACCCACGACGAATGTTGCGACGCTGGGTTATGATGCCCATCGCCGTTGCCATTGACAGCAACCGCTGGTTAAGCTTTCTTCTTTTGCCTCTTCCCCTGAACATCTTTCTTTCTCCTTCTTTCCCTTCACTTTCCTTTCCTTTTCATTTGCTTTTTTAAAATTCTCGTTACGGCGGGTTCCGTCTGCCGTCCTTTGCAGCAAGCTCTGCATTCGTCGCTCTTTCATTCTTCAGGCTGGTTGTTTACTTTCTTTTACCCTTCTTTCATTATCCAGCCGTTTTTTCTAATGCTTTGAACACCTTCGACTTTACCAACCAGAGCAAATCACGACTCATAAATGTCCAGCGGAATATCTACAACTTGCCTATCCGCTGCTTCCATCCTACGATGCCCCTCTCTCACCCGCTTCCAATATGCCATCCTCCTCATTCCCACAGTTCTCGAGGCCATCTTTGTCTCTTCTCTGGCGGTCATGGTTTGGAAAGCCGGCCAAAAGTGCGTTCTACTCTTGTTCACCTCGCTAAACGCTAACATTCAGCTGGAAGGCGTCACCTCCTACTGACTCAGAAGGCTGGGCACACCTTATCCTTGGCGTCGTTGACCTCCTTTCCCATGTCCTCACACCAGCTCGAACGGACGTCGCCGTCTTTTCTGCGTTCGACATTGGCCTCGGTCAGTCTCATCTCCGCTGCAGACTTGAAAAGGTTTCCTGATGATTATCTTCCTCAGGCGTTGCTTCATTCATTCCCCTCTTCTTCTTCACATTCTATCTTTACATCTACACCAACTCTGACCTACTGGTCAGCACTCAATCCCTTCCCAAACTACTCTCACGGATCGCACGCCTCCTCTTGCTCTTTTGCATTCCAGCCATTATCATCACCAATGAGGTTGGCTCGCATGTGGGCATCCGACGTGAGTCAGTCTACTTGGCCTTTTCGCACTAACACCAATGTTTGATTATCAGGTATCATGTTCCAAGGCCAAATCCTAATTGGCTTTCCCTCTCGCGGGCTGTTCACCATCAATGCCTTCTTTTCCGCCCTCACACTCGCTCTACTCGTCGTCTTTCAAGCTGTCGTCTTTCTCATCGCGTTCTTCCGACTCTTTGCAGCTGTCCTGAACCAACGCAAGTTTCAGAACAAGGGGAAGGATGCCTACCATCTGGTTAAGGGTGCGCATCGCCGTTTCTAGTGCTTTAAGGAGGATCTTGAATTCCCTTTTCAGGCATTGCTTGGCTGAGCACCGGGTTGAAGATAGGCGCCATCGAGACTCTCGTTGGTTTCATGGGCGCAAGCTTCGAGATCCTGCTGACAAGGAAGATTCTGCACTTGCTTAGCCGGATATTCTTGTGCATTGGTATTATCAAAGGGTGAGTTCCATCTCCTGTCATCGTCTTTGGCTCGAGTTAATAGGCCAACCAGCGTCGACTACATCGAAGACTTCAACGTCGTCCGCAAAGAAATCCAAGAAGCCACCCGCTCCAAGCTCACCCTATCTCCGTTCGAGGTCCAATCCAACCCCACCTGCCCCTGCCAAACCTTCAGGTATCCGTGGCAAGATCTCCAACCCTCGCATGAGCACCTTTCAACAACTCTCACCCACCGCCAAAGAATTCTACCAACTTCCTCGCGCTCATCTCTACAAAGACTCTGCCTTCGACTGGAACAAGGATGCGAAGAGCCCCAACTCTGCAGGAGAGTTCGCCGACAGGGGAATGGGAGGCATCCACGTGAGCCAGGTGGACACCAATGGGAAGGAGGTCGTACCCCGGCTAA